>OZ057408.1:38823174-39231853 GCA_964056735.1 Allodiplogaster pararmata | reverse complement strand
TTATGGTAGCCTTTTGCAGGAGGGAGGTCGAGAAATAAAAGTTATGGTAGCCTTTTTGCAGGGAGGGAGGTCGAGAAATAAAAGTTTTGGTAGCCTCTTTTGCAGGGAGGGAGGTCGAGAAATAAAAGTTATGGTAGCCTTTTTGCAGGGAGGGAGGTCGAGAAATAAAAGTTATGGTAGCCTTTTTGCAGGGAGGGAGGTCGAGAAATAAAGTTTTGGTAGCCTTTTTGCAGAGGAGGTCGAGAAATAAAAGTTGGTAGCCTTTTGCAGGGAGGAGTCGAGAAAATAAAAGTTATGGTAGCCTTTTTGCAGGGAGGGGAGGTCGAGAAATAAAAGTTATGGTAGCCTTTTTGCAGGGAGGGAGGTCGAGAAATAAAAGTTATGGTAGCCTTTTTGCAGGGAGGGAGGTCGAGAAATAAAAGTTTTGGTAGCCTTTTTGCAGGGAGGGAGGTCGAGAATAAAAGTCTATGGTAGCCTTTTTGCAGGGAGGGAGGTCGAGAAATAAAAGTTATGGTAGCCTTTTTGCAGGGAGGGAGGTCGAGAAATAAAAGTTATGGTAGCCTTTTTGCAGGGAGGGAGGTCGAGAAATAAAAGTTATGGTAGCCTTTTTGCAGGGAGGGAGGTCGAGAAATAAAAGTTATGGTAGCCTTTTTGCAGGGAGGGAGGTCGAGAAATAAAAGTTATGGTAGCCTTTTTGCAGGGAGGGAGGTCGAGAAATAAAAGTTTTGGTAGCCTTTTTGCAGGGAGGGAGGTCGAGAAATAAAAGTTATGGTAGCCTTTTTGCAGGGAGGGAGGTCGAGAAATAAAAGTTATGGTAGCCTTTTTGCAGGGAGGGAGGTCGAGAAATAAAAGTTATGGTAGCCTTTTTGCAGGGAGGGAGGTCGAGAAATTAAAAGTTATGGTAGCCTTTTTGCAGGGAGGGAGGTCGAGAAATAAAAGTTATGGTAGCCTTTTTGCAGGGAGGGAGGTCGAGAAATAAAAGTTATGGTAGCCTTTTTGCAGGGAGGGAGGTCGAGAAATAAAAGTTTTGGTAGCCTTTTTGCAGGGAGGGAGGTCGAGAAATAAAAGTTATGGTAGCCTTTTTGCAGGGAGGGAGGTCGAGAAATAAAAGTTATGGTAGCCTTTTTGCAGGGAGGGAGGTCGAGAAATAAAAGTTATGGTAGCCTTTTTGCAGGGAGGGAGGTCGAGAAATAAAAGTTATGGTAGCCTTTTTGCAGGGAGGGAGGTCGAGAAATAAAAGTTATGGTAGCCTTTTTGCAGGGAGGGAGGTCGAGAAATAAAAGTTATGGTAGCCTTTTTGCAGGGAGGGAGGTCGAGAAATAAAAGTTTTGGTAGCCTTTTTGCAGGGAGGGAGGTCGAGAAATAAAAGTTATGGTAGCCTTTTTGCAGGGAGGGAGGTCGAGAAATAAAAGTTATGGTAGCCTTTTTGCAGGGAGGGAGGTCGAGAAATAAAAGTTATGGTAGCCTTTTTGCAGGGAGGGAGGTCGAGAAATAAAAGTTATGGTAGCCTTTTTGCAGGGAGGGAGGTCGAGAAATAAAAGTTTTGGTAGCCTTTTTGCAGGGAGGGAGGTCGAGAAATAAAAGTTATGGTAGCCTTTTTGCAGGGAGGGAGGTCGAGAAATAAAAGTTATGGTAGCCTTTTTGCAGGGAGGGAGGTCGAGAAATAAAAGTTATGGTAGCCTTTTTGCAGGGAGGGAGGTCGAGAAATAAAAGTTATGGTAGCCTTTTTGCAGGGAGGGAGGTCGAGAAATAAAAGTTTTGGTAGCCTTTTTGCAGGGAGGGAGGTCGAGAAATAAAAGTTATGGTAGCCTTTTTGCAGGGAGGGAGGTCGAGAAATAAAAGTTATGGTAGCCTTTTTGCAGGGAGGGAGGTCGAGAAATAAAAGTTATGGTAGCCTTTTTGCAGGGAGGGAGGTCGAGAAATAAAAGTTTTGGTAGCCTTTTTGCAGGGAGGGAGGTCGAGAAATAAAAGTTATGGTAGCCTTTTTGCAGGGAGGGAGGTCGAGAAATAAAAGTTATGGTAGCCTTTTTGCAGGGAGGGAGGTCGAGAAATAAAAGTTTTGGTAGCCTTTTTGCAGGGAGGGAGGTCGAGAAATAAATATTTATGGTAGCCTTTTTGCAGGGAGGGAGGTCGAGAAATAAAAGTTATGGTAGCCTTTTTGCAGGGAGGGAGGTCGAGAAATAAAAGTTATGGTAGCCTTTTTGCAGGGAGGGAGGTCGAGAAATAAAAGTTATGGTAGCCTTTTTGCAGGGAGGGAGGTCGAGAAATAAAAGTTATGGTAGCCTTTTTGCAGGGAGGGAGGTCGAGAAATAAAAGTTTTGGTAGCCTTTTTGCAGGGAGGGAGGTCGAGAAATAAAAGTTATGGTAGCCTTTTTGCAGGGAGGGAGGTCGAGAAATAAAAGTTATGGTAGCCTTTTTGCAGGGAGGGAGGTCGAGAAATAAAAGTTATGGTAGCCTTTTTGCAGGGAGGGAGGTCGAGAAATAAAAGTTTTGGTAGCCTTTTTGCAGGGAGGGAGGTCGAGAAATAAAAGTTATGGTAGCCTTTTTGCAGGGAGGGAGGTCGAGAAATAAAAGTTATGGTAGCCTTTTTGCAGGGAGGGAGGTCGAGAAATAAAAGTTATGGTAGCCTTTTTGCAGGGAGGGAGGTCGAGAAATAAAAGTTTTGGTAGCCTTTTTGCAGGGAGGGAGGTCGAGAAATAAAAGTTATGGTAGCCTTTTTGCAGGGAGGGAGGTCGAGAAATAAAAGTTATGGTAGCCTTTTTTGCAGGGAGGGAGGTCGAGAAATAAAAGTTTTGGTAGCCTTTTTGCAGGGAGGGAGGTCGAGAAATAAAAGTTATGGTAGCCTTTTTGCAGGGAGGGAGGTCGAGAAATAAAAGTTATGGTAGCCTTTTTGCAGGGAGGGAGGTCGAGAAATAAAAGTTATGGTAGCCTTTTTGCAGGGAGGGAGGTCGAGAAATAAAAGTTATGGTAGCCTTTTTGCAGGGAGGGAGGTCGAGAAATAAAAGTTATGGTAGCCTTTTTGCAGGGAGGGGAGGTCGAGAAATAAAAGTTTTGGTAGCCTTTTTGCAGGGAGGGAGGTCGAGAAATAAAAGTTTTGGTAGCCTTTTTGCAGGGAGGGAGGTCGAGAAATAAAAGTTATGGTAGCCTTTTTGCAGGGAGGGAGGTCGAGAAATAAAAGTTATGGTAGCCTTTTTGCAGGGAGGGAGGTCGAGAAATAAAAGTTATGGTAGCCTTTTTGCAGGGAGGGAGGTCGAGAAATAAAAGTTATGGTAGCCTTTTTGCAGGGAGGGAGGTCGAGAAATAAAAGTTATGGTAGCCTTTTTGCAGGGAGGGAGGTCGAGAAATAAAAGTTATGGTAGCCTTTTTGCAGGGAGGGAGGTCGAGAAATAAAAGTTTTGGTAGCCTTTTTGCAGGGAGGGAGGTCGAGAAATAAAAGTTATGGTAGCCTTTTTGCAGGGAGGGAGGTCGAGAAATAAAAGTTATGGTAGCCTTTTTGCAGGGAGGGAGGTCGAGAAATAAAAGTTTTGGTAGCCTTTTTGCAGGGAGGGAGGTCGAGAAATAAAAGTTATGGTAGCCTTTTTGCAGGGAGGGAGGTCGAGAAATAAAAGTTATGGTAGCCTTTTTGCAGGGAGGGAGGTCGAGAAATAAAAGTTTTGGTAGCCTTTTTGCAGGGAGGGAGGTCGAGAAATAAAAGTTATGGTAGCCTTTTTGCAGGGAGGGAGGTCGAGAAATAAAAGTTATGGTAGCCTTTTTGCAGGGAGGGAGGTCGAGAAATAAAAGTTTTGGTAGCCTTTTTGCAGGGAGGGAGGTCGAGAAATAAAAGGTTATGGTAGCCTTTTTGCAGGGAGGGAGGTCGAGAAATAAAAGTTATGGTAGCCTTTTTGCAGGGAGGGAGGTCGAGAAATAAAAGTTATGGTAGCCTTTTTGCAGGAGGGAGGTCGAGAAATAAAAGTTATGGTAGCCTTTTTGCAGGGAGGGAGGTCGAGAAATAAAAGTTATGGTAGCCTTTTTGCAGGGAGGGAGGTCGAGAAATAAAAGTTATGGTAGCCTTTTTGCAGGGAGCGAGGTCGAGAAATAACAGTTATGGTAGCCTTTTTGCAGGGAGGGAGGTCGAGAAATAAAAGTTTTGGTAGCCTTTTTGCAGGGAGGGAGGTCGAGAAATAAAAGTTATGGTAGCCTTTTTGCAGGGAGGGAGGTCGAGAAATAAAGTTATGGTAGCCTTTTTGCAGGGAGGGAGGTCGAGAAATAAAAGTTTTGGTAGCCTTTTTGCAGGGAGGGAGGTCGAGAAATAAAAGTTATGGTAGCCTTTTTGCAGGGAGGGAGGTCGAGAAATAAAAGTTTTGGTAGCCTTTTTGCAGGGAGGGAGGTCGAGAAATAAAAGTTATGGTAGCCTTTTTGCAGGGAGGGAGGTCGAGAAATAAAAGTTATGGTAGCCTTTTTGCAGGGAGGGAGGTCGAGAAATAAAAGTTATGGTAGCCTTTTTGCAGGGAGGGGAGGTCGAGAAATAAAAGTTTTGGTAGCCTTTTTGCAGGGAGGGAGGTCGAGAAATAAAAGTTATGGTAGCCTTTTTGCAGGGAGGGAGGTCGAGAAATAAAAGTTATGGTAGCCTTTTTGCAGGGAGGGAGGTCGTGAAATAAAAGTTATGGTAGCCTTTTTGCAGGGAGGGAGGTCGAGAAATAAAAGTTATGGTAGCCTTTTTGCAGGGAGGGAGGTCGAGAAATAAAAGTTATGGTAGCCTTTTTGCAGGGAGGGAGGTCGAGAAATAAAAGTTTTGGTAGCCTTTTTGCAGGGAGGGAGGTCGAGAAATAAAAGTTATGGTAGCCTTTTTGCAGGGAGGGAGGTCGAGAAATAAAAGTTTTGGTAGCCTTTTTGCAGGGAGGGAGGTCGAGAAATAAAAGTTATGGTAGCCTTTTTGCAGGGAGGGAGGTCGAGAAATGAAAAGTTATGGTAGCCTTTTTGCAGGGAGGGAGGTCGAGAAATAAAAGTTATGGTAGCCTTTTTGCAGGGAGGGAGGTCGAGAAATAAAAGTTATGGTAGCCTTTTTGCAGGGAGGGAGGTCGAGAAATAAAAGTTTTGGTAGCCTTTTTGCAGGGAGGGAGGTCGAGAAATAAAAGTTATGGTAGCCTTTTTGCAGGGAGGGAGGTCGAGATATAAAAGTTTTGGTAGCCTTTTTGCAGGGAGGGAGGTCGAGAAATAAAAGTTATGGTAGCCTTTTTGCAGGGAGGGAGGTCGAGAAATAAAAGTTATGGTAGCCTTTTTGCAGGGAGGGAGGTCGAGAAATAAAAGTTATGGTAGCCTTTTTGCAGGGAGGGAGGTCGAGAAATAAAAGTTATGGTAGCCTTTTTGCAGGGAGGGAGGTCGAGAAATAAAAGTTTTGGTAGCCTTTTTGCAGGGAGGGAGGTCGAGAAATAAAAGTTATGGTAGCCTTTTTGCAGGGAGGGAGGTCGAGAAATAAAAGTTATGGTAGCCTTTTTGCAGGGAGGGAGGTCGAGAAATAAAAGTTTTGGTAGCCTTTTTGCAGGGAGGGAGGTCGAGAAATAAAAGTTTTGGTAGCCTTTTTGCAGGGAGGGAGGTCGAGAAATAAAAGTTTTGGTAGCCTTTTTGCAGGGAGGGAGGTCGAGAAATAAAAGTTATGGTAGCCTTTTTGCAGGGAGGGAGGTCGAGAAATAAAAGTTATGGTAGCCTTTTTGCAGGGAGGGAGGTCGAGAAATAAAAGTTTTGGTAGCCTTTTTGCAGGGAGGGAGGTCGAGAAATAAAAGTTATGGTAGCCTTTTTGCAGGGAGGGAGGTCGAGAAATAAAAGTTTTGGTAGCCTTTTTGCAGGGAGGGAGGTCGAGAAATAAAAGTTATGGTAGCCTTTTTGCAGGGAGGGAGGTCGAGAAATAAAAGTTTTGGTAGCCTTTTTGCAGGGAGGGAGGTCGAGAAATAAAAGTTATGGTAGCCTTTTTGCAGGGAGGGAGGTCGAGAAATAAAAGTTATGGTAGCCTTTTTGCAGGGAGGGAGGTCGAGAAATAAAAGTTATGGTAGCCTTTTTGCAGGGAGGGAGGTCGAGAAATAAAAGTTTTGGTAGCCTTTTTGCAGGGAGGGAGGTCGAGAAATAAAAGTTTTGGTAGCCTTTTTGCAGGGAGGGAGGTCGAGAAATAAAAGTTTTGGTAGCCTTTTTGCAGGGAGGGAGGTCGAGAAATAAAGTTATGGTAGCCTTTTTGCAGTGAGGGAGGTCGAGAAATAAAAGTTATGGTAGCCTTTTTGCAGGGAGGGAGGTCGAGAAATAAAAGTTTTGGTAGCCTTTTTGCAGGGAGGGAGGTCGAGAAATAAAAGTTATGGTAGCCTTTTTGCAGGGAGGGAGGTCGAGAAATAAAAGTTTTGGTAGCCTTTTTACAGGGAGGGAGGTCGAGAAATAACAAGTTATGGTAGCCTTTTTGCAGGGAGGGAGGTCGAGAAATAAAAGTTTGGGTAGCCTTTTTGCAGGGAGGGAGGTCGAGAAATAAAAGTTATGGTAGCCTTTTTGCAGGGAGGGAGGTCGAGAAATAAAAGTTATGGTAGCCTTTTTGCAGGGAGGGAGGTCGAGAAATAAAAGTTATGGTAGCCTTTTTGCAGGGAGGGAGGTCGAGAAATAAAAGTTATGGTAGCCTTTTTGCAGGGAGGGAGGTCGAGAAATAAAAGTTTTGGTAGCCTTTTTGCAGGGAGGGAGCTCGAGAAATAAAAGTTATGGTAGCCTTTTTGCAGGGAGGGAGGTCGAGAAATAAAAGTTATGGTAGCCTTTTTGCAGGGAGGGAGGTCGAGAAATAAAAGTTATGGTAGCCTTTTTGCAGGGAGGGAGGTCGAGAAATAAAAGTTTTGGTAGCCTTTTTGCAGGGAGGGAGGTCGAGAGATAAAAGTTATGGTAGCCTTTTTGCAGGGAGGGAGGTCGAGAAATAAAAGTTATGGTAGCCTTTTTGCAGGGAGGGAGGTCGAGAAATAAAAGTTATGGTAGGCTTTTTGCAGGGAGGGAGGTCGAGAAATAAAAGTTATGGTAGCCTTTTTGCAGGGAGGGAGGTCGAGAAATAAAAGTTTTGGTAGCCTTTTTGCAGGGAGGGAGGTCGAGAAATAAAGTTATGGTAGCCTTTTTGCAGGGAGGGAGGTCGAGAAATAAAAGTTATGGTAGCCTTTTTGCAGGGAGGGAGGTCGAGAAATAAAAGTTTTGGTAGCCTTTTTGCAGGGAGGAAGGTCGAGAAATAAAAGTTATGGTAGCCTTTTTGCAGGGAGGGAGGTCGAGAAATAAAAGTTTTGGTAGCCTTTTTGCAGGGAGGGAGGTCGAGAAATAAAAGTTATGGTAGCCCTTTTTGCAGGGAGGGAGGTCGAGAAATAAAAGTTATGGTAGCCTTTTTGCAGGGAGGGAGGTCGAGAAATAAAAGTTATGGTAGCCTTTTTGCAGGGAGGGAGGTCGAGAAATAAAAGTTATGGTAGCCTTTTTGCAGGGAGGGAGGTCGAGAAATAAAAGTTTTGGTAGCCTTTTTGCAGGGAGGGAGGTCGAGAAATAAAAGTTATGGTAGCCTTTTTGCAGGGAGGGAGGTCGAGAAATAAAAGTTATGGTAGCCTTTTTGCAGGGAGGGAGGTCGAGAAATAAAAGTTTTGGTAGCCTTTTTGCAGGGAGGGAGGTCGAGAAATAAAAGTTTTGGTAGCCTTTTTGCAGGGAGGGAGGTCGAGAAATAAAAGTTTTGGTAGCCTTTTTGCAGGGAGGGAGGTCGAGAAATAAAAGTTATGGTAGCCTTTTTGCAGGGAGGGAGGTCGAGAAATAAAAGTTATGGTAGCCTTTTTGCAGGGAGGGAGGTCGAGAAATAAAAGTTTTGGTAGCATTTTTGCAGGGAGGGAGGTCGAGAAATAAAAGTTTTGGTAGCCTTTTTGCAGGGGGGGAGGTCGAGAAATAAAAGTTTTGGTAGCCTTTTTGCAGGGAGGGAGGTCGAGAAATAAAGTTTTGGTAGCCTTTTTGCAGGGAGGGAGGTCGAGAAATAAAAGTTATGGTAGCCTTTTTGCAGGGAGGGAGGTCGAGAAATAAAAGTTTTGGTAGCCTTTTTGCAGGGAGGGAGGTCGAGAAATAAAAGTTATGGTAGCCTTTTTGCAGGGAGGGAGGTCGAGAAATAAAAGTTTTGGTAGCCTTTTTGCAGGGAGGGAGGTCGAGAAATAAAAGTTATGGTAGCCTTTTTGCAGGGAGGGAGGTCGAGAAATAAAAGTTTTGGTAGCCTTTTTGCAGGGAGGGAGGTCGAGAAATAAAAGTTATGGTAGCCTTTTTGCAGGGAGGGAGGTCGAGAAATAAAAGTTATGGTAGCCTTTTTGCAGGGAGGGAGGTCGAGAAATAAAAGTTTTGGTAGCCTTTTTGCAGGGAGGGAGGTCGAGAAATAAAAGTTTTGGTAGCCTTTTTGCAGGGAGGGAGGTCGAGAAATAAAAGTTTTGGTAGCCTTTTTGCAGGGAGGGAGGTCGAGAAATAAAAGTTTTGGTAGCCTTTTTGCAGGGAGGGAGGTCGAGAAATAAAAGTTATGGTAGCCTTTTTGCAGGGAGGGAGGTCGAGAAATAAAAGTTTTGGTAGCCTTTTTGCAGGGAGGGAGGTCGAGAAATAAAAGTTATGGTAGCCTTTTTGCAGGGAGGGAGGTCGAGAAATAAAAGTTTTGGTAGCCTTTTTGCAGGGAGGGAGGTCGAGAAATAAAAGTTATGGTAGCCTTTTTGCAGGGAGGGAGGTCGAGAAATAAAAGTTTTGGTAGCCTTTTTGCAGGGAGGGAGGTCGAGAAATAAAAGTTATGGTAGCCTTTTTGCAGGGAGGGAGGTCGAGAAATAAAAGTTATGGTAGCCTTTTTGCAGGGAGGGAGGTCGAGAAATAAAAGTTTTGGTAGCCTTTTTGCAGGGAGGGAGGTCGAGAAATAAAAGTTTTGGTAGCCTTTTTGCAGGGAGGGAGGTCGAGAAATAAAAGTTTTGGTAGCCTTTTTGCAGGGAGGGAGGTCGAGAAATAAAAGTTATGGTAGCCTTTTTGCAGGGAGGGGAGGTCGAGAAATAAAAGTTATGGTAGCCTTTTTGCAGGGAGGGAGGTCGAGAAATAAAAGTTTTGGTAGCCTTTTTGCAGGGATGGGAGGTCGAGAAATAAAAGTTTTGGTAGCCTTTTTGCAGGGAGGGAGGTCGAGAAATAAAAGTTTTGGTAGCCTTTTTGCAGGGAGGGAGGTCGAGAAATAAAAGTTTTGGTAGCCTTTTTGCAGGGAGGGAGGTCGAGAAATAAAAGTTATGGTAGCCTTTTTGCAGGGAGGGAGGTCGAGAAATAAAAGTTTTGGTAGCCTTTTTGCAGGGAGGGAGGTCGAGAAATAAAAGTTATGGTAGCCTTTTTGCAGGGAGGGAGGTCGAGAAATAAAAGTTTTGGTAGCCTTTTTGCAGGGAGGGAGGTCGAGAAATAAAAGTTATGGTAGCCTTTTTGCAGGGAGGGAGGTCGAGAAATAAAAGTTTTGGTAGCCTTTTTGCAGGGAGGGAGGTCGAGAAATAAAAGTTATGGTAGCCTTTTTGCAGGGAGGGAGGTCGAGAAATAAAAGTTTTTGGTAGCCTTTTTGCAGGGAGGGAGGTCGAGAAATAAAAGTTATGGTAGCCTTTTTGCAGGGAGGGAGGTCGAGAAATAAAAGTTTTGGTAGCCTTTTTGCAGGGAGGGAGGTCGAGAAATAAAAGTTATGGTAGCCTTTTTGCAGGGAGGGAGGTCGAGAAATAAAAGTTTTGGTAGCCTTTTTGCAGGGAGGGAGGTCGAGAAATAAAAGTTATGGTAGCCTTTTTGCAGGGAGGGAGGTCGAGAAATAAAAGTTATGGTAGCCTTTTTGCAGGGAGGGAGGTCGAGAAATAAAAGTTTTGGTAGCCTTTTTGCAGGGAGGGAGGTCGAGAAATAAAAGTTATGGTAGCCTTTTTGCAGGGAGGGAGGTCGAGAAATAAAAGTTTTGGTAGCCTTTTTGCAGGGAGGGAGGTCGAGAAATAAAAGTTATGGTAGCCTTTTTGCAGGGAGGGAGGTCGAGAAATAAAAGTTTTGGTAGCCTTTTTGCAGGGAGGGAGGTCGAGAAATAAAATTTATGGTAGCCTTTTTGCAGGGAGGGAGGTCGAGAAATAAAATTTATGGTAGCCTTTTTGCAGGGAGGGAGGTCGAGAAATAAAATTTATGGTAGCCTTTTTGCAGGGAGGGAGGTCGAGAAATAAAAGTTTTGGTAGCCTTTTTGCAGGGAGGGAGGTCGAGAAATAAAAGTTTTGGTAGCCTTTTTGCAGGGAGGGAGGTCGAGAAATAAAAGTTATGGTAGCCTTTTTGCAGGGAGGGAGGTCGAGAAATAAAAGTTTTGGTAGCCTTTTTGCAGGGAGGGAGGTCGAGAAATAAAATTTATGGTAGCCTTTTTGCAGGGAGGGAGGTCGAGAAATAAAAGTTTTGGTAGCCTTTTTGCAGGGAGGGAGGTCGAGAAATAAAAGTTATGGTAGCCTTTTTGCAGGGAGGGAGGTCGAGAAATACAAGTTATGGTAGCCCTTTTGCAGGGAGGGAGGTCGAGAAATAAAAGTTATGGTAGCCTTTTTGCAGGGAGGGAGGTCGAGAAATAAAAGTTTTGGTGTCCGTGCTATTTATCACGTTACGAACATTCAGGGGAAAAAATCACAAAATAAAACAATATTACCATGCTTCAAAATGCTAGATACCAAAGCTTGCGTGCATGTGCTTCAAAATATTGCAACTCACTGACTTGAATAACACCGAGAAACTATTGATAAAGAATTTTGCACTTCTAGTTCAACTCATTTAAACTGAGATCTTTTCAAATTTGGTGATAAAATTTCAAAATATTTAGTAACTGCGAGATACAGGGTAGGGTTTACGAGATATCACGATTTCGGACGATTAGTAAGCTTTTTACATGAAGCTCTATACAATGTCTGTGCTACTACAAAGCTACAAGCATACATATATGTAAGGAATCAGAATACTGAAGTTATACATAGACTCGTATGACTCATTTCAGTTAGGTATCATTTCCCATGAGTTATTCCATGCCTTGGGCTTCTGGCATGAGCATACACGACCAGACAGGGACAGTTATCTCAGGTGAGTCCTTTTTTAAAATATATCAGAAAGCAGTAAGAAAATAGACAGAAAACGAGAGAGTTAGAAAGAGACAGAGAGATAGAGAGAAATAAAGAGAATAGTGGGGGAGAGAGAGATAGTTAGGGAAAAAAGAGAAAAAGAAGAAGGAAAAAAGGAACGTTCGCACCAACAAAACTGTATTCTGCATGCTGAAGAGTGAATCGGCAAAACATTCTGCCTGGCGTGGAAGGCCAGTTTCTGAAGAGAACAACAACTGAGAGTGAAACTCAGGGGCTGCCATTCGACTACGCATCTGTCATGCATTACGCAGCCAATGTCAGTTGCCATCAGTCTTTCAATATTCACGCTATCATAGGTTCACGGTTTTGTTACACAGTACCAGCTCCCCCAATCCCCAGTTCAGAATTTCATATCAGTTATCAAAAGACTAAAGAAATCTAAAGTTACAAATAACGCAGAACGCGTTAGAATGTAACTAGCTCTGCATACATTGGGCAATAGAAATTTTATGTCACCGATTTCGCTGAAAATTTCACCAAAGAATATTTCAAGTAGGACGAGAACGATGGTCAACATTATTTTTCCTGATCTTAGCTCTCCGAAAAGCATGAGAGGATTGAAAAAAGCTTGTTTCGCCGAAAGTACATGAGGGTGAGGCACTGTTCTAAGAGGCATATGTCAGTCAGATTAATAGCTAGATTTACCAAATACCGACTCGATTGTTAGTCAAATGATGTATCTTCGAGTACCTATGTTTGCTTTTTAGCTTATTCAACTTTCACGGTTTTCGCGAGAACAAATATCAAAACAGAAATTTCACGAAAAGATGAAAAAAATAATATTTTTCTCGGAGTAAAGGAAAACGATCCGGGATTCCAGTCAGTATGTTGTAGCCCTAAGTTTTTACTACAACTTTCGTATACATCATTTTTCAAACAACTTAGGCAAACTCGAGATACATCGCTTTGAGTTCGTATATAGGTGGGGGTATATCTAAAGATTTCGCAATAGAGCTAGGAGTCTAAAACCAAGAGAATCATACTTGCTATTCACTCCTGATTCCAAAATGAGAACAAACTTGATTCTAGGACGTCGGGAACCCTGTCAAATAGGTACCTCGTTTTCAAAACTAAATTTTGAAAAAAACTTGTTTGGATTTTGAAATAACTCAACGGGTTTTTCGAATTGAAAGAAGAAACTTGGCTAGTATGTTGGAATTTTCTAAACTTAGATGAACAGGAAGATTCAAATTTGTGAGTTTGATTATCGATTACCTTGAAAAAAGGTATTTTAGGACCCCCAATGAGGTTTTTTGTGTTTGAACTAACCGTAATAACTCTTTTCAAAATAGGTTTATCTTCGAGGTTTTTACATTATCGGAATTGTCTAGTTGAGCTGATGAGAATGAATGAAATTTTTTTTGAAAAATGTCGATTTTAAGGGTTTTAGGGTCTTTTTTTTGAAGTGGCCATAACTCACTTCAAAATTGACAGGCATTTATGTAACTCTGTTTTTGTCATGTCCCATACAACGATAAACATTTTTGTAGTTAATCACTTTTTGCTCAAATCAAAACATGATGAGTAGTGACCAAAAAACCGTTTTCAGGTTTTTTAAAACTGGCATAACTAATCGATAATCAAACTTACAAACTTGAATCTTTCTGTATATTTAAGTTTAGAAAATTCCAACATACTCTTCAAATTTCATCTCTCAATTCAGAAAACGCGTTGAGTTATTTCAAAATCCAAACAAGTTTTTTTCAAAAGTTAGTTTTGAAAACGAGGTACCTATCTGACAGGGTTCCCGACGTCCTAGGATCAAGTTTGTTTTCATTTTGTCCATGAGTGGATAGCAAGTATGATTCTCTTGGTTTTAGACTCCTAGCTCTATTGTGAAATCATTGGACATACCCCAACCTATAGTAATATACGAACTCAAAGCGATGTATCTCGAGTTTGCCTAAGTTGTTTGAAAAATGATGTTTACGAAAGTTGCAGCAAAAACTCAGGGCTACAACATACTGATTGGAATCCCGGATCTTTTTCCTGTACTCCGAGAAAAATCATTTTTTTCATATTTTCATGAAATTTCTGTTTTGATATTTCTTCTCGCTAAAACCTAAAACCTAAAAGATATTTCTTCTATATTTCTAAAGTTGAATGGGCTAAAAAGAAAACATAGTTACTCGAAGATACATCCTTCGACTACATCGAGTCGGTATTTGGTGGATCTAGCTATCAATCTGACTGACATATGCCTCTTAGAACAGTGCGACACCCTCATTTACTTTCGGCGAAACAAGCTTTTTTCAATCGTCTCATGCTTTTCTAAGAGCTAAAATCAGGAAAAATGAAGTTAATCATTGTTCTCGCCATACTTGAAATACTCTTTGACGAAATTTTCAGCGAAATAGGTGACATCAAAATTCTATTGCCCCACCCGGGCCCACTCTATCGCGTTCCGCGTCATATAACCTTTAAAACAGATAACACTATAACGCTCAAAAACTTATGTCAAAACTTTGTACAAGTGTAAATCATTGTGCGTCTTGAAGCATCACCTGGAGAGCAATTACGTCACAGTTCGTGAGGGTTTCGGCTCATTAACTTTCTTAGGTTTTTTAGAGCAAGGTTCGCTCCTCTGTTTACAACACTTTTGCAGTCGTACTCTCAATCTTCGACCCTCTTTACTTTGGATCCGACCGACTCTTTGTATCGATCGACGATTGGTAGCAGATCAGAGCCATCTTTCATCGATTACAAACACGTAAACAGTCTCTATTGCTCAAGTTCGTCAAGCTTTCCCTGAAGTTTCACGTCTCACTTTAAAGAGAATTTTTTCCTGATATGTAAAAGGGTTTCAAGTAATTGTCTCTATCACTGCTGAAAGCGAAGGAGTTTTAACCTAGCCATGTTTCTTATGTTTTTGAGCGTTTCACGTCTGCACGGCTCAATGACCTTGTTTTCTTAGAACGCATTGGCTGTAAAGGCTTTCCAAAGATTGATTGGACTAATCAACCGATCGATTGATTCTCAACAGGAGTCTGCCGCGTGCTTCCTTGTCAGAATGGAGGATACACTGATCCCAACAACTGTTGGCAATGCAAGTGTCCTGTAGGACTAGGTGGTACCTACTGCGAGCAAGTGCAAAGCTCTGGTGGGATCCTTTTCACTAATAACTTTTTACGTTTAATTTCTGCTTGACCTTATGGCTGATCAAAACCTTGACCGATTGTCCACGGTAAGTAGATCAGAGTCAAACTTTATAGAATTATCACTTGAGAAAAAATTTAATAAAAAGTCCGAGTAATCAAAACCTCATTGCTGTTACAGTTTGCGGTATGGAATTGACTGCAGACAGCTATTGGCGCAAGATTTCTTTCTCCGGCTCCTCCGATTGCTATTGGAGAGTTCGCGCGGTTGGTCACCGCTCTTTCTCTATGTTTTTCTTTTTATCTATTTCTATCTTTTATCTCTTCAATCACCCTCTTACACTCTCTTGCACTCTCCTTTTTTTCTTCTTCATGTGTTTTTCCTTTTTTGTTATCTCTGACCCTATCCCCTTTTTTTCTTTTTCTTCTTCTTCTCTTCTCTCCCTCTCTCTCTCGCTCCTTCTCCCTTTATCTCTCTCTCTCTCTCTCTCTCTCTCTCTCTCTCTCTCTCTCTCTCTCTCTCTCTCTTCCTGTCTTTCTATGAATCCTTCACAGCCTCAACGCAACCTGCACGTCGAATTCGAGCTGACACACGTCTTTTTCGCCTGCGCACCTTCATGTGATGAGTACGTGGAGATGAAGTGGCTGGGAGATCTGTCCCTTGCTGGAGGCAGGCTCTGCTGTCATCCAGAAGGTTACTCTAAACATCATTCGATAATTAACTCTGAATGCCATCTAGTACGTCACTCTAAATGTCATTTCGTAAGTCTTCATTTTACTTACTACAATGAAGCTCTTTGACCCCTGAAGGAATGAATTAATCAATGAATCTAGAAGAAAACTACAATTTTAACTTTATCTCGCACTGTAGGCAGACTTTGTTCAATCCAGAAAATAACTCGGATTTTCATTACATATTTTATCCGTCACTAGCTACAAAAATGTCTGTGCTCAACTGGGTAAAATAATTAATGATTAACGGATGAATGAGTCTAGAAGGTAAATAAGTCAAGAAAACCTGTTCATTTTGTTCATTGTACAGGGCTGTAGTGAGTGAGCTGATTTGCACTTCCATCCTCTCTACACTGTAGTGAGCGGGCTGTGTTGAAATTAACAAAATATGTATCAAAATGAGAATGACCTACCGAATGACTTTTTAGCTTATTAGATTTCGGTGTTAAGCTCTCAGCGCTATCGCAATTCAATGTACTTTTGTACGTTCAATAGAAGGATTTTGACGCATGTGCGATTTGAGTGAATATTTATATATATATATATTCACATATAAAACAGTGAATACAAACGATTTCGCATGAGTTAATATTTAATGTTGATCTTCTGCACATGGAAAAGAGTCACTGAATTTATTTTTCAGATAAAGACTAGGGTTATCGAATTTCAAACAAGAAAAGCCGCAGTTTAAAACAGAGTACACTACATACATAAACAGTACCGCCCAAAATGTTATAATATATTGAATTATTGAACATAACTTTTTTCAAAAAAAAACGAATGAAGATCAAATTTTCAGATATTTTTTACAAGCCAAAATCACATGTTTCGAGTAATAGAACAAGTTTGGAAAATGCTTTATTAGGTTTATTCGTTAAAAAAATGGAAATAGTAAAAGGTGCTTATAGAGATGTTCAGTTTTTTCGAAGTAATAAAACAAATATTCTAGTATTTGGTGGCATATCCTTTCGAGTCAATGACTGCCTGACATCTACGAGGCATAGAATCAATCAAAGAGTCAATGGTTGCCTGCGAAATCGCCTTCCATTCCTCCTCTAGCTGCTTAAACTTTTCATCAGCATTTCTGCATGTTCTTCCCGTCAATTTTCGTTGCAAATGTTCCCATAAATTTTCGATGATGTTCAAATCGGGAGACTGGCTCGGCCAGTCCAAAACATCCACATGCCGACGGCGAAACCAGTTCTGAACGTGCTGAGATCGATGTTTCGGGTCGTTATCTTGTTGAAAGGTGAACCCACGGCCGAATTTGGAGAGGGCCCAAGGGCGCATAGTGCTTTCCATTATGTTCTCATAGCCGTAACGATCGAGATTTCCAACAATACGTCTAATTGGACCCATGCCGCTGGCGGAAAAACAGCCCCAGACCATCACAGAACCACCGCCATGTTTGACTGTGAGCGACTGGTATTGCGGCAGGAAACGCTTGCCCGCTGGACGTCTTACCCACCTCAGACCGTCACTGCAGAACATATTAAACTTGGATTCATCGCTCCAAACAATCTGAGACCACTCACGGCGTGTCCAACTGAGGTGATCCTTAGCCCACTGAACTCGAACTTTACGATTTTTTTCGCTGATGAAAGGCTTCTTTGAGGGCCGCCTTCCATTCAGTCCAGCGGCTTGCAAACGGCGTTTGATGGTAGTTATTGAAGGAGCAGGAGTCGCGGGCGTTGATATGATAGCTTGAATGTCTGTAGCAGTGCGTTTCGGGTCTTCGCGAGATGCGCGCAGGATGCTTCGGTCCATGTACCTCGAAGTTACGCGGGGTCTCCCCGAACTTGTCTTCACGATGACTCGTCCCTGCAATTTTTTTGTGTTCCAAAGTTATTCAGTTGTAGAAAATTCGTTTACCTGTGTTCGAAAACGCCGGAGGATATGGGAGATAGCGCTCTGAGTTACCCTGAACTGCTGAGCGAGCTCGCTCTGTGACCGGCCCTGTTTCGCCCCAGCAACAACAGCTTCTTGCATTCTTTTACTTGTATTTCGATGTCCAACAGTTCGAACCATGACTTGAAACAAAATTTTTATGAATGAAGTTCGGTAAACAAAAAAAAATCATGGAGAAAAACTGAAAAATGGAAGATATACCAATTTCGGTGTATTTCCTGGAGATGAAAAATAAATCACTCAAAACGACGTCCGGTACGGTAGAGACACCCAAAAAAACTTCTGTGAAAATTTGAGCTTTGAATTTTATCTTTGAAAAAAGTTATTTTCAATAACCCTATATATTATAACATTTTGGGCGGTACTGTACATATGTATGCTCTTCGTTTTAAGGTGGTCTGCGGACAACCGTCACCGATGTTCTGGTTGTCATTGCTAAAGCGAGGCGGAGCTCTCAGTTTACATTGAGATACCGTGTACAAGGGGGCAGGGTGTCTCGGGAGCGGCCAATTACTTCCCCATCTGTCTCCAGGAATCCTGCTCCTGTCTGGAATCAGGCTTCAAATCGTCAAGGTCTCTCTCGCTGTATCTCTCTCTCTCTCTCTCTCTCTCTCTGTCTCCTCCTCGTTTTCTTTCTAGTCTAAAGAAAACTTCATCGGCTTCATTATTCAATAAATTTTTAGTTATTTTGAGAAAAAAATATGATTTTATTGTATGAAATGTCAATCAAACTCTCTTTATGAAAAATTTTAATTTCTCAAGAAATAGTTAAAAAGAGTAAAAAGAGAAAAAAAAGAGAAAAAAACATACATAGATATAAAGAGAGATATAAAAGGCATATAGTAAAGATACATATAATCCGTTACAGTTTGAATGTTTTCAGTTTCAAAAATTTAACCATGATAGTCTTGAATATAGTTGAACAATATATATATATATATATATATTTAATTCATAACATGACTAGTGCAAACATTTGACAGTCAAACGATCGCTTAACGAGAGTGTTGATACAGAAAAGTAGGAGAAATCATTATTACTTCTCTCATCTTTCTAGTTTGGCTTATCTGCCAGTTAGGGCGCTGTTTTCAGGCCAATGGACCGCGTGGTCACTCTGGAGTGATTGCACGGAGAGATGCGGAGCATGCGGAACGCATACGCGCGCCCGCGCTTGCTCTTCTGGCAGCTGCCAGTATGTCGCGATGTGGAATTGTATCCCTTTTTTATGTGCAGAAACATCAAGCATTTCCTAACCATCCGAGTAGCGTTCATGAGTAGATCATTCAATTTCAAGGTCAGGGATATATCAAACGGTACGTATGTACATATATGAACGGTATATATTTTTTTTAAAAGGAGACGCACTGCCCCTCGATAATCTTTGAAATTGGGTAGGCGAATCGGAGTGAACAAATAAGGCTGAATGATCGTAACATCGTAACATTCGTATTATTTAATGAAGCTTTCATCTCAACAATTTAATCGTGCAAGGAAACTGAGAATGAGTGGATTTAAGATGGAATGAATGCATAGATGAATGAATAAATGAATAAATAATTTAATTATATTTAGGGGCAGTGCCAACGAGTCGGGGGTGTGCAACATGAATGCTTGCGTCAGAGGAGCGACTCTGCCGGGGAAGAAGCGAAGGCGGAAGAGAAGTGACTACTGGTGCTGTCAGGGATATGCACTTAATAACTATAGAACTTGCGTGCGAACGTGACCTCAGCTTCATGCTCGCAATTATAAAACATTCGGAACAGTTTTTATGAATTTTTTTAGTCAACTTTATAATAAGGAGCTTTCAACCATAGAAATCTAGCTCACTTTTTTGGCTCATTTCATGACTCTACTAGAATAAGAAAATTGTGAAAATAACTTTACACAAGATTCACGAAGCAAATAAATGTACCCTTTAGCACTGAGTGCGGTCACGACGATCCCGAATACTAACTCAGGGGAATTCTCCCCCAACAATTCACTCCAGAGACAATTCACTTCACGATAATTCACTCCTACGTGAATTCTGTAAATAAATTCATATATTTTAACGTTTAAAAGTATTTCAACAGTTGAATTTGCTTGAACTGATGTTAAGGTTTACGCTAACGAACCGTTACGGCTTAAAAAATAAAGACTCCTTTGAAAAAAACTTCTTTTTAGTTTTTTTCTAATATTTCGTTATTTGAAAAAAATTGTCGTAGGAGTGAATTCTCGAAGAACGAATTTTTTTTGGGTGTTAATTGTTGTGGGCGTGGCTTTTCGTGGATGAATTTTGGGAGTTACTAATCTGGGAATGAATTTTGATTGAATCCTGAGCTCACTATCCACGACGGATTTACAACAGGCAATTAACAGAAGAAGGTGAAGGTGAAGGGACTACAGTATTCAGGGTAAAATGCTCATTGGGTCACACATTTAACACATAGTGGTCTCGTTCTTAAGCGATACGGCCTTGTCAGCGTAACCTCTACCTTAGCCTAAGCAACAAAAAACACAGTAAAATACTTGAAAGCCTAAGCCAGAGCAAAAAAAACAGTTGAAAAAATGGAATCCGAATTGCAAAAAAAAACAGAAAATTCAAAAAGTTGCTTGAATAATGTAGGTCACTCACCTTTATTTGGCAATTACCGAAAAGCGTGATGGACGTCAGCGATAAGATTTAAACAAAAATTTTTTCTTCACTTTTTCGTTTATTACGGTTTCGTTCCTGAGCCTTACGGTCTCGTTAGCGTAAACTTGACCTTAGCCTAAGCAAAAAAAAATAGTTTTAAAAAAACTTGAAAGAAAACTGGACGATAAATGTGCTATTTATGTTGTTAGAAGCGCGATTTCCCTAAGAAGATCAAAGAAAAGTAAATGAATAAAGAATAACTCAAAATACCGCTCTGTGTCCGAAACTACATCTAAATGTGAATATAACTTGATGAATCTACGATATGGGTGTTTTTTTAAAGAGTGTGGAATCATCTAATACACTGGTTCGAGAACATATGTACATCATTTCTATGCTTGCATGAGATCATATGTATGTATAAAGGTTCGTATCTCAAGTGCGCGCTTGAACCCACAAATAGACAAACCAATGAAAGCCTTCAAAATCCTCCTCTTCCCTATGGCCATCAATGTGTTTCCTTTCATTCGTTCGATTCGAATATGTGCTTAGAATTTCAACCTTTCCGGTAACCTATTACATATTACACAAGGTCGCTGTAAGCAGCAGCTCCCTTCTAAATTTCCTGAATATTCAAGTTATTGGTCTTTCGTAAGAGAAAAGCTCACAAATCTCACGATCTCTTTTTGATCAAAGGTGGCAGTAATCTCGTGAGAATTGCAAAAGCAATCTAGAATAGCAGTGGGAATTCTGAGCTATGGAAGATTCAGGTTCAAAAAGGTAGAGCGTTAGATTAAAGCGGAAATATTTAGTCAGTACGATATGCAGCGGAGACAAACACACACGCACAATGAGAGCAAGAAAGAGAAATAGAAAAAAGAAGAGAGAGAGAGAGAGAAAAAGAGAGGGAGGGAGAGAGAGAGAGAGAGAAAGAGGCAGAGGGGAAAAGCTGAGGACTGCGTTTCAAATAGAAAAGTATCAAGAAATTTATTTATAATCACAAATCCTTGTAAGTTACTCCGTTTGGTTTCTGTCTTTTTGATGACTTAAAGATCTCAAAATGCCAAGAAAATCAGATTAAAAGGAGATAGACAATGGAAAAGCTTTGTGAGCAGTATTAAGCATACAACACTAAAGGAGAAAGAGTTAGAAAGTAGTACGAAATACGGAAGGGTAATATAGAGGAATATATACCATGGTAGGGATTCGGAGAGAGAGAGTGAGAAAGAGCTAGAGAGATACAGAGAGAGTGGAAGAGAGGACTATTCGACAAATAGAATCATAAAGTGTAGATAGCTAGAGAAAGCGCTTGAGATCCCCCGAGCCGCGAAAGGATAGGCTCAAGTTCGTTCCTCTCTTGCTCAACAAGTAACATGAATTGAATGGCAACCTAGGGGGAGAGATCTCTCCCAGATTTTGCCTATATAAGAACGGCAGAGTAGCTGCTTGTTCCCTTTGCCAGGTATGTCTCTCTCCGACCCGAATATTTTTATTTTTTATCTCCTAGTCTTGAGTTCCTACCCGAATCTCGTCTTGCCCATGTGTTCCCCCTGTCCCCCAAATCCCTGCTACAGGCCCCGACCGCCCTGCTACTCTCCCGCTCCACAGCCCCAGATATGCCCCCAGATATCTTGCCCGCCCCAATACTGCCCTCCTCCACCCATTTGTCCACCTCCTCCTCCGCCCCCTCCGTGCCCGCCTCCACCTCCGATTCCGATATGCCCACCTAGGATCCAGTGTCCGATGCCCATGCCGAGCTTGTGTCCCTGTCCTAGAACCCTAACCTCTTTCCAACCCCCTTGTCCATTCCGGGTGGGAGGATGCGGTGGTGGAGGCCTCCTGCCTCCAATGCCTTCTTATCCACCTCTCCAAACGCCTCAAAGTACAGGTCTCCTTTTTTATTGTTTTCTAGTTGCTTGCAAATTTATTTTGTTCAAGAAATCAAAAAAGTTCATGAACACGTTGGTTAAAAATTCTTCAAATTCGATATTGATTTATAAGACTGCAAGTTGAATTATTGATTTATAAGACTGCAAGTTGAATTCATATGTAAGACACTTTCGTTTCAGAGATATCCTAAGCTCTCTTACTTGCCTAATTAGAAGAAAAAAATTAATGTGTCTTGTGTAAAAAAAAAATTATTACATACATATGAGTTGACTTTTTCTATAATGTTGTAGTGAAGTGTTGTTAGTTAAGATTATTTTGTGTAGTTCCTAATTGTTGAAGGTTTTATTCGATTTGCAATCTGTAACATTGCGATAATAAAGTGTATTATTTACATACTGCAGGAGACAATTTTTAATACATAATTTACACAAACCATTTCTATTTTACACAGGTTGCGGTGAATCTCCCCAGCCTCCACCTTCATCAGGTACCTTTGAACAAATTTCCCGGAAACCTATTTTGATGACGAGTTCTTCTGAATAATTGCAAGCTCAAAAATTTTGAACTTCGAGTAAAAGACGCTAATTTGATTTGAATCGAAAGAAATTTTGAAAAGAAATGTTAATAAACTATCGTAAAAAATCCGTTTCAATGAAAAGATCAAACACGTCCGTGTTTTTTAACCAAGAATAAGCGCTTCACAGCTACACTAATTCAATACATATGTATAAATCCCGTTTTAACCATTTGTTTAATAAAGGGAAACTGGTAAAATTTGTAATTGTAATAATTTTCGCTTTCTCCTAACCAGTTTAAGATCCTGTGTTCAAATGTTATTGTCAAGAACATCGCTCACTATAATAATAATAATAACAATAGTTATATATATATATATATATATATATATATATATATATATATATATATGTATATATGTATGTGTGTGTAAATGGAGTACTTTATTTTCCACGTGTTGAGGCGGCGGTTGTTCTCCGCCTCCCTCGCCGGGTCCTGCCACGAATGATTGCTGCTGCGGCTGTCCGTCTCCCTGCCGCTTCCGCCGACGTCGAGTAGCCGCGTATGCCGCGCGCAGTAAACCAATGCTCATCGACCCCTCATGCAACAACCGCGCGCTTGCGTCTCTCATGCAGGAAGTTCGTTCTTGATCCCAATTTTTGTTTCAAAAGGGCGAAATTACATACATTGATAACTCAGGAGAAAAAAGCATTGGCTAAACTGCGAAGGGCATGTTTGGTTTCTGCTTGATACAAAACTTTTATACGAGTTTTTACGAGACCGGTCTTTA
This sequence comes from Allodiplogaster pararmata, assembly GCA_964056735.1. Lineage (NCBI taxonomy): Eukaryota > Metazoa > Nematoda > Chromadorea > Rhabditida > Diplogasteridae > Allodiplogaster > Allodiplogaster pararmata. The sequence continues at coordinate 39,209,176 of OZ057408.1, read as the reverse complement.
CCTCTTTTTACAATTATCTTCATGACCATCAGGTGTCTTATATAAATAGTATGCCTGGCTAAGGTTTATAGCACTTTCAAACACCTACCAAGAGAAGATATCGTAAAATGAGGATCTAAAGCTTATCTTCTGCCTTCTCAGAACAGTCACTGGTTGTCATCATATTTCAGAACATGACCGATGAAGTGAGCGAGTCAAAGAGACTCATACAGCGAGCAGCTCAGAACTTACTCAGAGGAAAGTCAGTTCCGCTGTTTTTCTCTAGCTAAAAGCTCTTTTGTGATGCATCTCTCTCTCTCTCTGAGGGCATTCGCCGATTCATCATGGGGATATCACATGGCCTTCAATGCAATCATCATGTGATGGTTCTAGCAATCACCATTTATAGAATTCAAAAAAAACTAAATTTCTTAGGAAAGAACGTTGATGAAGTTTTTCTGGGTCCATTGATCACATTGCAAGACTTTAACGAATTATCTTCAATATGGAATACGATTAAACTATATATAAAAAAACAAGGACATAAGTTAGTTAGTCTACGGAGTAAGGTCGAACCCGGCATCTCTCTATCTCTATCTTAAACAGGTTCAACGTCATCTGCGGCATCGGTGTGTTTTCGTACATTGCGCACACCGAACTTTTCTGTCAGCAGTCAGCCAATAACATCACATGTTATGCCTTCAAGCCACTTTAAGCGCTCCGCTTGTTACGATTTAGGGCAGGTCTCCGCTTTTTTATGGCTCTTATTATGGATGTAAAATTCACGAGTTCATGAAAACCATAATTACGTTAGTATATACTAAATCAAGTGGCTACCGTATGTTATAGGACACTTGAAAGCCATGGCGCGCCTCGTTTTGCCAGCAAGTTTATTGGTATAGCGATAATCTCGTCTGTTATGGGTCGGCCAGAAACTTTTAGGTTTCTGACTATGTTATTATGTTCCACGTAAAATTTCATATGAATCCAGATTGTATTGTTAGGCTTTATATAATTATTGATTTTATTGTATATAACTATGAGTTTTGATTTGGCTTGTTAGTTCTCATAAGCCTTCAATCACGGTGTTTTTGCCATTGTTTTTCAATCCATTTACTATGTAGTTTTCATGGTGTCTAAGATTTGTAATATGAATGCTTCCCTGTATCGGCGTTCATTAACGGCACTTTCATCAATCAAATAAATTGTATTCTTCTGCTCGTTGCTTCAATAAACTCGTAGACACTACTCAAAATGTAAAACTGATCTTTTTTTACCCACAAAGAGTAAGAATAGTCATACTTTCAAAGTTTGAGAATGGCACTATATACTTAAAAGTATTCCAAATTATTCCGCACGCAAGTATTACTATTCATACTCTGAAAGTATGACTATTAATAAAATAATAGTATGCTAGGGATACTTTGAAGGTATGCTGTATACACAATGAAAGTATGCCAAACATACTTTCAACAAAAAAAGAAAGTAGGCTGTTTCTTGGTTTTTTCATTAAAAAATTTTTCTTTGTTTATGACTTTCCCGAAGTATTTTTCCCGGAAGGCGTTACCGAAGGGTCTTTATCAAGGAGAGCGCTTCACAATCAAAAATTTTTTCACAATGCCTACTTTCCAGAATGGCTTGGTAAAGTGATTTACACGATACGATTTGTATGTGTGCTTCTCTCATGTAAAGTACTCGAGATAATAAGTGTATATAGAGCAACCTAAGTCAACCGAGTTTGATAATTGGATAAGTTCCAAGAAAAGGAAGAGAAGCCACCAAGGCATACTTTCAAAAGTATTCCATTCATAAATCACATGTATGCCTTCCCAAACTCATGCTTTTTGTGTGTACTAATTTTTTCTTCCATTTCATGATCTCGAGACAATTGGATTTTTTTAAATCTCGAGTTAAACTATGACTCCGCAATGGTAATGTTTCGAGTATCCTATCTGACACAAAAAAAATTTATTTATACAAAACAACAAAAGACTGGTATTTAAATTTTAAAAAATGAAGGTATTTAAATGTGTATTCATATAGATTGCTATGAAAACACTTCTTTTGCACGTAAACTTACTCCTAGAACTTAAAATTCAAATTCTTTTACACATAAAAAAGAGATAGATCTAACTCAAAACCCGACCTTTCAATATAAAATCATAGAAATGTACAAATTAAAATGAATCTATCCTACTACCAATACAATCGAAGTCACATGTATTTACATAAACAAAAAAGATTTTGTATGACTTGAGAATCAAATCAATCTCTTATGAGATCCAATCATCTCATTTACCGATTCTCGCGACACTCCAGTCCTGCAACAAACAAAATAGTTGCCGAAAATTCAAATATTGAGAAAAAAGAGGAAACTAAATATAAATATGGAGAGAAAAGGAGAATGAGAGAGGAATGAATAAGAGACAAAAAATTTAGATAAAAAAGATAGAAAGAGCGAAAACTATAGATATATTAAATATATTTTTTGTAGGTACATATACATAGTATAGAGATATATAGAAAGAGTAGACAGAGATAAATCTTAAATTATTCATTTTTTTAAACGCGGTGAAGTAGACCGAGTACCGTACCGCTTGACAAAGAGGGCATCTGTTGTTCTGCCGCACCCATTGACTCATGCAACAATTGTGGAAGGAGTGGCTGCATTCCCCCCACACCACAACACACGTTGCTGCTCCCGTATTGTCGTCAGAGACCACTGGCTCCGCCCCTTGGCATCTCAGACAGTCCTCTGAACAGCCAATTTACTTTTCACAACATAGAAAACGTGCCCGAAAAAAGAAACATGAGAATCTTGCTCGACTAGACTTCATCTTCATTGCTATTATATGAATGTTGTACACTTTCGTGGTAAATTAAATTGAGCAAGTGCGCGAGTCTCGCCTTCCATGGTGCTACAGCTCACTTCACACCATCGCAAAAGACCAGTTTATCCTCTCGGGTATCGTGCACGTCCTCAAGGGGCGGATAGAGGAATGTCTTTATGCAAGTGTGCAGCGCAGTTAGCAGACTTTCTCGACACGGACCAAAATTGGATAGTATAGTTCGTCAAAGGAGGGCGATGCTGGACAGGCCTGGACATGCCACCGGATAAAACATCAGCCGATACTCCCCTATACTTCGTAATGGCGAGTCAAGGCGCCAGTAAAATAGCCTCTTGCTCTTCTCCGGTTAACGAATGGGTCTCGCGAAGAGGATAGCCGACTGCGGTGCGAGTGTAGACGGAGAAAATTTCTCCGGAATCGAAAGGATCTTCACCAAACTAATCCAAAAAAACTCCACTCGACAGGACCTATGGGCAAACAACAAAAGCAAGAGCGTGGTTGGAGAGAAATAGAGGAAAAAGTTCTCAAGTTTGTGACAAAAGTTTCGCGCATGGACTTTACACGCATTGCGGTTTGAAGTGACACCCTGATTCATTGCATTTCCCTCTCCCTTCCGTTTTATCAGATGTAGTCTCTCAAATATCTCACCAGTCAACTGCAATCTGCAGATGGCGCACACGTCGCAGATCACATCCCACGACCACATCGCAAGTCCATTCCACTTCTTGAGGGTGAAGGGCTTGTAGCTGGAAACGAGAGAATGAGAAATAAATGAAGAAAACGAGAAAAAGAGGGACAGTAAGATGAAAATTGAGGAGAAAAAGGAATTGAGAATGATAGATATATAGGAAAAAATTAACAGATATGTATAAAACTATTTCTCGGAAAAAGAGGAAAGGATCCATTTTAAAAAAATCTAGAGAAGCATTAGTGTCCAAAGTCTAAAGATCTTAACCAACTCTGCATTAGGAGTAGGCTCAGCTTCGGTATTGGAGTCATTCTCCATTGGAACCTTTTAGCTGTTGCTTCGAACGAAGATCTAAAATGTCTACTTTTTCTTTCAAATGTCGATTTGAATCAATAGTTAAAAATCTTCCTCGCGCTTGTTCCCGCCTCGCGGCAGGGTACGCGCTCCCCTGAGATGCAGGACAGACCTATCCTGGTAGAAACAGTGGCTGCCTGCTAGATCACTGCTAGTATGATTAGCAGCAGTGGGGAGAGTCAGATTCGTGCATGGACAATGAATACCAACATTTCTTAACCCCCTTGGTTTGGGTGGATCTGTCCGGGTGGGAGTCGAACTCGGGACTCTTTGCAGAATGGTCTAGCACACTAACCGTTATGCCACGCCCGGACTATTTGAATCAATAGTATTCTACGAAAAATCAAATTCATTCGCTGAAACTAGGACATGGGAGATTTAATAATAAAGAGAGTAATGGAGCATAGAATTTAACTTTTCCCTCTCTCTACGTAATCTCGGCTAATTGTTCTCGTTAAACACTCCAATGTCCCACCACGAAATGCGGTGATGATGAAAATGGACTAAGGTATTTTTACATCATATTTTTTTGTTTGTATAAAAATACCGTAGTCTATTTTCATTCTCACTGCAATTCGTGGCGAGACATTGGAGCGTTCCACGAGAACACCTAGCAGAGATTACGTTGAGCAAAGTGAAAAGTTGAGCTCTAACTCTTCATAAGACTGTAGAAAGAGCGAACAATCAAATTATGGAAGGTACTGGCAAAGCGATGGTATGATAGGATTTTTGAATTTTTGTCACTTTCTGATGACCTCTGATTTCGGTATGTTTCTTTTATTGGGTTGTCCTCTGATGCACAATATGTGAACGCTTTCTCTTTTCATAGCGGTATGGAATAAAAAAGTAATGAGAACGTTCCACTCATGCTCAAGCAGGAAATGGTCAGAAGAAGAGAAAAACGAGTTTATCAAGGGTTTTCTTGTACCCGACAAAGTAAACAAGGAAAACGTTTTGAGATGTGCTCAAAAACTTCTGCTCAAAAACTTCAACAATAAGAATTCGCAATCTCAACATAAACATACACAGATTTACAATTGATTGAAGGTCAACAAAATGAAACATTCAACTGAATAATTTGCTGTAAATTTTGTCAACTTTGTTTCTTACGCTTATCTCAAAACTATGTAGCCCAGATCATCACTCGAACAAACTGTAAAAAATAAAAAATGACAACTGAAAATTGGATTAACGCGCGAAGTCAATAATAGTGCGTCTTCTACGAAAAGTTACGGTCAATTTCTGAATGTTTCTCCTGGAATTCCTCGTTCAGAGTGAGAGAGGAATTTCATGAGGGAGGAGTCCAAATGGGAAAGGGCGTGGACTCCCAACTGCAGCATGTCATCTTCCGATGAGAAGTCCAGGGAACCGCCTGAGGCTACTCGGTAGAGGCAGATCAAGGGAGGTCCTTCCTGCAATGAGAGAGAAAGATAGTAAGAGAGATAGGGAGAGAGAGAAAAGAGAGGGGGAGATAAAAATACAGATAAAGAGAGAAAATAGAGAGATAAAGGCGAAGAGAGAGAAAAAGAGAGGAAACCCCCTAGAAGGAAGGCAGAAGAAGAGAGAAAAGGAAGGCAAAGGTAGAGACTGAGATGAATACCTAGAAAAAATCGCCTTTGATGGTGCTACAGCCCACAAGTTCACACCATCGCAAGGGATCGGTTCATCCTCACCGGTATCGAGCGCGTCATCGGGGGGGGGGATAGAGGGATGTCTCTTTGCACAAGTGCGTTGGAGATAGCGGGCTTGCCCGTCGCGGACGAAAATTGGATAGTATAGTTCGTCAAAGTAGGGCGATGCCGAACTGGCCTGGGCATACCACCGGATAAAACATCAGCCGATACTCTCCTATACTTTGTAGTGGCGAGTCGGGGCGCAGGTAAAATAGCCTCACGTTTTTTTCCGTTTAAAAAATGGGTCTCGCGAAGAGGATCGCCGACTGCGGTGCGAGTGTAGACGGAGAAAATTTCTCTGGATTCAAAAGGATCCTCACCAACCTATCCCAAAGGACTCCCCTCGACAGGACCTATGGGCAAAAAACAACAACAACAACAACCTAGAAAGCAGCTGAGATGATTAGAGACAACCAAAGAAAAAGAGCAAAAGAAAGAGGGCATATGTTGATAGAGAGAGAGAGAGATAGAAAGAGTTCTAAAGGTAAGCACAAGGAAAAGGAGATGAGAGAGAGGGTTAAAGAGAGAAAATAACTTCGTTGACTTCTCTAACGGGAACCACTCCGACCCAGAGGGAAGCGAAGCAGCAGCACTCCTCTTCGATGGTCGCGTCCACCACATTCGCCGTGCCCACTTTGCTGATGCAGCACAGCAAGGGAGCCCTACAACTCTTCCCTTACTTTCTGTCTTAGGCTAAGGCTCTCTCTCTCTGCATAGGTAAATTGCCAACCAGGCTGTTTCTCTGAACCACACCGTGGGTAAAAAATATCTATGCGCTCTCCAAAAACCCCGAAAAACATTGAAATCTATGCGCTCGGAAAAAATTTTTCTCGGTTTTTCCGTAGGGAAAGTCTAAATCATTGAAAAATAGGAAACTGAACTCGGAAATTTTAAAAATCTATGCACTCGAAAAAAGTTGTGCGGGTGCTAAAAAAAAATTTTTAATTCTAGGGCGACCGACCTACCGACCATCTCCCTCACTCGAAATGAATGTAAATGTCGGAGTTTTCACAGCTAGAATTATATTTTTTTAAAACTTTATTTGTCTACATATATAGAACTTTTCATTAGCCATAACTCAGCCTCAACCGGTTTTCTAAAGTAAAAAATGAAACTTTAACCAAATTCAGTGATCGAGCTATTGAAAATTCAAGAAATATTTTACCTATGCTACCTAAGAATCTTATCTCACCGAACTTGTGAAATTTCTATATATACATCTATATATAAATTTTATGTTGAGCTCCCCCTCCCCCTTTCGTCAAAGATCGCCCGGTCGCCCACCCGAAAAAAGTTTTTTTTCAGCGCTTTCTGGTGAGCTATGCTTTCGGTATTCCTAGGTTACCGCAGGCTACGAGTTTCAACCAGGTTGTTCCAATAAATGCGCTGCGAGTTCAAAATAAGCGAGTGCCGACAAAAAAACCTACTCTGAATTTTGTCGTATGTAACAAAAACTGAAAACTCCTAAAAAAAAAATTTCTCACCCTCGACAATGAAACGAGTTCGAGGAGAAATGACGTGTTAGTGCATTCTGATGTCTCTCTGATCCGCACTGCACGATAAACCCTGTGCGCTTTAAAAAAAAAAGAAGCTCGTGATACGAAGTCCTTGTTTCCAAAATCTTCTTCCTTTTTTCGCGCTCTCTCACTTTCCCTCCAGAGTCTGCTGTTCTCTCATGTTTATTTCTTCCCTGATCAACATACATTGTATGCGTCTGGTAAGAAACAGCTTGGTTCACAGCGAGAAAAGAAGCACCTCGAAACATCAAAGCTGAATGTCTGGCACTCTCCCTCAGGCAGTTCCACCGTTGTCTTCTGACCATCTCCCTTTCTCTTCCGCAACACGACTATCTCACAGTCAAACAGCGCAGCTTTCACCTGGTAAAACGATTCGAATACCTTCACGGGTCTCTTTGAAACAGAAAACGATAAAATATAGATGATTTTGAGTCAGGGTCTTAATAAGTTGGGGTTGATGAGCTGTTGTACACTTTTGAAAATTCCGAAAACAGCCGTTTTTCGAGCGGGAAGTATAGAAGAATGAGAAGCTTCCTCTTCTCTTTCTTATCTGTCCTTTGCTCGGTTCTTAATATTCCAGACTCTTCACTCGAAAAACTTTTTATGATAATAATAAAATTTCAAGCGATTGTATTTGAACTATTTAAATATGACATGGTGATTCTCTAACCCGTCATGTGGGTAAATCTCTGCGCAAACTAAGACGCTTACCAAGAGAGGTTGTGTTACGAATCATCTATTTGTATGAAATGTTCTTTTTCCCCATTTTCGGATTCTTTTCTAGATATGCCGTTCTCTCATTATTGGTTTTTTCGATCTACACAAGTTTTCGCGGATTGTAATACACATTCTTGTTGCAGTCTCTCAAACCAGCTATGTTCGCGCATACATGTTCGCGCCGACAATGATCTACATTCTCTTCTCCTTCCGTTCTGTTTCACTTTTTTTCTACTTCTCTTTTCACTCTTTTTGCCTTTCCCTATTCCTTTTTTCCACTCGCTCGGCGCGTGAAAACATGCCTTAGACCGGCCTCATTTAACGCTTGATCCAATCTGTATAAAAAAAATTCGAATTCTACCCTGCTGGCTAGAGCGTATTAGAGCCCCCCCTCTCTCTCTATAAAAACTACCCAAACAGAAAACTCACTTGGGAGCTAAATTGAAGCACCGCGCTAAGTTAGACAACATTTCTAAGCACTAATTAAGGCATCTTTCCTGTTTTCCAGAAGCAATAGCTGACTCCGATAGAGGCGGCATCCAATATATTCCCACTGTACTGAAGTATGACGACGTCCACAAAAAGCTTCCAATAGTGGTTGGAAGACACTGCCAGTCTGTAACAACCACCGATAAAGGTCTCGAGAAATCCCCGTTACGATACGATTCATTTTGAACCAGCTTGAATGAAGAACTTTTTTCACTTTCGGTAGTAAATGTGCTGGGAGAACAGCACTGTCTTCATTTCCTTGAATCCGTTTATGAAGATAATCCTCAAAAAACCGTTCATCTCAACTCGAAATACCCACATAAATGCATGATCTAATGAATGCGTTTCTTTCATGAACTATGACGGACGCATAGAATCACCGTATGACGGACGCATAGAATCACCGTTTAGATACGATTCGTTGTTGTTGTTGCCGGATGTAGCCGGCTTCGAAGAAAGTCTGGGTTCTCCTTCGTTTCTTGTTCTTCTATATTTTTTTCTTATATCTTCGAGAACGCTGCGACTTCCAGTGGCTTGGTCCATAGGTCGATTGGAGACAGCGCGGTCGGGTGGCATGGGCAGTTGAAGAGATGCGCAACGTCGTGAGGTCCGTAAGAGCAATCAGGACACACGTCGGGGATGGATTCGTCAATGCGGTGGAGGTAGTTGTTGATGAATCTGCTGAATCCCGAGCGGAGCTGGCTGAGCGTGCATCTAGTCTTGCGGGGTAACTCCTTCTCTTCTTACTGGATTAGGGGCGGAGGTCTGCCTCCCAGGATGACGGCACCCTTCATCGATTGGAGTTCGTTCGAGACCATCATCGGGTGTACGGTGTTTGCGACTGATTTCCCATTGTTCGGATCCTTTGAGATCTGTTTCGCGGCTTCGACAGTCTTCTTGCAGCTCAACACGAGGTTGTTCTTCATTGCGCGAGGGGGCGCCGGGCAGTCGAGGAGGCCGTGGTGGATGTGTTCTGGGTCCAACGATCTCGAGAGGTACTGCGCGGCGAGCATGTTCAGATGGGATTTGGTGCGCATGACCTTTGATTCGCGATGAATATGGTCAGTGTTGGCCATTTGATGATTCCCTGTCACGACGCGGAGTCCGGAGTTCTGAGAACGTTGGATTTTGGCGTGAGCGGAGTCCGAGAGGAAGGTGGACCAGGCGGGTGCGGCGTAGTTGCAGATCGCTTGCGAGATGGCTTTGAACGTGAGGCGGAGGGTTTCTTTTTGGTTGCCCCAGGTGCTTCCGGCAAGGGCTTTCAGTACGTTATTGCGCTGCGAAATTCGTCTCGCGATGTCTTTGGCATGATGGCTGAATGTGAACATCGAGTCGTACGTGACGCCGAGTAGCTTGGCCTGGTTGAATGTGGGGACGGGTGATCCGCAGATTGATATGTCCAGAGTAGACTTGAATTCGCGACTGAACGGGGTGAAAAGCATGAGCTGACTCTTGGTCGGGGAAATGATGAGTGACCGGTCTTTGAGGAAGGTTTCAATCTTCGTGATGGCCCTGCGTAGATTTTCGGAGACAACGTTGATGTTGGGACGCCCAGCTCGTGATGTCGTCAGCATACGAGATGACGTTCGTGTGGGCATCGTCTGTGGGAAGATCGCGGAGGTAAAGGTTGTAAAGCGTGGGCGAGAGAGCGCTGCCTTGTGGGACTCCGTTTCTGATGGGTCTGGAACTTGATAGCAAGTCGCGGAAGCTTGTGCGTCCTGTTATTCCTCTAAGGTAATAGGCAAGCCATTTTTAATGTAGTTCGGCGCGTTTGTTGTTTCAAGGAGGTCGATTAGCTTGACGATGTCGATACTTTCGAATGCCTTGGACATATCGATTGCCATGAGGACCGTTCGACTTGTGGGACGTTTCTGGTTAAAACGGATACGATTCGTGTTTGCTATGAATTGAGAACCGGTTTTTCAAGGTAATGAATGGATAATTATATCATGATGAACGAACTGCTCCAAGTCTGGGATGAAGAGGGGATTCTGATAAGCGACCCGGAGAGCATCCGCGATATCCAATGCAAACTCATCGCCTCCCTTGCCTGTGAAAATAATTCTATAGTTACTTTTCTGAAGATGATGAAACGATATAAGTTACAGAGGCAGAAGTTAAGGAGAGAAATTGTTTCGAGAGAAATAGAGAGACGGAGGATACGCAAAATATGCAGATAAATATGCTGAAATGAACGGAAGGGGGACGATAATTAAACAAGGATAGATTCATGCGATCTGTACTTTTCTCTTACATTAGTATATATCTCGCCCTTGTTCCCGATTCGCGGCTTGATGCGAGCTCACCTGATATGAGGTGCAGGCCTATTTTTGTAAAACCAGATGCTGATTAACAGACTAGTGTGAATGGCAGCAGTGGGAAGACTCTGACTTGTGCAACCGGTTTTGATGAATGATACATATGATCATGAATTGATAAAACCTGAAACTTTATTTAAATATTAATGAGCAATAACCTTGGAACTGAGGAGTTGCACTGGCTGAAAAGTCCACGCCGAACTCGATCCTCTCTGATTCCTTCGAGGAATCCACACACTAGAATAATAAAGTTTATAAAATTGTTTATGAAGCTCGAAATTGACAAAACTAAAAAAACGTCTTTTTTAAGATGTCCCCAACTCAATTGGTCAGTCTTACCTCTATAAGCTCGCACTTGATACCGACTAGAACATCAGAGCCACCGAGACGAATGCGAGCTGATCCATTGGTGGTCGAGAGAACGCCACGCTCCACGAACAGCGGACGATAGTCGGAACAACTCAAGAGGAATTCATGATCCAATCACAGCTCTATTCAGAGTTCATTCTTTATTTCTATGTACATTCTTTTGCTTTAGAATCAGAATTAAAGATAGAAAACCAATCTAACATGATTGTAAAAAGATGTTCCAACTAGGGTTTTAGAGACCAAGGCCTGCTGTTATCTTGCTACTTCTTTCTCTTCATTTTACCAAGACTTGTGAATCATACTGGAGTTTTTCATTCAGTCTGGTCTGAAGTTTGCGTAAAAATAAGAAAAATTCGATGTACTTACGCTCTGCCGTCATTGCGAAAGCCTTCCTGAGTGCCATGCATAATGAAGACTTTCTCAGCGTCACTCAGAGTGACTTCCATTCTTTTGATTTCGGAAGACTTACGGGGAACTTTGTTCTCAAAAGTTCCTCAATTTTCAGCTACTTTCTTAAATGTTAAAACAATGCTCAATTGGCGGTTCAGGGATAAATTCATTGTAAACAATACAATATTCGAAATCATAATCTACATTGACTCAAGCAGTCCACATTTACTTAGAAGAAAGAGCAGTTCATACTTACTATATGCCTGCAATGCGCAGAGATTCGAGTAACTTGAGCACAAACAATATGTTTTTCGGCTTTTTAATGTTTATTCCAAACTTCTATTCTCAAGAAAAACGGGTATCACTTTTTGGATGAGTTGAAGTGAACCGTATCTCAATGGTCTAGGGCTCCCTGGTTAGTATGTCTGCTTAAAAATAAATTCAAGTCATTAAATTCAACTAAACTTTTTAAAACATGTTTTTCAATGATTATGAGTTACCAAAAAATTCACAAAAAATACAAATGAATTGAGAACATCGAACGCAGTCAAAAAATCTCATATTATAATTGTTATCAAATAAACACGGAAAAAAGTAACGAAAACTGTTCAAATAACACATTTGTGTGTAATTCCAGTTTTTTTTTGCATAATTTGCGAAGTTCGAAAACAATATTAGTGTGAAATCGGGCAGTGCAATTCACTTATTCTTTTCACTATCCTCCAAAGCCGAAAAAATTTAAAGCTTTTTTTTAAATTTTGATTTGTTATTAAGTTAGTATTACGTAGACAAATTTTTCAGTCATGAAGGAAGACATAGCTTTACCTGCATCAAATTCCAGGATGGTCAACATCGCGGAGGTTCGTTAAAATACTAAAAAAACTGGTGTTTGCATTCTTAAACTGTGCTTTAAACTTAGTACATTAGCATGTTTTTCTGTTAGTTTTAAACTTGGTGATCTATTGAATTCGAGTTTTTTTCAACTGGGGGGAGCGTGTTTTACTTGGGTGGCGATTAAAGTGGGAGAGATTCAGGTACTGGTCACTGGGTTTTTAGGCTCAGTTGAATGTCACAAGGGATATTATGTGTCGGTCCAAATGGGTGCATGTGCGTATCTGCCACTCAACCCGAAAAAAAATTGAACTCCAGATTTTCCTCTCGGTGATAGTCGTTGCTATCTCTTCTGCTCCAGCTTCCAGATACATTCTGTTTTAGTGAAATTTTTTCCGACCTATCGATCAAGACATTTTACTTATACATGTACGTATCCGCCGCATAGGAGTGGCAGGTCACTATATTATACCTGAATGTCACGCGAACGAGGCGGTACGGCTTAGGAAGTATACCATGTGGCTTTGGACGAAATTAAACGGCTTGAGAACAAGGGAACAATTAATCACAATAATAATTTTCCTAGCTATTTTCAGGTAATTTTCACTGCTTTTTTTGTTGCTTAGATCTAGATGAGTTACTATATCAAGGCCATATGGCTTTAGAACGAAATTGCATTAAAAATTACTCACAGTATCAGTTGTGCAGGTTTCATTGACTAAAATTTTGGAAATACGAAACCAATTTCCTTCTCAAAACAATGTACTCTTCAAAACCCTCCTACAATAAATGTGCGCCCAACATGTGAATGTTTGTCCTAATTTTCAACTTATAAGCTTTTTGTTCTTTTTTTATAATGTTTTTGCAATTTTCTCGCCTTTAGAAATTTTTTCTGGCAGACACGATTACTTTCAGTCTATTACAGAATTAATCAGCGTAAAAAGCGCTAACTTATCGCATTATTTGTTCTTTAGGTGCAGTCCACTGCGAGAATACAAAGAGTCGCCGCGCACAGTCACGTCAAAGGCTTAGGCCTGAATCCGGAGACCAAAGAAGCCTTGCCAAAGGTACGGTACTTTTCGTAGAGTTTACGCCAATGTTTATCAGGCAACGTAAGGGTTCGTGTGTGTTCTGTTCTTTAAAAAAATGGTCAGTTCACGCCATTATGACATCATTGCAATAATAAACTTCTGAATGATTATGGAAATTATTGTTTGAGAGCTCAGTGAGTGATAGAAAATAAATCTTATTTTAAACTGAATATCTCGAAAGCGAAATCTCGTCCATAAGGCGTCCATATAGCATCTGTTCTTGAGTTAATTTGATCCGACACATGCTTACATGATTTCAATCATATTTCATCTTCAGCAGCTCAGATTCCTTAGAGATTGGTTAAATTAGCATGTATGCTTTGTCATAATATTTCACCCAAAGTCACAGAAGAAACATATCGAAAATTTGAAAGTACTTTTCACCGATAAAGCGAGGTGAAGGTTAAAGACTTTATGAAGAAATAAGGTGAAATAATAGGTCAGCCTTGTTGAGAATCTCTCGCTTTACATTATTCAATTTTTTTCGAAGCAGTCAGTTTTTTACATTTTTTGTTTCCAAAAGTGCAGTTGATTATGTTCTAATTAACAGGCATAAATAAACTGCCAACTGGCGAAAAATATTTCTAGGTCGACCGACCTACTAATCGAGATGATAAATCAGAGTTTTCACAAAATTGAAAGCAAAAAGTCTTCACTCCTCTACATATATAGAGCTTTTCATAAGCAAAAACTCAGCCTCAACCGGTTTCGTAAAGTTAAAAGTGAAACTTCTAACCTACTTTAGCGATCGACCTATTGGAAAATCAAGACATATTTTAACTATGCTGCCAACTGGCACAAAAAATTTCCAGGGCGACCGACCGACCCTCTCCCTCACTCGAAATAAATGTATCACAGTTTTCACAGCTAAAACTGAAAGGAAACATTCCCATTGCTCTTCATAAATTTGTAGAACGTTTCATAAGCCATAACTCAGCCTCAACAGGTTTAGTAAACTGGAAAGTGAAACTTTCAACCTGCTTGAGCGATCGACCTATTTAAAAAATCAAGACATATTTTACCTATGTTAACAGGCAGCCGGCTTCATAGGCCAACTGGAAGCTCGCGAGGCGGCGGGTGCAGTCGTAGATCTCATTCGACAGAGACATATGGCGGGCCGAGCCATCCTACTCGCTGGGCCACCCGGAACAGGTCCTGTCACTGTCATGAACACTGATTTTACTCCTAAAACAGGTCTTCATAGTTAATGATGTTCCTGACCTAGTTTCTGTCACACGTCCATTGTTGATTAGAACCTCAAGTTCTTTTTAACCATATTTTGTCTCCCGAAATTCGAAGGTTTAAAGCTCTTCAGAATTAAACTTTAGAATCATAGGTAAAATATGTCTTTGTTTTTTAATAAGCCGATCGCTAGAGTAGTTTAAAAGTTTTACTTTTAACTTTACTAAACCGGTTGAGGCTGAGTTATGCTCGAAACACACTGGCAACAGTGGCCATTCGTGACTCTACAGCCTTAAGAGCCTGTCACGGATGGAGCCGGATCATCCAGTCCAGAATCGAGCGCGACCTCAGGTGGCGGATGGAGGGACGCCTCCCTACGAAGAATTCGTGCTGGGAGGTAGCGGGAGAAATCCCGCCGCGGACCAAAACTGGGTAGTATATGTAGCTCGTCAAAGGAGGACTATGCCGGACCGGCCTGGGCATGCCACCGGACAAAACATCAGCCGATACTCCGCTATACGTTTTAATGGCGAGTCGAAGCGCCAGTCAAATAGCCTCTTGCCCTTCTCCGGTTAACGAATGGGTCTCGCCAAGAGGATCGCCGACTGCGGTGCGAGTGTAGACGGAGAAAATATCTTCGGACTCAAAAGGATCCTCACCACCAACCTATCCCAAAAGGACTCCCCTCGAAAGGACCTATGGGCAAGACAACAACAACAACAGGCTGAGTTATGGCTAATGAAACGTTCTATTTATGAGGAGACATGAAGGTTTTTTTCTTCTTTAAATTATAGCTGTGAGAACTCTTATACACTCATTTCGAGTGAGGGACAGGGTCGGTTGGTCGGTCGCCCTATGAATTTTTTTGCCAGTTGGCAGTTCTCTTATGTTTAGAATGAAGAGAGAAAGTGAGCGCGAAAAAAGAGAGAGTAAGAGATAGAGGGGTTAGTAGGATGCGATACGTTGAAGAAAGGGCAAGTGAACAAAGAGACGAAGTGTTTTTGGTTATCCATAACATCAGTATATTTCTTTAAACGAGTATATGAATGATTTTTTTCATTTTCTTAAATTTCAGCTTCAAGCTTTTGGTACAGGTAAAACGGCGATCGCCCTGGCAATGTCTCAAGAATTGGGCGACAAAGTTCCATTCTGCCCAATGGTGGCATCTGAAGTATTCTCTTCAGAAGTCAAAAAGACCGAAGTTCTTATGGAGAATTTCCGAAGAGCCATCGGTTGGTAATTGAACGATGGAAAAGCTCAAAAGTTAGAGTAGAACTTATGAGCTTCAAATCATGAGTTTTAAAATTAGCGCTCAAATAAAAACGCTCATGTTGCTCTGCACTACAGGTTACATTAAGGGGTTTAATATTCACCGGACCAGCTATGTGGGCGCATACATGTTCGCGCCGAAAACGATCTACATTCTTTACTACTTCCGTTGCATTTTACATACCCTGCTTCTTTTTTTGCGTGTTGCCGGATGTAGCCAGCTCCGAAGAACGTCTTGTGATGAGTTCTCCTTCGTTTCTCGTTTTTCTATGATTTGTTATTTTATAACTTCAAGAACGCTGCGACTTTCAGCAACATTTCTTCATTCCCTTTTAAGCGCGCTCGGTGCGTACAAACATGCCTTAGACCAGTCTTATTCAGAGTGTTTCTTTGACCCGCACTGTGGGTAAGAAAAATCTATGCGCTTTCCAAAAACCACGAAAAACATAGAAATCTATGCGCATGTAAAAAAATTTTCTCGGTTTTTATGTAGTGAAATTCCAAATCGTTGGAAAAAATTTGATGTTGAACTCTGAAATTCTGAAAATATATGCGATCGAAAAAAGTTGTGTGGTTGCTAAGAAACACCCTGGTCTTATTTAACTTCTGGCTATGTTTACTACCAAATTTCATACCGGACTGGGCTTTTAACATTTTGATCAATATTTGGTGGCATTCGCTACCTTGAAAATCTTCATTAAACTTATCGATTGTTGCCTAGGTTTACGAGTGCGGGAAAAGAAGGAAGTCTTTGAGGGAGAAGTCACCGAATTGTCACCCATCGAGGTTTGTCTGATGCACTTGTTAGCAGTTTCATTTCTTAAGAAACTTTTCGAAGACAATATTATTTTTATGGTAAGTAACCAAAGACTCCGAATTCGCTTCAATAAATAAGTTTCGAAAGTATAAAGAAACCTGACGGAGGCTTGAGAACCCTTCTAGTTACTATCTTTCTTATTCAGTAAGAGGTCTTCAGCTAACAAGGAGACTACTAATTGTAACCAGGAGTTGAATGATTACCGTACCAGAAATGTTCGCGCGCCAACATGTTCGCGCCGAAAATGATCTACATTCTCTTTCCCTCGCCTTCGATGGTGCTACAGCCCACAAGTTCACACCATCGCAAGGGACCGGTTCATCCTCACCGGTATAGAGCGCGTCATCAGGTGGCGGATAGATGGATGTCTCTTTGCACAAGTGCATTGGAGATAGCGGGCTTGCCCGTCGCGGACCAAAATTGGATAGTATAGTTCGTCAAAGGAAGGCGATGCCGGACTGGCCTGGGCATGCCACCGGATAAAACATCAACCGATACTCCTCTATATTTTGTAATGGCGAGTCGATGCGCCAGTAAAATAACCTCTTGCCCTTCTCCGGTTAACGAATGGGTCTCGCAAAGAGGATCGCCGACTGCGGTTAGAGTGTAGACGGAAAAAATTTCTCCGGACTTGAAAGGATCCTCACCAACCTATCCCAAAGGACTCCCCTTGACAGGACCTATGGGCAAAAAACAACAACATACATTCTTTTCCCCTTCCGTTCTATTTAGCCTTTTCTCTTCTACTCTTTTTGCCCTTTCTCATCCTTGTTGAAAAAAGGCTCGGCACATACAAACAATCTTTAGACCCGTCTCATTTAACGCATCATTGCAATCCAAATCGCTACGACTGGAATTTTCAAAAAGAACGTGTCATCAAATGATAGTATGCGAAAGAAAAAGCACTTCTGCTTAATCGATCGTTCAAGCGGTTTAAAACAATTTTTTAAAAGTTATCAGCCTTCGTTTAAAAAATGTACTTTGAAGACCATTTAAACACCTCTACCGTGAATTGACCATTCATGTCTCTGTTTACGATGTACCTGATCAATCAATCAATCATTTATTCCAATTCACATGATAGAATAGCACATACGTACATGCATTGATGAACTTGGATTGCTGTCACGGATGTGAGTTCAGCTATATTCGAAAAACATTTCAAAACGAATTCTGGAAAGGGAACTTATAGAGACAAATTATGGAGACAAAACAAAAAAAACATCTAAAATAAAGGGACAGAATAGTGAAAACATATTAAATAGAACGTTGAGATAAGCGCAGTGAATAAAAAAATTCATTTGGAGCTCTTTCAGTAACGTATTTTAGAAAAGGGCACTATGAATATACTTCAATTCCATTCAATCATCTATTCCAATTAACATGATAGAATAACACATACGTACATGCATTGATGAACTTGGATCGCTGTCACGGATGTGAGTTCAGCTATATTCGAAAAAACATTTCAAAACGAATTATAGAAAGGGAAATTATAGAGACAAATTATGGAGACAAAACAAAAAACATCTAAAATGAAGGGACAGAAAAGAAAGAAAATATTAAAAAGAACATTGAGATAAGCGCAGTGAATAAGAAAGTTCATTTGGAGCTCTTTCAGTAACGTATTTTAGAAAAGGGCACTATGAATTCTTCTCGCAGCTTATGTAGTTGTTTTTTGAAAACAACAGGGGAATTGATTGTCACTATCTGACGGGGTAGGCTGTTCCATATGTCAATAACCCTGGATGCACAACTACTTTTGGTATCCGGAATTCTGAATGGTAGGTAGAGCAATTCGGTATGGATGGGCGTGTCTGTTGCTGTATGGAAGGGGACATACTTGAAAAAGTTTGGAATAGTCTATTCGAAGGTGTTGGTGTACGCATTTGTGTATGAATGCAAGGTCGTTAATATTTCTTCTGTATTCGAGAGTCGTCTGATATCATATTTTCGCAAATACACCATTCTGTTTCTTCTCTAATTGACCTGCACTCAATATCTCATCGTATCTGCCGTCATTTCCAGACAGACAACCCGGTCGGATACGGTAAGGCGCTCGCTTATGTAACCGTCAGTCTGAAAACCGCGAAAGGCAGTCGTTCTCTAAAATTGGACCCTTCCATCTACGACTCCATACTCAAGCAGAGAATAGAGGTTCACTTTGAACTATTGGTGGCTTTGTGAGGAATCTGGGTTACTGTATGCGATATGTACAGTATAAATTGACTCAGTTTTTTAATCAGTTGAAAGGTGTTGATAAATTCTCTTGCTGATGTCAGAACATGTATAGAACTGGTAATCATCGATAATTATGAATTATGATCAAAGTTTTGTTGATGCGCAGGTTGGTGTATAAACGATGTTGATTGATGTGCAGGTGGGTGACGTCATCTACATTGAAGCAAACAGCGGCAGCGTCAAGAGAGTCGGCCGTAGCGATGCGTACGCAACGGAATTCGATCTGGAAGCGGATGAGTTTGTTCCTCTCCCGAAAGGAGATGTACACAAGCAGAAAGAGGTCAGAGACAGAAAGAGAAAAAAGAGATAGTGATCAAGAGAGAAAATAAAGTAAAGATAGTTGGATATACTGGAAAAAATAGAGAGCTAGTGAAAAAGGATACAAAGAAAGAGAAAGAAGAGAGAGAGGGGATCAAAGGGCCTCTGAGAAAGAGGAAGGGAGACCAGATTGACATACCACACGAGTAAACAGAGATACATCAGGGGTAAAAACAAGGAGTACATCAGGAGTAATGGTCAAGTTTTCTCGGTCTACACCATAAAAACCCTCGAGATTATAAGCTTGTACACTACAGACTTTGCTCAACAGAGGAAGAACGGAGAGCTTTTACAAATGAGAACAACTATGTCCGCCTTCACGCGGTGCAGCACGACAGTCTACAGACTGCAAAGGACATCAACAACCTTCTCCGGAAGCATCACGCTCCGAAGAAACTACAAGAGAGCCTCTCTGTCTCTCTCTCTCATCTCTTCACTACACCTCCGTCTTCGTTCTTTTTTTCGCCTGAGGGACAGTCCGATCCGGCTGGCCTGTCCCAACTACTTCTCCTATTGGCCGGAGACATCGAGAGTAACCCAGGACCAAGGATCTGGCTGTGCACTACATGCAAGAGAAAGGCGAATACTAACTGCATCCAGTGCTCCTACTGCTCAGAGTGGGTCCACACTAAATCGACATGCAGTGGCCTCTCCTCACTCAAAGAATACATCCAAGTCGAATACCGCTGCCCGTCATGCATAACATCAACGACTCCGCTGACGACCACGAACACCAGGCAGACTCTCTCCTCTGACCCCACGTCCAACAGCAGGAACCTCAAGATTTTGCAATACAACTGCAATGGCTTCTCTGGCAAAACGACGGAACTCCATGAACTCGTCACTCGTCTGAAAGTCGATCTATTTCTCATCCAAGAAACTAAGCTAACGAACCGTTCCAAATGTCCACAAATTCCTGGATACACTATCGTAAGAAAAGATCGTGAGAAGAACTCCGGAGGCGGTCTTATTACCGGAATCAGCGAATCGCTGTCCTACACTGTAATGCCCTCTCCGACCGACACACATTTGGAATCTCTCACCGTCCGCATATTCGATGCCGATGGGAAGTCGCTCGATGTTACCAACATATACATACCACCGACGAGCTCTTGCACCACTGGTTACACGCCCGACCTCACTCCGTTCTTACACAATCGCGAGAAATCCATCATACTCGATGATCTTAACGCTCATGATGCCGCATGGTTCTCCAAATCTTCAGACAGCAGAGGCTCTCACATCGCAGAAACGATCGATGCTTCAGAACACGCCGCAGTAAACCGTGACACGCCTACCAGAGTACCAGTCAACGGAAGACCATCTTCTCCAGACATCTCCATTTGTTCGCTGGACTTACTTTCTCAAGTCTCATGGAAAACAATACCATCTGGAAGCTCCGACCATCTACCCTTCGTAAGCGTCCTTGAGGGTTCCAACTACATCCGTACGCACAGGAAAGTCTCCTTCACCAACTTCGGAAAAGCGAACTTGAAAATCTTTGAACAACTCGTCGAAGAAAAGTTATCCACGACACCTCTTCCCGACCTCCCCGCCGCCCAAGCTGAGCCCTTCTTCCGGAAGATCCTGTTATCTGCAGCCGCCAGCTCAATCCCACGCGGTCGCATCAAGAAGAGAAACGTTGCCTTAACACCAGAAATCCGAAATTGGATGACCAAACGAGACGCTTTACGAGAATCAGACCCATCAAGCCAAGACATCAGCACCCTCAACATGAACATCAGACGAGCCACGGACAGAAACAAAAGGGACATCTGGAGAAACTTCATGGAGACCTTTGATCCCAAACTAGACAGCAAGAAACTGTGGAAAACGATCAAGATGTTGAATGATAAAGGACGTCCCCCACCAAACTGCGCCATCGACTTCGGGAAAGGACCCCTCACATCCTCCTTCGAAATCGCGAACCAGTTCAACAAACGCTTCACACGCCCAGTCGACTACAAAACAAAAAAGGAAAATCGGAAAACCATGAAGAAAGTTCACAACATCCACGCTAAAGATTTTGTCGAGTACTCAGAGGCCGCAGTGAAATCAGCTATTAAGAAGACAAAGAAATCAACAGCCCTCGGACCGGACGGACTCGCTCCAATACTCTTCCATTATCTCGGGAACAGAGGTATAGCCGCCCTCACAAAGCTCATCAACGACTCCCTCAGCTCTGGCAGAATTCCCATGATTTGGAAATCTTCAGTCATTCTCCCACTCCTGAAAGCAGGAAAAGCAACGGATGGACCAGGATACCGACCGATCTCCTTACTCTCACCGATGGCGAAAATCATAGAACGACTTCTATTGGAAGAACTCAAGCCGTACGTAAGAGTAGCTGAGCACCAGCATGGATTCACCACAGGAAGATCCACCACCTCTGCCCTCCTCACTCTTTCAAAAGACGTAGCTGCAGGTTTTAACGCGAAGAGACCAGCTAAACGTACAATGATGTTGGCAATCGACATGTCAAAGGCCTTCGACAGCATAGACATAGCGGTACTCATCGTCCTACAAACCGGCGCCCCAAACTTCGCAAAGAAATGGCTAGCATCGTACCTCAGAGGACGAACGAGCCGTACATCCTTTCGCGACGTCCTCTCAAGCTCATCCCTGATCAGAAGCGGAGTCCCTCAAGGCAGCGCACTCTCACCGCTTCTTTTCAATTTATATCTAAGCGATCTTCCGAACAACGATCCAAACATCAAAATCGTCTCTTATGCTGATGATATAACGCTATGGGCGTCAGATCCGAGCATTTCCACTGCCTCGCTACACATACGATCCGGTCTCCCACACATCGAAAAGTTCATCCGCGATCGTGGACTATCTATTTCTCCTGCCAAAAGCCAGCTTCTACTCTTCACACCTTACAGCAAAGAGTACAAGACTATCCTAGATGTCTCGATCGGAGGTCAGAGCGTACCCACCGTGAATACCGCCAAAATCCTTGGAGTTACATATGATTCTATGTTCACATTCAGTCATCATGCGAAAGACATAGCAGGCCGAATGTCGCAACGTAACAATGTACTGAAGGCGCTAGCCGGCAGTACATGAGGCAACCAAAAGGAGACACTCCGTCTCACGTACAAAGCCATTTGCCAATCCATATACAGCTACGCAGCTCCAGCCTGGGCCAGCTTTCTCTCCTCCTCAGCACATACCAAAATTCAAAGAGGACAGAACAATGACCTGCGTTTCGTAACAGGAAACCATCAAATGGCCAGCGTCGACCACATACATACATGCTGAAGCTAAAGTTATGAGAGCGAAATCGCACCTTCACATGCTATCAGCCCAATACTTGGCAAGGACCTTGAGCCAAACTCACTTCCATCACGGATTATTTCTCCAAGGACCCCCACCACGCAACATGAAAGCTGATCTTTACATCGCATGCAGAAGCACTGTTGAAAGAGCTCTATCGGAAACAGCAGAGAAGAACAACGGGAAAAGCGTCGCCAACCGAGTCCACACAAATATGGTCTCAGAAGAAAAGGAAACCATCCAAGGTCCAGTCATACTGGGCGGCCGACCACCACCGGACATAAATGAAGAAGAAGTGGACCTCTCCAGAAACGCCCGCTGCACGCTGAGCCAACTCCGCTCAAGCTACAGCAAGTACACCAACCACTACTTACACCGGATCGATGACTCGATACCTGACTACTGCCCAGACTGTCTCAATGGACCTCACGACGTGGCCCATCTCTTCAAATGCGCTAGACGTCCAACAAGACTCACGTTGGAAGATCTCTGGATGAAACCAAAAGAAGTAGCCTCATTTCTGAGACTATTGTGAAGGAAAGAAGAAGAGATGTATTTAAAAATTAAAAAAAGAGAGGAGAGAGAGAGGGAGAGAGCGGCTCTCCATAGCCAACTCTCTTCGACGCGAGACGTTTGCCGGCAACAACAACAACAACAAATGAGAACAGGGACATTAAAGAGAAAGAGATAAGTGAAGAGAGAGATAAGTAGGGAGAGAGATGATTAGAGAGAGATAAGTATAGAAAGAGAGACAGACAGAGTATCAGAGAAAAAAAAAAGAATTTCAATGAGAAAATGAAAGAAAAACAAAGATGAAGTCTAACTCTTTCTTCGTTTTTCTGTTTTTACTTCTTTTTTTTGTTTTTTCTTTATCATGGAGAGAATGAGAAAAAAAACAAAGAGAAAGACAGAGATTGTAAAATGATATTGTGCATGACAGGTAGTGCAAGACGTGTCTCTGCATGACTTGGATGTTGCCAATGCGCGTCCGCAGGGGCAGAAGGGCGATGTAACCAGTCTGGTCTCCCAGTTGCTCAAGCCGAAGAAGACAGAGATAACAGGTGGGTAAGAGGATTTGGAGATAGATATGTCGGGTTTGGGATTTTTTTTGAATTTTGTTAAAAACTTAAATACTTGTTTTTATAAAAACTATAGACGACGATGGGTTAAAATAATAGAATCCTTGTTATTGTATACGAAACTGAGAGAAAAATCTTTGGTGAGTTTCCGTATTTAATTTTTTTGTTCAAAGAAATAGCAAGATTTTTCAAAAGCTTCAACACGTTTTCAGAGAAATTTTCTCAGATTATTGCTAGACTGATAAAAGATCTACTTTTGAAGATCGCCTCCGACAGGAAATCAATGCGGTCGTCAATACGTACATTGATGAAGGCGTCGCGGAACTCATTCCAGGTACACCACATGTTATGCGCAACAACCGCGATTACATATGGATTACTAGATGTATAGCTTGACAACATGTTACTATCACTGTCGGATGGTATTGTAACTGACTGTATAATGTCATTGAAAAAAGAATTGGCAGAGTTGCAGGAGTGCTCTTCATAGACGAAGTGCACATGCTTGACATGGAGTGCTTCACGTACATGCATCGGGCACTAGAGTCTTCCATCTCACCCATCGTTGTGTTAGCATCCAACAGAGGCATCTCTAAGATCAGGTGTGACATCTCAAAGTTGGGATGACAACCCCAGAAAATGGGTCGCCACCAGTTGAAGAAAAAAACACCAGCACTGTTGAGATTTTTTTGTGGAAAAGTCAGCGTTGATTGAGCGCGGAGTCTAGAATAATGAGAGACTCTCTCTTCTCTGCCCTTGCCCTCCAGATAGCTGCTCATTATTTTGAACTTTCCCTTTCGGAGAGCGCTCCTTTTGAAAATATTTGGACACGTACTAATAACTTTTGTTGAAGTATACCCGAGAGACGAAGAGGGAAGAGACAACCACTTTATACTGTTGTTCTGTGTTGTGCCCTTTTGATGCGTTGAAGAAGAAAAGACGAAGTCGAACTTTTCGCTTTATAAAAGCATCGTCAGCGAGTTAAAAATCACCTGAAACACTGAAGATAGCACAGGAAATGGGTAAAGCATGAAAGCTGATAAGAGTAAAATATATAGAACAAACCGAGAAGTGAACTGAAGATAATAATTATCCTCTGATGGTATTTGGTGATGTATAGATTACCGGAGGAGAAAAGGCAGTAGGTCAGTTGACAGTAACCACTTTATATGAAGTTGACTGTAACCATAGGTATTATGGTCACTTAGACCTTCACCTCTCGCTCGTATGTGTAGGCCCAAGCTCGAAAGAGCTGTTATTATTCTCAAAATATTCGGCAAGTACAGGTGTCCAATTATTGTGAACTCGATGACTTGACCTTGAAAGCGAGGCGAGAACCTCTGGAGTTGACAAGCTGATGGTTGGAGTTGCCTCCGCCAGCGGGCACCTGGGCAGCGGGCGGATCAGCTGAGACGGCAGTTATCTTAGAGGGGGAGTGAGGAGAGTGAACTCTAAACATCTTTTCCGTCAAAATTATATTCAAAAAAGTGAGTGAAAAGGAAGAAATGGATTAGTTCTGAGAGAAATTTTTGCTTAAGAGGGACGGATGAGCTTTCTCCTCATGGAATCCCTGGAGATCTCCTCGACCGACTCATGATCATCCCAACTGTGCCCTACTCGAAGAATGACATTTATGAGGTTGGTAGCTTCTTTTCGTGTTTGATTCCTCTTCAGAAAGAACACGGAAAAGGGTTAATCGACGCTGCAGAAAAGAACACTGCTGGCCGATTTCTTCAGTCAAAACAGAATGCGCAGCCATAGCTTACCAGAAAAATTTAAAACTGACTGCTCGGCCAGGCGGGGGGCCTCAAATAATGAGAAGCAAGCGAAAGGTGAAGGGCAGTGAAATAAGAGAGCCATTGTGCTACAACTATGTCCGCCTCCACGCGGTGCAGCACGACAGTCTACAGACTGCAAAGGACATCAACAACTTTCTCCTTCGAAACACACTGGCAACAGTGGCCATTCGTGACTCTACAGCCTTAAGAGCCTGACACGGATGGAGCCGGATCATCCAGTCCAGAATCGAGCGCGACCTCAGGTGGCGGATAGAGGGATGCCTCCCTACGAATAATTCGTGCTGGGAGGTAGCGGGAGAAATCCCGCCGCAGACCAAAACTGGGTAGTATAGCTCGTTAAAGGAGGGCGATGCCTGACCGGCCTGGGCATGCCACCGGACAAAACATCAGCCGATACTCCGCTATACTTTTCAATGGCGAGTCGAGGCGCCAGTCAAATAGCCTCTTGCCTATCTCCGGTCAACGACAGGCGAGACGTCTCTACTCCCACCCAAAACGATGCTAGGCCGGCTTGACCACCCACTCACAAGGCCTATAGCATGAACAGGTTGCTACAACGATGTCTGCCTTCACAAGGTACAGCATGACAGTCTCAGAACTGCAAAGGACATCAAAACCCTTCTCCGGACACATCTTGTCCGAAGAACACGAGAACTTCTCTCATTAAAGAGAGTGTTCATAACCAAGTCTTCGATGCGGGATGCTTGCCGACAACAACAACAACAATAACAACAACAACTTTCTCCGGAAGCATCACACTCCGAAGAAACTAAAAGAGAACCTCTCTGTCTCTCTCTCTCTCTCTCTCTCTCTCTCTCTCTCTCTCTCTTATCTCTTCACTACAACTCTGTCTTCGTTTTTTTTTCTCGTCTGAGGGACATTCTGATCCGGATGGCCTGTCCCAACTACTTCTCCTGTTGGCCGGAGACATCGAAAGTAACCCAGGACCAAGGATCTGGCTGTGCACTACGTGCAAGAGAAAGGCGAATACCAACTGCATCCAGTGCTCCGACTGCTCAGAGTGGGTCCACACTAAATCGACATGCAGTGGCCTCATCTCACTCAAAGAATACATCCAAGTTCAATACCGCTGCCCGTCGTGCATAACATTAACGAATCGGCTGACGACTACGAACACCAGGCAAACGTTCTCCTCTGACCTCACGTCCAACAGCATGAACTCGTCACTCGTCTGAGAGTCGATCTACTTCTCTTCCAAGAAACTAAGTTAACGAACCGTTCCAAATGTCCAAAAATTCCTGGATACACCATTGTTAGAAAAGATCATGAGAAGAACTCTTGAGGCGGTCTCATTACCGGAATCAGCCAGTCGCTGACCTACACTGTAATACCCTCTTTGACCGACACACATTTGGAATCTCTCACCGTCCGCATATTCGATGCCGTATACATACCACCAACGAGCTCTTGCGCCACTGGTTAAACGCCCGACCTCACTCCGTTCTTACACAATCGCGAGAAATCCATCATACTCGGTGATCTTAACGCTCATGATGCCGCATGGTTCTCCAAATCTACAGACAGCAGAGGCTCTCACATCGCAGAAACGATCGATGCTTCAGAACACGCCGCAGAAAACCGTGACACGCCTACCAGAGTACCAGTCAACGGAAGACCCTTTTCCCCAGACATCTCCATTTGTTCGCTGGACTTACTTCTTCAAGTCTCATGGAAAACAATACCATCTGGAAGCTCTGACCATCTACCCATCGTAATCGTCCTAAAGTGTTCCAACTATATCCGTACGCACAGGAAAGTCTCCTTCACCAACTTCGGAAAAGCGAACTGGAAAATCTTTGAACAGCTCGTCGAAGAAAAGTTATCCACGACACATCTTCCTGACCTCCCCGCCGCCCAAGCTGAGCCCTTCTTCCAGAAGATCCTGTTATCAGTCGCCAGCTCAATCCCACGCGGTCGCATCAAGAAGAGAAACGATACTTTTACACCAGAAATCCGAGATTGGATGACCAAACGAGACGCTTAATGAGAATCAGACCCATCAAGCCAAGAAATCAGCACCCTCAACATGATCATCAGACGAGCCACTGACAGAAACAAAAGGGACATCTGGAGAAACTTCATGGAGACCTTTGATCCCAAACTAGACAGCAAGAAACTTTGGAAAACGATCAAGATGCTGAAAGATAAAGGACTTCCCCCACCAAACTGCGCCATCGACTTCGGGAAAGGATCCCTCACATCCTCCTTCGAAATCGCGAACCAGTTCAGCAAACGCTTCACACGTCCAGTCGCCTACAAAACAAAAAAGGAAAATCGGAAAACCATGAAAAAAGTTCACAACATCCACGCGAAAGATTTTGTCGAGTACTCAGAGGCCGCAGTGAAATCAGATATTCAGAAGACAAAGAAATCAACAGCCCTCGGACCGGACGGACTCGCTCCAATACTCTTTCATTATCTCGGGAACAGAGGTATAGCCGCCCTCACAAAGCTTCTCAACGACTCCCTCAGCTCTGACAGAATTCCCATGATTTAGAAATCTTCAGTCACTCTCCCACTCCTGAAAGCAGAAAAAGAGGCAACGGATGGACCAGGATACCGACCGATCTCCTTACTCTCACCGATGGCGAAAATCATAGAACGACTTCTATTGGAAGAACTCAAGCCGTACGTAAGAGTAGCTGAGCACCAGCATGGATTCACCACAGGAAGATCCACCACCTCTGCCCTCCTCACTCTTTCAAAAGACGTGGCTGCAGGTTTTAACGCGAAGAGACCAGCCAAACGTACAGTGATGTTGGCAATCGACATATCAAAGGCCTTCGACAGCATAGACATAGCGGTACTGATAGATCTCGTTCTACAAACCGACGCTCCAAACTTCGCAAAGAAATGGCTGGCATCGTACCTCAGAGGACGAACGAGCCGTACATCCTTCCGCGACGTCCTCTCGAGCTCATCCCTGATCAGAAGCGGAGTTCCTCAAGGCAGCGCACTCTCACCGCTTCTTTTCATTTTATATCTAAGCGATCTTCCGAACAACGATCCAAACATCAAAATCGTCTCTTATGCTGATGATATAACGCTATGGGCGTCAGATCCGAGCATTTCCACTGCCTCGCTACACATACGATCCGGTCTCCCACACATCGAAAAGTTCATCCACGATCGTGGACTATCTATTTCTCCTGCCAAAAGCCAGCTTCTACTCTTCACACCTTACAGCAAAGAGTACAAGACTATCCTAGATGTCTCGATCGGAGTTCAGAGCGTACCCACCGTGAATACCGCCGAAATCCTTGGATTTACATATGACTCTATGTTTACATTCAGTCATCATGCGAAATACATAGCGGGCCGAATGTCGCAACGTAACAATGTACTGAAGGCGCTAGCTCGGAAGAAAATAGAGAATGCCATATAAACGTGAATTTTTTTCTCTGTTTTCAAAGGAAACTGTGTTTTCTGCCAACTAAGAATGTTTCATCACAGATCGTGGA
This sequence comes from Allodiplogaster pararmata, assembly GCA_964056735.1. Taxonomy (NCBI): domain Eukaryota; kingdom Metazoa; phylum Nematoda; class Chromadorea; order Rhabditida; family Diplogasteridae; genus Allodiplogaster; species Allodiplogaster pararmata. Next base: position 39,180,445 of record OZ057408.1, on the reverse strand, counting down.
CGTGAGAGCGGAAGCCGAGAACGTGAAGTTGGATGAAGAAGCGAAGGAGAAGCTGAGTAAACTCGGCGAGATCAGCTCACTAAGGTCATTCACAGTAACAGCTAATCAATACTACTCAATAACCCGAGGCACCCTACTCTATTTTGGGTTTATCTCTTTTCCATTTTTTTGTAGTACATTCGCTTGTTCTCTACCTGTAGCTCTCTAGGGTGCTTCATGCCTAATTCTTTTCTCTCTCTCTCTCTCTCTCTCTCTCTCTTTGTTTCCATCTTTATATCTCTCTCTCTCTTTATTTTTGCTCTCTTTTTTCTGATTCTAACACTCATTGCTGCAATTTGTCCGTAAAAAATACTCTTTTTGTTGCAGATACGTCGTTCAGTTGCTGACTCCAGCGAAGTTACTCGCCCAGATGGCGGGTCGTGAAGTGGTTTCTTTTTCGCTATGTTTTGAAACAAAATTGAAGTGGCAGATTACTGTAGAGGTCTACATTATGATATTATTCAAATTGTTTTGATTGCAGGTGAACGCGGAAGACATTCGAGAAGTGAGAAATTTGTTCATTGATGCGCAGGCGAGTGCCAGGATATCTTCAGGAGTGGAAGTAGCGGATATGGATACCACTTGATTGATTTTTTGAGGATTGGAACCTTTATTCGCCTATAATCCCGCTCTTTATTTTTTCTTTCTTTCTTACGTTTTCCTTCTACTTTTTTGCTTCAGTATTTATCAAGTTCTGGAAAATACCTGATACTCAACTTGTTAGTTTTGGAATATTGGAGTCTTCAACTCCGAGGTCCCAATGAATTGTTGCTCCGTGTACTTTTTTTTAAAAATCCCAATCTCTAAAAAAACTCGGTTATTTTATGAAAATTCGCTTATCTGATAATATTTCTTCTTTTAAGTTTGTTTGTTTATATGAATGTTGTTCGTCGATTGTTTTTGTTTTTTTATCTGGTAAAATAAAAAGGATTTCCAGAGAATTGAGAATTCGTCGTTTCTGTTATTTAATTGCAGAATGCGATATCTGATGTTGTTAAGAATGTAAAAGGGAGGCGAAGAATCGGGTTATTTGTTCAGAGGTATTGGTCGTAGACATAATGCATTGATTAGTCTGAAGTAGTGAGTCAGTATAAGTAATGACTAGAAGGTCATAACAGCAGGATTCATCACTATTAGTCTGCGGTGGGAATTACATCTATAATAATGAATACTAAATAAAAACAGATGTTTTTCATAGGCCTTAAAATGTGCATTATGTATTTTGTGCGTGTGTAGTTCAGTGGTTAAGAGCATCGCCTGGAAAGCGAAGGTCAAGGGTTCGGTTCCCGTCACACCACACGATTTTTGCACGAGTTTAAGCGAGCAGTCCGCTTCTCTGTTCGGTATAAAAATCTGTTGCTCGAGATCAAAGAGGAGTAGAGAATACTCTTTTTATTTACAGCTAAAAGCATAACTATGAAGTCATTTTAGCTGAAATATTTATTCTTATAAAGAAAATGCATGACACTATTTAGTTAGTTGAGCGCTTATCTTCTTTCGACTGAAATTGTTGTTGAAGGAAAATGTGAAATTGTTGAAGGCTCGCGACTGCTACAATGTCAGAGTCAGAGGACATGGATGAGTATGCAAATGACGAACCAGAGACGTTCATAGAGAGAATAGAAGGGATTGGAGATGAACTCCCTGTTGTCGTGAAGAAGGTCTACCGGGGAGGCCGCGCTCTCGTACATTGGACCTTAACCAGTGGGGTTCGTTTGAAAGAGGAAGGGGGATGAGGAAAGTCTTATTGCAAGGTTGAGATCCTCAGGCTGAGATGAGAAATCCACCTGTTGATAGATTGTGATTCTTCTGATAGAAGATTTCAGTTCTATGTTTGGATATCGTTATCTTCTTGGTAAAAGTTCTCAAAAGGTCTGTTATCCTGAGTTCGAGTCTTGAGATGTAACCTTGAGATGAGTTCGAGTCTTGAGATGTAACCTAAAGGAAACTCGTATCGAATAGAGGAAAAGCTCTAATAGTTCAAGCTGTATGCATGTCCTATGCATATTCTGTTTTAAGCGATAGAAAAATTTGTTATAGTTTTGGTTGAATGAATGAGTGTCTTAGGTAAAATTTGTCTTGATTTTTCAATAGGTCGATTGCTAAAAAGTAGACTTTCAACTTCTCACTTTCAACTTGACGAAACCGGTTGAGGCTGAGGTATAGCTAAAGAAACGTTCTACTTATGTAGAGGAATGAAGATTTTTTAACTTTCACTTTTAAGGTCTTCAACAAACGTGACACGATGTGACAACATTTGATTTACCCTTGAACCAACACTGAAAATGAATGTGGTCAGGTTTGCTAAAGCAAATTAGTAAATCACAGAAAGTTTATTCATTAACATAGTAAATAACAGAAAATTTGTTTTCGGTGTTGGCTCAAGTGTCAAGTCAAGTGTTTTCACATTGTGTCATGTTTGTTAAAGGCCCACTTTTAGCTGAAAAAACTCTGATACATTCATTTTGAGTGAGAAAGAGAGTCGGTAGGTCGGTCGCCCTAGAAAACATTTCTTGCCAGTTGGCAGTTTACCTATGATGAGTTTGCCAGGATGAGTGTAAGTATAACTTGTGAATTGACAGTTGTCGTTCGCCCGTAATGCCGTTTGGATAGGCGCGACGACAACGATAGTGATGTTCTTGCCGTACATCATCGAGAAGGAGAGGAGCGATATGGAGAAGTCTCAGGTATCACTTGCAAAACTGATACATAACAATAATGTAGAAGTTTTATTCAATTTTTGCGTAATTTTCTAGTTCGACGTAGGCTCCTTCCCATTCCCCCCTACGTCGAACTGGAAAAGTGCCGAATTTCGATAGACGTTATTGACTTTCACTGATTTAAAAATATTGTGTACCTAATGAAAAGAATGTGAGCAGAAGAAGAAAAAAGAGAAATAGCAAGAAAAGAGTCTAGAAACGAGAAGAGAACGAGTCGTTGAAAGTAAAGGAAATGAGCGAAGAATTGAAGATGTTCGCCGGGTCTCGAGCGAACATGTTCCGTCCTGGTGACCGGGGGAAAGTAAGAAATCGCTCCTACCATATTCTCGAGTTTGTTTGGGTCATATTAACTTCTGTGGGACAACTTCAATGTTTCAACAGGTGGCTCAACAACGCCAAATGCTACTTGGACCATCGGCCGCGGCGGCTGCGCAGAAGCAACCAATAAAATGAAGGGCTCGAAACGACATTGATTGTCCCGAGAAGAAATTGAGGGTCTCGAGAAGAAATTGAAAGCCTGGAAAACAAGTTCAGGGTCCCGAGAAGTGATTGAGGGTATTGAAACGAATGGGGGTCTGAAAAAGAGAATTGAGAGTCTAAAGAAGAAATTGAGGGTCCCGAGAAGAAGTTAAGGGATATGTTCAGATAGGATTAGGCAATGTGATATGAGCAAAAGGGAAATGTATCCATTGTTTTTTTCTTGATTTGAAAGTATGCATTTTCATGTCAGTTTATACTTCTTCAGAGTTTATAATGTGAAACGAGTTGTTTTGAACAATCTCATGAGCCTTTCATTTGCTACTCAACAGATTTCGAAGAATCCTAAATTGAACTAGTCTTCAAGTTATACTCCGAGTTATAGTTGTTGACAAGTTGCATTATTCTAGTGTCTATGCAAGACTTCTAGTGTATTCTAGTGTCAAAAATGCAGTGACATAGGGAGATTTTAGGCCTTCGATAACATTTTATTCGGCTAATGCTTTATGATTACTTCCTACTGCGCTTAGCTTATTCGTTTTTTTTTGTTCGTTTTTTCTGGTTTTGTCCTTTTTGAATTTTTCAAAGAAATCTTTCTGATTGTCGCTAATATGGAATGTTTTTTTAATAAAAAAGAAGTGAATATGAAAAGGAGTTGGTTTTCTTGCCCACTTTATTTGAAAACAAACGATACAATTTTTGTAATCGAATCAAAGATATAAAATTACACTTGAAACTGAGAAAACCTTGAGAGCTGACAAATCAAAAACAGTAAATGGCAAGTTTGAAAAGTGAATTTGCTGGAAGGGCAGAGATTTAACCATTTTCATTGAATGATTCAGTCAGAGTGACCAGAGCGAGTTGACAGTCGATGCTCGTTGGTATTCTCCGTAGACTGAGGCCATCTTCGATGTGTGCTCGCAGTCACACAATTAGTAAGAAGTGCTCTGGAAACAAATGAGAAAGCTAAGAATTTATTTTTTAAAGCACTGAAAAAACAATGGCAAAAAATCTAGAGGATTTGTGGCTCCAGTTTGGCTAACAAACTATGAGGAACGAACAAGTGATGAGCCGAGGTCGAAGGCGTTCAATGTATAATTTTTCTTCTAAAAAAAGCCCGGTGAATAGAATCTGCGCTATTCCCTGTTTGTATGAAGTTATCCATTTTTCACAGTTCTCTCTCGGTCTCTCTTTAAAGTATGTTGTTATAATTAGTATTTTTGATCTAGACGCTTTTTGTCAGTTTCCGTTTGTTGCATTAATAGCCTAATAAGATGTTTGAATGGATTAAAATAGAGGGCAAAGTATATGAAGAATATAATGTTAGAAATCGTGCATTATTTAGGAAATTAATTCATCTTATAAATTGAAAGACGAGTTTTCGAGTACGTGGTGCCCATCAGTGATGTGTGAAAAAATTTTGCGAGTCACCTCTTGGAAAAAAATCGAAAAAACGAATTAAAGGTGGGTTTTTTTTCCCTGAAACTTCCTAGAAGGTTCATCTAGAGCAGGAACTTCGCGGTGATATTTGATTTTCTGTCGGCAAGCCTCTGGTTTTTCTTCCAAGATTTTTTTTAACCTCAAATCATAAGGCCCTTAGGCTTATGATAAGGGAGACCCTTTTGCCAAAAAATTATCTTCCGAATTGTATTTCTTTTCAGACTCCAGAGTCATTTTAAACTGTTTTAACCAACAAACACCTAAATTTTTACTGAACAACGGTTCATTACGAAATCTGTCATAAACAAAGTCTTCGAATCATAAGACCTTTCTAAAATTATGAGGAAAGACCCATCACACTAGCACTCAATTTCTCCACTAAAAGTCGAGTTCCGCTTCGGAAGTAACAAGTTTTGATTAAAAAAATTTTAACATCAAAAAGAATTAAACAAACGTAAGCACTGAAAAATATGGTATCACACAGCACCTAAACCTTTTTGTCACACCAAAAACATCTTAATTTGTTAGTATAAACGTATTAGAGCCCTTTTTGAATTTTTTTCGATTTCTCGAGAAAATTTTTTTCGACTTTTCGGAAAATTAGAAAACGAAAAAACCATCCCTGGTGCCCATTACGTGGATGGGAATATAAGGGATTCTGGATGTTGGGGTCTCCGGAATCAGGGCTGGCCTGAAGACTAGTTTAAATTTAGTTTTTGCTAGTGGGAAAACAAGAGGCTCTTTCACTCATGGATAAGTATGTTAACCTCAGAAAACCTGAGCGAAGGAAATGCCCAGTCGGATATGGATATATCCATCTTCGTTCCTCCAGCTACTTCTGTTACTCAAGAAGGAACATCGCGCCAGAATGGTAAACTCAATGAAATTAAAAGTCATTTAATGAGAGTCAGAGACAACAAAAATCTGATGCTCCGATGAATAACTGAACTAATCTTCCAATAGTTCATTGATGTATTCATTCAATGACAGGCTGTGTTGAAAAATAACAAAGTTATTCATCAAACAACTGAGATATTCATTAAATGAAAATATGAGTTATGTGGTTTGAATAATGTCGGTTTTAACAATAATTTTATAAATATGCTATTTTGTTCTCATTCAAGGCTCAGATAACAAGTCCCTGGCAAGAAAGCGCACTGAGACTAATTTTTCATCTGACTAGCGAATATGAATATCGATCAGACCAAACTGTTTTATAGGCAGAACAAGTGCGATTAAGAATAATGCAATTGAGTATTTAAAATTTTTCTACTTTAATTAAGACTTTCTTTGCAGGACTCCCCCGTCTTTCCTCTGCATCGGCGCTCAGAAGAAATGTATCTCCGGAAGTTTCCCGAGAGATGATCGCGCTGCTAAGACAAGAGTACTTCGAAGAATCTGAAGAAAGAGCCTCCGAAGTGAGTTGTTGCCAGAATGAAAACTTCCAGTCAAGCAAGATCTGTTTACATATCTTAGGATGTTTTCTTAAGTGGAATGAAAAAAGATTAGCACCAAACTCGCCCGACGCATGTTTATGTACTACTTATAGGTGAAGACTGAGAGTTGGTATTAGGGGAGAGAGAGAAGGGGAAAATTAAACACGTATGAATTTGTTCACCAACTACTAGTTTTCGTTGGTTAAACCATTGTTCAGTTCATCTTAATGGAACTAATCTGTTTTTTCAGTGCTTGTAAACATCTAACGCTTAGCTGACGCTGGCTTCAAACTTTTTATTCTTGCTTATCATTTTATCTTTTTTGAAGAGTTTTGATTACAGAAGAGTAAATTTTTTGAAGAGTAAATTTTTTGAAGAGTAAATTTTTGAAGAGTAAATTTTTTGAAGAGTAAATTTTTTGAAGAGTAAGTTTTTTGAAGAGTAATTTTTTTGAAGAGTAAATTTTTGAAGAGAAAATTTTTTGAAGAGTAAATTTTTGAAGAGTAAATTTTTTGAAGAGTAAATTTTTTGAAGAGTAAGTTTTTTGAAGAGTAATTTTTTTGAAGAGTAAATTTTTGAAGAGTAAATTTTTTGAAGAGTAAATTTTTTGAAGAGTAAATTTTTTGAAGAGTAAATTTTTTGAAGAGTAAATTTTTGAAGAGTAAATTTTTTGAAGAGTAAATTTTTTGAAGAGTAAGTTTTTTGAAGAGTAATTTTTTTGAAGAGTAAATTTTTGAAGAGTAAATTTTTTGAAGAGTAAATTTTTTGAAGAGTAAATTTTTTGAAGAGTAAATTTTTTGAAGAGTAAATTTTTTGAAGAGTAAATTTTTGAAGAGTAAATTTTTTGAAGAGTAAATTTTTTGAAGAGTAAGTTTTTTGAAGAGTAATTTTTTTGAAGAGTAAATTTTTGAAGAGAAAATTTTTTGAAGAGTAAATTTTGAAGAGGTAAATGCGCCAAGAGGAATTTCGATCATTATTGATGTAAAATCACTGAAACAGATGGCTGAGAAGGGCGAGAAGCAAAGGTTCCGGAGTATTCTTTACACGGAAGGAGAGTTGAGGAAGTCCAACTTGAGCGAACCTCCCAGTCGGTTAGTTTGCAACAAATGTTGGATAAAGTGGCACAAGTACTATGCACATTACTGACAACGCAATTCCAAAATGCTGATGCCATTTATATAGCCACGATTGATAGCCGCTCTCTCAAGTTTTGCTGTATTTCGATACTTATAGTCTGCTTTTCCACAGACGAAAAATTAGCCAAAAGCGATTTTACAGAAAAAGGAAAAATAAATCTCAAAAAAGTTTCGAAAACGTGCACCTAAATTTTTTTCGAACTCTTCCTATATAATTGAGTGTGCTAATTAATTTTTTAGATGAAATGTTGTCACAAAACTCCAGATACGAAAACTTCAGACAAATGGCGGTTTCATATCTTAAACGTTACAATTTCTCAGGAAAAACTAGATCTTTTCTATGCTTTCGAACGGTACTGTATGTTCAGTGGATGAATAAATAAATACATAGTAGATCTAGTGAATAAATAAATGAAGAAAAGATTTATTGAATGAATAAATCAAGAGTACTTATACTTCACTGCTCATTTGTGATGAATATTCGCAATGAAGCATAATAAATGTTTTACTTCAACAAACTGTGTTTGTCTTGCAAAACATAACAATTTATCGTATGAATAATGTAAAAATAAATTGAAGGAGCAACCCGCATCCCTTCAGTCCGGAGCATCTTCCGCCCTCGCACTCGCGGAGTCTCGCTCCCTATGTCAACCATGTTCCGCTGCTCCAAAAACTAGTCCTTCTGGGCGTTGATCTCTTCGAAGTTGGTTCAACTGAGCTCAACTGGCTTCGAACTCGTAACACTTTCGGGTACATATACTTACGAGTACGCAGAAGTTTTTATATTATTGTTATTGTTGTTGTTGTCTTGCCAGACGGGTGGATCTTCCTTCGCGAGACACTGGAGGAAGTCGTTGAAGCTCTCGACCCTCCAGCGTTATGGGATAGGTATAGTTTGGAGTCCTTTGCGTCCAGAACGTCCATTGTTATTGTAGAGTAGGATATAAAAGAATCTCAGCATAAAATACAAATTAGCAAAAAACTTGGGTACAATATACAAACTTGAGGTCTTCTTCTTGAACATCTTCTGTGAATTGAAATAATGATGGTATTTGTGTTGTGATTTTCGGTATGATAATCTATCTCGTAATTGTTCCCACCTCTCTCCAGAATACGCAAGCATCTAGAAATAACCTGATTGAACATAACCTAGTCCCCGAGTCACTGCTGGTGTGTTTAGAAGTAAAGAGGTCATGCTAGTGCAAAGCATTACTAACATGGTTCGGTCCCCTTGGCAAATCATTACTAACATGGTTCGACCCCTTGGCTAAGCATTACTAACATGGTTCTGTCCCCTTGGCAAAGCATTACTAACGTGGTTCGGTCCCCTTGGTTTGAGTCTGCCCGAAGGGCGGTTGAAATTTGTGCCTTTAGTACAATACTCAAGCCCAGTGAGTGTTATTTGCTAGTATTGAAAGTAGATTGAAAACAAAAAATTTTCGCCATATTTTTCCATTTGAGATTCAAGATTTAAAAAATTTTTCCGAGTTAACGAATAAAAAATACCTAAATCGTATCTCATATTAGTGCCAAGATTCGGAAGTAACAGCGTTTCAATTTTTTTCTCGAATTTTTGAGTTATTTTCATCAATGTCACCGTTTCCATCTTAGATTGTCTAATATCGATGATGAGTGAAATTGAAGATTTGTATGTGTGGGTACATATGGTTTTCGTTTTGAATAGAAAAAGGAAACTCGAGCTTTGTTACGGCGGCAAGAAAAAAATAATTTAACAATTGACTTAGTATAAATCTTGCTAATTAATGGCGAGAATGGACTATTTATTAAGCTTCGAAGTTAGTATTAGTAATTGAATGTTCGTCTGCAATAAAGCAATAATAGTGTCTACTCAGTCGCCTTTCATGAAACATTGAATTTTTTATAGTAATGATAAAGAAAAGTTCACTTGTTAGGGTAAGTCTAGAATAATCACAGGTGGAGACAAAATATCCAGCAGTCCCTCGACATCTTCTCCGCTTGTCATATATGAATGTGCGGCGAAAACTAAGATGGCTGGTTTCTATCGGAGTCGCTCCATCAGATCTTGGTGACTATCTGACGCGAAACCCCTTCTTCCTTCTTCAAGATTTGAACGATATGAAGGTAGGCAGTTGTTTTTATACGTGCACATGTCATGCCGAAGTGTGTGCCCGGTTAGCTCAGTCGGTAGAGCACCAGACTCTTAATCTGGCTGTCGCGGGTTCGAGCCCCGCATCGGGCTGAAACATTTTTGCAGATTTCGAAAAGTGAAAGTGCTTTTTTGCAGGCTCGTGTGAACTACCTACTTGATTACAAGTTCACTGAAGAGCAGGTTGTGAAGTTAATCATAACTTTCAGGTTAGTATTTTCCATTTTGTTGCCCAATAAACTTTTTCGTGCCATCACCATTGCAATTAGTCTTTCCGAATGCTCGAAATCGGTTGTCAGGTTTTTAAAATTTTCTACTTTTTTCCAGGTATTGGTTAAATGTGGACGTGAAGACAATGGATGAAAGATTCATTTGGCTCAGAAAAACTTTTGGATTTAAGAAGAAAGAACTCCGAGCTGTTCTAGTAAAAGAGCCCTTGTTACTCATGTTTGGGATCGGCCAAATCGACGTAAGTCATTTATGATTTATTGTAGAGAAAGATTGAGAGAGAGAAAAAAAGAGTAAGAGAGGGAGATATGAATAGAGCGAGAAAAATAAAAAGATAATCAACTAGAAGAGCGGCGAAATTGAGTTCTTGTATTATATAGACGGAATAAAACATGAAGAAAGGGCCAGTTGTGATAGAAAGAACGGAAATGAAGCGGTTATATTTTTAACTTGTAGCGTCTCTTCAATCTTTTCACGAGAGAACTAGGATTCGATAAAAGAGATGTGGAGCAGTTGCTAATGGATGACCCGCGTCTTTTTATCATGGGTTACACTTTTTGCCCCCTTTTTCCTTTACTTTCTAGCTTTGACATTTTAATTTTGAAAGAAACTTATTCAAGTAACCAAGATTTGAATTTTCTATGAGAGTTTTCTTAGGTGATGAGAGACAATAAGGTGATGAGAGACAATAAGGTGATGAGAGACAATAAGGTGATGAGAGACAATAAGGTGATGAGAGACAATAAGGTGATGAGAGACAATAAGGTGATGAGAGACAATAAGGTGATGAGAGACAATAAGGTGATGAGAGACAATAAGGTGATGAGAGACAATAAGGTGATGAGAGACAATAACCTGTGAAGTTTCACTTTGTTGACTTTTTAGCTCTATTTCTCATTATTTGTTTTTAATTGTAGTTATTTCTCTAACTCCATCTATCTCTATATTCTAACTCCAAATATCTGTAGATTTTATCACCATTTTTCTCCTTCACTCTCCGCTCTCTTTTTTGTTCCTTAATTTTCTGCGTCTTTCTTTTTTTATTTCTCTCGCTATATCCCTTTCTCATTCTTTCTCTCTCTCTCTACCTCTCTCTCTCTCTCTCTCTCTCTCTCTCTCTCTCTCTCTCTCTCTCTTATTTTCTGTCTCTCACTCACTATTTCTCACCCTATCACTTTCTCGATTTCTGTCTCTCAATTTATCTCTTTCTTCAATACCTCTCCTTGCTTCATCTATTAGGTGCGCAAGGAAATTCTAATCGTTTTTAACGTTCAAAAACTCTCTTTATTAGCTTTCTGCGATGTTTTCAAATAAGTTGATAGAACACGGTTACCTTAAGTTTTTTTGGTTTGCGTCACCTTGTTACTGGATTCAAAATGGCTGAGAAACGATGCGACGAAAAGTTTATCATCAGAGCATACATTCTCTTGTGTTCCAAGGTCAGTAACACAGCGGCTGTCAAGCATCGGAAACTGTACCAGGCGTTTGATGAGGATTGTATCTGTGATAGCAACATCAGATTTTGGTTCAGGCGGTTCAAGGGGGGATACAAATCACTCGAAGACGAGCTCAATGTCTCTGATCAACATCCCCTTAAAGTGTCAACACCCCCTTAAAGTGGTCTGAAGCTTACTACCTGCAAAATGACGGAAAACTCTGATGTCTCTCACACTATCATCAAGGATGGCCTCCTCCATCAGTTGAGGAAGGTTTACAAACTCTCAAATTGTGTTCCCTACAGAAAGTCTCGAAGCTGCTGCACTACTCTCTGCTGCACTACTCTCTTGCAAACGCAAGAGGACTCGGCTGGACACTTTGGTCACTGAGGATGCGAAATATGTGTGCTATGCTAACGTTGAGTGGAAGCTTTAATGGCTCGACCAAAAGGAGCAGCCAGAGCCGATGTTCAAAGCAGGACTTCCCAGAATTAAGGCCTTGGTTTCAGTTTGGTGAAACTCAGCCGGCATCGTGTACTGAGAGCTCTAGCCTCGCAACACCACTTTCACAGCTGATGTCTACTGTTACCAGCTCTATTGTTGTTGTTGTTGTTGCCCCGCTGTGTCGGAGTTTGGTATTATTAGTAGTAGTAGTACGCGTTAATGGCTTCAACCAGCTCTATTATATGAACGAGGCAATAGTCGCTCAGGACGAGGCAATAGTCGCTCAAAACAAATCGAGCTCACTTTTTACCACCACATTGCCTGACCAGGCATTGCGAGTAAAATTGTGCGGAAACTTAGAACTGTTCTACGAAAATTTCCGCATATTCGCGAGACTTTGATCTGTCCGACTACTATTTTTTCCGATCCAAGCAGAATCATCTGGCCGGGAAAACTTTTGAGAATGAAGAGGAAATCAAAACCTGGGTCGGGCACTACTCCAACTCTGGCCCATCCGCGTTCTACTGTAAAGGCATTCCTTATCTGATTGTGAAATGGCAGAAAGTTATTGATAATAATAGTGGACTAGCGTCCCCTTTGGGGACGCATGTCACTCTCTTGTTAGCCAAGTCATTCTGCGAGCCTGGTCAATTTTGAACTTTTTTTCTGCTTCTCCTTATCTCACTTCCTCAGGCAGCTTCGCTGCCTTCGTTTACCAAATTATATTTTTCTCCCTTCCTCAGGCAGCTTTACTGCCTTTTTTAATCCATTTCTATTTTTCTCCCACCCTCAGGCAGCTTCACTGCCTTCGTTAATCCACTTCTATTTTTCTCCCTGCCTCAGGCAGCTTCGCTGCCTTCGTTTTCCCACTTCTATTTTTGTCCCTCTCTCAGGCAGCTTCGCTGCTTTCGTTTTCCCACTTCTAATTTCCTCCCTCTCAGGCAGCTTCGCTGCCTTCGTTTTCCCACTTCTTTTTTCTCCCTTTGGCTGTGGTGGAAGCCAAGCCCTTGACGGGGTCGGGTAGGGGCCCTCCCCGGTCTGGAGCACCAGGGCGGAGCACTCGACGGTGCGCAGCATTCGACCGTGCGCAGCCCTCGATGGTGCGCAGCACTCAACCGTGCGCAGCACTCGACGGTGCACAACACTCGACCGTAGGCAGCACTCGACGGTACGCAGCACTCGCCGCTGCGCAGCATTCGACGGTGCACAACACTCGACCGTAGGCAGCACTCGACGGTACGCAGCACTCGCCGGTGCGCAGCCTTCGCCGCTGCGCAGCATGCGACGGTGCGCAGCACTCGACGGGGCGCAGCACTCGACGGTGCGCAGCCCTCTCCGGAGTGGATCCCTTTTCGAAGAGAAGCCCGTCCTCGGAAAGCCCTCTAGAAGAAGCTTTTCAGAGAAGAGAGCTCACCAGAGGAGAGCTCGAAGAGCGAATGAAGGAGAACTCGAAACTACCTTCTTATATACTCCTTTCTCGGAGTATAATTTGCATACCTCCATTTGCATACTGTATACGAAAATTAAGCCCATTCTATGACCTTCTACTACGGAAGTGGGAAAACTTCTACTACGCCCTTCTTCTATTTTTATCTCTCTCTCAGGCAGCTTTGCTGCCTTCGTTCTCTCACTTCTATTTTTCTCCCTCCCTCAGATTTTTCTCCCTCCCTCCTTCGTTCTCCCACTTCTATTTTTCTCCTTTTGGCTGTGGTGGAAGCCAAGCCCTTGACGGGGTCGGGCCCTTGACGGGGTCGGGCCCTCGCCGGGTAGGGGCCCTCCCCGGTCTGGAGTCCTCACCAGGGCGCAGCACTCGACGGTGCGCAGCATTCGACCGTGCGCAGCCCTCGAAGGGGCGCAGCACTCGCCGCTGCGCAGCATTCGACGGTGCGCAGCACTCGACGGTGCGCAGCCCTCTCCGGAGTGGATCCCTCTTCGAAGGGGAGCCAGTCCTCGGAGAGCCCTTCAGAAGAAGCCCTCCAGAGAAGAATTGACAATAATAGTGGATATATTCTTGATTGAAACTCTCGCTTTTGTTTTCAAATTTGTATTAAAATTTTGTAAAACACGGTTAAAAAATGATTTTGCGAACCTAATATTTTTCTCTCAGCTTTTCTTTTTCGATTCTGGAAAACTCTTTTTTAATCAAATTTTTTTATCACCATAGGTTTTCTTGAAGAAATTTATAAATATATAACAAAGTTTCAATGTACATATGCTGAATCAGAAAATAAAATTAATAAATTAATTGAGTTCTTGTATTATAATATATTAAAAGGTGTTTAGATGTGCGAGTGATTCTCTCCAACTACGTGTATGCAACTCGCGTGATGTCTCTGCCCAACTCTGCTCTCATCTCTCACCCTTTCATTCTCCGAGTTGCTCCCTCCTCATTGAGGTGTAGCGATTGTGCACAATCTTAACTTATTCATTATCTATTTTTGTCACTTATTCATAATTTATTCATCACTTCAAGTGGGTTGTTATTATTTCATAAGTGTTCTTAACACTTCGTATGAGGTTTAGTAATTGTACACTTGAACTGCAAACAGCAGGACACTGTAAACTTTCTCCCTTTTCGCCCTAGGACCAGACACGAGTTCCTTCGACGATTGGGAAAGGCCAAGTATGTCGAAGCACAGGGAATTGCAGAGACTTTGAGCAAGGAAGGAGAAGATGGAAAGCGAACGAGCACAGAAGTTTGTAATACGGTATCATTCTTTTTTGATGCTCTAGCCTGTAGAAAAATGTTGGTTGATAAGTAACTCTTAGTTTTGCCCCCTGAAAATCAGTATCTTTTTTAGCATTGTTTTGTATTTTGTAGTTTGTTTGTCAGTATATGTTGTTCCTCACTACCTTCCTTTGCGAAGGAAGCGATGACATATTTAGTAACCTTCCAAGTTTTGAGCAGGACTGAAAAAGCAAGATTGCGAATTTACTTACATATTTGAAAAAAAGAAAACCATAAAATATGTAATGGTCATAGTGAAATAAGAATGTTGAGCTCGAGAACGCTAATAAGTTGAGGCGAAGAGCGTCTCCGAGCTTCTGGTAGCATCCGACGCAGAGTTCGCTGAGAGAGTCGCGGGTGTAACAGCCGCCAGCTATGACATCTACCAAAGAAGTCGCTGAGTGACATAAAAGTCACTATATGACATTAGGTACATTATTGAATAAGTCACTGAATGACATCAGAGTCAATAAAGAACATCAGAGTCACTGAAAAGCATGAAAGTGATTGGATGACTTGATACAATGAGGAAGCATTCTGTAGATGTGATGTGACAATAAGTGCGATACCATGTAACATTATGCGGAAAGGGAAGGAGGGGAATAAATGGATCAGAGGTTTTGTTTCGTGTTGTCTTCTATAAGTTTGCTTATTTTATACTCCATCTTGACGTGTGGCTGAAATATGTTACGGATTTGGAACCTGTTCAGCCGTCTTTATCAGGAAACGACTGGCAACTCTCTCTCTCTCTCTCTCACTCTCTCTTTTTTCATCGATCTTTCTCTCTCTCTCTTTTTTCATCGATCTTTCTCTCTCTCTCTCTTTTTTCATCGATCTTTCTCTCTCTCTCTCTTTCTTTCATTCTCTCTCTCTCTCTCTCTTGCTTTCTTTCTTTCTTTCTTCTCATCGCTCTCTCTGTGTTCATCACACGTTTTTCGTACTGAACCCAATCACACTCCTTAGAGGGAATTCGATCAATTTTGTTTGTTAATCAAGTCAGTCGCACAAAAAAATCAACGTTGTGTGCTCAATTTAGGGAGGGAGCTTTCTCGGTGATTACAGGTCTTTCTAGTTACATTTGAAATGGATATTGTTTGGATAATTTGATTCGTTACAGCCGTTTTTGTATGGAAACTTTTTGGCATAAACTATGATATGAGTCGTTTATTATTTTCGGGTTCAAAAATCAAAATTTAACGGCTTTGAAGTGTTTGGCCCACGCTAGAAAGTGGCCTAAGCCCGCTGTTGTTTGGAATGAACAGTCATAAGTAGACGCGATCACTGTGCTGTGTGTTTAGCAGCCTTTTTCTTCTCAAGAGACTTATGCGAAAAGATTGTCGGTGTCGATCAAGTTTGAACTACCAATGTAAAGTACCTTTTTTGAAGTAATTTGTTGAGAAGAACCACAGTTCGATTTAGAATCCGACTACAATTGCTTGAAAAAAATCGCTACTGTGTCTAAATTTTGTAAATATGTGTAGCTTAATGATAAATTTTATTAGAAGAGTTTTTTGTTGTAACAAGGCAGAAAACATTCATTATAATTTCATGATTTTTTATTACGATGTATTGTTTGAGAAAAAACTCATAATCTGATTGCGTTATGCATTAGTTGAATAAAAAAGGTTGCTAGAATTCAATTCACTTACATGAGAACGAATTCACAATCAATGATTCGGGCATTGAAACGCCGTGGAATCAAAAATTTCTCCTCGTGATTGGTTCTAGAATAAGAGCTGGAGAAAATGTATTGAAAACTGAAATGTCGATCATAGTTTAGAGTATAATGTATGAAGGTGTCCAGGGTCCGTATTCAGAGATCTAAGATGAACTCAGGGGTAAATTTTACCCTAGTATATATATTGTAGGCCTAAGTTCAACTCAGTTCTGGGGCCGTATTCAGAGACAGAAATTTATACTTAAATTTATGGTAAACTTTATACTAAGTTGTAGTTTCGCAAAAATGGAATTCAGAGATTATACTTTAGGGTAAACTTTATACTAAACTTTAGTAGGAAAGCTCAGACACTCTCACCCGTCTTGTCTCTGAATACAGAACTGAGTTGAACTTAGATCTACAATATACTAGGGTAAAATTTACCCCTGAGTTCATCTTAGATCTCTGAATACGGCCCCTGATCCCTTCATTTAGAGTAGTAGTAGTAAAGAGCAAGAAGATCTGCGACTACTTCGCAATTTCTAATTGAATTAGATATTTGAGAACTTCACGTGTTCTCAGTTAGTTGTAGGGAATAAAATAATATATCTATAAAGAACTTTAACTGAATATTTATACAATTCTTTTTCAAAGGGTTTACTGAATTGCGCAACACGTAATGGGACGGATTTAGCCCCGGAATGGATTCTAGAGTTATGTACAACAATGACTAGCATACAATTACTTTTTTAAACAATAACTAATGAATCTTCGCGCTCAATCTCGTTTCTTGATGCGTACTCTTCGGATTCGATATATGTACATACATACCTAACCTGGTAGAATGAATGGCTGCACTCTAAGTCACTTCAAGGGTGCGTAGCAGCGAAAGTAAGAAACTTCTAAGCACCACAGTTATTTCACAGTGTTTTTGGAAACTAAATCCAAAACTTTTGGTTGTTTATACTTATATAAATTCTTCGCTTTCTCCGTTTCGGTAGGAAGTCGAACTTCAATCCGTTGGACAATACTCAGCTCAAAATACAACTATGCCACACCCGAACCATTTTTGAAACTACAAAGTTTCACGCGCCGTTATACTCTTCTGTTGTGGTTGAGGCAAACATCTTTGATAGATCAGGGATCCTGGATTGGTGCTGAAGCGATTGCCATGGACACTCTTATCCAACCAGGAGATAACGAAGACCTCACCAGAGAGCGCCAGAAAGCCTCTTTTTCTCTCCGACGAATGCAATGTTTCGTTCACGAAAACGAGCATGTTCTCAAAGTTCGTGTAATATATTGGTTCTCTTCGAATCTCAATAAGAAAGTCGCTAAAGTCATTGAAAATAAAAAGTAAAGTTCTTGTGAGCGATTCTTTGTCTAATTCAAACTATCTCTCCAATTTCTTTATAATTATTCCGTTTGAAAAAGTGCTGAGCTACACAGTTTGAAGGGAGTGATGGCTGATTGAGACAAAGCGTAGAAATGAGTCTTTGGTAATTTAGTAGTAACGAGATTGCTAGAGAAGGCTGGAGTCGATCCGGCTTCGCCGACCTTCTTTTGTTTATGTAATTGTTTGATCACATACATATGTATAAAGTTCTGAGTTTTTCTTTCAGAGACGCCACGAAATCCTAGAGTTCGTTAACTCCATGCGAGAGTTTGATGACCCCGTTCCTCCTGAGTTCTTGAACAGAGAGGAGTTGGTGGAAAGAGGAACTCGGAAGGTTAGATATTGATTTATTTATTTATTTATTGATTGACAGCTTCATCGCCAAAGGATGAATTCGTCAAAGAAATCGGTAACATGGTAGACTAATGAAAAAATTGAGTTCTAAGAGGTTTATCCACAAAAAATTGCTCAGTCACATGATTTTTGACGCCGGAATATGATTACATAGAGAGAAGACTAATTATTCTGATCATATTTGACTTTCTCTTCTCGTTCTGAAAGACTCACTGACATTTGAATCTTTGCAGGCAGTTGCTATGTCCGACAACGCGGATGCAATAGATGGCTCAGATTTCTTCGGTGAAGGAATGTATTATCAATCGTACGTTATTTCTTATAAAATGCGTTTCAATGTTTCTCTAATGCTCCAATTTAGGGTCATGGCGTTAAAACTTATGAGCTCAAGTACAAAAATATGATCAAAAACTTTTTTTTAAATCTCTAACTCAATAAAAAATCAGTTTTTAATTTTTTATAGTTTCAATCAAAATCAACATGCAGAATTGACAATGGTTCTCGACTGGAAATTTTTAAAATTTCAAGTCATACTCATAAATTTATTCATTTTCGTGTACATATCTATAAGTATCTATAAGTACATAGTATATCTATGTATAGTATATTTATAAGTTTTTCCATAGTACTTTATGGTCTTCAAAAAAAGCTCTTCGATATTTTTGAAAGCAAAATAGTCAATGGAAAAACAAATCATGATATTTAATATCGTCATGGGCAAGTACTTGAAAAGCCGGAACCCAGTGACTCACAAATTCTTTTGATACAACTAGAAGCTGATTTGATAAGCTCAAAATTATGAGTCAATACAAAATATGGTTAATTAGCTACTATGAATAAAGTTGGTCGGAAATCTCGATCTTACTAACCATGTACTACTTTCAAAAAAATGGTCCAAGGAGCCGATTTCGCTCATCAAGCTATAATTCTTTCTTTCTTGCGGTGATTTGATCACACTCGCTTTCCTTTTTCACCAAAGAGCCAGGGTGAGCCAGGGACCTACTCACAAAAAAGAGCATAACTATTGGGAAGTATGCTAAAAAGGATAAAGGCATTTCATGAATAAAAATACTTCAAAAGTATTCCTGGCAGCGACAATGCGATATCCCTTCAACAATATCAAAGTATGCTAAAGAGGCATACTTTGAATTTTTTAATACAATACTTGTGAAAGTATACCTCATCGTAAAAATCAAAAGCGTGACCCGAAGTAACGTTAAAACTCAAGTACTGTATCAAAAATTCTTCTTTTTCAAAGTTGACACCGTTGAACTTTAACCTGTGTCTTGCATGGGGTCACACTCATGCTTTTATGGTGGTATTTTACAGAACTTTTGCACTTCAGGCCCCCCTCCTCCCAGAGGTTCCATGAGTCAGTTTTTGGGTAAGTTTTTTGATACGGTCTCGTTAGCCTAAGCCGGACGGCCTCCTTAGCGTAAACTTTTACTAAGCCTAAGCGTTTTTTTAATGTAGAAATAGTTTTTTAATGTAAAAATAACTTTTTTGAAAATGTAAATGAGTCAGAAGTATGACCCATGGAACCTCTGGGAGGGGGGACTTAAAGTGCAAAAGTGCCAATTTTACTTTAAATATTTTGCTTTTTTAATATCAAAAAGTATTTTAACAGTGCAGTTTGCTTATGCTTAGTAAAATTTCAAGCTAACGAGGCCGTACGGCTGAGTAATGAGACCGTATAAAACAATTAGTCACAGTATTAATGTTCTGCGAACTAGTATACAAAAAATGTTAAACCGTTTAAATTCGTTCTTGCTGTTGTTAATCTTACTCAAGAGACCATTAGTTGAAGAAATTAAGTTAAGAACTTGATCACTTGCTCATCTTGTTTTCTCTTCTTTTACGTAAACACGTTTGGTTTGTAAGGATCGGCCTCAAAAGATCGCCCTCAAAAAGAAAGGATCGCTCTCAAAATTATTTCGCCAGTTCCTTGTTAATTTATGACTAAGTAGATTTTCGAAAAATTTCATGCTTGGTAGAAGGTAAAAATATATTTGTTGTGCTGACTCTAATTTTGTTATTATAATAACAAAATTGTAATATATTACAATTTTTTGCTGGTTGATTGTGATTATAACATTGTTTGCTGTTATTGAATAAAAATTTGTTGATTCAATAATAAAAAATTTGACTCCAGAAAAAAACAAACAAAAAAGAATCTCGACACGAAAATCAAGGAAAAAAAGAAACGGCATACTTCAAAGTATGGCCTGCAATACTTTGATTTTATGAGAAAAAAAAACTTTCGAGGTATGAAAAAGAATACTTTTGCGTAGTATCCCGACAAACAATGGTATGCCTAGAATACTTTGATTCCATGAAAAACCATGTTTTCGCGGTATGAAAGACAATACTTTGAGAAAGTATTCCTCGGAATACTTTCAAACGTATCGTTACGCTTCCCATGCTTTGCTGGTATGAATTTTCATGTAAAAATTTTTTGTGAGTAGGTTCCCCTCCCCTTCCCCTAAAAGGGAACATTGATAATCCATGTGAGTAGGTTCCCCTCCCCTTCCCCTAAAAGGGAACATTGATAATCCATGCCAGTCTGAAACTTGAAACACGCAAGTTTATGGTTTTCCCAGTTCCACATCATACAAAATTTAATGCAATAATGTTTACGCAAATCAACAATAGCGCATGGGGAAAATTATATGAGACTTCGAAGACAATGGGTTTAAGTGGTTATGAGAGGTTAGAAAAGGAATTTAGAATTTTATGTACGTCATTCTAAAAGGGAAGGGAGAGTGATGAGTCACGAGAGTCATTTTATGGCGACTCTTAAAAATAACATAACTGATGTAAAAGTGATGAAAGTTTTGATTTGCAGATTGATAATTGGGCGAGATCTCCACTCAATGTCCCTGCACTACGCGATGTTTCTCCCGACCATTCAGGGCCAATCGGACGATGAACAAATGGACGCTTGGATGGGACCAACTGTGGCCAGAGCTATTCTGGGCACTTTCGCCCAGACTGAACTTGGTCATGGTGAGTGACTTGTTGTGCTTCCAATATCAGTAGAACTGATGTAAAACAATCATCAAATTGCTCAATTATTAATTTTTCTATTCTTGTCTATTCTCTCCGTCCTCTCTCTCTCACTCACTCACTCCCTCGATCCCTCGTCTCTCTCTATCCCTCGTCTCTCTCTATCCCTCCCTCCATCCTCTCTTTTTAATCTCTCTCCTCTCTCCCTCCTCTTTCTCTCTCTCTCTCTTTTGGACAATAGCAAGGACCATGTAGAGAGTTGTCTTTCTATGCCTTTCTCGTTATTCACGAGCCACTATTACTCTATTTTTTCCTATTGCTTTGGCAAATATTACTAAAGCACACCATACATGCCTGTGCATTACTAATGCACGCCACTGTGCGGGAAAGAGAGAAAGAGTGTTTGACACACTATTATGTTAATTTTTTGATACGGTCTCGTTAGCCTAAGCCGTACGGCCTCGTTAGCGTAAACTTTTGCCTAAGCCTAAGCAGAAAAAACTTATTTTCAAGTTTCTCACTAAATAAAGCGCATCGGGCGAAGTTAAGAACTTTACCGCACAGTGGCGTGCATTAGTAATGAACTGGTATGAAGGGAGTGCTTTAGTAATAACCGCTTTTGCACATAAACGTTAACTCCAACATTTCCCTATGGCAGTGATATTATTCTCATCATGACTTAAGAAGTTTATTCACATTATGTATGCCATGATCATTGAAAAAAACTTTTAATATTCTAGCCTTTTTTGATTTTTAGAAAGATACACGAGAAAAGAGCCATGTTGCGCAGGCTCAAACCTATCTAAACTAGAGACGACTGCAACATACGACCCAGACCAAGAGGAATTCGTCTTACATTCGCCCACAATTACTGCAGCTAAATGGTGCGTTAGAAACAGTAACTCGATGCTGATAACTGACTTCAATGAATAGCCATTTGTGTAAGATATGATTCAATTGAACTTACAGTACCGCCCAAAATGTTAACATATATTGAATTATTGAACATAACTTTTTTCAAAGATAAAATTCAAAGCTCAAATTTTCACAGAAGTTTTTTGGGGTGTCTGTACCGTACCGGACACCATTTGGAGTGATTTATTAATTATCTCCAAGAAATACACCAAAATTGGTATATCTTCCATTTTTCAGTTTTTTCTCCATGATTTTTTTGTTGATTTTTTATTTGTTTTTCGAACTTCATTCATAAAAATTTTGTTTCAAGTCATGATTCGAACTGTTGGACATCGAAATACAAGTAAAAGAATGTAAGAACCTGTTGTTGCTGGGGCGAAACAGGGCCGGTCACAGAGCGAGCTCGCCCAGCAGTTCGGGGTAACTCAGAGCGCTATCTCCCGTATCCTCCGGCGTTTTCGAACCCAGGTAAACGAATTTTATACAACTGAATAACTTTGGAACACAAAAAATGCAGGGACGAGTCATCGTGAAGACAAGTTCGGGGAGACCCCGCGTAACTTCGAGGTACATGGACCGAAGCATCCTGCGCGCATCTCGCGAAGACCCGAAACGCACTGCTAAAGACATTCAAGCTGTCATATCAAGGCCCGCGACTCCTGCTCCTTCAATAACTACCATCAAACGCCGTTTGCAAGCCGCTGGACTGAATGGAAGGCGGCCTGCAAAGAAGCCTTTCAGCAGCGAAAAAATCTTAAAGTTCGAGTTCAGTGGGCTAAGGATCACCTCAGTTGGACACGCCGTGAGTGGTCTCAGATTGTTTGGAGCGATGAATCCAAGTTTAATATGTTCTGCAGTGACGGTCTGAGGTGGGTAAGACGTCCAGCGGGCAAGCGTTTCCTGCCGCAATACCAGTCGCTCACAGTCAAACATGGCGGTGGTTCTGTGATGGTCTGGGGCTGTTTTTCCGCCAGCGGCATGGGTCCACTGAGACGTATTGTCGGAAATCTCGATCGTTACGGCTATGAGAACATAATGGAAAGCCCTATGCGCCCTTGGGCCCTCTCCGAATTCGGTCGTGGGTTCACCTTTCAACAAGATAACGACCCGAAACATCGACCTCAGCACGTTCAGAACTGGTTTCGCCGTCGGCATGTGGATGTTTTGGACTGGCCGAGCCAGCCTCCCGATTTGAACATCATCGAACATTTATGGGAACATTTGCAACGAAAATTGACGGGAAAAACATGCAGAAATGCTGATGAAAAGTTTAAGCAGCTAGAGGAGGAATGGAAGGCGATTTCGCAAGTAACCATTAACTCTTTGATTGATTCTATGCCTCGTAGATGTCAGGCAGTCATTGACTCCAAAGGATATGCCACCAAATACTAGAATATTTGTTTTAATACTTCGAAAAAAATTGAACATCTCTATAAGCACTTTTTACTATTTCCATTTTTTTAACGAATGAACCTAATAAAACATTTTCCAAAGTTGTTCTATCACTCGAAACATGTGAACTTGGCTTGTAAAAATATCTGAAAATTTGAGCTTCATTCGTTTTTTTTGAAAAAAGTTATGTTCAATAATTCAATATATGTTAACATTTTGGGCGGTACTGTATATCAAATTTGAATGGTCTTCTTTACAAAGTCAATCAAATAATGTGGCACCAATTCAAAACTTGAGTTGTAGATAATATTTAAGAGGGTGAGAGATATGGAAATAACTCGTACAATACAACCGCACCGTCTGGATCATGTTGCTCGTTTCTATGTTCTATACTTTGCATCTCGGACTGCACCAGGAACACGAAAACTTTTGTATTTGGACAGCATATACGCATTATGAAACTTTAAGTGTGGGAACCTGATCTGAGAGTACCTATTGTTTCCCTCTCTCATAATAACACCAGCTCGACTACCTTTAGGTGGCCCGGAGGATTGGGCAAAAGCTGCAACCATGCGGTTGTCATGGCCCAATTGTACACTCGAGGAAAATGTCATGGGCCACATCCATTTTTCGTCCAACTCAGGTTCGCCATAAGTCATAAGTTGAAAAGAACAAACTTAAAATTGGAGAAAAAACGAAAATAGGGAGAAGGAAAGAAAGATACATAGAAGAGGAAAAGAGAGTTAACGAGAGAGTTGGAAACTCGTTCTATAACTTGTCAAAAGCTCTCGTTTTAAGAAAAGATTTGTACGGAATAGGAATATTGTATCTCTCTATTTGTACATAACTTCTGTGGCAGGGACGAAATAACTCATCTTCCCCTAAAGGGGATCACTGTGGGCGACATTGGTCCGAAGCTTGGTATCAACGCAGCAGATAACGGCTTCTTGCTGTTTGACAACTGCCGAATACCCAGGAGAAACATGTTCATGCGCTTCTCTAAGGTACTGAGAGAGAGAAAGTTAAGGAGAGAGAGAGAGAGAGAGAGGGAGAAAGAAAATCAGAAAGAGGAAATTAGAGGGAAAAATAGAGATAACGTGTTTCTGTTTGAGAGACGGAGATACATAGTTAGCGAGAATAAGGACGGGAAATTTTTTTTGGGCAATCAGTCGTCTGAAATCTTGACCGTGTGTTTAGGTTCTGCCAAGCGGAGAGTATGTTCCACCAATGCACGCGAAACTCGGCTTTGGCACCATGATCTTCACTCGATCGATCATGATCAAGGTTGTTTGAAAATTTCGAAGCTTTCATTCAAGTTAAATTTGTGTATTTTGCTTGACAAAACGCAGTTTTGTTGAAGTAAAATATTTATTACACTTTCAGTTCGATATAAAAATACTTTATTGCTTAAATGAATGCTCTCAATTCTAAACTTCTTGAATGAATACGGTGATACTTTTCTTTGCAGGACCAGGCAACGCAGCTGGGATGCGCTGCGGTGATTGCGATTCGGTATTCGGCGGTTCGGAGACAAGGAGAAATTATTGAGAAGTTCTGAGTTTATTATTTCGTTTCTGTCATAAAAAAATTCATTCTACCGTATATTTTCAGTGCACTTCGTCTTACTGTATGTTTACTTTTAGTGCAGGTGAGGTGCAAGTCATCGAATACAGAACACAACAGCTGCGTCTTTTTCCGCAGCTGGCTCGCTCTTTTGTATTCCTCTTTGCGGCATACGAGATCAAAGATCTATATATGGAGGTTGGCAGCAGTTAATATCCTCCACTCTCTCTATGTGTCTCTCTCTCTCACTCTCTATCTCCCTCACAGGGGTTAAATGGAGCCGCCCAATTTGGGTTTACATGTATCCGCCGCTCAAAGTTCGGAGAAAAAAAAGAAGGGAATGAAGGAAAAGGGTAAGAAAAGATAGGAAGTTTTTTGTCAATAGTGTGTGTACATGTATCCGCCGACGGGAGCGATCCGGTCACTATTTAACCCCTGCGCCCTCAGTCTCTCTCTCAGTCTCTACCCCACCCCATTCTCTCTCTCAATCTCTACCCCACCCCATTCTCTCTGTCTCTCTCTCTCTCTGAGTCTCTCCCCTCTCTCTTTCTCTCTCACCCGACTCTCTCCCCCGCTCTCTCTCTCAATCTCTCTCCCGTCCCCCCACTCTCTCTTAAATTACTCCTCTCTCACTTTTTTCTACCTCAAATGATTTTTATAATAGTAACATTTTATTACATTGTGAGAGTAGAGTATTCACATGATTAAGATGATGTTCACAGTACATTTCACAAACATTTCATGTTTTCATAAAAGAAGTGACAAATTAGAATTCAAAATTCAGAAACAGTTCACAAATAATAGTTCTTAACTTGTTGAGAATTTTAAAAAAATTTAATACGAAAAAGTATTGAAGTTTTTATGAAAAAAACTGATGATGGCTGAATGATGATGAAACTTTAGTGGTGATTATTTAAAAACTCATATTTTGTTCAGATGACAGATCAAATATCTACGGGGAAGACTGAAATGTTGCCAGAGATACATGCCCAGTCCTCCGGACTCAAGGTTATACCATCCATCCCTCACTTCAACTACAAATAAAAAAGGCCATTAAGGCTCTCCCTTAGCGCTATCGCATGGATAAGCTATGCTTTCTCAGGAGTTCAGTTTTAACACGGTCGTTAAAAAAAGAATGTGTGTGAGAGAGAGAAATTAAGAAAGAGAAAGAAAAAATGAAAGCGAGGGAGAGTGAGAAAAAAAGAGACGTAAAGAGAAAGAAAGAGAAAAAGAGCGAGAGACAGAGAAGGAGAAAGATAAAAAGAGAGAGGGAGAAATGGAGAGGGAGAGAGATGACTGAGTTCGATCCCGTCCTGTGGACTAGCTTCTGTCAATGTTATAGTTTAAAAATGTTTTTATCGGTACCTTTCTCTACTATGAAAACTCCCATGAACTCACTCCAGGCAGTAGTGTCGTGGGAGGCGGCCCAGGGTATCGAGCAGTGCCGCTTAGGCTGCGGCGGCCACGGCTACTCCCGCGCCTCTGGCCTCCCCGACATCTACGCGTATACGGTGGGCGGGTGCACATATGAAGGCGAGAACATTGTGTTGTTGCTACAGGTTGCCAGGTTAGAATAATATGATTAATGTTTTTATTCATTTATACTTTTGGTTTATTCGTATTATTTTAAACGTCATAGACATTAAGCGCAATAAATTCTACAAACGAACATAATTCAACAATTTAATACGTTCTTGCTGTGGCACGAGTGAGAGCGTTGAACGTAGAGGCACAAAAATATAGAAAATCGTTTGGAAGATACGGTCTCAAGGTTTCCAAATCCTGCTAGAGGTTGAGCACAATCAAACTGATGTCGGAGGTATACAAACAACCGCTCTTTTACCACTAAGCATAAGAGCCGAGCCCGCGAATTGAGAGCTCTCATATTGGTAGTCTAGAGCACTGCCGATTTAGCTTTGCCAGGGTTTTCATTGCACTCATGTATGTGATGCAAAACGGACAGAAATCCCCCAACCTGAAAATTTTTATTTCAAAGTATTATTTCTACGTCGGAGATTACTCTTCTTAAAAAAATTTTATTTTGTTTTTCGATCATAAAAAATAACAAATAACTACTATTTTTGATTATAGCAGAAATGGCATAATTTTTTGTAGTATGAGATTAGGGAACGTTGATAGGTGGTGAGAAACTGGAAGAGAGTCTCTTCTACTCGTCCATGCATTACACGAAGAAGCACTTGAAAACACCTTTTTCAATTCAAAAGACCGATAGATCAATATTCGGTTTGCCATAGATCAATATTCGGTTTGCCATAGATCAATATTCGGTTTGCCAAAAAAATTTCCGATTCACCAAAAACCAATGTGAAAAAGCTAACTTAAAGATTTAATTCAGATTTCTGATGAAATGTGCGCAAGCCGTGTCCAACGGAGAAGCGAAACTGGCCCACATCGCGGAGTACATCGGCCAGAGGAATGCAGGAAGAGGCAAAACCGCTGCCTGGAGTCAAACTAAATGGGAAGACATCATCCATGACTACGAGCATGTTTCCAGAAAGCTAGTAAGCATGTCAACAGAAAACTAGAATGCATTGCATTGAATATAGCCAGGCGTTAAATGGAGCCGCACAATTTGGGTTTACATGTATCCGCCGCTCGAAGTTTGGGGGAAAAAAGAAGAGGGGATGAAGGAAAAGGGTAAGAAAAGAAAGGGAGTTTTTTGCCAATAGTGTGTGTACATGTATCCGCCGACGGGAGCGATCCGGTCACTATTTAACCCCTGAATATAGCTAGAATGCCTCCAAAATCTAAATAGTTATAAAAGTCAAAAAGCAATTTAATCTATTGAAATGAGAATGAATGAATGATTTACCTAATCGATAAAAAGCAAAAGGCATGAAGGTGCAAAAATCGAATGAAGACGTTTAGAGGAGATCAAACATAATCTATACCTCGCGAACAGGTGATGAGATAATTGATCTATACTTATGAACTTTAATATTGAAGACTACCGAAGAGATAACAAGGCTACCCATGACATAACAATACTACCGAAGACATATTAATATTTGTAGCGGGGGTTCGGTGGTGATTGCTCTCTGTTCCGTCAAATAAATTCTTCAATCAGAACTTATTATAGATAATCTTGTCGCCTGCCACGTCTTGAGTTTCAAGTCCACATAATAAACGTTAACGTTTATTTTAATAACTTTCGAACCAATCAATGACGAGAAGAATTAACTTGATAGAGAAACTAAACTCTAGGATGAAAGAACGAACTGAATGAATTGGAATGGACTGAGAGTAATGTTTGTCTCTCAGCTAGAAGAAATAGCTAGTCGAATAACAACCAATAAATTTAACTCAATTCAAATAACAAGCAATGACTCCGTTGTCCGCGAACTGCACGGCTGCCAACGAAAAGAATAAAGTTGGGGACGGAACGGGGTCCCTTCAATGTTTATATAATCAAGTTCAAACTAAACCACAACAATACATAAATACGAAACAAACTTTTCAACAATATTCTATACAATTGTATTCTAGACAATTTTGGTGTGCTACTACACCATAAACAAGGGTCCTCGAACGAATCCGTTTGGAGGAACAGTTTTAGTTGAAATAATAATAAATTATTGAAACCAGAATGATTTTAAAACTAGTCGTTATTGCGACTACAATACATATTCATGCCATTCTGATTCTTCCAAAGAAAAACAAAATACTTTGCTTTAGAACTCTAATAATAATCTTCCTCGCGCATGGTTCCGCCTCGCGGCAGGATACGCGCTCCCCCCAAGGACAGGCCTATCCTGGTAGAACTAGTGTCTGACCGCTATATCACTACTAGTGTGAATAGCAGTAGTGGGGAGAGTCAGATTCGTGCATGAGCACTACCAACATTTCTTAACCCCCTCGGTTTGGGTGGATCGGGGTTTGAGTCGAACTCGGGACTATTCGCACAATAGTCGACTACCATTAAGCACTACCATTAAGCCACGTCCTGGCTTTAGAACTCTGAAGAGTAATAATTTAGAGAATTTTTATCATTGTCCATTGAAAGACATACATTCTTCAGATATTCCGAGCTTTTAACAACCTGAAGAAACGCGAAGGAAGAATGAATGCAAGAGAAGCTTGGAATGAAACTTCTATTGATTTATGCAAAGCTTCAAGAGTTATTCTTTCGTAAAATTTATAAATAATATTTTACTCTTTTCTCTATAATGTATACCAATTCACTGTTAAACTGATGATTGTTGTTTTTATACGGAGAAGATACTCTTTTCATCTTTGTAGCTAAGACTCAATAACTTTATTGCATCCGATCGATATCTCAAATCTCCTGAGTTACAGAAAGGTCCACAGTTGAGTTACGACATTCTGATGCTCATTGAATATAACAAATGTGGAATAATCGCATTCAAGTCCAGACTACTACCAGAAAAATTATACTGGACAAATCGCCTTCGAAATAAATGTTTTCGCACCTGATCAAAGTTTTTCTTTGTCCTTACATTATATAAACAGTCTCACAGTAACATCCGCTAAAGAGATGGCTGTTATCGATGTGTCCTGTTCAATGAAGTAAACCTCAATTGAGATGCACGTCAAGCTGTACCTCGTCAAGAATGCCTTCAGAAGAATCCAAGCCCAGTGCCAGGATGCAGAGTGCTCGCGGGTGATGATGTGTCTAGCCAAGCTTTACGCTTATGACACCATACTTTCTGCAGCTGCAGAGTTCACTAAGGTCTGTCGCTGTGAGACCCAAGAACGGTATCTTTCGCCTATTTTCGATTTAGACCATTAGAAGTATGTCGCAGAAAGATCCTTTTCGTGATAGGCCAAGGTCTGTCATTGTGAGACTCCTTCACAGTTTTCCCCGATTTTTTCAAACCAATTTCTCTCGTCTGAATTTTATAAACAGTAACTCTCGCTTTTCGTTTTCAATGGCACCAGTGAAGTTCTGCACGAAATCAAGAGACGCATTTTAGGGAAACTTCATATCGGGAAATGAGATGGACGTGATTCGAGAGAGCTTCTACGAGATGCTGGCAGAGCTTCGGCCGAATGTCGTTCAACTGGCTGACAGTTGGGACTTGCCTGATCGGGCACTCGGTAGTGTTCTGGGGCGGAGGGATGGGAACGTGTACCCCGCACTCATGGAATGGGCCAAGAAAAGTCCGCTCAACAAGTCACAGGTTCGTTGTTTGATCGAGGTTTTGAAACGAATTTTTTTTGCGCTCAATTTCGAAGAAGAAGAAGACGAATATAAGGAACAGGCCTAACCTGGTAGAAAGAACCAAATGCCGCAATCTGGTAAAAAGGAGAGTCAGGTTTGCTAGGAACGCGTACGATTAGTGCCGATCATCGTTACTGATCCAATGAACGTCTCTTGTACGAGCCGAGGTTGCTTGTGAGACTTGACCAACCCCTGTTGACGTGAGATATGTACATCCAAGTAAATTATAAATGGATTATTAAGTCAGTTAAAGTCTTTGTCGTGCCAGTGAAGAGATGCGGTGTGGTTTCGTGCAAAGAGTTCGGACGTTTCGCTTTATTTAAAGCATCATCAGCGATATGCAAATTACCCTAAAGCAGAACGAAATTGGTAAAAAAACAAAGCGAAAAAGCATAATTCACATGAAAGTTATCTCAATACAAGAGAGGAAATCTCCTAAAGAAGGATTGGATTATGGATTATTAATTATTAGAATGGATTATTAAGTATTTCAATTACTCTCACGGGAAATCGTCCAAGAGTTTCTTGTGCGGTTTAAAACTCCCTGTGCGGTTTAAATATTTGCGTATATCTATGCTCACTCGAAGAAAGCTAGTGATAAAATGATCTGATCATCTGCAACCTTTATTTTACATAACACGATCTCGCGCTCTCTCAAAGGCATGTTGTTCCTTCATTATTAGTCATCTTGATATACACGCTCTTACCAAGGGTGAGAAAAAAACAGCGTAGTAATCGTCCCAATATTTCTAGGTTTTTCCGGCCTTCGACAAATACCTCGGACCCATGATGAAAATAGGCCGTTCACATCTTTGATGCTCTCGAAAATGGGTCAATCCATAGTAAACGCTTCCTATTCAATGTACGAGCGACCTGTCGAGATTGCCAGAGAATTTGACCAAGAATACCTCGTCTACCCAGCCGGAGACCTACGGCGGGCAATCTACAACAACAAGACATTGAAATTGAGAAAACATGCGATGAAAGTCGCGGTATATCGTAATTGGCAGTGTTCTTCTTCATAACTGATTTTATTTGTGTTAGAAGGCCACAATACACACCTAATCGGAATGATGAAATCTAATGTTGACGAAATTTATTGAGAACGAGACCCCCCCAAGACCCTTCTAGGTAAGCTCATCGCATGAGAAATCATACGGGGTAACAACACCGAAAAACACGACTAAAATACTTTGTTTCATTTGCCTCTCTCGTCATCCTGGTAGTTACAGTCTTACCGTACTGTCCATTTCAAGTAAGCATTTACTGTTATAAGACCCTTTCTTATTTGTAGATGTTTTCGAAGTTCTTATCAATAATCTGTTCTTCCCTCGTGTGTGTAGTTATTTTTTCAAACTTTTAATTTAAAGGATCAAATGATTTATTAATAAAATTTAATAATTGGATGTGAGGAACAAGAGCAGAAAAGTTTATTGTATCGATACAAAACTGTAATAATTAATAAACTTCATAATTAATAAACTTCCCAGGAAGAATGAACAAAAATTATCCGTGAATTTATTAAGACATACATTGATTAAAATGTGAGAAACAAAATTCTATAAAAATGTGTCGATCGTTGAAGAAGAGTAAACTATTTAGAATGAGAGAGATAGTATACTGGCGACCTCTGGGAACAGATTACTCAGAGCGCAACCAGTTGGTTATAGGTTCGGCTCAGGGTTGCCTATTAGTTGCGTCATGATAACCCCATTTTCATGTACTACACTGAATGATGCAGGAGATGAAGCGATCACTGTGAAAGATAAATGGAGAGATGCGGAGGGTGAAACAAAAATTGCTCCTACATATCAATACCATAAAATTTTAACCGAAAAATTCAATATCGATAATTGCATGGCTTGGTGTAGGCTGTTATGTGCCATGATGACATGGCCAAATCATGCAATAAAAAGAACTATCTGGCAGAGAGGGAGAGAGAGTGGGAGGTAGTGAGAGGAAGAGAAGGGCAGAGAGGAAGAGGGAGGGAATTAGCACAGAAGATCATGAAAGGGATTGGAGGGATGCTTTTTGAGAATGAGCACCCTCATTCTAAGAGAACAACACACCATGAAAGGCTGTCAAGGTTAGAAGGCGAATCGAACGCAATTGACATGCGGCCTCTTCAAAGCTAAGAAATTCGACCGCATCACTCTTCTCCTTCTACTGATAAGCAAACCAAGAAGACGCTGTACAGAGAAAAAGTTAGAACAGTTCAATGGTAAGAGAATTCGCGAGGATTTATCAGAAAACTTCTCATCCCAAAGTTCCGTTTTGTTTCATACAGATGGCATTATTCCCAGCCCTTTTTAAAAGAATATGAAAATCAATAACAGATTATAAAAAACAGAAAGACTTTGATCACTCACAACGGAGAGTGAGAAGCAGGCAGACCATTAAGGATGAACTGGAATACTCGAGATCGGTCAAGAAAGGGTCCCTCAGGGCATCAATAGCAGAGGGTTCTCCCTCCATTCACCCCCCCTTCCCCTCAGGGGGCATCAATAGCAGCGGGTTCTCCCTCCATTCACGCCCCCCCCCTTCCCCTCAGGGGGCATCAATAGCAGAGGGTTCTCCCTCCATTCACGCCCTTGTTCCCCTTCACAAACCATCACCCCTTCCGATCGATCTCATTCCATTGAAAGACTCCGGGATCTGACCATGAAAGCGTGCCTCAGCACTCTCCTCAAGATGAGCAAGCAAGTAATGTATGATGTTTTCCCGTCTAATTCTATTCCGGTTGGTCCCCCAAGTCACTCCGCCCATTTCACCTCCTAGTGTAAAGCCTGAATCGACGTTTGGGCAAGGACGCCGACTGACTCAATAGAGGTGTACGAGAAAGGAATTGGGGGCACTCAACACGGAGATGTAACTTTGCCGCATGGAAAATTTACTTTGCTGCATACTTTATAGAATTAATTCTAAAGCTACATCCCATCATTTAAAAACCAATTAGAATTTTCCCATCTCGAAACCAACGATTGCAACATGACCGGGCAGAAATAAATTGAAAGAATGACGCTATCCATCCATAGCGGAGAGAGAGAAAGAAGACTGACAAATCAAATGCATAGAACCAGACGTTTTGCTGGTATTGGTGTAGAATCTGATTGAAAGACGTGCTTCGCGAATACCTTTCGACGGGTGAGAGAGAACGTTCTCACATTTGACACAATGATTTGATTAAATGATTAAGTATTGACCGAGAGAGAAAGAGAGAGAAAGAGACAGGGAGAGAAAAAATGAGGTAAATGAGAGAGAGAGAAATAATCGACTCGAAGACCACAAAATCTCCTGAACTTTTCTGTCAATAGCGCTTGAGAGTATGAATGCAGGTAGCATAGTCATCAGGCAATCGTGGTACATGGTCATAGTCATGCGAAAAACATCAGAATATTAAATGAAAAGCATCAATGAGGATGAAATAAGCAAAGAGAACTGAAAATGAGAAAGATTCTTTGCATCACAATTTTCTTTTCTCATATTCCGAATTATACATATGAAATACTCGAAGAGTGAAAGAACAATGAGAAACTTGTGTTTAGAGTGGACAAGCAACTCTGAATTGAGTCATTCTCTCGGTTATTCATATCTCAGTTAATGTTGGAAAGAATGGACGTCTAAAAGTGTACTTGGGAAGAATAGAAGTTATCTTCTTTGATAATTGCTAGAAGAAGTGAATTCAGAGAGTAAATATGCTGACTGCTAAGCTTGCAGAGTTATGCATCGAGCCATTCAAAAGTTAACATTCAAAAATGCACACAATTTTCCTTTGTATATAAGTAGAGGCGTGCTTAAACAATAACATGCACATCATCAGCGGCTGAGGATACCGTACTTCTACCAGAACACATTCTCTCTTCCACAAGGAACATCGGTTGTCTTTTTTGTTTTCCCATCACGCGGGATATTTCAGTTATCATGAGCTACGCAGAGAATTCAGTTCATGGTTTCACAACGTCAGAATCATTCAATTCACTCAATCACCTCTACTTCATTCAATGATTTCCCATGTATTTATTGTTCCCATTCCGGTGTTGAGAGAATGCTTTCTGTCATAAAGCTTTGCGGACCAACAATTTTGAAGAGTTGTTTTGAATATTAAGCGAGCAACGTTTAATGTTCTATATTTACCTTAAAAACTGATAGGAAACCTTTCTCCTCTCGGTGATGGTTCTATTCAACTCAACCAAGTTTACAATTCGAACAACTCATTTTCACCATTCTTAACTTTCAAACTTGCAAAAATAACCTAGAAAAAAACTTGAAAACATTCATAATTTGCCAATTTTATTATAGATTTTTTAAGGGAACAATAACTAGAACAATTGTGAGAGCTAACTGATTCAACGGAAGCAAATACCTGAAAAATAATAGATGACTCAAAATATTTTTGAATCACCTTAAAATCGGGCTCCAGTAGTGTTAAGCAGCAAGGCATTTGAAGCTTCTATCAATGAATTTCTTCAAAAAATTCTTACTTGCAGTAATACAACAACATTAGAGAAAATTTGTTTCTTCATTAAATCAAGGTGACTCGACTCGAAGAATCGACGAGTGACTTCTTATTTCATTAGGTTCATCCAATCAGGACAGCAAGATCATAAAATTTAACATTTGTAGGAAAATAGCAAGGTAAACTGTTGGCAAAGAGCCAGAAAGCAAGATCGAGAGCAAAAGTATAAAAGTCTTGCTGCTTTTAGTTCGAGAACTAATGACAAGAGTCACCAAAGCCATTCCCTACAACACTCACCCTGAACGAAATCAAAGAGAAAAAATCTTTATAATTGAATTAAAACGAAATCTAACACTCATATCCTGCTCAACAAAAGCACAGAAGAACGAAAGATTCAAGAGATGTACTGGAAGTGAACTAATATTTGATAATCGTATCATATCGAAAGGTGTTTTTTTTTCGATGAGCCGGGAAAATAGGGAGCGGGAGAGTCAGAACTCAGTGGGCAGGCAGCCAAGACGGCTTACACCCCAGTTTCACACACAAGCACAATAACTCAGAGTTGGAGACGGTAAATTCATAAGCTCAAATTGTCTTCTGGATATTCGATCAGTCCTGCCCAGTAGTTTCATCGATGAGGTGAGTGTAGTACAACATAATATTAAGAAAGAGACAACACGAGAGTGTGTGAGATGAAGAACGTTGAAAGGCGAATTGAGATGAAACGAGAACATTGAAATCCAATTTTGATCTGAGATGGGTACAGAAACTATGGAACTAAGTACATAATGAAGTCCTCCGAGGCTTAGTCTATTGATAAACATGTAATTTATGAATCAAGAACATGAAATGAAATACAATTGATAAGGCCTACTAATTAATAATTGCTTCAATGACCAATGCCGGAGAGTAAAAGATGTCGGCTATCGAAGAGAAGTCAATGAGAGTAAAAGATGTCGGCTATCGAAGAGAAGTCAATGATGACTATAAAATAGAATTCATGGACCTGTGTTTTAACATATTCGTGCTTAAGTGAGGAATGATGAAATGACTATTGGGAGATCTTCGCAGCCGAAACCTGGCTGGACCCTTTAGGCAAAGTACATCACGTTGTTTGCATCAGGATGCACCTAAAGAAACAGGGCTTTCAGGTTCATCTCTAACCGTATTTCTCTCCCTTGCGCTCTATCTCTATCTCGTCCCATTTCTTCTCCAATCAATTTCTCGCTACCTCTTTTTCTTTCAATACTCGCTCACTCTCCCTCTTTCTCACACACTTCTCTTCCCCTCGCTTACCTGCACCGCTCTGGCCATGTTGGAGAGAGTGGTGTCTTCACTGGTTCCGCTAGGCTGACTGCCCTCTCCGGAGTCATGCTCTCTATCCACCAGATGGTATCTGAAGCGTTCCAATCAATAACGGTGCATGTTTAATAGATAAATAAAAAAATTAATTTTATTCCTTGCAAATAGATCTAAAATATTTACAAAGGAGGACTGTCGCATATGCGAGTTCAGTTATACCACATAGAAAGGTGTTTTCTCTGACGAGCAGGAGTTGATTTGATGCGGGAGTCGACATGAGTTCTTAAGAAATTAGAGTAGACGGACGAGGAGTCGAAAACTTGAGTAGAGTGAAGTGAAGTCATGCATGATGTGGAGAGAAGGGGAACGAGGGTTTCACGGGGAAATAAAAAAAAGAGGGGAGCAGATGCGACCATCTCGAGGGTAGGGAAGGAGAAAGAATGATAACCCAAATAGAGGATAACCCAAACTGTACTTACAGATTATAGATGGCGTGGACCTCGAATCCGTTATTTTCTACATAGAGCGGGAAGAGAATCAAGATGAGCCATTTCATTTCCTCTTTTCCGAAACAAATCAAACCTCAAATTTTCATCTCACCGTCTGCGGGTTCTCGTTTCGATTTTCGGCAGTTCTCTATTTCTCTAATCACTAGTGAACCCCCCTGTGAAAAAAACTTCAGATGTCCATATGTTCTCTGTTCTAAAAAATAAGCCCACCTTCAGCGCGCCACTGCATTACATTCTCAAGTACTCAAATAGCCTATTCACACCTTTCTTGAACACCAACCTCGCGCGGAACGCCACCAGATGCGCGTAGTAAGCTGGCGCGGGAATGGAGACCGATCGTGTGCAACGGACATAAGTATGACACATCTGCAAACGAGTTTTTCACACGAATCCTCGTGTATAGTTTATACTTCACAAATTATGAAAATTGATTTTTCCCAAAGTATCAAAAAAGGGTTCAGTCAGAAAAAACCCAAAGAATATGAAAAACCAAGGGCGCGGAAAGTCGTATGAAACCGTCTCAACAAAACTCAATTCATTATTTTCATGAGACTTCTGAGAAGGAAGGGAAGAAGATTAGATGTGATATTATCAATAAAATGGACTTGAACTCAACTTTCAAGTCTCCCTAGTGCGGTAAGTCGGGCAAATGAGGTCAACCTTCGTTCTTATCTTGATACAAGCTCACTACGAGAGAACTAAATATACACAAGTTAGAGCAATACAAGCAGATCTCTACTTTCAAGCCACCCTAAGAAAGACGGTCTTTAAAGTAATAGCACAAGATTGATTCTTTTTTTTTTAGTGAATATCCATTGTTTTCTTGTGATTATTCTTCTTTACTGTAAATATCGTTATTTTGCTGTTAATCAGTAGCATATATGTATTTTCGAGTGAACTCGTAACATACGAGAGATCTCCTTTGCATTTTTTGTGTGTGTGTGCAAGGAAGAAAAAAGCCTCTCACCTGATAGGTCAACTGTTGCAGCTCATCCGCTGAGAGCATATTGTCGTCCCAGAGGACGTGGTAGTGGGAGGGCCTCGATGTGCCCTGGATGCCTGCGTGTGAGCAGAGGTAGAAGTCGAACTCGGTCGGGTGCGTGATGCCCACGTCGACCGTCGTGCCCGGCGGGATGTTGTACGCCTTCCCCACCTGGTCCTTCTTGTCCACTGCGAACAGTCGAGTATGATGCCGCTTCTGCACCGCGATGAAAGTGATACCTGCAGAGAGAGAGAGAGAGAGAGAGAGATAGATAGAGATAAAGAGAGAGGATAAGATAAATAGAGAAAGAAAGTGACACACAAAGAAAGGAAGAGTGAGAGAAAGAAATACAACGAGAAAAGAAAGAGAGTGTGACAACGTGAGAGAAAGAAACAAAGATAGAGAATGGAATGGAGAAAGAGAAAAAACGTTAGAGTGTCCAACTTCCAGTCGCATTTCTTCTCACTTGGTAATAGCTCTCTTTTTCACCAGAGACATATGTCACCCCAAGTTGTAAATACAAATACGCCTATCATTCTATTGGAGTTCACACGAAATAGTCCACTTCTGCATACCCTGTATAATTTAATATATTTATAAATGAACTTGTAAATCACTTCTGATTAATTATGAATGATACAATCATCCACATGTTTTTCTTTTCTTGAGTAATTGCTTTATGGAATAAAGTTACGGATAAATTTAAGATATCGAAGCATTCGGCCAGTCTCTAAAATAGAAAACTCTTCAATCTCTTAGCCTCGCCGAACTTTCTGCCGTTATCATAGAGAGTGGACCTCGAAGAGATTTCATAGTGTTTTCTACCCAAATCTTCCAAATTCATTCCCTTTTCCATTCTATTATTCAATATATGAGGCGAATTAACAAGAATAAAAGAATGAGATACCTGGTTGGTATCCTCTCTCCAGCATCATACATGCCTCACGCATCGCTCTCAACTCGTATTGAAGCACCTAAACAGGAGTGAAAAATGAAAGGAGTTTTGATGTTTCAATAGGTCGGTAGCATAGGTCACCAAGGGGTACGAAAAACGCATCTGCCCCGCGCCCCAGAAGGAAAAAGAAAATTAGTACATTTATCATTAAATTCAATTTAAACAGAGAAAAAATGAAAAATTTTCTTTAAAAATTCCTTCCAATAACGCTCCACTGCAAACTGAAATTTTTCTATTATTTCCCTTGAAATTAAATCTTAGAAAAAGTAATAAAGAATCAACTTCATACAAAAAACCCACAAAAAAACCTTTTTACCGCTCGGCCCCCCGCCCACGAAAACTTTTTTGACAAATTTGGGTAACCTATGCCATAGGTCAACAAGGGGTACGGAAAACCCCCCGGCCCCCCGTCCCAAAGGAAAAAACCCAGTCCAAGTATCATTGCATTCAACTTAAAGAGAAAAACAGTCAAAAGCTTGCTAAAGAAATTCATTGCAATAACGCTCCACCACAAACTGAATTTTTTTCTATTTCAAATTTAAATCTTGAAAAATACAAAAAGGAATCAAATCTAAACGAAAAAAACCCCAAAAAAAACCCTTTTTACCGCTCGGCCCCCCGCTCACGAAAACATTTTCGACAAATTTAGGTAACCTATGGTCGGTAGCCCGGATAAAAGACAATTTTCGAATTTAGAATTTAATAAAAAAAATTTAGAAGATTTTATTGTGTATTATTCAAGATTTACAAACAAGAAATAGCTCACAATCAGCCTCTATCAAATGTCTTCGAATCTTAGTTTCTGTAAGTTGATTCGTGAAGAAAAAAAATCAAGTTGATAGCTCGAATGAAAAACTTGCCCAATTTGTAGTTTACCTATGACAACGGCAAGCTTACTGACATTGAAAAATTGTCCTTCGCTCACACCATCTCTGTACACGATGATCCTCGTCGGCTTGAAACGCGTGTTCTTGTAGAACTGCACCAGCAACTCGCGCACCTCAAACACCAATTCGGAATTCTTCATTACAGTTGAACAGCTTCACCGTCTGGCGAATTCAATTCAATTCTTTATTCCTTGCGTATATGATAATACATACATTGGAGATCTGTCGCGGGTGCGAATTCAGTATAAAGCGCATATAATTTACAGATTGGCAAAAAGAGACATATTACTAAAATCCAAAAAATCAGAGTCTGAGTTTTGAGTAAGGCACAATTGTGGATGATGGTAACTGTTGGAGAGCTTTTTTAAACGAAGCTGGGGATGATATTCTTACAAGAGTAGATGAAAGAGAATTCCAAGTATTAATACAGCGAGAAGAACAGGTACTATGAGAACTGAGAATCTTGAATGGCAGAACGATTCTCAAAGAGTGAGAGATACGATTGTTATGGGTCGAAGGTAAAACTCGGAATAGTGATGAGTAGTCTAACAGAACATGATGGTGAACAGCTTTATGAAGGAATAGGAAGACTCCTTTGCTATTGACAAAGGTCCCCCCTCTCGCGTTTTTCTATGTAGACACTTAGATATTTATCAGCTCAAATGATTCTTCTTCAGAGAAACCCACTAACTTTTTAAAAAATCGTTTCGTTACCGCTCTTTCTATTAACTAATGACCTTCGGAAATATAACTAACTTCTCCATGCGAGATTTTTTTTTGAAAATCTTCCTGCCAATCATTTTGGCGGTGACTCTAAGCATGTTATCCTTTGGCGAGTGATTTATCGATACCGCTAAATTAACCAATCGATAAAGCTCACCATATAAGTGAGATCAGTTATGATCTCCTGTCGATGCTGCTGCACTCGTACCGTCGCCGCGTATCTGCTTGGATGAGCATCCATACTACCGACTACCGCGGCGATCGAGGG
Organism: Allodiplogaster pararmata; assembly: GCA_964056735.1. Classification (NCBI taxonomy): domain Eukaryota; kingdom Metazoa; phylum Nematoda; class Chromadorea; order Rhabditida; family Diplogasteridae; genus Allodiplogaster; species Allodiplogaster pararmata. The sequence goes on along the minus strand of OZ057408.1, from coordinate 39,140,665 downwards.
CTTCCGGCTGTCCCCTGTAACAAAGTTTTTGCCCCTAAAATTGCAGCTGTTCTTGAAGACCAAATGTTTGCCCCTAAACTTGCAGCTGTCCTTTGAAGACAAACTTTTTGCCCCTAAACTTGCAGCTGTCTTTTGAAGACAAACTTTTTGCCCCTAAACTTGCAGCCGTCCTTTGAAGACAAACTTTTTGCCCCTAAACTTGCAGCTGTCCCTTGAAAACATAAACTTTTTGCCTATAAACTTGCAGCTGTTTCTTATAAACATCTACTTTTTGCCCAATTAAATTTCGAGCTTTTCTCTATGACTTTCCGCTTCCACTTTACAACCGCTTAAATTTTTGTACTTTGCCACTTTTCAGTACTTTCTATTTCTCCGAAGTAACCATCAGAATAATCTACTAATCATTGAATATTATTATAATACTTTATTCCAATGATCAGATCTCACCTTAGAAAATGATATGCACTCCTAATAAAAAGTGATCTATCTTCTAGTAAAATTAGAAAGCTGAATAAAGATCTGATTCCTTCCACCTAATCCCATCATTTCTGATCTTTAATCCCTTAGACTGAAAATCTATGTCGAGAATGTATGTTATTGAGCAATTACGACATAATTAAGAAACAGCGTTACTTGAGTAAATCACTGGAGAAAATGAAGGAAAATTCATTCGAAAAACTCAACAAAAATATTTAGTTTTTAACGATTACATACAAAAACATGAGCCACTCACCTGAAATAAACATATTAATGCAGTGAATGTTCTCGAACCTATCTTTAACCTTCCTCCCAAGCAATACAAAGTAACATGGAATGAATGAAATGATGATGGAAGAATCAAAAGATACAAAGTTATATAATGCTGATTTTAAAATTCGCACATTTCAACATTACATCAGCTACCGTAATTCGTCAAGACTACCGTAATGCAACTCACCGGCGGGTGGATGAGTGATGTCGCAACCGAGAAAGATGACTGGTTCATTGAAGATGCGGGGTCGAATTGCGGGAAGGAGTATGGAATTCACTCCCCCCAGTTTGACGTTCATTTTCAGGCAGAGATTGGAGAGAGTCTGCGATAAGGAACTCTTCGAATTCAATCACCGACTTATCAATTTTTTAAAACTAATGTTAATTTTTATAAAAATTATAGATTATGTGAAGTTTTCCAATTATTCTATTTCTAGAATATTTGGAAAACGTCATAAAATGAAATTTTATTAGAATAAGTAAATCTGATGTGAATAAAGAAAGGTAATTCATAGAACAAATGGAAAACTACCTAGTTTGGATGTGGCCTTAGCCTAAGTGGTTTTTTTTGTGAAAAGTGGCGTGCCAAAAGCAGACTGCGTTGTGGCGAAAACAAATGCATACTGTGTACCGAGTGATTCTTTCTATTGTGTAATGAAATGAGACTAGGATCGCGGTTTTTAAAAGGCGTACGAAAAACGCAATAGAGTTTATATGCACAGATGATCTACGATAACAAGAGAATTTCGTGTTTTCATTGAGGCTGAAAGGATTCTTAACGATCAGAACCGAGACACACCAAAATTAAGCTTATGGGTGAGAAATAGAAAAAAAGAAGAGAGAAAGAAAGAGCTACAAAAATTTGTGTGATTTCATTTCTGCTGAATGCTGCAGCTGCATGCTCTGCTGTGTCTGCTGCAGTTCTAGTCTGGAGCGATTTGCTGAGTTTTTCATCAACGTGTTTCTGGGAGTTTTCCAAAGGCAGTTCTCATTTTCTCCTTGTTTTTTTCAGCAGTGCACGTCCCAAGAGCATTCCCATTCAGTTTTTAAACAGTTTTCAAGAAAAATATTTTTTCTCGGAAACAGAAATTACGTTATTGTAAACCGTTCTCAACGGAAATTTTTTTTAGATGTTAATTTTTTTCTCGAGAAATTTAAGAAAAAAATTTCAAGAGGATTCAAGTAAATTTTTGAAATTATTTGTATCGCCTGGCTAGCTTCAACGGCCATAAGTTTCCCTTTTCTTATTTTTTAGTGTTTTACTTACAAACCCAATTCTACACTCAATGTTTTATTATTTGTTTTTTTGGGCGTTTTTCCTCTAAGCGTTAGATTCGGTCGTGTCCATGAATTTCCATTCACGAAGCCTCTTACTCTTATACTTTGACAAACTTACTTAACCTAAAATTCTACTCTCCACTCGAAGACGCTCAGCATGTAGCCTTGTGTCAAGCTGAGCGGTCAAAAAAGCTTGTACTGCGCGACGCCACAGTTGCTCATTTTTTCAGCCAGTTTTCTCAGGTCTCTCTTTTTCTTTCTGTGTGTCTGTCAGTTGATTATGTAGGCGATAACTCTCACAATTGTTATCTCTTTACGATATTGCTATAATTGAATATTTTAAAAATAGATTGTATGCCAGCTCTGACGCCTACCCGAGCCAACTGATGGTTAATCGCATTCCTTTGTTCGCCGTAAACAACATTCTCCCTTCTGTTTGTTAACCAGGGCCTGAATCCATACGTAGGTGCCTGAGATCAACTCGCTCATTAAATGAACACATAAGCCTCCCTCACTAGCCCGAAAACTTGAAAAACAACCGCTTTTTCAAGCGGGGGCCTATAATGATGAAAAACGAGCGAAAGGAAAATATTCAATACGTTGAAGAATCGCTCTCTTCTCATTATCTACGGCCCCATAAACGGTCATTTTTCAATTTCTGGAGAGAGCAGTTGATCTATGATTATATATATGTTCAACTAGAACTAAACCTTCCTACAACGGGAGCTATCGATCCAACTATCAGCTAATTCTAGTAGTACATGAGTTTTCTGAAACAGTTCTCGTAACGTGGTGAAGTATAACTCTCTTAACTAACTTAGACTACCTGAATATTCTCTGAAACTAATTCTACAAAAAGAAGCAGTTAGCCCTTAACATGACACAGTACGACTATTTACTTCAATTACGATGTCCAGAAGTTCGATATAACTATCTCTTTTACTAAAAGTTCTGATCTACCATCGCTGTCGCTCGTCTACCCGTCATTTAGCTATTGGGATCGATTCCTAATCTCTATTTTTGCAGCATAGATATTATGATACACCATATAGTGTGTTTTGTGCATTCGTGCATTCAACGTCTTCCTGGCCAAAACATATTCATTTCCCGTTTATTGGTGGCTCCAGTCTGTGATCAGGGGTTTTTTAGTGTGAAAGAAAAAGGGACAGACGCCCGCCGGAGGCGGGAAATTTTTTTTGACATAAGGGTCCCCCCTTATGATTTTTCAAACAGAATCCCGCCGAAAAAAAAATTCACATAAGGGTCCCCCTTTACGACTTTTGAAATAAAAAATTTTTTTTCATAAGGGGGGGGGCTTACTGAAAATAACAGAGGCCCGCCGAAGGCGAAAAATTTATTTTCACATAAGGGTTTCCCCTTACGATTTGGAAAAACAGAGGCCCGCCGACAGAAGATATCACGTTGGGAAACACCTTATATATCACGTTGGGAAACACCTTGAAACGGCCTTTTGTCACATTTGAACATATAAAGAAGACACTCATCAACATTTTCTTAACTTTTTTTCAATTATAGCTTACTGTGTGTCACCTGCCCATGTTGCAATTTTGAGAAAACGATCGCTCGGTCTAAAATGCTGATCGGGAGAAGGTCTATTATGATGTTAGAAACATGAAGAGAGAGATATGGGGCAGTAGAATAGATGAAGACTTCCCATTTGCTTAGTTGTCCTTTTTCATTGTTTGACCACTGAAGTAGATCTATGCCTCAGCTTCTCAGTTATCTATTGAAGACATCCGTTGAGAACTAACATCGAGAGATTTTTGAGCATAATTTAGAAACACGAAGACGCCAATTAAACATGAATTTTAAACGCCCATCAAACATAAGAATTCAATATCCGTATAACTTGAATTTTCGACGCTTATGAAACATGAAAACTTTTCCAAAAAATTCAATTATGGAGAACAATAAAACATCAACTGGGTGCACATCACAAACAAATATGAAATGAACATCTTAGATAAAAAAAAACAACTTTTTTCGTACGTGCAAATAGAAACAAGATGAATATTTTAGCAGAAAACGGTTGGCCACAAACCTCTTTTCGTGCCCTACACAAAGATTTTCGGGAGTGCAACAGAGTGCATTTCTCTTACGATAGACCAATCGATAAGGGTGGGGTGAGACTTTCAGGTTGTATATTAGAAGATTCGATGAATATTTTGTCTTGTTATCTAGAAATTTAATAATCTTATCATACCTCGAAAAACATCACAATAAAAATAACCAAAGACCCTTTTCTAACAAACAAAAGCTCACCTGAGGCGTAGTCTTTATCACATTCTTTGCTTGCACACATTGAGTCGCGATTCCAAGCACCGTATCTCCGACACGTTTTACCTCCGCTGCAATCAAGCGAATCTTCACTATTGTTCCGATCAACGTAAGTATTACTTGAAAAATCTCTACGTACCGTATACTGGAGTCTTTCCCGGCAGGACCACACACACCAACTGGATGCCAGCATAGGTTTGCTTGAGGTACTTGAACATTGGCTCCACTTGGTCAACACCGACTGCGTACCTTGAAATTAACCACGGAAATGCACGCGTTCCTAGCGAAAAAGGTTTTAGGAGACTTTCAGTGATTAACTTCAAAAGAACCAGAGAAAGAGAGAGAGAAGAGAGAGAGAGAGAGAGAGAGAGAGAGAGAGAGAAAGTGAGAGAGAGAGAGAATAAAAAACTTATGAGAGAAAGAAAAAAGAGAGAGATTGAATGGAAAGGAAAATCTGCGAGTATATATATAGAGAAAGAAGTAGAGAGAAAAGAATTCCCTCGAAGAAGAGACCAACTTGCAAAAGCACGGCTGGCCCATAATCGGCATGCCGGCATCATTGGATATTCTCTGGAGTTGCTGAGTGAACACTCTCAGTTCGTTCTCCTTCACGTGCTGCTGTTGAGCGAAGCAAGCAATGGCCCAAATCTACAGTAATATTTTAACTTTTGTTAGTATTTCTCTTACATGCTCTCTTCATGTTATTCACGCCAGAAATCATTCCACGAGTTCTATTTCAAAAAAAGTTCTTGAACTCTCTCTCAATATTAGACGAAATTTAACAAAACTCTAAGACAATTGTAGCCATATCAACTTGCTTACTCTTACTATTCTATACATTTCTGGTATTCACCACTCACAACTCTATTAAAACATACTTTACATTGTAAAATTTTGATGCATTATTGATAAAATGAATAAATAAGTACCTTGACATCAATGCCGGTGTGGAACTGCTTGCCCCGCATATCCCAAACCCCCTGGTTGGGCAGAGCCGTCGCCTGAAGGTGCTTGGCAAAGACATTATTGATTGCACTTCGTATTCTGTCAATGCGTCTCTCTCTACTGTCAAACTAAATTGTCAACATTGTCATTACTCTATTTGTCATTGAGGGATGCTATACACTTTCCTTAGCTTCTACCATCGAATCCTGTAGCAAGGCTCCTCCCATTTCTGACAAACTCACTTTTCAATCGAAGTGCTGCAATCAGACAGATAATCTGACATTGTTTTACAATCTTCTCAGACGTTTCCTCTGTAGATCTTTCACACCTGATCCCTTTCACTTTCACCAAAACCTAATACAGATCGAAAGAGGACCCTCTCCTCTCCTGGAATCTTCCATTCATGAATTAGATTCATAGTTCAACTAACCCGAATTTACTTTTTGATCTTTGTTGATCGTTTAAAGCAACGATGGGCTGAGACTATAATGAATGAAATCAATCGCAAAAATCCTACACCCATTAGTTAACAAAGCCCCTCCCCCTTCTTCATGCACTTCCGCATCTCAGTCAGCCTCTCACCTTTGTTCTTCCGCCGTAGAGGAGCTTGGGGGCGGAGAGAACGCGTCCTTTTACTTCCGTCATCTGTGGATTGATAGCGATGCCGAACTCGTGCGCGAACGGATCCGCAGAGAACTCTGCTTTCCGCACCAGATTCGAAATCTCTCGCTCGCGTTCCGGAGCGGAACGTGCCGTCGCCTGCACAAAAATACAAAATCATTTCACACAACCATTCTTGCCCAATTTCTCAATGTTCCAAAACTTGATCGACTTCCAGGCTGGCGTTAAATGAGACCGGTCTGAGGCATGTTTTACGCGCCGACCGAAATGGAAAAGGGATAGGAGAAGGCAAAAAAAAAGGGAAGAGAAGTTGTATGGGCGAAAAAGTTGAAAATTAAAATATAACGGAAGGAGAAGAGAATGTAGATAACTTTCGGTGCTAATATAGATGGTCCGGTAACTATTAAACTCCTGCTTCCAGCTTTACCATCTTGAATGAAAAATTGTTGACGGAAGCTATAAACGTTTATTTTTAAAAGTTTATTCTAAGTATAGACCGTTCTTCTTTTTTCAAGCGCCAAATACATCTGACCAGTAAAATTGCGTCAAGTTTCCCTTTCAAAGGAGAAAATAATTGTTGCAACTTTCATATCCTGTAAACTAAATGAACATGCTCTATGGAAGAGGAAACATGCTTATAATTCAATTTCAAGGGACGACTGCCGACCGGCGGCCAACTCGCTCACCTTGATCATGGTACTAGTCTGGATGTCGGTGAGCTTCTTGATGCATCTCTGGCCGGGGACGATATTGCACACCTCTGGCGGGAGATAAGTGTGCTTTTGCTCTTGTCCCACCTGCGGAAACAACATTCAGAGCAAAGAAAAAAATCCGGTTACGGGAATTAACATTTGTACCCAATGGGTCTAAACAGTAACTAATAGGTGAACATAGTACCAAGAAGGTGTTCAGAGTACCTCGAGGGTTTCGAAAAAGTACTCAAAGGGTCTCAACTGTACCTAGAGAACCTCGGAAGTGTATGATTAATCCAAATAGTACTTGAATAGCTTAAACAGTGAAACACTACCTGAAGACAAGGGAGATGTGGGTACTTCAGTTGGATGTGGTACTTATCAAAGAAGTACTTGGCCACTGTGCATTCTATCGTCTGACCGGACTCCAAGAGAAGTGGGAATCTGAAAAGAAACTTTTTTTTCCTCCTTATCTTTGTCCCCCTATACTAATACAAGTTCTCGACACGTTGTCTTCTTTAGTTGAAATTCCAACAAGTAGTTGTTGTTCTCATCCATTTTTGACTCTCAAGTTTTGTCACCTAAAAAAGTTTTTCGCCTAAATAACAATAAAAAAGACATTGTGTCCCCTATGAAGTAGCTCAAAAGACATTGCTTTTCGGGTGTTTCTCTAAACCGTGATGCGAGTGAAATCTATTCGCAAATGTTTCTCTAAACCGTGATGCGAGTGAAATCTATTCGCAAATGTTTCTCTAAACCGCGATGCGAGTGAAATCTATTTGCAAATCTACGCGCTATTCAAAAAAGACTTGTGATATGAATTATATGTTATGCCTTCTCAATTTTTCACATAGGCTCCCAGTTCCTCTTCTTAGCCTGCCGTCCCCTCTCCATTAGTAATCCTGAACTACACGCTTCTTCGAACAGCCTGGTTGCTTCTCTACAGTATGTTACTCTAACCCGCAGTGCATGTTAAATCTATGCGCGTGATATGAATTATATGTTGCGATAAAAAGGGCTAGTGATAAAAATGATCTGCATCCTCTTTTTACATCACACAATTTTGCGCTCTCTGCTGCCTGCCGTTTCCTCGTGATTAGTCATATTGATATACTTTATCTTTTCTGCGGATGGTAAGAAACAGCCTGATTCTCTATATGAGTCAAGACAACTTTGTGATCCCTACATATTAGTTCCAAACTTTTATCTCTCCTCTATAGCAGGGTTTAAATAGTGACCGGATCGGTCCCGTCGGCGGATACATGTACACAGACTATTGACAAAAAACTCCCTCTCTTTTCTTACCCTTTTCCTTCATCCCCTCTTCTTTTTTCCTCCAAACATTGAGCGGCGGATACATGTAAACCCAAATTGGGCGGCTCTATTTAACCCCTACTCTACAGTTATACTGATTTTCTATATGTATGAAGGGTGCAAAAAATTTGCTGGAAGCAGTCTGAGAACTGACGTCTGTGTCTGTGCTGGCCGACGTGTCACGTTGCACACCCGATACTTCCGGCGCATGTTTCCGCAGTGGGTAATCTCGATCTTGAGACCACGGATTTCCTGGAAAAACTCACACTCTTCATAGCTGCTTATAACAAATCATCCTTAACCCCTTTGACAAATCCACCAACATTGGCTAAGCATTTACTTTTAGAAAAATAAAAAAGCAACAAAAAAAGATGCAGAACGCACGAGAGATTAAACAAGAACAATAGCACGAGAGATCAAACAAAAACATAGAGATAAAGAGTGACAGAGAAAGATAGGGATAGAAAAGACTGAGAGCAAAAGAGAGAGGAAGAAGAGACGAAACCTTGGTGAACTTGACTCTCTGCGCATCTGATAAGGCTCGGCGCTCTGCGAGTGCCTGCACTGGGAGCTCAAGCACCTCAGCGATGAACTCGATGACAGGCATCGCTCGGTAGAAGGCCGTCGCCGACACTGCAATCAACACCTTAAATGGGTTGGAGAGATGAGAAAAGAAAGCGTGAAGGAAAGCTAAAAGCAAGAGAGAGAGAGAGAGAGAGAGAGAGAGACAGAGAGAGAGGAAGACATAGAGAGAGAGAGAAAGAGAGGGAGAGAAAGTGAGAGAAAAGCAATACAGGAGAGAAAGTGAAATAGAAAGAGCTAAAGAGAGAGAGCCATAAGGAATAACTTTTGCGTGCGTAATTGTCAAGTATGAATAAGAATTTCAATTGTACATACTTACTCCCTTACTTTTTTAACATTTCGTTGTAAATCTGAAGTTTTTAATCTGGAACATATCATCGGAATGATTGCTGACCATCAATGTTCAGCATCATCTTCCATTGACTTGGTCGCACACTTTGATGGAAGCCAAACCAAACCTGAAACCTTTCTCATGGAATCTCTCAAGTTATGAATAGTGATTGTTTCCACACGGGACCCATGAATCAACAGATTATACTGTTATATCTTTCATAACAACTCTTACAAGTGAGTGGGATTGCTGTTTTAGTAACTCATAATCAGAATACTAGACAATCTGCCATAGGCTTCATTAATACAGTTCATATTCTCTCAGATGGGTTTTTTCGGTAAGCATGAAAAGCTTGTGGGATGGTTCTTACAGTAATTCACTTGGTCCATTGTCCATGATCTGTATGGACACGGTGACTGGGTACTCAATATCTGCCCGAGAGCTCTGGGCTTGGTATTCGATCTTATCCCGAAGGGAATGGAGGCGAGATTTGTTTCGTAATAGCCTGACCTCTCTGCCCCCGCCAAGCTTGCTGTCGGGATTGTATGGAGCCTGTCCGTGCTGCCCATGCTGCGGTGGCAACATCGGCCCGATTAAGGGCGGCGAGAAGAATGAGCGACCGACCGGCGTGTACTTCAGTGAGGGCAGGTGGCGCAAAATGACATCCATCGCCTGCAGCAATTGCTTATTTATCGATCTCTTCTAGACCGCTTCTGAGACTACTTTTAAAGGATAATGAAGACTTCAACGACTAATTCGAAGACATCTTAAAACCATGTTTGCCTTACATTTTAGCAACCAGCAGATAATCAGTTTTGGATATTGAATAATATGCGTCTCTTCCAACTTAGTCTCATCATTTTATCAGTATCACCAACTTCTATCCTCAACATCTTTTCTACACTATCTTTTTTGCTATTCATTTGGCTCGAAGTCATGTGATGAATAACTCCTACAAGTTTTTTCGCATTTTTCTATAAAAAAAGTATATTTGTACTTGGTCCCTGTTTGACAACTTCCATGATAGTAACGAGGCGAGCAGTTAGAAAATAAGAATGATGAGGGATCCATACCTGTACAGCCTCGAAAGGCACCTGACGGACTCTACCCTCCATCGCATCATCCAAGGTGGCTAGGGAGACCTGGCCCATCCACTTGATTATGACGGTGAAGTTCCTCTCAACGGCAGAGTCTCCAGGGAGTGTCACTTCAAACTCTGTCCTCTCTCGACCTATCGGGAGGACCTCCTTTGTGTACATGTTACGCTTCCCATCGTACACTGGACGGATGTTGGTGAAGTACTTCGAGAAGGAGCGGATCATCGTCGTGATAATTTCCCTGCAATCAAAGGCTCAATAGTTATGTCAGAAAATTTTTCAGCGCTCCTCTGTTTCAACTTTCAACGGGAATCATTTCAACAATAGATAAAGTGGAATTTTCATCGATTTAAATAGTAATTTGCTCAAAAAACAATTCTATTTTTGCCAACGGCAGGTTTCTCAAGAGAAAATCATAAATCTTCTATGACAATTTTGTACACACTAAAAAAACCTATTCCTGCAATGCACCAAACTAAGCTCTCCCTATTTCAATAAAACTTGCATTAGTTAAACTTGCAACCCATCGGCTTTAAACTCGGGGATTAGTTGAGATTCTTATTCTAATTGTGATGTATGGGATTAGTCTAAAAAAAATTAAACTAACATCACGATAAATTATTATTTGAAAAGTACATTTTGCAATTATCCGTCAAATTATTTCTCATTTTCAACCATCGGAAAAAGCGCAGAGAATTACGGCGCGTCTTTGTACCTCTTTGTGAAAAAAAACATTGAAATTTGGAGTCCCTTGGAGACGGATCTATCCGATTTGTTGACAAGCATAGGTCTCAAAAATTATTCAAAAAATATGTACATCTCTGACCTGTTGACTCTTCGGGGACACTTGTCCGGATTCACCTCCACTTGGTAATGCTGGATGGTTCCGCATGGTATTCGGACGGCAAAATGGTTGGCCCGGAGGACGATGGCTCGGCCCTCCACACCGTGGCCCGGTCGACGCGGACATTGGAACTGAGCGCCTTCGCGTCCCGCGCTGCACAGAATATTTTACTTGTTCTAAACTTTAGTTCATAATACTTGTACTTTATACAGAACATATAATGTGTACTACCTATTACTTTATACAGAACATATAATGTGTACTACCTATTACGTGATCTTTTTTGTGTAATAAAAAGTTCAAAGTTGTGCTTACTTAATCCTTCTTCGATCCATTAAAAGTATTCCAGTACTCACTCTCTAACACATCGCGATTTCAATCTTTTGAACGAAAGCCAAACGATTGTTTAAGTAACAACCCTAGTTTTTCCTTAGAAAACCAACTCTAGGATATCCTATCCTGCCCATTTCCAAGCTCATAACCAACCTCAATTTCTTCAGATTCTCAAACAAAAGCTCCAGGAAGTCTGGAGAGATCGATGGATCCATCATTAAGCAACTGTATTCTTTCCCTTTATATATCTATCTCCTCCCTTTTCTCTCTATTTTTCTCTTCCTCCCTTTCAAAACATTCCTTTCTACTTCTCCCCTTTTCATGTCTGAGGCAATTCGTCAGTCACTACATAAACACGTCATCGCCTCCGTCCTCTCCAAGAGAAAACTTTCATGAAAGATAACGTGTACATATGAGTAAGCAAGTTGAATCCAAATGAAGGGAGGACCAATTCATCTTTTCTACCACCAATTTCCTCCTATTAATACAATACCAGAATGAAGTAACAAGTTCCCTTTCTCTTATTCTTTGCTCCCTTTTCTTCTCTCTCTCTCTCTCTCTCTCTCTCTCTCTCTCTCTCTCTCTCTCTCTCTCTCTCACATTCTTCATATTTCCAAATCTATCTTCCTTCTCTTTCATTTACTTTATCCTTCTATATCTTCTTCATCTTATCATCCCACCTTCACTCGCAAAAATACTTTGAAATTTCTTGAATTTTGGCATACCGAAGGTTAGTTTTAAAGTACCTTCCAGTTTAGTGCATCACGAAGAATATCGCTAAACTTCATCTCTTATCTATGTAGACATTGAGCAAACAGACAAATATCTGGAAAACCAACTTTTGCAAATTTTGTAGACCACCGGGAGGGGAGTTCCCGAGTATGTTGGCATTCGCATTCGGGACCTGGCCTTCATTTCCGATAGGTCCTCCTGGTGCCAAACTGCCCGAGGCTCGCTGTTCATAGCCTCCAGCGCCTGAGCCTCCACCTCCTCCTCCCATTTGAAGGTGACCATGGCCGTTCAAAGCCAGTTCTTGAAACTTAAAAAAAATTGTTAGAAAATAGATACCTTTCTAAAAAATTATTTTTTCTGAAAACTTAATTTGTTTCAGTCACGATTGTTACCTACAATTCTAGTCGAAGGGAAGATGGGCTAGATAAACTCACGATAGTTTACATGTGTGCACTGCTCAAGCCAATCAATTGCGGACAGTAGGTCGATTGACTCTGCATTTTCAACGGCAATTGCCCAAGAGCGTGTTTTCAAAAAGCGTGTGAACTTCAGCCTTGAGATATTTTTTTATAATTTTTGTAATTTCAGTTTTTTTGACTGTTTTTTTTGCTTAGGTTTAGGTTAACGAAACCGTAAGGCTTAGGAACGAAACCGTAATATCATCGCTGACGACCTGAAAGTCATGTGAGCGCTCATAGAATAAAAAAATGTCTCAAGGCTGACGTCCACACACTTTTCGGAATTACCTTTTTGAACTATTATAGATCACTTGCACATAAATGGACATTGAAAATATTAGCGCTCTTTGAGTGTCGGAGGGTTCATACTAACGAGAAGCGAGTTAGAGGTGATGAACAGAAAAGTGGGAGATATTGGGGAATCCAAGAGGTCAGGACTGTCAAGACTCGTTCACTTTCCTCATTCTAGGCCCTGCCCTCGCTTAGCGATCCTTTCTCCTTCCTTCAATTTTTTAACTTTACAAGTAACCCATGTGCACTTTTCACTTGACGATTTGTGATCTATCTTTGATAGCTCAGGCTAGTCACGGAAATCATCGATGGTACAGAAGAATGAAAATAACCGGGCTGACGAGGGAACATGGCCCTGTCGATGGATACGACGATGGGTTGACCTGGGGAAGAGAGACTCCTCCTTGCTGCATGAAATTCGCTGTTTGGCTGGCTAGCAGTGTGCTGTACTGCGCGTCCGAGAAGGCAAATGGCTCTGAATACAACAATCATCCTCCACTTTTAGTTCAATCAGTCTTTAGATGATCATAGCGTCATTATTGATAGTAGTGCTAGACCGCTCACTGAAATATCAACACCATACTTTTTATGAAAAATTTTCTCATTGATAAGAAAAGAAAGGATGTGGAGAGAAAACGAGAAAAAGAAAATTTAACTAATTTACAAACAAAAAAAACATATAATTTGTGGCATAAATATGCTGATGAGTAAATACTAAATGGGAAGGTATCTCTTTTCTGCAGAGATTAAGAAAAGCGGGAACGCACGATGACCTATAACCCATAGTGAAATGAGTAGAAGCAGTAGGGTCGCTAGAGCAAGACTAGAGTAGACGAGAGAAGGTTTGTGACCTCTCGTGGAGTAAATGTGAGGAGAACGAGAAAGAGTAGAGAGAGAGAGAGAGAGAGAGAGAGAGAGAGAGAGAGAGAGATGGAGAGAATTTCGTTCAGGCTGTAAAGAATAGATGCCAAAGAGAGATAGCAGGATATGGAGAGGGATGAGAGAGAATATGCGGTAGAGAAAGAATACGGAGTTGGATTGATTAGCAAGAGAGAGGAAAAGGGGGAAATTGGAGAGTATACAAGTGACCTATAGTCAGAAACAACGGAGAGGAGATGAAGAAACAGGACACTGTTTCCAGAAAGAGAGAACTACAGAAGAGGATCCTGAGAAAGAAGAAGAGATCATGAGAGAAGAGAGAAAGAAAGAGAAGATGTGCATCGACTCACCCAAGAGACCAATCATATTCGACTTCTTCTCGATTCCCGTCGCGGCCATCGTCTGCGTCCAATCGATATCAAAGACAATGATTGCGTTGGGCTTGAAGATATTTTTATTCCGTCTCTTTACTTGATCTTTTTCTTTGAAGATTCAGCGTTCCAGTAGCAATTAGGCGTAACGTTTCGGACCCGAAATGTGGATTTAAAAACAGTTGAAAATGAGAAAGCCGATGCGTTGCTAAGGATGTGAAGGAATTGAGCAAAAGACTCCTTGAGGGAGCTGAAAGAAGATCGGAGTGTAAGGCAACTTCGTGTGAGGATGAGATCAAGGAGAGCGACCGGGGATGGATTTCGCTCTGCGAGACAATTACTCCGGATGATCTTTACAGATGGTCTGCCATGCGGGGTGCGTCTGCAATGGCAACATATGAAGAATTCACATCATAATTACCGCGCAACAATATCAGGTTATTCCTGACTAACCTAAAAAGTAACTTGTACATTAAGAAAACGCTTTGGAGAGAGAACGAGAGCGGTTCAAACAGATAATACGTATTTTCAACTTTTTGGAGAGCGCATACGTTTCATCAAGAGCGTTTTATAATATGCCTCTGAGCACAATAGAATAAACAATTTAAGTTGGGATCTGAGATTAATCCAACGCAGGAACAAAAGCTAAACAGTGGGTAACAGGGTTCGAATTTTCATGTCCGACCCTCCGTCGGCGGGAGTCTGTTTTTTCATCATAATGGGGATTCTTATGTTCAAAGAATTTTTTGTCGAAGGACTGGTTTTTTTTAAACTAGAAGGGGGAACCCATATGTAGAAAAAATTGGTTTTCTTTCTGTTCTGAAAACATCTGTTTTCAAATAGTTTCTTTTGAATTAGCTTTTTTCAAATAGTTTAATCCCTAATTGGTTAAAGCAAAGCTCACAGTTTTCATTACTGATTTTGATGAGAAAAATCTGATTGTGAGAATCTTCAGAGGGTCACTTTGTTCGAGATATCAACAAAAACTTTACTCAAAAAATAGCAAAAAATTAACGGAATAATTTTTTTCGAATTCTCGCAACTTAACAGTCTTCACACACTGAAGACAGAGAAATTGAGGGTAAAAAAAACCCTTTACTGAAAATTTTTCATTTCATAGAAATTGGCCAATCGAGCCGGTGAAGAAAGTAAATATTGGTGGGCGAAAAAATTGTTAATCATCTATCTTCAACATCTTCAACGTCACAAAACAAACTGATTAGCATTCGGACTGAATAGAGATTTTAAAAATTGAAAAGAAACATAACATCCAAACAGTGAACCGTGAAATTTTGAATTCTCATTTATTTAAAGTCAATACTGGTTCCTTCGATTCGTCATGGCTGAGAGCGGTCGACTCGCTTCACACTCTTCATTTCTATCACTCGCCAAGAATGAAGGATTCCGGTCTCTAGCAGGATTTGGACACCATAGGTCGTAATGTCCACACCATTAGCGACACTCCATTCAACATTCAATGTTCTCATTCTTCTGTACTGTCCGGAGAATCAGATGGATCTGTTCGATATTATGGCGCTTCATGTCCCATGACATCGAGAATAAAGCGTGTGAATTGGATTGGAACTTGTTTTGAGACTCATTATAGTTGTAAGGTTTTAAAATTCTGGAATAGCTGTGAAACCTGCCTTTAATTTCACCATAAAAAGTTCGTACTTGTGTGCTCATGAGGTAGTTCACAAGTGCGAACTAGTTGATAAAATCTTCGGTGTTATTATAACTGATAAACGTCGAATTGCAATAACTCAACCAGTATAGCGCTGAGTTGGAGTTAGCGGTTACTTGAACATAGTGAAATTGAAGGCGCGGCTGTATTTGAACTTTTCATTTAAAAATTGTTATAGGTAAATACACTATTGAAGATAAGTATTCATGCAGTACATAGTGCAATTTTGAAAACTCACGAACTTTTGTTGAAAAATTGTACCAACATATATAAAAAAATTTCATATTCAATCTTTTTTTCTCTTTCAGCAATTCAGTTCCAAGTTTTTAAAATTCAGGATTTGTATTATATGTTGTTCTACTACTATTAATGATAACAAGACTTGTATTATATGTTGTTCTACTACTATTAATGATAACAAGACTTGTATTATATGTTGTTCTACTACTATTAATGATAACAAGTTCAATCGCAGCCAATTTTTTCAGTACCATTTCGTGCGCTTTTTATTAACTTTTTTCTTGATTCATCTTCAGATACCATTTAAACTTTCCAATTTTTTTAAAATTCAATTTGAGTTAAAGTATGTGACAACAGTGACAAATCGGAGTAATTTGGAATTTTTCTCTTCTTCATTATTGATTTTTAAAAATCAACTCGAGAATAATTGGAGCATTTGAAAACTAGCCAAATTTCAGTAATTTCTATCGACCTTCCGACCAAGCTCTAAAAACTTCGAATTCGCAAAATAGTTCAAAAAACAAAAACATGTATCTAATGATCTGTTCTCAAAACGTGAAAGTATGCATTTTAAAAAAGAACAGAAACCCGCCGAGTTTCGAAACAAGGGTTCAACATTAAAAGGCAGGCGTTGACGATTCGATAACTGTGGCTTCACTACCATTAAACAACTTTCCCAAACCAATTTCATGCAACCGCTCAACATTACTCTTCCTGTCATATAAAAAAAACTTGCAAAGCTTTCTGAGATGGTAAAAAAGTGAGAAGGAGAACAGAGCTGTTCAAAACACAAAAAAAGTTTGAAAAACTTAAAAATTTGAATTTAAAAAATAATTGATTGATGAGGTAATTTTTATTGAGAAAAATTTTTTCACGTTTATATAATATATTAAAATGTGAAACTGCTCTATTTCTTCAGACTGCAGGTTAGTTATTAGGAAAAAAGAGGCAAGAAAGACCAAGAAATCATACAAACTTGCGAAGTCTTCTTAGATAAAAAGAGAGGGAAGAGAAGAGATATTATAAGTGTTTTAAATTGAATGAAAAGATTGATCGAACTAGAGAATTAAAATTTGAAACAAAAAACATGATTTTTCTTTAGCCTGAAGGCGAATTATTACAAAAAAGGGTAGAAAGACTGAAGTGTTTAAAAACATTTGCGAAACTTTTTAAGAGAAGAAGGAGAAGAGAAAAAAACAACAGAGCTGCTCAATACACAATTCGATAAGGTCTAAAGTTAAAGGAACACACTTTTTGGTACTTGAGAGCGTTGTTGAATATAATAAACGAAAAGAATGAAATATGGGCATACTTGACGCCAGACAGTGTAGAGTGGCATTTTTTGAAACGTTCTCGTTAGCCTAAGCCGTACGGCCTCGTTAGCGTAAACTGTTGCCTACGCCTGAGCGTTTTTTTATGTAAAAATAATTTTTTTGATTTAAAAATATTTTTTTATGTAAAAAATATTTTTTGTAAAAAATTTTTTCTTCAAAAACCGGAGTTCCAGTCTGCAAGACAAGACGCAGGGTATTCCCTACAGGGAATAAGAGCCCTGAAACTACTCGAAATATGGAGTTACCTATTAAAATCGATAAGTCGATTGTCTGACGCATTGAGACTAATCGTATAGCAGAAAGAAACAAATTATCTCGACACTGCCTATAATCAGAAGAACCGAGACGATGTAATTAAACATGAGAAGATAACCGTGAGCATAGGTTGATGACAAAAATTAAAGGTTGAAGGGAAATCACAAAAAGACGAACCGTTATAGAGAACAAAAAAGAGAAAAGGAGAGGGAGACAGATAAATGAAGATAGGAAGACAAAGAGAATGAAGATACGGGCCGGAGCAGTTCTGCACTACAATGCAGAAATAGTCAAGGTTCAAATTTTCAAATTTGAACTGGCTTTCTTTTTATAAGACAGTTCTTGAGGACCAATTCCAGAATGCTTTAAGGTGCTTATTCGTAGTCATTGATATCACTTTCTTTCCTTATCATTCGATCTCAGTCCTAGATAGTCCTTCATGAACGATGAAAGGGGAGATCGGTTGATAGTTGACAGGGACGGGTTTGAGGATTGAGCAAGGCAAGAGAGGGAATAATATATGAAGACAAGCGTAGAGAACAAGATCGAATGGTAGAGAATGGAAAACATTGAGAAAATGAGATTAGGAAGACGAAAGAAATAGAGAGTGTGTTTGAAAGGGACGGTTAAGCAACGGGACAAAAAGGAAAACAAAAAATAAAATTGTGAGGGAGACAAAGTTTGCAAAAAAAAGGCAAAAAAATTGACTAGCAGAGTTAGTATATACCAGCGATGGCATTGAATAGGGGGGTGAGAGGGTAGAGGATTGGATAGAAATGGGAAAGCGTACCACGCCGTGGTTGCTGACGAGGAGTGAGGAAAAGAAAGAGGCGAGAACGGGAGAGGAGATAGGCAGACAGTGAGAGAAGGAAGAATGAAAAGTGAGGAGAAGAGAGAGTGGTGAGAAGAGAGAGGGAAAAGGAGAGAGAGTGGTGAGAACATAAAGGGAGAAGTAAAGAGGAAGAAGGAGAGAGATAGGTGAGAAAGATAAAATTGAGGAAACGGAGAGTGTGAATGAAGAGTACCAGAGAATGGAAAGAGAAGAAGAGAGAGAACCAGATGCGGTCGATATTTGACAGAAACTACAGTGTAGGGAACAGAAGAGAAGAAGGGAAGAAACGGAGAAAGAGAGACAAAGAAAGATATCAAAGAAAACGTGTAAACGCAGATGAATAGCACAATGTGAAGTTGAACGGGAGAAGATAGAATTTTGTTTGTGTTCCTCCTTGTTATTATTGGTAACAAGATGTAGAATACGAATAATTACTAACATCCAAAAAGCATTTCATTGCTTGAAAAAAATTTTCAGCACTTGAACATAATAGCTTTTTAGTTCATCACTTGCAATTGTTCAAAGTTTGGAAAAACGACCACTCTTTCAGCAGAGAAGTCTGGGATGATGAGAAGCGTGCTAGAGGTATAGGATACAAGAAGGAGAGCTTCTCATTATTCTCGAGTTTCCCGCTCAGTGAACGGTCGCGTTTTCAAAATTCTCATCAGTGCTGGTTACCTGTGGCAGCAAGTCAGAAGAACCTAAATCGCAAATGGAAGCTCTTTGAAATTAGAACGACTAAGCTGCTATTTGGAAGCCAAATTCCCAAAAACAAAATAAAATTTATCAAAATTTTAAAAAAAAAGCCAGTTAAGTTTTTTTAACAAAAAATAAATCTCAAACACTTTTTGTCAAAAAACTTTCAATTTTTTTCTAAAATAGATTTCAAAAGCTTAAATAGAGCATCATTGACTGAAATTGAGTATGATAAAGGGAAGAAACGGTTCAATCGAACATTTAACGGCAATATAAAAGTTTCAAATACATTCAAAGCCGGTATTGAACTTTCAAATTTTCAAATTTCTTGGACTAATTTGACTTTTTAAATGTATACCTGTATTGTAACTGGCTATTGAAACCAATAAAATTTTAGCTTAGAAATGATCTACTTTGTTATTAATATCGACCTTTATTATCACAATGACAAAATTAGGAAAACTTTGTGAAAACGTTTTCAGGCAGCCTCATGAACCTTTTCTTCAACAAGACGTCACAAGTTGATCCCTTGAGCCCGGCTGAACTTAGGCGACTTTGACAGAGCAACGCATTGCGTCGCGGTTGCGCTGCGTTCTCTTGGCAAGCAGCCAGTAAATGTCAGAGCTTACTGTAGATTCCAGTTTTTCCATACATACCTTTGTTTGCTAGAGCATCTTCCATTTATTGTGTCAATATGTTCGACGATACCCATTAACAAAAAAAGCTTTTAAATTGCTCCGAAAGTATAACTTTTCAGGTTAAAGTTTTTAGCATTGCGTTTTCGAAAAATTCCGTTTGTGAAACTTTTCATGAATCATGATACTCAAAAACGAAAAGGACACAAGAAATTTTTAATTTTTAGATTGAACGGATGACCGTTTTCAACATCTACATATTCAATCGGGATGGAGTCTGTATATACTATAAAGAGTGGAAAAGAGACGTGCAATCAGGAATGCCGCGGAGTGAGGTTAACCTTCTTGGCACTGTTTGCGTTTATGCCCCCCCCCCTACCAGAGGTTCCATGGGTCATACGTCTGACTTATTTACATTTACCAAAAATTATTTTTACACTTATTTTTACATTAAAAATGTTATTAAATTTAAAAAAAACGCTTAGGTTTAGGAAAATTTTGCGCTAACAAGACCGTATCAAAACATGCCACTCATCTGACCCATGAAATCTCCGGTAGAGGGGGGGGGGGCATAAACGCAAACAGTACCACTATCTTTTTAAATTTTTCTAGAAAATTTCGACAAGTTTACCCATAGACTTTGAGAACAGCATCCAAAAAGGCCGAGTTCTCAAATGTTGAAATAAGACAGTTAGAAAAATTAGGCATTATCCTTTTATGAGCTAACTGTGTAGATGTCCCTGAAAGTGAATGATATCATTTGATCGAGCAAATTCAATTTTTATGTTTTTTAGCAAAATTTCACGTGGTTTAATGCTTCAATTTAAAGGGGCTTTTGTTTTAGGAGGGGTGTTCAAACTAAGGTTTTTCAGTACATCATTTTCTCCATTTTTGACAAATTTATTCATCAAATCGACAAAAATTATAAATTTTAAAAACCATGCGGTCTTTAGTAGAAATTGCTAGATCAGAGACCGAGGCATGAGACCACGATCTCTGGATCTCTCCGCAGGTCCTTAGGTAGTAGAGTACGGGCCGTGCGGCTGGCGTAGGCTGCTCCTTCTGCAAAAACCCGGTCGTTTGCGGGAGGGGGGATAGGATCAATTTGCAGCAGCGAACTTGCGTCGCTGTTGTTGTTGTTGTAGATTGCCCGCCGTAGGTCTCCGGCTGGGTAGACGAGGTCTTCTTTGACATGGCTCAGAAAACAATAACCTTACTTACATCATTTTTCTAATTACATTATTTCTCTTTCTCTCTCGGGGGTTTTTTTTCCCCTATTTTTTATTTTATTTTTTTTTTGAGAGAGAAAGGAATTACTGGTATAAGAACTTAACAACAGACGTCGGGCTATTCCACAAATCTATACTTCTTAAAAGTGTGTGGTCACAGCGACACGAGAATAAATGACTAGTTGTATGTGGCTCTTCTAAACATTTTGGGCAAAGAGGTGATTGGGCAGCTCCTATTCTGTGTAGGTAGCTGTTAAGGGAACTTGCATAGCCACTACGTAGTTGCGATAATGTTATTTGTTGTTCCCTGAGAAGTTGATTCGTTGATTTATGGATTCTGGGAGGTTTCTTACCTAGAACTGGGTTAGGGGAGCAAGATCTAATGAAATTTCTAACAGTCTCAGTATGTATTCTTTTAAGTGCGGCTTTCTGATCACTGTCTACTAACATAATTTCTAAGTCCTTGGCATGTTTACGAATAGTTCTAGGTGGTTTGGGTTCCATGCATCGACGATGGTAGGGGTGGTTTGGGAGGAGTCTTGCTCTTGCAACGAATTGCTTGGTAAGCATCGTGTTGTGCTCCTTTATGGGTAACATTTCGCTTTCTAGAGCTAAGTGCTCTGTGCCGGCCATTGCTAGGTTTCCTGTTGCTATCCGTATTGCTCTATTTTGGTTTGCCTGTAGTTTTTTTCCAGTTCGTCTCGGCCAATTTAGGGGAGTAAATTGGTGCGGCGTAGTTGAGAACGGATCTGGTCATTGTTTTGTAGGTGATGATGATGATTGTTGCCCGTGCGGTTCCTTTGACGTTGAAAGGGGGGTCCACGAGCTCTCGGTAAAAGATCAAGCACACAGTCACACTCACTCACTTCTCTCTTTCTCTCTCTTTCTCTCTCTCATTCACGCCTCTTCTTTTCGCCTTTTTTTTCTGGTTTCGGGCTCTGGCTTTTTTTTAAAATTAACTGATTCCATCCTTCCATCCATATTATTCAACAATCCAACCTACACAGACAACAACAAGAACAGCAAATAACCATTTAGACTGGCAATGAAAACAACATTCATTGGGCTAGGAAATCTGCAACATCGACAGGTCTATACCATAGGTCTAGAGGTTTAAGTCTAGTGGGGTTACAACGGCAGTTAAACAAGTGAACACTATTATGATCTACCTCTCTACATGAAGGACAGAGAGGAGAATCAGTGGCACCAATCCTATGAAGGTAACTATTTAACGTGCTCGAGTAACCACTTCTAAGTTGCGATAGGGTAACCTGTTGTTCCCTGTCAAGTAACCTAGTAGACTTATGGACCATGGGTGGTTTTCTTCCTAGTTGGCTCGGTATAGAGCGGTTGCTTCCGAAAATGCCTGGCAAGCGCACCCCCCTTTCCCCTCCCCAGTGCACGCGTTGCCCAGAATATGAGAAGAAATTTGAAGATATGATGAACAAAATCTCAAGACTGGAGACAATCGTCGAAGACCTCGTCTCTCGTCTTTCAACTCTTCATACTTCTCCCCCCTTCTCGACTCCTCAGCCCCAGACCCCCACAATCCCTTCCCTTCTCTCCATCCCACCTCATATGCTCGCCTATTAGGCTGCCGTGCGTGCAATCACTGTCGACAAGAACCTCATCGAAGAGAAAGCACACAACCTAGTTTGTGTTGGACTTCCTGAGCAGCCCAGTGACGAAGCCACGGACAGTTCGGACCAATCTTTTCTCAAGGCCCTTTCCCTCGACCTCGGCTGCCCAGAACTTGCAAGTGCAAGGTTCAAACGATTCGGCGACCCCGTGAAGAAGCGTCGAGTTCTCAAAATCTTCCTCCAGTCACCAACATTAAGAACTGAACTACTAAGGAAAATTCGAAGTCGTCGCCCGTCTTGCCTTTCTCCGCATCCACATTGCTACATAAGAGAAGACTTGACTCGCGACGGACTTGAATTGGAACGAGAAGTGAAGAAAGTGGCGCGAGAGCGGAACGGCATCCCCGGAGGACAAAAGTGGAAGGTCATCGGAACTTCCTTGATTCCTATTCGGCACTACTCCCAGACGACTTGGCAACAAGAAACGGCGACTCCGAGGATCACGGATCCGCAGATGGTGACTCCGATGGCGACTCCACGAGCTCCAGAGAGGAACAACGTGACGCAGAGAAGATAGGTCAGTGGCGGTGTCCCTATCATTAGTCATGACCTCCCTAATATCAAGTGCTTTTCAATAAATGCTCGTTCAATTCGAAATAAGTTGTACAACCTTTCTTACTTGCTCGCTTCAAATATTTATGATATGATAGCTATAAGTGAGACTTGGTTGAGTGACCAAGAAAGTGACTCGTTAATAACCGGTATGTCTAATTATCAGTTGTTCCGTTGTGATAGAAACAGTGCCTCTAAAGGTGGTGGAACAGCATTTTTGATTTCGCCTCGAGTTCCCTGTTCCTTTGTTTCTAGTTTTTCAGAAGATGGTATTGAATGCGTTTCTATTAATGTTCTTCAAAGTTCATCTAGATTAGGAAAGTTAAGATGTATTTGTGTCTATCGATCTCCTTGTTCTCCCACTGCTTCTTTAGAAAAGTTATTGAACTACTTTGAATGTGAGCTGAATAATCCAAATGCTTCTGATAAGATCCCTGTAATGATTACTGGTGACTTCAATTTTCCGTATATCGACTGGTGTAAGCAAATATCCAACAGAAACGGTCAACATGAAATGTTTCTTGAATATATAAATGATAATTTCTTCACCCAATATGTATGTTCTCCAACTAGGAATGATAATATTCTCGATTTAGTATTTTCCAATGTGAATATTGTGTCTGACTGTAATGTAATCGGTCGATTCAATGGTAGTGACCATCACGGAGTTTCATTTAGTTTATCATTATCTGCAACTATTTCAAAATCTTCCCATTCTATTAAGCTGTTTTCTAAAGCAAATTGGCCTGCTATTGAGTATGAAATAGCTATGCAAGATTGGACTCAAATATTTGGCTTGTTAGATGTCGAATCAGCTAATAATTATCTTGTCTCTTTCATTAACTCTCTAATTGATAAGTTTGTCCCAACTGTAGATCCTAGAGACGATTTATCCCGCTATCCTTCAAATCTACGTAAGATGTTCGTTAAATTACAACGAATTTCTCGAAATGCCGGATTACTGTATTAGAAAAACTTCCGAGTTTGATCAAAAGCTGAAAGAATTCGAAATTAAAAGAGAATCTCAACTGATATTACGAGGTAATCAGAAATCATTTTTCGCGGCTTGTAGGAGCCGTTTGAGTACAGCCAATAATGCTATTCCCGCTTTGATCGATAGTGATTTAAATGAAAAATTTTCCCCATCAGAGAAAGCTGATGAGTTCTCTCGCTATTTCTCGTCCGTATTTTCTGTACCTCTTCAATGTCCATTACCTGAAATTAAATTACCAATCGTTACTGAGCCGTTCAATTTCGATTATATAACCGAAGATATGGTAATACGAGCATTATCTTCTCTTGAATCTAAGTGTAACACGTCCCCTGATTCTATTCCTAATATTGTATTGAAGAAGTGTCGCTTTGCCCTGATTAAACCATTATGTATCCTATTTAATAATAGCCTTCTTACTGGCTCTGTTCCCCTACTATGGAAGAGATCTATAGTAAAACCAGTACACAAGAGCAATTCCCGGAATCTAGTTACCAATTACAGACCTATTTCTCTATGCTGTTCCTTATCAAAAGTTATGGAGAAAATTATTGTTAAGGAAGTATCTTGCTATTTAGAAAAAGAGAACCTTTTATCGCCCTACCAGGCTGGTTTTAGAGCTAGGAGGTCTACTGTGACCTCTTTAGTTGAATCTCATTCGTTCATTGTTGACTCGTTATCCCAAAGCATCCCTATCGATATAATATTCCTTGATATCAGTAAAGCATTTGATTCTGTTGATCATAGATTACTTCTAAATAGGATAGCATCTTTTGGTATCTCTTCTCCAATCGTTAAATGGTTAACTGATTATCTTGTTGGCCGCTCACAAACAGTTATGATCGATAATAGTCTATCTGACCCAATTCCCGTAATATCAGGTATACCTCAAGGATCATCTTTAGGCCCGTTGTTATTCTTGTTGTACATCGACTCTGTTCAAGAAGCTATCCCCGATTCTATCAAATTCTGCTTATTCGCCGATGATATAAAGATAATGGGACGCGCTACCTCTTGTAATTATATCCAACTAGCTTTGAATCGTATAACCGATTGGTGCCTAGAGTGGAATTTGTCCCTATCCATATCTAAGTGTAATGTACTTCATCTCGGATCATCCAATTCTCGCAGCGTCTATTACATGAACAGTCAACCTCTAGTAGTTGGTAGAGTTGCCAAAGATCTTGGTGTAATCATATGTGATAGTTTCTCTTATCGTAATCATGTTGAAGACAAATGTAAAAAAGGCTCTGCTCTTGTTAACATGATGTTAAAAGCCTTCAAGTCACCATGTCCGCCTCTTTTAACTTCAGCTTTTAAAATTTATGTCAGACCTGTTCTTGAATACGCTAGTGAGTTATGGAATCCCTCATCCCCCGGCTTAGTAAAATCTATTGAAAAAGTTCAGCGTTCGTTTACGAGAAGAATCCTAGCAAGATCTGGCCATTCCAGACTTCCCTATTCACAAAGAATCTCCATGTTAGGCCTAGAAACTCTTGAATATCGTCGTGCTATATCTGAACTATTATTTATTCATAAATGTGTCCACAAAAAATGTGAACTTGAAACTATGAACTTGTTTCAATTGTCCGCAGTACAGAGATTTTCTCGTCATTCTCATGAGCTCAGGCTAAAAACACCTCATAATATTAGCAAATGTTCTATTTCTACATGTGTTTCTCGCCAGCTATCAGTATGGAATTCATTACCTTTTGAGATCGTCAGTACACCTAATACTGCTAGTTTCAAAAAAACACTTATTATCTCTGCCTACTGAAAAGATATTACCTAAACCTTTCGTTCATGACTAATATAATTGTCGATTTTAAGTATATCACCCTCCCCCCTTTTTCATCATACCGCAACCCCTAAACACCGCCACTTAGAAGAAAGTCCATGCATTTAACTTTGTTCTTGTTTGTGTTTTCATGATATCTCATGTGCTTGGAATAAAGAAATGAAAATGAAATGAATCCTAGGACTGTGTTTGGTTCACAGTTTCTAAGAAATTTCCTAACGGCTTCTGTGTGCAGATTTCTAAGAGTTGTTTTACAGTCACTATCCCCCAGACTGAGGTCCATGTTCATCACGTGTCTGCGGATGGCTCTTGGTGGTCGTTGTCGGAGGGTGGTCGCGAAGGAGGTCACCTACACGCGGTGCGACTGTGGATGATGCTGCCTTCCAGCATCGGCCCCAATGGACCTCCAAACATACTATCCCAAAAGAAAGAAACCCTTAAAAGGGCCTACACGAGCATTGCTCGTACGCAGTCACAACCCACTCTCTTTGTTTTTTCATTAGAGGACCAGGCGTTACCAGCCTCCCTGGTCCGAACTCTCTTACTTGTTGTTGTTGTCTTGCCCAAAGGGTAGATCTTCCTTCGCGAGACACTGGAGGAAGTCGTCAAAGCTCTCGACCCTCCAGCGTTATAAGCCCACACTCTCTTGCCTCTCTCTCTTATTATTATTATTATTTTTTTTTTTTTTACTCTACTTTATTTTTTTTTTATTTTTTTTTTTTAATTTTTTTTTTTATTTATTTATTTTTTTTTTCTCTTTCTCTTTCACTTTTTTTTTTTTTTTTTTGGAGAGATTTAATTGAACAAGAAATCAACAACCGAGTGCGGCCTATTCCAAAGGTCGATAGGGCTAAGTGAAGTGGGGTTACAGCGACACGAAAAAATATGTCTCGAAGTATGCGGCTCTATCCTACACAGTGGGCAGAGGGGAGATTCATTGGCCCCTATTCGGTGGAGATAACTGTTAAGGAAACTAGAGTGGCCGCTTCGCAATTGAGACAGAGTTATCTGATTTTCTCTGGATAGTTGGGACGTGGACTTGTGTATTCTAGGAGGTTTAGTTCCCAGAACTGGGTTGGGTCGACTATTTCTGAGAAAGTCTCTGACTGTCTCCGTGTGTATTTTTCTGAGGGCCACTTTATAGTCCGTATCACCTAGTACTATGTCTATGTCTTTGGCGTGCTTTCTTATTGCCCTGGGAGGTTTTGCTTCAGTGCAGATGCGGTGAGATGGATGGTTGGGTTGAAGCCTGGCCTTGGCGGTGAATTGTTTGCTGAGCATGAGGTTGTGTTCTTTGACTGGAAGAAGTTTGCTCTCGTATGCCAGGTGCTGAGTGTCCGCAATTGCAAGGTTTCCTGTTGCGATCCGAATGGCTTTGTTTTGTGCTGCTTGCAAGGAAGTCCAATGTGATTCGGCAAGTTGGGGCGAGTAGATGGGTGCTGCGTAAGACAAGACTGCTCTAGTGGTTGCTTTGTAGGTGTTCAGCATTGTCTCGGTCTTCTGTCCCCACCTTCTTCCCGCGATTGCTCGGAGGACATTCAATCTTTTTGTTGCCCTTGTCTTTAGTCCTTCGGCGTACTTAGAGCTGGTATTGAATCCAACCCCGGTCCGCCAAGATGGCCGTGTCCCGTTTGTTTTGTAGGTTGCAAGAAGGGTGTTTTTCTGTTGGCCCCATGTTCTTCCTCCGAGGGCACGTAGTATATTCAGTCTTTTGGCCGTTCTCTGTTTAAGGTATTCTGCATGTTGTCGGAAGGTGCCGAGTTGGTCTAAGACGACACCGAGTATTTTGGGTGTTTTAGTTGTCGGCAAAAAGGTTTTATGGGACCTTGGGTTCTTTTTTACATTCGCCTGTATGGGTTGTGAAAAGAGTGACCGTAGTCTTTTCCTTGGATATGATCATTTTTCGTTGTTCCAATTCTTCTACGAGTTTCGGTAGGAAGTGGTTGATCTGATCTTCACAGGTTTCAATGCAGGGGCTTGAGGAGAGAATTGATATGTCGTCGGCGTAGGCTGTCATCTGCGTGTTTCCTGTGGGTTGCGGGAGGTTGTTTATGTAGAGATTGAATAAGAGGGGGCTGAGCACTGCTCCTTGTGGGACACCAGATCTGCATGTGAGACGTCGACTGCTTTTTCCTTGGAAATCTACCTTGATTGTACGGCCTCTTAGGTAGCTGGACATCCATCGGACGATGGCTCTTGGCATATTCGTTTCAGTGAGTTTCTTGCAGAGAAGGGATATGTTCACTAAGTCATATGCTGCAGTGAGGTCAAGGGCGACCATGGGAGTGCGGTCCAAGGGTGGTTTCCGATTGAAGCCGTTTGTTATTTTCCCGGTTATTTCCAGGAGTGCGGTAGTAGTCGAGTGCTCTTTGCGGAATCCATGTTGCCAGTCAGCGATTTGAAAGCCTTCCGCCTGGAATGGTAATAAGACCCGTTCGAATGTTTTGGCTATAGGTGATAGTATTGATATTGGTCTATAGCCGTTCAGGTTGCTGGAGTCCTTTCCTGGTTTAGGTAACATTATCACTCTTGCATCTTTCCATCTGGACGGGATAATACCTGTTTGCAGCGTGTTATTGAAGAGGATGCAGAGACACTTTCTGAAGTTTTCACCGGCCATTTTGAGTAGTAGAGGGCAGATGCCTTCACTGTCTGGGCATTTGGAACCTTTGGTTTTCTTGATTGCTTCTTCGATCTGTGCCAGGGAAATTTGGGGAGCGTCTGTCCGTTTGAGGCCTTTAATTAGTCGTGTTGTGCTTCTTGCTGATTTGTCGACCTCTTTAGGGGCTTGTTTAGCTAATTTTCTGGCAAAAGCGTTTGAGGCAGATGTTGGGCATAGACTTTTCCCGTCGTGGGTGATGGTCAAGTGCGTCGGTTTTATTGATTTGCCGTCGATAGCCTTTATCGTTTTCCAGAGTTTGTTGCCCGGTTCGTTGTGACTAATTTCAGATATGTACTTTTCCCAAGCCTTCCTCTTTTCGAGGTTGATGCGGAAGGAGATTTCGGCCATTATTGAGGGGAGTGAGGGGTCCGTAGGATTGTCCCTCCTGATTTGGTCCCGTTCTGTAATCAGCTTCTTCACATCTTCGCTCAAGTGAGGCGTGTATTTTGGCACCTTTCCACGGGGAATGTTGTTCTTCGCCGCTTTGGTCAAGGTGGTGGTCAGGAATTTGTGCATCTGAACTGAGTTGCCGGCGAATGAGAAATCCATGAGAATCTTGTTGATGTCCCTTTCGAAGCCTTCCCAATTCGCTTTGTTGTAATTTGTATAACAACGTGCGTTTGAGATGTTGGATGGCTGTGTTTCGACGTCAATCAGGCATGGGAGGTGGTCAGAGTTCATTCTGTTGATTGTTGACCAGTTGCAGTCGATGGCTATGTCGTTCGAGGCGAGAGTGATGTCTGGTGATGCTTTTTGTCTTGTGGGCATCTTTGAGTTGTTGAGACATACAAGATCGCTCTCGTCAATGAAGTCGCATAGTTCATCTCCTCTGCTATCCTCCGTACCTTCACTCCAAACTTTATTGTGTGCGTTGAAGTTTTCACCGACAATGAATGGTTTCTTCTGTGTTAGGAGTCGGTTGAAGTTCGGCGCGTATGTGTTGGGGCAGGACGATCGAGGTGGGATGTAAATGTTGCAGATTCTTATGGTTCCTTGGTCGGTTGGCACGTCCACGCTGAGTGTTTCGGCTGTCTGGTCCGTTGTTGGGGAGGTCACGTTAGCATAGCGAATATTCTCTTTGACTAGTATCGCAAGTCCGCCTCCAAAGTTGGAGCGGTCTTTTCTTATGATCGTGTAACCTTCGATATTCGGAGATGGAATACTAGCATCCATTTTGGTTTCTTGGATGAGTGCTACGTGAACATTCAACTCATGTAAAATGTCCTCTAGCTCGGTTAATCGGGCTCTAAGTCCATTAGCGTTCCATTGGATTATCCTCAGGTTCGCTACTGTCTGGGCAGTCGGCTGGATCGGGGCTCTCTTACAAATTCTGCATCTCCATTGGGGGTTCCAATCATTAAGATTGTTAAGGTTGGAACAGCGGAAATGTACCCATTTCTTACATTTACTACATTGAACACAATTCGAAGGCGCGTTAAGAGAGCATACAGAACAAGGCCATCTTGGGCCTGGGTTAGTTTCGATACCAGCGATTTGGAGGAGAATTCGGATCAGAGACGCTGAGTCTTTCTGATCCGTGTTAGAAAAAATGAGGGTTCGGGGGAAGCCGTCCTCGTTGTCCCTTGCGGGAGATTCCATTGGGAAGATTTGTTTTGGAGGTCCATTGGGTCCGACGCCGTGCAGCGTCGTCCACAGTCGCACCACGAGTAGGTGACCTCCATCGCGTCGCTGTTGTCGGCTGCACCGCGTAAAGGCGGATCCCGTTCCAGCACCTGTTCATGCTATAGGCATTGTGAGCTGATGGTCAAGCCGGCCTAGCATAGTTTTGGGTGCGAGTAGAAACGTCTCGCCCTGTGTTGACCGGAGATAGGCAAGAGGCTATTTGACTAGCGCCTCGACTCGCCATTGAAAAGTATAGAGGTAGCGGGGCATCCTTCTATCTGCCACCTGAGGTCGCGCTCGATTCCGGACTGGATGATCCGGCTCCATCCGTGGCAGGCTCTTAAGGCTGTAATTCACGAATGGCCACTGTTGCCAGTGTGTTTCGAGTGTAGCTCAGTGGGTTAGGGCATCGCTCTTAAAGCGAAGATCGCGGCTCGGTTCCCGTCACACCAAACGATTTTTGCACAAATTTCTGCGAACAATTGGTCCTCTGCTCGGTATAAAAATCTGTTGCTTGAGATCAACGAGGAGTAGGGAGAACTCTCATTTAAAATTTTGCTGAGAGAAAAAAAATTTGAGTTACAGATTTAAAAAAAAAGATTTTAACAAAGCATAAACATCAGAAAAATGTATTTGCGTGGAATTCGACAGCTTGTCAAATAAAGCCATTTCTATTTGAGGTTTGTGCACTGAGCTACCATTCTAAATAGCCAGTTAGAACTATAAGTGTGATCGGTAAAAAATTTGAAGTTATTTGAATCATGTCCAAATTGTCCACTTCATTTCATCGAAATCTGCTTTGATCTTTTCATTTTTAAAAAAAAATAAATTTTCAAAAATTGAATTTTTTCAGGAGAATAAGTTGATGTTTGGAATGCTGATTTCGTTGCGCTCTTTCTCCGAGCGCCTCTCAACGAAAGAAGGGTGAGTGGCTCTTATTGAGCAAGACGAGACGAACCTTATTCTATCTATTAAATTATTTTTTATTTGCTCGGAAAAAAGGTAGTCCATCCACCGAGCGCTATCGAATCCACCCCTCACCCGTGTAATGCTTACGCGATTGCTCCCTGTTAGAGAAGAGATGGCTGGGTTCCCACCCTGTGGACTAGATTTTTTCTTTTATCAAATTTTGTCTTATAGAAGCATCACTGCCTACTAACTGAGCATTTGAATATTTAACTATTTTATTTTTAAAAAAACAACTTGAAACTTGATTTTGTGCTCTCAGAATTCCGAACATTTCTCATATTTATTCAGTTTGTGAATTTTTCGTTGACGAAACAAAAGATAAATTGCTGAAAGGAAAACACCAACCTCGAGTTAAACTGAGCTGAAACATGGACTACTTTCATCAGCTTCTTAAACCTCAAAAGTTCAATTTTCAGTCACCAATCAGTGCTGCATTTCAAAACATCCGCCTACAAAATGAATTACATGGAAAGCTTGACGGGACTCAAAATTGTTCTTCTAACCGATCCGAATGCTCTCTTGGTTCCCGATTTACTCAGGCGGATATATCAGGTATTTGCTTGTAACATATGTAGAGTCAGGGCGTTACATTATGTTAGTTTGTTCGACTATTGTGCGAAGCCCAAGTTCGACTCCCACCCCGGACAGATTAACTCAAACAAAAGGAGTAAAACAATGTATGTAGTGCTTTGACTCTCCCATTGCTGCTACACATACTAGCAGTGACCCAGCAGGCAACCACTGGCTCTACCAGGGTAGGTCTGTCCAGCATCCCAGGGGACCGTGTACCTTGTCTAGCATCCCAGGGGACCGCGTACCTTGTCTAGCATACCAGGGGACCGCGTGCCCTGTCTAGCATCCTAGGGGACCTCGTACCTTGTCTAGCATCCCAGTGGACCGCGTACCTTGTCTAGCATATCAGGGGACCGCGTACCCTGTCTAGCATCCTAGTGGACCGCGTACCTTGTCTAGCATCCCAGATGACCGCGTACCTTGTCGAGCATCCCAGGGGACCGCGTACCCTGTCTAGCATCCCAGTGGACCGCGTACCTTGTCTAGCATCCTAGGGGACCGCGTACCTTGTTTAGCATCCCAGGGGACCGCGTACCTTGTCGAGCATCCCAGGGGACCGCGTACCCTGTCTAGCATCCCAGGGGACTGTGTACCTTGTCTAGCATCCCAGGGGACCGCGTACCTTGTCTAGCATCCCAGGGGACCGCGTACGTTGTCTAGCATCCCAGGGGACCGCGTACTCTGCCGCGAAGCGGGAACAAGCGCAAGTTAGAATTTTTACTTGTAAAAGAGAATCGGAATGAGTTCTTGAGATATTGTAGCGTAGTTATTGATGCAGTTTATTCATTAGAGTTTTTTAAAATTAATATCTGAAACACTGAATAGGTCGGAAACTCACAACTCAGCAGGGTTTTTTTCAAAACTCACTTTCATAGGCCAAAGAATCTCTATGTATTTACGATAGCAGTATAGTATCAAAACCTCTCGTTTCCTTTATTAATTTTTTTGAAGATTTTTGGATTGCGTGAACCGAAAACTAATTTTTTTTTTCTTATCGCAGAGAAAGTTTAGAGTTTTTGTGTTAACCAGAATTGGAAGAATCTAATAAATTCATGGTGAACGAAAACTTTTCAAGTTTTTTTATGCGTAGTAAAGATATTTTCTCGCCCAGGTGTATGTGGATACAATCTCCAACAACATCCTTATCAATCCGGCAGATGAACTGAAGAGTGAACTGTTTGCTTCTCGACTTGACAAGGAAGTTACATCGCACAGTTCCTACTTGTGAGCATTCAGCTCCCTCAATCATGAATATCCTGGGCCCGCAATTCAAAACTCTATCATCATTATGAACAGGGTGCTTATTAAACCCGTAGTTCGTGTAAAATCTATGCGCTATCCAAAAAAAGCTAGTGAAACAAATGCTTTGATCATCAGAATCCTCTCTTTTACATAACACGCTCCTCATTCTTAGTCATCTCGATATACGCATTCTTTCTGTGGATGAGAAGAAACAGCTTGATCAGATTTGTTTCCTGGTTCCTCCCCGAAAAGTTCTCTCTTCTATATGAATCCTAGTCAATCGTAGACGGTCGATTTGGGAGATTATTCTTTAGTTGTCAATTATGTCGGCAACAACTTCGATCAATGAATCCTATGGGAGCAGTTTGATCGAGATCATTTCAGAAACTTGAGAATAAACATGTTGGTGTACGAAATTCATGAGAAATTTAAGTCGGTCATGGGAACAAAGACGTGTAAAATTTTCTTTAGCGTTGAGTAGTGCACACCATGCTCGCTCTATCACCGTATGGCTTTATTCCTTGTTGCCCAATCTCCCACCTTATCAGTCTTCATCCCTCTCCCTCGTTTCCTCATGGTTCTAGGGCTCCCGCACC
This sequence comes from Allodiplogaster pararmata, assembly GCA_964056735.1. Classification (NCBI taxonomy): domain Eukaryota; kingdom Metazoa; phylum Nematoda; class Chromadorea; order Rhabditida; family Diplogasteridae; genus Allodiplogaster; species Allodiplogaster pararmata. The sequence goes on along the minus strand of OZ057408.1, from coordinate 39,107,298 downwards.
GACCGGAAATTACCAGTCAGTGTAGGTATCCTATGCAGCCGATGGGTGTTATCTGGTTTCGAAAAAAGCCGCAGCCGCCTCTTCAATTTGATCAAGAATAACTCTTTTGGTACTAGAATCTTTCTAATAGATTGTCTGCTTAAGTAAAATTACAATTAGTAAGAAGGTGGAAGGAAGACAATGAAATATTCCCAGGTTTTATTCTCGTAATGAATTTTTTGGCTTGTCTCACTTTCTTGCGGACTCTCTGTTAAAATCACTGTAGTTTTCCTTTTTGTGTTCTTACTTAGGTTTACTCTCTATTGTTACACGTCTCAGTTAAATGCAGATTTTAGTTAGAGTATTATGATTAGTTGTTTTAACTGAATCTTTAAAATGATAATTTGAAATCGAAATATAAGCTTCGCTTTCTCTGTGATGTAATGTGTTTCTCTTCTTGCGTGTACAGCAGTTTATCGGGTTGATGTAAATTTATCTGAAAGATTTTATGAATAAATCCATTTGAAATTTGTTCAGAAGTGAAATATGATTCGGAAAAGATGCATGTGAAATAAAAAGAATTGAATGAATTTTTTCTTGTTGTTTCCGGTTCATAAAAATCACGCGAGACGAATCACAATGGAAGAATACTGATATGTTGAAGACCTAATGAAACTATGCAAAACAATGTAAGAGGATAAGATTATTCGAGTCTTTACAGGGAAAATGAGAGTGATACTGCTACGAAGAGGAAGCAGAGCTGAAATGCAGGTAGAAATTGGCGAACGGAACGTTTGAAGCGACGTTGATCGCAATAAAAAGTCATGTGATAAAAACAATATTATCTTAGCAGACACAAAATTTCCCAATATCGATTGGAATGAGTTAGCTGTTACCCACAGTTATGGAGAATCCTTATTGGCAGACTCTCAAGACTGGAAAATACTCAGGCTAAGTATGATTTTATTGTAACAACGCTCCATGATTCGATACGTGGATTCTGCGCGATCAAGAACCACCTGAAGCGGAAGAGAAGTTGTTCAGGAAGCCTTCGTAGATTATTCATTCAGAGAAAGAAATTATGGTAAACTAAAAGCTACAACCCTTCTTTTCGTTCAGATTATAAAGCACTTTAAAATCTCATAAAAGTGACGCAATCATACCAACTACGGAAGAATGAGAGGATCCATCGATGGGTTAAACTAACGCTTAAATCTGAGAGTAGCCTTCCTATAATGAAATACGGAGACAACTACGTTTCAGATAAGAATAAAAAAAGCTTTACTTTTCGCTAAAGAGTTCTCCAGGAATCACTTCTACGAAGACGAAGGCCGCAAAGAACTAGTTACTTCGAGATTAACAGATAACGGAACTGAGTCATGTATAGATTTATCGCCCTATATTATCTACAATGTCCTCAAGAACTTACCTAATAAGTTTACCACATTTTCAGAAGGCATAAATCAATTCCTTTTAAATAAATGCACTCTTGCTCTGGCTTTTCCACTATCACTTCTATTCGAAGACTCTCTGACGCGCAGCTCGATTCCTATTCAATGGAAATTGGGAGAGGTGATCCCAGTATACAAACATAAAGGTGATCGAGCAAACTTAAGCAGTTATCGCCCTATTACTGTGACTTCCGCGGTCTGTAGAGTCTTTGAAAGAATTTTATCGAATCACATTAGACTTCAACACAGGAACTTTTTCTCCAAGTCGCAATATGGTTTTATATCAATTCAATACAATTCTTTATTCCAAATGAGCAAAAACAGAGTTAAGTCTCAGCGGATATACTGTCACGAGTGTGAGTTCAGTGAAAGGATTACGACAAAGAAGAAAAAGCGTTAAATTCACAGGAAAAAAACAATTCTAGTAGCAGTATACAGAAACAGATTTATAACCGCAAGCGGGATTCAGGTACAATAATTTCAACAGGCAATTTAATGATACATTTTCTAAACAAACGAGAGGACTTCATCTTTACAACGTGATCAGGTAAACTGTTCCAGATATCAATAGAACGAGATGCACAAGTGCTATTTGAGTGAGTTATTCTCGATGGTAGAATTATTCTCAAAGAATTAGATAATCTATATCCAAAAGGAGTTGTGAGTTACAACTTTTGAAATCTATCAGTGAGCGAACTGACTCTTCAGAACCACCAGGAATTAGATGTCATCTATTTCGATTTTGCGCGGGATTTTTTTATCTCATTCAGAGTTGATCAAGAAGCTTCACAACATGGGTCTTCATGTATCTTTAATACACTGGATTAATTTATTCTTTCAAGGTAGATCTTTCAAAGTTCGCGTAGAATATATCTACTCTGATTCTTTCCGATACTCAGCGGGGTACCCCAAGGGACAGTCCTAGGGCCTCTCTTGTTTCTCTGCTTCATCAATGACATCGAGAGCTACATTCCCTCAACTGGGAAGTTTTCATTATTGTGTTGTATTTTTGTATAATTTGTTGTTGAAAGGTTGTTAAAATCAAATTTTCACAGTATTTTGATTATCCGAAGTGATGTCACAAATGTTTTCAAAGGTTATGATCAATGATAATGACAGGGTAGAAGAAAACAGAAAAGCTCTTACTTTAGCCTCCCACTCAATTTTAGCACCTCCTGATACAAGAACTCCCCTTCAAAATAAAGCATACTAAAGTAAAGGGGGGATGGTATAGGGTGAAGAAATGGAGGATAATATACTGGGTAATATGTATGAGTCTTCGACTGGTATAAATATTACCCAATATATCTCCTTGCTCTGATCTTCTCTTCGTCTCATTATTCTTGACCTCCGATCGAATAAGTGGTTCAACTCGATCGAATAAGTGGTATAACCATGACCTAAACAGAGTCTTACCATGACCTAACCAGAGTCTTACCATGACCTAAACAGAGTCTTACCATGACCTAAACAGAGTCTTACCATGACCTAAACAGAGTCTTACCATGACCTAAACAGAGTCTTACCATGACCTAAACAGAGTCTTACCATGACCTAAACAGAGTCTTACCATGACCTAAACAGAGTCTTACCATGACCTAAACAGAGTCTTACCATGACCTAAACAGAGTCTTACCATGACCTAAATACCATGGATTCTCTTACCATGGATTCCCCTCTCTGTTCTCATTCCCCTCTCTGTTCTCGCTTTCGAGTGGTGACCTTTCGACTCTGACCAATTTTTTTAATCGACTTTATCAACATATCAACATTCGCCACAACAATGTCCAGCATTTCAATAGTGGACGATGTTACTCTCCTTCAGAAATCTCTTCACGAATTTCTATCGGCTGAAGAGAAGAATCCTTCCTTGCCCGTACATGTAATTCTTCTTCTGAAAACATGTAATGCTCTCATCAACAAGTTCTCCACAAATGCCATCAGCGAAGACGAGATTTTCAAGGTAATCGAGGAAGAAAAAAGATGTCGGTCTGTTGTTATCGAGAGAGCCCCTGAGAAGACGGATGGTCTGCCTTCTTCGCAGACTCAACACGACTCCCAGCTGATCAACAATCTCTCTCTGACATCGCTGTTGGAGGAATCGCTCATTTCAGAATGGGAAGGAGACAGACTACTGCGGATAACAGTTCACCAAGACTTCTCAAAGTCATTTTCCCCACGAAAGGGCATCAACGGATGTTTCTTTCGAAAAGCGCATCTCTTCATAAACACGCTCAGTTCAAAGGAATAACAATCCGACCCAGTCTCACCAAAGAACAAAGGGAGAAAGAATACCTCCTGAGGCAAGATAAACGTAAACTGAATTCTGAAGGCAAAGACTTCGTCGTCTTCAATGGCGAACTGATGCCTCGATCTGAAGCAGACAAAAAGCGACACTTCCGAACCCAGCCTTCCAATCCCCAGTCTCGCAATTTCCATAGCAAGCAGAACATCACAATTAGGAAGTCCAACACTACTACTCCAATGAAGACGTCAAACAAGGTTCATGTACCGGTCTGAATACCTTCTATTTTAACATTCGCTCTTTAAAAAACAAACTTTCTCTGTTTCGTTTGTTTCTTGAAATTGAGCAACCCGATATAGTAGCTCTCAGTGAAACCTGGCTGAATTCCAAAGTCTCTGATGCTGAAATAACCGGTCTTCTCCCTTATCATGTTATACGCAAAGATAGAGATTCTAGGGGTGGTGGTGTCGCTCTCATTCTTCGTGATCATCTGACTTTCATCCAACAATCATATTCAGCTAGAATATGTGAGTTACTTGTAATTGATTTATTTCTCGTTAACGTATGCTATCGCCCTCCCAGTTACTCAACTGAGCAAACTACGAACCTATGCGAGTTGTTAGAAGATTTCATGACGTCATGTAACCTTCCGACTATTATAGTTGGCGATTTCAACTGCGACTTTTTAACTGAGCCAACAAATATACCTGACAAGATTCTTCGGTCGTTCATTGATAACTCTGCCTTAAGTTGTATGCTTATGAAACCTACTCGTCAGAAAAGATGTATAGATTGGCTTTTGTCTACTGAACTGAGTCTTGTGTCGAGTCTCCGTATAATTCCACCTTTCCACACATATGATCATTTAGGCTTTCAATTCTTATTGCTATCTCAGCAATTAGCTCCAGATACTGATGTTGTTCTTGACTTCTCTAGGGCTGATTATGACGGAATGAATGCTTGACTTTTACTGATAGACTGGGAAAGAAATTTCGACTGCTTTGATAACATTGATGATCTATACAATCGTTTTCGAGCTCTGGTAACTGAGGTTATTGAGTTATATGTTCCGAAGCGAATTCCTCGCTCACCTTTTGCATGTTATCCTCCTCATGTTCATAGACTCATTGATTATAGAAATTCGCTTTTTCTCAGCGTTAGGGACCCAGTTATTCGTGATCTCTATTTTAAGGCCAGGTCTGATCTTCTTAAGCAAGTTAAGAAATGGAATAGATATTGTGAAAGGAAAAAGTTGAAAAGATCTGCTGATCTGTATCGTTATATATCCTCACTTACAAGGCCCAAATCAGCTCCTCCTCGTTGTTTGAAAACTTCTATAGGCAGTTTTGTTGTTGACACTTCCTCTAAATGTAATTTATTGGCCGACGAGTTTGCATCCTCCTTCACGGTAGATGATTGTCTGCCTCCTCCTCTCTTTGGAAAAATGCTGAGTACTTGTTTCTACCATGTGAAGTTTACAGAGTTCTCTCTAAACTCAAATCAACGTGCACTACTGGCGCGGACGGAATTCCTCAGATCATCTTCAAGAAGTTTGCCAAATCTCTCGCTCTCCCGCTTGCCCACATCATCAACTTTTCATTGTGGCTCGGTGTGACACCTTCTCTGTGGAAACAATCTCTCTCATCACTGAAATACCTAAACCAGGAAAAGAACCAACTTTGACATCATCCTACCGGCCTATTTCTATTTTATCTCCCGCTTCTAAAGTTATGGAGCGTTTGATCAGAACCACTATAGAAACTCACTTTTTTTAAAAGAATTTTGATTTGCTGCCAGATAACCAACATGGCTTCAGATCCCAAGCTTCTGTTGTCTGTGAGAATGGTTGGTCATATGATCTTAGTAGAGGATTATCTCTTGATGTAATATATCTTGACTTTTCGAGAGCCTTTAACTCCATCAGCATCTCTAAGCTTTTAACCAAGTTATCGCATATAGGTTTGTCGCCTACATTGATTTCATGGCTCAAATCTTTCCTTTCTGATCGATTCTTTTCCGTTCGAATAGGTAACATTATATCTGCTCCCAAACCCGTTACTTCTGGAGTGCCTCAAGGCTCCGTTCTCGGAACCATTTTATTTACTCTATATATCCGTGAATTGAACTACGTCCTCAAGCCTTTCCTTAATGTATCAAGCCTTTCCCCTTTCCCCAATACCTTTCCCCAATGTATCAAGCCTATGCTGACGACATCAAGTTGTATATCTCCCACAATTCCTCGAATGAAATGGAACGCGTGTCTGAAATGCAGAGTTGTCTTGATGCCGTTTCATCTTGGAGCAGAAACAATCAGCTCACCTTATCCGCAAACAAAACGTACCACTTGCAACTAGGAAACTCGGAATGTTCATTTGATTATCGCTTAAATGATGTCACTTTATCTAAAGAGACTCAAGTCATGACGCCATTGTTGGTCGAACTGAAAAGGCTACCAGAGCCATGTATGCTATGCTTCGCGCTGTTTCTATCAATGATCCAAAAGTGCTAGTTAAGTGTTTCATGACATACGTTCTACCTCATTTGGAGTTTGCCTCTTGCTTTTGGAACACGATTTACAAGAAAGACTCTGAATTGTTAGAGAAAGTACAGAAATCGTTTACTAGAATTCTCTTTTATCGATGTTTCCCACAGCCGGATTACCCTCTTAGCCTTCCATGTTATAGAGATCGTCTGAATCTAGTTGGCCTGAGTACTTTAGCTGAAAGAAGGGTGATTGCAGACCTTAAAATGGGTTGGAAGATCTTCAATGATAAGTCTACTATTGAAAAATCACGCATTTTCAAGCGCACCTCCCCCACTCGTACAAATATTAATGGTATTGCAATTGAATGTACTTCTTCCACTCCTAGATTCAATTGTTTCGGTTTACGGGTTTCAAGAATGTTTTACGGAATCTCGAGTGAAATATTAAATTCAGAAACAGTAGAGCAGTTCATAAGTCGTCTCCGTAACGAGAATGTGGTCAGTGAATGGGCAAATAATCAGAAGCATTTAGAAATTTTCCTTACTTCTAGCCATACTTTGTATGTATCATTTTGTATGTATGTATGGTGTTTCTCACCATAATCTTGCATTGTAGGATGTCGATGGAATAATATAGGAGAGGTGTTTCGCTTACTTGAGTGCTGATGATCTCATATGTATTCTTATTAAATGTTTGTGCTCGAATTTTAGTTGTAATATGTGTTGATTTTGCATCGTATGATGTATGTAGATAAAATTAATAAATAATAATAATAAACAGAGTCTTACCATGACCTACCTTGGAGCAAAAGTTATCTTCTGTCCATAATTTTTTTTTCTTCATTTCTTGTGTTTCACTTCCCTTTATTCTTTTCCTCTTCTTCCTATTTTCAATTCTTCTTTTTTTGCTTAGATTTTTTGCTTCATTTGCTCAAGTCCATAATCAGTGATTGGAAACTTGAAAGTGAGCGTATCTCGTTCATCGAAGACGCATGAAAAGGGGCGTGGCTTGGCTGTAAATGCGTATGAAGCTGTCATTACTGACAGAATCTCGCCCTATTCACTATATCTCTTACTCTCTCTCTAACTCTTTTTCCACGTTGTTATAGGTGCTGGATGTCAGAACTGCTGTAAATTAGAGTATTCCCTACTCCTCGTTGATCTCAAGCAACGGATTTTTATACCGAGCAGAGGAGCGGATTGTTCGCAGAAACTTGTGCAAAAATCGTGTGGTGTGACGGGAACCGAACCCGTGACCTTTCGCGTTCCGGGCGAATGCTCTCCCCACTGAGCTACACACGCACACATGATAATGCACATTTAAGGCCCATACAACACTGCTAGCAATCTGTAGCTGCATCATACATGGAGCGTAGATCAATGACGGCGCTGGTCTCCTTTACGATAAAATGAGCGAGAGGAAGGACTTCATGTGTACCGGAAGGGCTTTAGCCCAGTCATTTCTAACTTACAGTTTAATTTTTATCTCTTACCTTACAAATCTCAATTTTAACCCACGTTTATGGTCTTAAGTAACAAAATTTCTATGAAACTTAAACCCCTTCCCCTGAACTTTATTAAGCACCTTCGCAGTACTTTTCGTTCCGTGCGCGAGGCTAAAGTAAAATTTACCTAAATTAAGATCTAAATTGAAGCTATCGAATGATTCATTGAAATCGGAAGACATAAATACTTTGCTTTCTCTTTGATGCCTTCTCTTTCTTACGTGTACTGCAGTTCGACGGGTTAGTTATTTAAAATTTATTAAAGAATATTCGTGAAGTGAATCATTCAAAGGTTGTTGAGAAATTAATTATGTTTCAGAAAAATATGCATGTTCAATTCAAAAGATCCATAGAAATCATCGTTCAATCATAAACAAACGCATCTCAAATATCATTAAAAGCACGCGGGACGAATCACATTCGAATAATACTGATATGTTATTGACCAAATGAAGCAATTCAAAGCAAACAAAGAGGAGAGAATTATTTAAATTTTATAAGGTTGGAGCAAATTATTGCTACGAAGAAAAAAGCAGAGTTGAGATGCGTTTATAAGAGAGGGTCAGGTAGGTAGCTGGTTCTACACATGTCATGATTCCTCCTATCATCGAGTAACATGGCCTTTTGAAGAGAGAGGGCAAGTCTCAGAACAATAATTATTATGAAAACACATATAAAGATGAGGGAAGGGAATCAAATACAAGTCCTGAACGACTCAAAAAAGTCTCCCTTTCCATTCATCACGCGCTATTTACCGCGCGTTCGTTTACCAAATTTCATTTTCATAATTGATATCCATGTTTGATGCTGTTTCTTGTTTTAACTGCTAAAGGTCTAGCTTTATAATCAATGGTATGGAAATGCCTAGTCTAATGTACCATGAAATAACAGACTTGTACAGAGACAAACACGCGGCAAGACAAATCACTTATTAATCATTCATGTAAATCAATGACGTTCAGCAAAGTGGTCGTCTTACAGCTCATTCACTGAACATTACTAGCAGCTTCGGAAACTGAACACGCCTACGTCAAAAACGACTGAACTCATGAACTGGTACGTTTATTCAAGCTCCACAGCCCAGCCAAGCGAAATCATAGCCCTGGTGGGAATATACTTTTCACCATTGTGTCGGAGGGCCTCTGAAAGAGCAAAAGACGCAAAGCATCGCTCGGAACGAGAACACGAAGGTCTCCGCCCAATGAACTATTTCAGCATGAGGTCTTGCAAGCTAAGTCCGTTTCTCTGCTCAAAAAGTCTGAATCATCGCATAACAAAAGCTTGGAGTCTGCGTGATGTAATTATTTGGTCAAAGTCGACTTAAACGTGTGATGGATACTGTATACACTCAAAAAGCTAGAATGAATTTTATTATGTAAACCTGTTTTTGATGACGAATTGTCTACAATTTTTCATTAAAAGTGGAGATAATTCGGATTCGAAAAGCTGTAATTCGTTCACAAGGAATCAGGCTCACAAGAGAGATACTATATGTATGTAGTTGCGTGTTCAATTCGTCAATTGCCATCTGTGTTCCTGGGTTTGCGGTTTCGCTTCATTATGGTGGTTTTCTTGAGAGTAATCGGCCTTTTCCGGTTGTTCTTGCGGTAGTATAGGTTGCAGGCACTGAAACAGTCACTGATTCTTCCAAATTTCAGTTATCATGACTACTTACCATGACTGTTGACTGATGTAATGACTTTTTAAAACATTACTCCCCTATTACTCAAAAATTAACAGAGTTCTATTAAAAAATGATCGGCATCATGATGAACTTATTCGGAATTGATTCAATGACTTACTTGCACTCAATAGCTCCGTCATTATTACGGCGCCACAGAGAAGTGTCGCGGGTCGCGCAATTGGAGCACACGGAGTTGGAGTGGCAACTGACAGCCTGCAACTATGGATGTCAATCAAAGCTATAGTGTCACTCGAGTGGCAACTGACAGCCTGCAACTATGGATGTCAATCAAAGCTATAGTGTCACTCGAGTGGCCACTGACAGCCTGCAACTATAGATGTCGAAGTGGCATGGTCAATCATAGCTATAGTGTCGCTCGAGAAAGACTGGGTTGCACTATTTCACTTTAGGGACACCTCTCTACCACAGGTTCCATGGGTCATACGTCTGACTTATTTACATTTAAAAAATTTTACATTAAAAAACGCTTAGGCTTAGGAAAAAGTTCACGCTAAGGAGGACGTACGGCTATGGCTAACGAGACCGTATCAAAAAAAATGCCACTCTCATCTGACCCAATTGAACCACTCTCATCTGACCCAATTGAACCACTCGTAGGGGGGTGTCCCTAAAGTGAAACAGTTCCGACTGGGCAGATATAACTTCAAACTATGGAAATCAAAAGCTAATTCACGGGGGGGGAACGTAGTACGAACAGCCAACTCTCTCTCTCTCTCTCTCTCTTAATAATTGGATACCACCTGACTCCTTGGGCCACATTCCTACTCCGTGGTATAGGACTATACCCAGTGACCTTGCTCTCTCAAAATAGTTCGAGTGTTAAACGACCTATTCACTAGATGAGAGTTGTCCTGCTACTCTGCGGGCTTGATACTTCTGCTGTCTACCTCTCTGACTCTAGATTTACGTTCACAATTTACCAACTGAGTGCATATTTAGGTGTTGACTTTAATTCTGACTGCATAGTTACTTTCAAAGAATCAGCAAAGCACGTAGGGCTGATAGTTGCATGAATTACGATCAATCAGCCTCACCTGTATCCGTTTCTTAGCCTGCTGCCGCTGGCCGGAGGACGCGAGAGGATCCTGTGGTGGCGGAGTGAAGTTGGCGATCTGTTGATTCTGATTCTGTTGACTCTGATTCTGTTGACTCATCATTCCTTCCACTTTAGAAGTGGGCGTGGGGAGTGCGAGCGAAGGCATCGCTCCGCTGGGAACCATCAGAGTGTAGTGTGGCGGGTACATTCCGCAAGACTGCGATGGAGCAAACAGCGACGACTAAAACCCGTAAAATGAAAGGAATAAAAAATAGCCAAAAAAGTGAGTTTTGTTAATGAAACTTTTTGAGAAAATATTTGTGTACCATATGTTTGATACATACACATACATATGTATACCGTACCTGATCGTAGTAAGGATGTGTGTCGAGGAAGGGGTAGGAAGACATGGAAGGTGTTGCGCTGTTCATTGCAGAGTATTCATAACAGAATCTGTAAATAAAAATGCTGAGTTACACAGTTGCAGTTCTGGTTAGCACTATCGTGAGCATAGCATTATCGCAAGGATAAGAAATGTTTCTAGGGTAAATTGCTGGTAACGCGCTCACTCCTGGCAAAAAAGAGACATCTGTGTTCAATCCCGCTCATTGTACTGAATTTTGCCCATGTAATAGTGTTCCCTTATTCTAGGGTTGGCTGTAGAATATATTTTGGCTGTAGAAACTTTTATATTATTTAAAAATCATCTATTCTTTCAAAAGTATAAGGGAAAAAGCATGAAGCGTTTGAAAACAAAGTAGTTTCTTTGAGAACTCGATACTGGATAGCTGCTCTTTTTTCAATCAATCATTCATTCGAATTCACATAATAGAATAGCACATACATACATGCATTGATGAACTTGGATCGCTGTCACGGATGTGAGTTCAGCTATATTCGTAAAACATTTCAAAACGAATTATAGAAAGGGGAATTATAGAAACAAATTATAGAGACAAAACAAAAAACATCTGAAAAGAAAGGGACAGATTTACAGTTAAATAGAACATTGAGACAAGCGCCGTGAAGAAGAAAATTCATTTGGAGTTCTTTCAGTTACGTATTTTAGAAAAGGGCGCTATGAATTCTTCTCGCAGCTAATGTATTTCTTCATTGAAAACAACGGGGGAATAGATTTTCACTATCCGACTGGGTAGGCCGTTCCATATGTCAATAACCTTGGATGCACAACTACTTTTGGTATCCGGAATTCTAAATGGTAGAGCAATTCGCTATGGATGGGCGTGTCTGTTGCTGTATGGCAGGGGACATACTTGGAAAAGTGTGGAATAATCTATTCGAAGGTGTTGGTGTTCTTCTGTATTCGAGAGTGGTCAGAGAGAGCAGATTGAGCCTAGATGGGTAATCTATCTTGGGATGCCCAGCTCTATAGAGAATTCTGCGTGTGAAGGCTGGCTGGACGTTTTCTATTGCGATCAGATTTCACTTCGGTAATCTAGTAAAGGGAGAATGTACGTTTTGAACACACGGAGAAGAACGGTTATAAACTTGGTTTTGAATGCTCGCAGGATCATGTTTATACATCTGGTGGATTTGGTTATGACTTGCTCTATGTGGGTGGAGAATTTGAGTGTGGCATCAAAATGGATTTCAAGATCCTTGATAGTTGAAGAAGTGGGAACGATTTTATCTTCAATGTGTTAGATGCTGCTAGGGTTATTGTTGCCACAGTGAACTATGAAGCATTTCGGAATGAGAATTATAAGCCCCCAGGCATGTACGTACATAACTGGAAATAGAATCTAGGGCTCGTTGTAGAATTTGAATACTCTTTGAAAATAGTGTGATGTCATCTGCATAGAGAAAGCAGTGGACTTCGGGGTCGATACGTGATATGATGTCGTTTATAAATATAGAGAAGAATAGTGGACCTAGGCAGCTTCCTTGCGGAACTCCGCTATTACAAACTTTGGAATCGGATAAAACGTGATTGACTGGAGTTATAGAATAACGGCTAGCGAGAAATGATTCTACCAGGCGGAGTAGACCTGAATTGATACCTTTTTTTCTAATTTGTGTATCAGGAACCTGTGGTTTACTGTATCGAAAGCTCTTGAAAAATCAATCAGACAGATGTCGAACTTGAGCTTCTTGCTATTCAGAAAAAGGTACTGGAAATAGGAGTTCTAAAATCCTTTACACGCATTGTCTTCTATCGTTGTTTTCCCGACTCAAATTACCCACATTCTCTCCCATCATACAAAGATAGATTAGCTAGCCTCAATCTTTCGCCCCTTTACCTGAGAAGAATTCAAGATGACATGGAAATGGATTCAAAATTTAAAAAAACCTTTCAATAATCGAAAGAGATCGATTCTTTCAACATGTTAATCCAGCGCGTACAACCATAACGGAATTTTTTATAGAAAGTACGGAAAACACGTCTCGTTTTCATTCTTTCACTCTTATAGTATCACCTATATACATATGTCAGCTCAATTACCTAGAGAAGTTTTTTTTCAGAATACATCTTTCGCTGCCTTTATGTATAACTTTTTTGGAAAAATCATCATTTTTAGGAAGTATGGCTGAGTTATATTAGGAAGTATGGCTGAGAAGTATGGCATATTATTAACTTAAAATAAGTTTTTTTGTTGAAAAATTCATTGTCCGTTGTTCACATGATGTTCATCAACGCTTTATGAGTTATTAATTCTCTGGAAACTCTGGAAATTGATCGATTACGCGAGTTTTTGTAAACTTTTTCTCAGAAAAGATTATTGTATTGATTCATGACTAGAAGGTCTTAAAAAGCGACGGAAGGGTCAGAAAGGATCGGAAAGTTTACAGCAGCGTTTTTCGACTAGGGGAAGTTAGTGAACCATGAAATCCATTACATAATAGTCGTTCAGACAAAATCGGGAGTAATAGGCTTATGGAGAACTGACGGTGTTAAATTTGAATATAAGGCAGTGCTGGGCTGCTCAGTTTGGAAAACCGCAGTAGACATCTGAAGCCCTTGCAAGTTGTGAATCTCGGTCTCCATCTTTACGACATCTGCAGAAAATGCTCTCATATCCCATTTTTCTCAAATAAATTGTTCCTCTGCCTACTCTTATTTTTCAATAGTTTTCATTCTTTACTAGTTTGTTATAACGACTTTCTTATCTGGCACAATGAGAGAAATGATTTTTTTACTATTTTGCAATTAAAGTAATTTATAGCAAAAAATAAAGTTCATGAATAAACAAACAAGTTGAGCAAATCATCACGACTTGAAAAATGAGAAACGGAAAGTTGTGAACTTTTTCTTTCAACAAAAAAATTGCTTCATAATCATATTCTTTTGCTTCATAACCAACCAGTTCACATGAACTTTCAATACTCATAGCTTCCCACACCAAATTTTTTTCAAACTCTGTTAGATTTAACCAATGTCATGGAGGTGCCTCCTTTGGAAAAACGATTGAGATCGAAAGACAGTTGGTTAATTTTTTCCATTCTAAAAACTTTTTTTAAATACGTTTAAATTACTAATCTTAAAAATGACAATGTTAAGAGCCACTATTCTTTGATTTTGAACTAGTAAAATAAATAAGTTTAACCATCAGAATATCCATATGTCTATCTAAAAGTTCCCGATTTCGAGTTATTGAGCAAAAAATTACAATATCTGCATTATACTAATGCGAAAGAGTACTGTGGAATTCTTAACAAAAATTCTACTTTCACTTTGTATGCCTTCTTGGAGTTTGCTCGGGATGGCAGTAAAAAGCGGTACAGATAAATATAGAAAGACCCTTTGCGTATTTGCCAGGTTAGGCTGTGTTGAGATGAATCAACTATTTATCACAGTTGACAGAGATAGAAAGAGAAGGAGAGAGAGAGAGAGAAAGAGAGAGAGAGAGAGACGAGGGCATAATGAAATGTTGCAGAGAAGGAGAGAGCTGTAAAGTGAGTGAAAGAGTTACAGATCAAGAGTTTGAGATGGGAGAGAATAAAAGTGTAAGAGGGAAAATAATATAAATAGTTAGCAAGTTCTAGAAGAGCTTTAAAAAAAGGAGGTTAGGAAGAAAAATTTTCAGCAAAAGAAGAAAAAGAGAGAGAAAAGAAAAATGATAACTAATTGAAGAAAAAAAAGAAATCAAAGAATTAGTCGCTTTAATTGTACAGTAACGTTCTACTGATATTCGGATAAGAGAAAAAGCAGATATTGAAGATCTTGAATGATTTTTAAAATCAAAGTCGGTGTACGGACAGAGAATGATAAAGAGACAGATACATATATACAACGTTAGAGAAAGAGAAAAGTTCAGAAAGAGGCTCAATGATGGACAATGTCGCTATAGAGCGGTTACTTATTAAAATTAGTGAGAAGCGCAATCCCCTTCCTCTTTTCAGTGCATTCGAATAAGATTGAAGAAATCATGAAAAAATTCTAGACTCGAAAAAAATAGCCGTAGGGCGTAAAATTTACCAATTGTGGGCGTCGCTGTCAGGAAAGGCGGTGGGGGATCGGTCGTCATTATGGACTCAATCTTGGGAAGAGAATGCCCAGGAATAGCAGATGCCTCCGAGCTCCTCTTAACACGAATTTCTCATCATCACTTATTCTCAATGACTATTGTTTGTGACGTGATCGCTATTGTTTGCAACTATCAGTCTCAATGACTATTTTTTTAAACTTGAAGACTATCATTGAGCTACTTTCCGTCTCAATCACTATTGTTATTTATTTATTGACTATTTTCGTGCTATTCTCAGTCTTGATGACTATTCTCAGTCTTGATGACTATTCTCAGTCTTGATGACTATTCTCAGTCTTGATGACTATTCTCAGTCTTGATGACTATTCTTTGCGATTCAACTTCTGTTGCCACTGTAAAGCAGAAGCTGAGTGTACCGAGAAAATTATAATAAATGGTTAAAACATAATTTAAAAAAAGTATCTAGGAAGAGAAGCATTCTTTTCTTTTGAGAACAAACATGATCTGTTTGTTTAAAATAATCAAGAAGTTAAGACTCCAAAATTTGAGAGAGCACATAAGCTACTCGAGCTGAAGACCGACAAAGTGAGTGGAGAAATGTTCGTGTTCCGCCGGCCTCTCTAGACGATGTGTCTCTGTCGTGAACTCGTCTGAAGAAATAAAAGAGACTCGCTCCATTTGTATTCGAAATTTTTACGCATGCAAAAAAAAAATCAACAAGGTTTGTAAATTATCACGGCTTAGAAAGAAATAAGTTTTTCGAAGAAAAAAAAGAACACATCGAAAAACAAAGTTTTAATTTCAAAATCTATCTTCTTTTTTTCTACCTCTCTCTTCTCTTCTTATTGTATCTCGTTCTATCTCTCTCTCTCTCTCTCTCTCTCTCTCTCTCTCTCTCTCTCTCTCTCTCTCTCTCTTCTTAAACAACCCATTCATCGCGCGCCAACTCTATAAATAAATAAAAATCAAGAAATCACAAAACAGGGTCGTGACAAGCGTTGAAATCAGTAATTAAGCTACTCAGATTGGCCAATCGTCTATACATATGTATGTACAGTAGCCAAACTTTAGCCGAATGTCATGATTTCAAAAGAGGTTCAATTTCATATTTCCTTTCTGATATTTCAGTTTTAACATTATGTTATCAATTCTGCTTCTAAGACCAATAATGACATTTCATTTTTCTAATAAAATTTCACAAACAATCAGTTTTTATAATTCAAAGGGAAAGGTTTTGTTTATCAAAATTTGTGTTATATCGGCAATCGCCTGAACTATGCGGTCGAATAATAAATGGATTGATGATTCTAATCACACGGGCAAAAATCTCAATGAGATTAGCTGAGTCTTGCGCTTTTCTGGTAACTCTTTAAACAGGAAAGCTAACATGCCATACAAAGAGGCTGACTCTACGGGAAACTTGGAATAAAATCAGAAGGGTGCAGGCAGAAGAGAGAGAGAGAAAGACACATCAAAGAGAGAGAAACAGAAAAAGAGTGAGATGAAGAGAGTAAGAGAAAGAAACAGAGGACGGAGAGAGCAAAAATATATAGGTGGAGAAAGAGAGTGCGGGAAAGAGGAAGGAAAGAGTAAGAGAGAGAGAAAGAGAGAAAGAACGAGAGAGAGAGAGATCAAAGAGAAAAGAGAGCGATGATTCTCGCATTGCTCGCATTTGCAGGTCATAAAAGTTCTGATTCTCCTTCGTTTTTCCTCCTCCTCGTTTAAGGATGGCTAAAGCTTGACATGGCTGAGGCTCATCACCACGCTCAGGCACACCAACTTCTGCCCCTTCCTTTTGTCTCATACACACTTCTATTATATTTTACTTCCCGGTTCTCTTTTAAGCTCTCTCAATCTTTCTCTCTTTTTTCTACTTTTTTATATTCTTCCTCTTCCTTTCTCTCTCTCTTTCTCACTCTCTCTCTCTCTCTCGCCTCTGGCTATCTCTCCTCTGTGTGGCTTACTTCTTCCTTTTCTCTTTCTCTCGCGCTCTCTCATTTTCTCTCCTTTCCTCTTTCTCGCTTCTGAATTTGGTTCTCACCATAACTCACGATCTTTTCTTCCATGTGGCTCGCATTCTTGACTGTCAACACAGAAAGTAGGTTTGATGAAAGAGATGTTAAGGAGAGAAAAATATCGTTTAATGATGAGAGAACGCCGACAGAAAGCACCAAACTAGGATGATGGTAGAAGATAAAAGTGAGTAAAGAGAACGAGAAAACATAAAAGAGAGTAGTGTCAGAGAGAAAGTGATAGATGCATTCTTAGCTCGTGGGCATGAATCACAGAGCGAAAGCGCCTAAACTGCAAGCCAAGCAGAATCCTCAACGTTAGAGAGAGAGAGAGAGAGAGAGAGAGAGAGAGAGAGAGAGAGAGAGAAAGAGAGAAAGAGAGAAAGAGAAAGAGAAAGAGAGAGAAGCGAAAAGGAAGTAAGAGATACAAAGAGAGTGAAAAAGAGAGAAAGGAAGATAGAAAAATACAGAAAGAGAGAGAGGATCTAAATGAAAGAGATGAAGAGAAAGAGGAAAGAGAAAAAGGAGAGAGATGCTTCACCTTCCTCTACCCCTAGGGAGGAGGCATTGCTTAGTTGCCGTGTGTGAGCCTCCAATATGCTTTGATTGCAATGCAATAGCGATAGATTCCCATAGGACCGATTTAACACGGGAGAGGTGGCAGGCGAAGGACGAAAGAGTGAAGGATGGGCTCAAAGAGAGATAAAGGGAGAGATAGAGAGAAAGACAGAAGGAAATAGTTAGACAAGACAGAAAACAGGTCAGAGAAAGGACTCTGTCAAGGTGAAGAATGAGGGAGAAAAGTCACAGTTTTTCTGGAAGCAGAGCACGGAACCTGGCCAGCAGTTCACCGTTTCTTCTCTCTTCATTATTTCTCTTACCTCTCTCTCTCTCTCTCTCTCTCTCTCTCTCTCTCTCTCTCTCGTCCTCATCCTCTCTTTCAGTTCTCTATTCTTTCTTCCCTCTTTACCCTCGTTGACCTCTTTTCTTTCGTTCATTTCCTAACTCCTCCTACCTTCTCGTACACCTATTACGGTAGCACCCAACCTTTTTCAAGAAAAAGCTACCAGCTAAATTATGTGCATGTAGAAAATACGAGCAGAGAAAGCGAGGGAAATCGAAGAAGTTGGAGATGGCGTGCGAAAGTCAAAAGAGCATGAAACAACAAAGAAGTGAACGATGAAACGAATGAGTCAAAACGCGCGCATAAACAGCAGAGAAATCATCGTGTTACCAAGCAAGAAATTCCTACATCATCTCACATCTGCCAAATATTTTTCTTTTTCCATCGTAGTGGCGTTCAAGAAGCTGCTTAAGAGTAGAAGTTAGAAATTTAGACTTTCTTTCACACCAAGCACAACGTCGAAAAATTTCAATACTGAGAGTCGATGACTCGAAACACTCGTGTTCCAGGTTCCGAAGCATTAATGACGAAGTATTAGAAATTGATAGAAAAAACCAATTTAGAAACAAGTTCAAGTCTTTTCCTCTCTCTTAAAGTTTCCCAAACTTTTAAATTGGTAGGATTCGCTTAGTTTTTCCTCTCGGACTGATTTCTTGCTTTATCGAATCACTGACTTTCAAAAGCTGTTGGCTCTAAATCGTTGGCTACCTAAAAAAAGGTATCTTAGATCGTTGCTCCCTGGATGTTCTGTTCAACAATATTTTAAACAGATTTTTTGATTTGTTGTAATCTAAGAGTTTGGTTTCTGTAAATCTGGGCTAATTGCAAAAATAAACTTTTACAATGGTAGGATTCGCTTAGTTTTTTTCCTCTCGGACTGATTTCTTGCTTTATCGAATCACTGACTTTCAAAAGCTGTTGGCTCTAAATCGTTGGCTACCTAAAAAAAGGTATCTTAGATCGTTGCTCCCTGGATGTTCTGTTCAACAATATTTTAAACAGATTTTTTGATTTGTTGTAATCTAAGAGTTTGGTTTCTGTTAATATGGGCTACTTGCAAAAATAAACTTTTACATTGGTAGGATTCGCTTAGTTTTCCCTCTCGGAATATAAAAGGTTATCATTTTCTTTTGGTGGGAAGTGAGATTCTGTTAGACATTTGATGAGAATAATTAGAGGCTGTGTATCGATTACTCGCAGGAATGATAGCTTTGTTTCGATTTCTCACAGGAGATGATAGTTGTAAATATCGATTACTCACAGGAGATGATAGTTGTGCATCGACTTCTCACAGGAGATGATAGTTGTAAATATCGATTACTCACAGGAGATGATAGTTGTGTATCGATTTCTCACAGGAGATGATAGTTGTAAATATCGATTACTCACAGGAGATGATAGTTGTGCATCGACTTCTCACAGGAGATGATAGTTGTAAATATCGATTACTCACAGGAGATGATAGTTGTGTATCGATTTCTCACAGGAGATGATAGTTGTAAATATCGATTACTCACAGGAGATAATAGTTGTGTATCGATTTCTCACAGGAGATGATAGTTGTAAATATCGATTACTCACAGGAGATGATAGTTGTGTATCGATTTCTCACAGGAGATGATAGTTGTAAATATCGATTACTCACAGGAGATGATAGTTCTGTATCGATTTCTCACAGGAGATGATAGTTGTAAATATCGATTACTCACAGGAGATGATAGTTGTGCATCGACTTCTCACAGGAGATGATAGTTGTAAATATCGATTACTCACAGGAGATGATAGTTGTGTATCGATTTCTCACAGGAGATGATAGTTGTAAATATCGATTACTCACAGGAGATGATAGTTGTGCATCGACTTCTCACAGGAAATGATAGTTGTAAATATCGATTACTCACAGGAGATGATAGTTGTGTATCGATTTCTCACAGGAGATGATAGTTGTAAATATCGATTACTCACAGGAGATGATAGTTGTGTATCGATTTCTCACAGGAGATGATAGTTGTAAATATCGATTACTCACAGGAGATGATAGTTGTGTATCGATTTCTCACAGGAGATGATAGTTGTAAATATCGATTACTCACAGGAGATGATAGTTCTGTATCGATTTCTCACAGGAGATGATAGTTGTCAATGAAACACTTTCAGGGAAAAAAGTCCTCGTAGCAAACCAAGGCTGTGAGTTGAATCCTAGCTGAAGTAGAGTTGGATGTGTGTGTGTGAAACAATGTTAAGCTGTTTTTCATGAGCCGCTTTTGATGCTCTTAAGCGAATAAATTCAATGAGTGAAGAATGAATAGGGACGCATAAGATAGAATGTTGCGATATGATGGTGATGAAACTAATGACATTCTGAAGCAGGGGTTGGCTCGAGAACGCTCGGAAAATATATCATTATCGCACTGAAATCACTACTACGCCAAACAGCTGATAGTCTCATGAGCTCCATCGTAAAAGGATATAAAACAGAGTGGAAACTTTCAAAAGTCCAGTTTCTAGAAAATAAAAGCTGAAAACCTCCTCGAGACTCCAAAGATACCTCCGAAAGAGTATGAATCGCGTCCAGAGAAATATCTGACCAGCTCATTCACTCGCTAGTATTCAGCCGACGGCTTAATTTGCAGTTAAACTTAATGTGACCAGAGGTGGCAATCATTTTCACTAGGGGGACAATCGCTTCCCTTTATTATTTATTATATCAATATCTTCTATCTTATTTCAATTTCAATTTTTTTACGTGAAAACATTACATGTATCTTATATCATTATTATATATTATCATTATATCATTATTCTTATTTATATCATTATCATCATTATTTATTCTTATGTAATTCAACTCCCTCAAACCCGAAACCCCTAACACCGCCACTAAGAAGAAAGTCCTTGCTTCTTCATGTTGTTTTTGTATTCTTTCTTATGAAATTCATTGTGCTTGGAATAAAGAAATGAAATGAAATAATCTGTGACAATGACCTTCCTCAGAATGGAAGTTACTCAAGAGGAGAGAGGATGTGATGAAAATCACATCCTCTCTCCTCTTGACAATCACTTCCACCAGTGTGACAATCAATTACCTCCACAATGACAGTTATTTCCTCTTTCTTTCTGATGTATTTCTCCAGTGTGACAATTACCTTCCCGTACACTGATAATAACTTCTTTCAATGTGACACCTCCTCATCTGGCTATTTCTGATAAAAAAATTCTTCACTATGAAGCCACTTCTCTAACGACATTTTGCGAAAATACTTTGGATGAAGACGCTTCTGCTTCTCTACTCACCAGTCTCCTCAAACACATCCTTCCTTAAATTTCATTGAGTTCGATTCCTCGAATGAACCAGACGAAAAAAAGAACCTGACACCTTCATTCTCAGCAAAATTCCACTATTATTAAAAATCTTAGTTTTATTATTATTGTGTTAAGTATTTTTAGTGTTGATTTATTTCTATTGTTATTATTGTTATTATTATTATTATTGATATTATTATTATTATTTATTATTATTATTATTGTTATTATTGTTAATATTATTTTTATTATTATGTATTATTATTTCTTTTTTATATTATAATAATAATAATAATAATAATAGTTATTATTATTATTATTTATATTATTATTATTATTAATATTATTATTATTATTTTGTATTGTTGTATTCTTTGTTATTATTGAAATTATTATTATCATTTTTATTGTTATTTTGTTATTATTATTACCAGCTTTATTGTCTTTCACTATCACTCTCACTAAGTTGGTGGTGATAATCACATTAGTGTGCCATGTTTTTAAGCAAAGTACGAGCAAAAACTAAAAAAAAAGAGAGAGGAAACAACGGAGTTTCGTCAAGGAAACATTTGATGTCCGAAGTAAATGAACACTTTAAGGACAACAAAGTATTTTTAGAAATTTAACATTTTTCAGAAAATAAAGGTTCAGAATAAATAAAAACAAGTGGAAAATTCGGTAGCACAAACTTGTTATATTTTTTTTCGGAAAAATTTCACTCATAGGAAAAAATCATCATGTTACCAGTAGAATGAATAAAAAATTTGTTAAGTGAACATTTTAAAGAATCAAGTCCAAGAAGTCAATAAATAGCGATAAAAATAAAATTCGGCTAACAGTCTTCTGAGTTTTCCTAGCGAGTTATAAGTACGAGCTAGGGTAGTTAGTTGAGTCTGCTCGCGCATCAGATAAATTTACTCAATTGCATAGCTCGAAGTCCATATCGAAACTGCGTTTCTAGAACGATTGACGGAAGAAGATAAGTGGAAGTCTCGGCCGATGCTCTTAATTAAGTACTGATAGATTATTGACGAGTGAGAGTTTCTTTCATGGGTAATTCACAATGTTTATATTGATAAAGAAGGAAGAAGGAGTTAATGATAAAAGACATAAAAAGGTGTCGAGGGGTTGCTAATTTGTTACAACAAAAAGGGATCACAAAAAGGGATAGAAAAGAAGAGAAGGCCACCGAATATGTAGGAAGAAGGTGAGTCGGTGGAAGAAACGAGAAATGATCTTGATTTGAGAAAGGCGCATAGATCACTGATTAGGGAGAGACAGAGATACAAGGGACACGAGAAAGATAATACAAAAATGAGGAATTGAAATTCACTGAAAGAGAAATCTCGAGAGCGAAAGGAATAGAGAAATAAAAAGACATAGTTCAAGAGATATAAAAGCAAAAGAGAGCGAAAGAAAGACACAAACTGCACAACAGAGAAACCAGGGTTGAAACATATGAGATCGTAGTTACGAAGAAAACTGAGGAAAGTGATACAGAAGCAAAGTGTGTTACGCAGACAAATTGAGAGGAAATGAAGAGACCATGAAAGTGGAGACATACTTGAAGAGACGAAAAAAATCGAAAGGAAAAAAAAAGAGAAAGAAAAAAGAGAAAAAAAGAGAAAAAGTGAGAAAGAGGGAGATAGATAGAGAGAGAGAGGAGAGAAAGAGAGCGAAGTCAGAGATAACGAGACTAGACAGAGTCAATAACAAAGAAAGGAAAAACCGCATTGATGAAGAGGAATGAAGGGGACAGTATATTTACATGGGAGACCCGCGACTTCTCTGTTCT
Source organism: Allodiplogaster pararmata (assembly GCA_964056735.1). Classification (NCBI taxonomy): domain Eukaryota; kingdom Metazoa; phylum Nematoda; class Chromadorea; order Rhabditida; family Diplogasteridae; genus Allodiplogaster; species Allodiplogaster pararmata. The sequence goes on along the minus strand of OZ057408.1, from coordinate 39,084,431 downwards.
TTGCTTCAAGAAATGGATGAAGCACACGTTATTTGAGGAACGACCGACTTCAAGAGCATCTTCTGAGATATCAACATTCGTAGGGTTCTTCATCCAGACTCCAGAAGTCCTCCCAGTGTATCCTACTCTCTTTAGGTTCAGTTTGGGTGGAGCTTCTGTGCTCCAATGCTTCGATTCGCTGACACGGCCAATAAGTGGCGTGAAGCGTTAATTTTGACTACCGTACTTTTTTTCAATTTCATTATCTTTTTCATCATCGGAGGGTAACTTGTTAAGTTATCACTTCTCTTTCGATTTTTTACCCGATCGACCTTCACTCTTATTCAACTCTCATTTTATAATTTCAGCGCGTGTATAACTTAGCGGAATTTTAAACAAATAGGGAAAAATACACTCAATGCTATGGTAAAGTTTTAGTGGAAAAAAATGTCTTATAAGAACCTAAAACATCAGTGCAAGAATAACTGGTCATTATTTTAAGCGAAAAGGGTTGAAATCGCCCTTTTCTTTTTTATTAGTTTTAATATAGGAAGTGACAAATATCGTTGTTGAGAATGAAACAAAAAAAGATTCAACAAATGCAGAGAGTACAAAGACGGGTTGGCAAAAAAAGCGGACTCGAACAAAAGTTGAGTATTTTCTAGCAGTTCATAGGAGATCGATGAGCAAGAAATATGGACAACTCCATTAAACCTATTGAGAAAAGAGACAACTTTGAGGTAAAAATAAATCATTATTAGAATGATTGAAAAAGAATGCGCAAATGCTAAAAGACAGGGCACAAAAGCTGATATTGGCAGTATAATACAAAGAAACGTTGGCATGTGATGGAAATATTGTCTTAAAACACGCGAATTTGCGAATTGCTTGTTTTATTTTTTGTTCTTATTTTTCTGTAAGGCCGAAGAAGGCAAAAAGAATCGAGTTAAGAGAAGAGGAATATGTAGGAGGTCAACAAGGAGCTGCAAATTGAAAGATTCTAAGCGAGAAAGGTTAACAAGGGGGAGTGAAACGGGTAAAAATACAAATATGAGAAAACGAGGAAGTAAGGAGATAAACTGGAAACGAGAGAGGAAGAGAGGAAGAGAGAGGGAAAGAGTGGGAGAGAGAATTGGAGAAAGAGTAAGAGAGAGAGAAAGAGAGAAAGGGAGAGAGAAGGAGAGAGATGGAGAGAATGGGGAAGAGGGAGAGGGGAGAGAGGGAGAGAGAAGGATAGAGAGATGGAGAGAAAGGGAGAGAGAAAGGGAGAGAGAAAGAGAGAGAAAGAGAGAGAGATGGAGAGAGAGGGAGAGAGAGGGAGAGAGAGGGAGAGAGAGAGGAAGAGAGAGGGAGAGAAAGGGGGAGAGAGCGGGAGAGACGAAGAGATTGAAAGAAAAAACAAAAGTAATATGCAAAAAAAGATACATAGAGCAAGAGATGAAGCAAAGGAGAGAAAAGAGAAATAAAGAGAAGAAACAAAAATTTTTTAAAAAAGAAATCACACTAATAAGTCAGTAGAAGTGTGATTAGTAAAGTAGTAAAAGTTAGCGCTAGTCATGCAAGAACGCGAAATTTACGCTGGTCAACGATATGATAAAATTGCAACAGAGAAGAGTTGTGAGAAGTTTTTAGAAATAGAGAATTAAAGCAACATGAAACATGAAAAGTTAGATAGCAAAAAAAACCAACAAAAATTTGAAAAAAAGTGATTGAAAAAGAAGAGTTTGAAAGAGATAAAAACAAAAGAGGCTTTTGTTCAAGTAGAGACCGAAATTTGAAGAAAAAAAGGATACATTTTAAAAGTAGATGAATAGTGAAACCAAGTAGGATGGGCTTTAGAAATTTCAATTGACCTATGTATTCATTTTCTCCATCCTGCATACACACCAGACCTTTTACTTTATCCTTTTATCTGTCATTCTCTTCTTCTTCTTCTCTCTCTCTCTCTCTCTCACTCTCTTTCTCCTTCTCTTTCTCTCTCTATTTCTCTCTCTCAATTTATCACGGGCTTTCATTCTATCTGACTACATATTCCGCTTGTCGGATGTACCTTTGCTACTTTTATCTCTCTATCACCTATTTCTTTCCAACCTTTGGTTATCTTTCTCTGCTCTCTCTTCGTAACCTCACTCTCTCATGTTGCTTGAGGCGGTGATATATATCCTTCTATCCTATCAGATACGAAGAATAGGAGGAGTGAAAGAGAGAGTTAAGAGAATGTTCAATGAAAAATTAGGAAGAGAGATACAAATAGACAGACAATCGGGAGAGATAGAGAAAGGATATTAGACGGGAAAGAGAAAAGTTGGCAAAGGTTCTTGTTCCCGTTCCAATCTCACCTTTATCACAATCCCCACTGGCTCTATTTCTTTCACTGCCCCTCCCGAGCCTTCCGCGATCGGGATCTCGTACTTGATTTAGTCTTTCACCTACAAACTCAGTTCTCATTATCTCTCCTCTTCACAAACTCTTCCGAATTCCAGTGGACGAAACGTGATCATTTATTGGGAAGCTCATGCTTTGTAATTAAAATACAATCGAAAAGTCTTATGTGTTCTTTTCTCGTTAGTATTCTTTCTCTCTTTTTTTCTCTTTGAAGGAAAAAAACAAAAGGGAGGGAGAGAGAGAGAAAGAGGGAGAGAGAGAAAGAGGGAGAGAGAGAAAGAGGGAGAGAGAGAAAGAGGGAGAGAGAGAAAGAGGAGGTGAGCAAGAGAGAGAAGAGAGAATGAAAAAAAGAGGACACAAGTGTAAGAAATGCAGAGAAGGAGGAAGAAAGAGGAATGAGATAAGCTTGTACGAGGAAGATGCTAGTAGTTATGCATTGATAATTGTGATGCTCAAGGCTTATTCGGGTGCGCATTTCAGAAATTGACCACTGAGCAACTGCTCGCATCCTCTGATTTGACGACGACTCAATGCTGGGAAGGCAGAGAGAATGAGAAATAGAGAGAGAGACAGAGAAAGACAAAAGGAGAGCAAAAAAGAGAATGAGGAATAGGGAGAGACAGAGAAAGTGAAAGAGACAGAAAAAGAGAATGAGAAATGGAGAGAGAAAGAAAAAGAGAGAGAAAAAGACAATGAGAGAGGGAACGAAAGATAGAGAGAGAGAAAGAGAGAGAGAGAAAGAGAGAGAAAGAGATAGAGAGAGATATATCAGACTCATACATAGAGTCAGCTTATCCTTAAATAGTTGGTAACTAAGAGTCTCACCGGTGCGGTCTTTAAGTTATCCCACCGTGCTCTACTAGCCTTACCGATTCTCTCTTTACTCAACTTCTGAAGCAACACCTTCCAATTACAATTTCTGCAGTTCAATAACTTAAAACGTTCTGCAAGAAACTCGAATGTTTCTTATTCATTGAAAGATAGAGTTTTAGTTTTTAAAAAAAAAACAACCAAATCCCAGTTGACACAAAAATAGAAACAAAATATAGTCAAAGCCGTTTAAACAGGAAAATTCGGAAGGTTTTTACAATTTGTGGATATAAATAAGCTGATTGGTAAAAAAAGAACACATTCGTATAGGCAGAGAAAACTGATGTTCACAGGCTGTGCGTGAACGCACAGGATTTCAAAAAGGATCATTATACTTCTCAGGGTCAAGTAAGTGAAGATTAAAGCTACCATTCTCGGGATATTCAGATTTTATGTTTTCTATCAAAGGGTAAGATTTTCAGACATACCGTTGTAGTGGCCGAAGGGCTTATTCTGGTGAAGAGACTCATCCGGGTAGGGCCATTCATTATATGAGTCGTCCGCCTGAAAAGAAGACATAAAAATGAGACTCATTCCTGAAGTTCACAAGACTTACAAAAACTTTCATACTTCTCGAGCAGACATGGGTTAGATTTGAGACTATCGTTGAAAAATAGAGTACACCTCGCAAAAGGATTCAAAAAACTTGAAGTAAATGAATATTCCTTTGTAAGCTCATTAGCTGCTCTTATCTTAAGAGCCGCAAATGACTATTTAAACTCATAGGTAAATTTTTTTATCACGTTTGCTATTCTAAATTGCAATGCATATTCGAGATGAGATGATTCCGATATTATTTCAATTGATTAGAAAATTTATCCATATTAAAGATATAGAAAGCTTGATTAAATTTTTTTTCAAACCCATTATTACTGTTCTCTTTGCTTGAATTGATCATTTGACATGGTAGATTCAATCCCCATTCGATCATTTGACATGGTAGATTCAATCTCCATTCGTAAATTCGCTTGGAATACACATACGCGTAATAAATCATTATTGATGCGATCAATGTTCGAAATTTCATTCGTCTGACCATCAACACTGTGGAGAAATGAAATATTTCTACAAACTGAACTACATTGCTGTTTCCGAGAAAGATCTTTAGCTATTCTAGGCCTTTAGTATTCAGTTCAAGTAATCTTATTGAATGAATTGAATTATTTCGGATTTTTGAGAGGATATGCTAAATTTTAGGGCAAATTGAACGAATCACTGTTTTAAAGCGGATATGATAAGATCAAGAGCCCTTAATAAGATTTATCAAGTGTTCAAAGCATTTCGACACCTGGACATGAAGGGATATCTTATTGTCTACCTCACCTACATACGTCCGCTCCTTGAATACGCAACGACGGTTTTCGCACCAAAAATCATAAGAAACTTATCCAAACGACTGGAATTTCCCCAGAGACTCTATACCACCAGAGCACTCAGCAGATTTGGCTACTCTAAGCTAAGTTATCCTCGACGACTAGAGATCTTTGAGTTAGATTCATTAATTGTAAGAAGAATTCGACTAGATCTTCTTTTCTTGCTCAGAAGATTCGACTGTATAACATGCAGAAGTGTAGTTGTGTACAGAAGTAACCCACTAAGAACATCTCGTTTGAGACTCTCCTCGGTTAAAAAGTACAAGCACTCAAATTTCCTCTTTTTGAGGTCGATCACTTTATGGAATAAGGTGGCGGAGAATCATCCTAATGTGACGACTATTGATAAATGACATCATAGAGATTATTCCCCAAGGTGTACTACACTGCTTTCTTTATGCCGATGACATCAAGTTGTTCTCAGAGAATCCTTCACTCATGCAAACAGCCCTAAATACCATATCTATGTATGCCTTCACTTGGTCACTTACGATTTCTACTCCCAAGTGGTTCGTGGTTCATTGCGGTCCTTCCAATTGCAATTTCCCCTATTTTATCAATGGAATAGCGTTGCCCTCACAAAAAACAGTCAGAGATCTAGGTATTACATTTGACAGATCGTTATCCTTCTCGAAACACATTGATTATACCATCAAGAAATCTGTTAATCTCATTAATCTGATTATGCGTGCTTTCAAGACTTCCTCGCTCACTGTACTACTTAGAGCCTACAAGTCTTATATACTGCCACTACTTGAATACGGTACTGAGCTTTGGTCCCCATGTGACATCGGTCGAATCAATAAGCTCGAACGAGTTCAGAGAACATTTACCCGTCGCATATTATATAGATCTTGTCCACCAAAATCAGATTACCCAAATCGCCTTAGATTACTCTCTCTGGACACTCTTGAATACAGAAGAGCCATAGCAGATCTTTGTTTTATACACAAATGTATCCATGGACACTTTGATATGGACCATTCCTCGCTTTTCTCCGTTCATCCAAGTCCCTATAGCAACAGAGTTTCTCATTCCCTCAGAATAGTTCTTCCTTTCAAGCTATCTAAACACAACAATACCTGCGCATCACGAGTTATTGATGTATGGAATAGCCTGAACGAAGACATTGTTAGAATCAGATCAGCTCATGCTTTTAAAAACTCTTTGCTTCAACTTCCTTGTGATATCATTGTCTCTAGAACACGAATTAAGCTTTGATTATGACAATATCACGTTACCCATACGTATGTACATCTTAGTTAACTACCTCCATATGATCAGATCGCTTTGAATTCGCTGTAATCTTCTGTGAACTCCTCAAATATTTGTTTTAAACACTGAAATTACTTTGTATCAGTCATCCGTTGTCACACTCTTAAATATGCAATGTGTTCAACCGGAATAAAGAATCGAATTGAAGAATTTTCATATATTTTACAGAGCATAGACCTGCAAACCATCGACGACTTGCCACGTTTTCTGTCTATGAATTGAGAGTTGCCCATTTACCCCCTCCCCAATTTTTATTTCTTCTTTTTTGTGTCCCCATTATCCCTTCCATTCAGTATTCGATTCGTTCTTTTTGTTGTTGCTTGCTTTTGATTGTAAAGCTCTATTGTAATACCACTTAAGTGATGACCTCAACAAGTCATCCTGTGGAGATAAAGACATATATGACCTCTCGTCATTGTTTAAAAAAATACTTCAAAAATATAGGTTAAGTTCCCAATTATCACGCTTTCGGAATAGTCACTAGTCTAGAGAATTATATTAGGAACTAGTTGTTAATCAGATCAGTGTCAATATTCTTCGAACTTACTTTTCAAACACTTTTTAGTCAATGACTTCTCTATTGTAATCACTTATTGTATAATTGTAACCATTTTTTTGAATTATTCTATGACTTCTTTGTTGTAGCCACTAACATCCTAATCTTAGTCAGTTTTTAGCCCATGACTTCTTTGTTGTGTTCACTGTAGTTTACTCGTACTATACTCGTATACTCGTATTAGTATACTCGTATACTCGTATACTGACCGTATACTCGTAGTCAGTGATGCAGCTTACAGCCCTGTCGAGCATGCAGCCTCCGAAGCAGCCTGGCATGTCGCACAAGGAGCAATCTCCAGCAATAGAAGCCATTATCGCAGAGTGAAAAACAAGTTAGTGGTTTTCCCTGAAACAGGCAAAATGAACGCGAGGGTAAAAGAGAGACTTGCACCTCAATTTATAATAATAATTAAAAAACACGATAGCTGTTGGAATACTCATTAGAATCTTTAAAAAAACTGAAACTCGTGGAGTATGAACACGAAATATTGAATCTAGAACGAATAATAAAACCGAAAAATTATAACAAAGTGACGATATCTGAAGTTTTGTAACGTTCAGTATTATGAATTGCGCAATCTCAAGAACACACCGTTGCGCACATACAAAAATGAGTTTTGTTGAAGGAGCCTGGAACTTTCAAAACAAATCCTTTTTTTGAGAATGAAGCACGAAATCTGCTATCCCACTGAATTCTTTCTTTCCACCTACCGCTGCTACTTAGGTGAAGGAAAAACCTCGATTTCCGTCATAGAAAGAATTTTGAATGTAAGCAGAGGAAATTGACACAACACAAAAAGCGCGCTCGTTCCGTATTCACCATCCCTCTGAGGGGGGTAGCAAAAAGATACTCTTCCAAAGCCGAGATTTGAAAGGTTCGAGGTCTCAGAAACATAAAAACAACATTTTAATAGTCATTAAACGTGTAGGAATATGTGACTATGGATAGCATTCCTCATTTCTTATCATAGTAAGCTGCTACCTCTACCTGTGGGACAAACGCTAAGACTCGTGTATGTATTTCTATGATAATTGAGGATGAGAAAGAGAGAGAGAGACAGAGAGAGAGAGAGAGAGAGAGAGAGAGAGAGAGAGAGAGAGAGAAAGAGAGAGAGAGAAAGAGAGAGAGAAAAGGAATAAAAGAGGCAAATCATTATCAGTCTACTCCTGACCCATGCTTGATGCGGCACATATGTATTATGTCCATGGGAAGACTTTAGACAGGTCAAAGTTGATACCATTTCGTGAAAACAAAGATAAGCCAGCTAAAGATATGGAATGGGCATCGCCACTACAGACTCCAAAAATAATGTTCCCGAAAAAGGAAGAAGGATTGGAACCGGTGGGATAAGACATAGTTTATATCCCCTTAATTATTTTTATATGTATTTTATACCGTATACATAACTATAGATCGCAGTTTCGTACCGTATTCATACAATATCGTAATCTAATACCATATACACAAGATTTTGTCCCTATCCATATCTAAGTGTAATGTACTTCATCTCGGATCATCCAATTCTCGCAGCGTCTATTACATGAACAGTCAACCTCTAGTAGTTGGTAGAGTTGCCAAAGATCTTGGTGTAATCATATGTGATCGTTTCTCTTATCGTAATCATGTTGAAGACAAATGTAAAAAAGGCTCTGCTCTTGTTAACATGGTGTTAAAAGCCTTCAAGTCACCATGTCCGCCTCTTTTAACTTCAGCTTTTAAAATTTATGTCAGACCTGTTCTTGAATACGCTAGTGAGTTATGGAATCCCTCATCCCCCGGCTTAGTAAAATCTATTGAAAAAGTTCAGCGGTCGTTTACGAGAAGAATCCTAGCAAGATCTGGCCATTCCAGACTTCCCTATTCACAAAGAATCTCCATGTTAGGCCTAGAAACTCTTGAATATCGTCGTGCTATATCTGACCTTTTATTTATTCATAAATGTGTCCACAAAAAATGTGAACTTGAAACTATGAACTTGTTTCAGTTGTCTGCAGTACAGAGATTTTCTCGCCATTCTCATGAGCTCAGGCTAAAAACACCTCATAATATTAGCAAATGTTCTATTTCTACATGTGTTTCTCGCCAGCTATCAGTATGGAATTCATTACCTTTTGAGATCGTCAGTACACCTAATACTGCTAGTTTCAAAAAACAATTATTATCTCTGCCTACTGAAAAGATATTACCTAAACCTTTCGTTCATGACTAATATAATTGTCGATTTTAAGTATATCACCCTCCCCCCCCCTTTTTCATCTATACCGCAACCCCTAAACACCGCCACTTAGAAGAAAGTCCATGCATTTAACTTTGTTCTTGTTTGTGTTTTCATGATATCTCATGTGCTTGGAATAAAGAAATGAAATGAAATAAATACAAGATTGTTTGAGAGCACTTTAAAGGCACCACTGACTAATCGGAGGGTTTTTATAATAAGTTCGAAGAGTTGGAGAGGGACGAGACGGCAACGCATTTTGTTCCCAGCTCTGCACGGGGACTCAGGTAGGTTAAACTTCCGCTAATGGCCTGGGCCATTTACTGCGGCTTGTCTCAAAAGTGGGATTCAAAGGTAAGAAGACCAAATATGAAGTTTGCAAAGTCGGTGAGAAAAATAGGTAGAAGAGAGAGAAAAGATAAAAAGAGAAGAGAAAGAAAGAAAAAGGGAGAGTCAGACAAAAATGAGCATGAGAGAGAGAGATAGAAAAATAAGAAAAGAGAAAGAGAGATGAAAGAGAAGATGAGAACAAGCGCGGTTCGACTGATAAGGATATGGAGGAGCGTGTTCCCACCCTGTGGCATCATGTGCATCTACTTTTTTACCGACTTGCTTTGGCTCGCCGATTTTCCTGACTTACCTCTGAGCTTTTCTCTTTTCATGTGTTGCCTTTGAATTCTAAATCTTTCTGTTTCATTCTCTCTTTCTGTTCATTAACGTATTTAACTTATTCGAGAAACCTATTTTTGAACAACAAGAAAGAAGTCATACAAAATAAGTTTTTACCATCCGTAGAAAAAAAAAGCGAAACTGAACAAAAAGGAATATTCGCATCATACTGGTAGTAAAAAGAGTTACTTTAAAAAAACGTCTGCCGACATATAAAAAAGGACTTTGATGCACATACGTATGATCGAGGAGGTCCTTCTGGATTGTAAGACATATAATTCAAAATCATATTTCTGTATTTGTAATCGTATAAGTAACTGAATCAATTTAACTTTTCTTCAGTTGGTTCTTCATAAAAGTTGATTGAACAAAAAAAAAAGGTTCCTAAAGGTAAACTCAGCGCTGATTGATATTCTCTCTTTACTCTAAGAAACTTCTCATTAAAATTATCTTGACAACTTGATTTATTTTTCTCAAAACCTTAAAACCTAAATAACTCGATTATAACTAACTTTTCGAATTACCTTGTCAATTTTTTACAATGCAATCAAAAATCAACATTTTTCGCGCGCTGTTTTCAAAAGCCACTAAAGTAGAGTCTGAGTAATTTTTGAAAACAAACTTGGTTTGGAATCGCTTTCAGGAGTTTTGGTGTATGGGATGATTAGAAAAAAAGGTCAACATGACGTCAAAGATCGAAGGGGAAACGAAGAAGATTTAGACAAGATTTTGCAATAGTAGAACACTTCAGGTAAAAAACGAAGGACAGCATAATTGACCTTTATTATCACTTGGTAGCAATGTTAACAGGAAATAGTTACCGTGTGGTTGCCAGTGAGCGGTAACTCAAACGACAATTTTTTTAAAATTATTTTTTGTTCGAATGAAACTCGAACAGTATAAACAAACGCTGAATGTTGAAAATCTGGAAAGGAAGGATAAAAACAGAAACAAAAAAAATTACTTAAGGAAGAGGGCAGAATGGATATGTAAAAAGAAAGAAGGTCGAGTGAAGAAGGTAGAAGAGATAAGACACAGAGGCAGAAAAGAGAGAAAGGGACAGAGAAACATGGAGATAACCCGGAGAACCAAGGATTCACGAGCTTCTATTTTTCTATTTTTTTAATAGGCAAGGATGAAAATTAATGTACATACATATACAAGAAAGTTAGAAATAAGATAAGAGAAAAAACTATTTGATGAATTTTAACAAAGGAAGATACGGGAAAATTAATAAAAAAGTTTCTTTTAAAAACTTCAATTGGCTTTCTTTGCAAAAAAAGTTAGATTCTGTTTGGAAAAAAACAACTTTTTTCAAATGAATATTGGTCATACTGTGAAAAAAGGTCCAAAAAATCTTGAGACTTTTAAAGTCTTTTGTACCAGACTTTTCCTAGCCGCTCTCCTCATACGGTCATTACTTCATTGGTCTTCTTATTGACCATTAAATACTCAAGGAAGAGGAACCAGAGGGCCACAACTCGGTCAGGAAGAGGAACCAGAGGGCCAAGACTCGGTCAGAACTCTCTTATCAGGGTTATTCTCAATAACTCTTCTCCTCCGCCTGAATCTGAGACGCTTGCATCCACTGATTAGTGATGGCAATCAATGCGATTTATACTTTTCAATTCATGTTTCACCTCTCATTTCGGAACTGCTCTTTAGTAGAGGATAAAGCGATTCGAAGAAGTGATCGAGCGAAATTTTGCATGTGACAAGAATTTTTTCGAAAAGGTTTTCCCAACTTTGAATAAAAAAGAATTCGAAGTTATTTACTTTGTCCCCTTAAGGGGTACTTTGTTATGTATGTACATATCAATTTCTTCATTTCTTTTTTCAAGCATTTTAAGATTGACAAAATTAAGAGCTAGCTAGCATGGAAGATATCAAATAATTCAGGTTGAAGTAGAAACTTGACTTTTTTGAACCAGTTTATCGAACTTTTTTTAGAGGTTTAGTGGATACAATAAAGAGCCTCTTCGGTTTCGTGATTGAAGCAACTGACTGAAAAGACTTTGAATGGTAAACCAGCTCAGAGACTAGAGCAAACGGCAATCTTTAGCGGATGACAGAGCAAGTATGTATAATAAAAACAATTATAGCTTTTTCAATCAATAACAGCTCTTATGAAATTGAATGTGTATTTTCACATCATGTTTTTGATGTTTGAATAAGCAAAAAATGAATAAAATTGATCGTCAATTGATAATAACTTCTTTATAATCATCGCTAACATAATTTAAAAAGAGTATAATAACATAATTTAATCAGCAACTGTCACGCTGCGATTAAGGGCCTCGATAGACTCCAGAAATTCGACGTGTCCGCTCAATTAGAGTAAGTTGTTAATCAGTAAAAATAATTAATGAACGAGTAACTTTTCTCATGAGTGAATTGAGCCGAAGAAACCGATTGTCAACCTTCTTTGATAGAAGCATTGCTCATGTTTACTTTGAGTTTGAGTTTATTACGCATGCAAAAGCGTGGTGAGGTGGTAAAGGTGGTGATAGAGGTGGTGATAGCGTGGTAAAGCGGTTAAAAAAACTTGTCAAACAATTGAGAAAATTACCGATAATTGAAGAGAGGTTTCTAAATTTTTTTAACAAATTCATTCATTCCTTATTCCAAGCGCGTAAGTATTTAAGACAATACAAATTGATGATGAAACGAAAAAATGCATGGACTACATTATAAATAAAGCTTAGAGTCGGTGTGTAAAAGGGGGAAATAAAGGTGGAGGGCTGTTATTTTTCGTCTTCGATAGAACATTTTTCGGTGAAGATGACCAAGAGTCCTTCGGTTCTCACTCCGCGAGGGTGGTCTTTATGGGTAGTGTTGACATTAGTGTGGAAGTTTTTTTGCCCAAGACGGCTTGAATGTTTCCAAAAATTTAAGGGTGGACTTAACTTTTACTTTAGAACGGGGATGAATTTTTTTTTAAAATGTGAAGTGTAAAAGATCTCCTGAATTCGCTTGACGACTGCCAACATTATATCCGATGATATCAAACTGCAATCTGGATAAGTCCTTATTTCTAAATATATCAGCATTTTGTTATTGGCTGTTCAAAAATTTCGGATTCGTTGAATAAAAAGCTGACAAAAACTTGAGTAGTTATCTTTCTAGGAGCAAACGGGTTACGAAACTATGCTACTCCAACATGAGAAATGAGTCATATGATTGAGATAAATGTATATTTCACAAGTTTTCTCATGTGCTTATTTTCCCAAGGAATTCATTCCTATATCCTGTTTTCACCAAAAAGTGCCCCTGTGGTTGTTGTGGTGCTTCAATCTTTGGAAGAAGACGCTTGTCCTCAACTAGCTTACTTATTTATATGAGTGAAGATGTGTATTCGGTATTTTGTTAGTTATAATGCGAATTTGCATCCTATCCTCTGTAACTTTAACTACAGGGTGGTCCATAAAAAGTGTTACAAATTGGAATTGTTATACCTTTTTTCAAAACAGATGAAATGATCTCAAATTAACGTATTTTATCAACAACTTAAATGAAAACATTCACGCGGAAGTTCAGCTCAAACGATCCCCTTTTGCCCGAACTACAGCTCGAAGTCTCTTTGGGAACCCCTCGACCACTGTACGGAGGTATTCGACTCCGATGTTGTCCCATTCTGCCTGAAGGGCATTCTTCAGGGAATCAATATTTGGGTGGGAGCGAGAGTTGACCTTGGACTCCAAGTAGGACCAAACGGAATAATAAAGCGGGTTCAGGTAGGGTGATGAGGCCGGCCATTTTGATGTGATGAAGCCAGGAAAATTTTCCTTGCACCACGTTTGGACCTTTTTAGCTTTGTGGGCTGGTGCTGAGTCTTGTTGAAAGGTCCATGTCCTCTGATTGCAATGCGATTGAGACCATGGATGGAGCACGTCTTGCAGAACATGTTTCAGATAGTATTCCGTGACGATCTTGACGCCTTTCTCGACGAAAACAAGCGGTGTTTTTCCTGTGGCGCAGATCCCCGCCCAGACCATGACTTGAGTTGGATGTGCACTGCGTTGGACCGTTCTACCCTTGACATCGGCTTGCTCTGCGTCCTTCGCAAGCACTCTGACGTTTTGGGAGTTGTGGACTTCTTCCACGGTGAACAGCTTTTCATCAGAGAACACCATATTGAAATGTTCGCCTTGCTGCGTACGACGAAGAAGGTCGCGACATCTTTTGACTCTTTCCGACTTGTTGCGAGCCGACAGAAAAGCGGCCTTCCGTGTACGATACGACTTGAGTCCCAGCTCCTCCGTGACTATTCGTTTCAATGAAGTTCGGCTCATCGGGAGCTGCTGCGCCATCTGTATGATGCTTCGTCGTGCATTTCGGTTGATCCGACTCCGAACGGTTTCGATGAGTGGTTTCGTGCGAACAGTGCGAAGACGACCTCGCCTTGGACGGTCCAAAGATGTGCCAAGCTCCTCGAATTGTTTGATCGCTCGATACACTGTCATGCGAGGGAGGCGAAGCGTTTCAGCAATGCGATCAGGGGCGTGGCCAAGAGTGTTTAGGCGAATGATCGCAGTTCGCAAGCGATTCGACGCTGTCATTACCCTAAACATCGATGGATTCAATCGCAACTCACTCGACACGTATAAAAAATTACGGGGAATCGGAAAAACGATAAAAGTTACTGCTACGTGCGGTCACTTCCCCAAGAAATGTTCTTGATTATTTGTAACACTATTTATGGACCACCCTGTAGTATTACAAAAAGTTCTTAAAAATCGGCTAGTCCTCGAGCTGGCTTTTTGAAGGACGATCTTCAATGCAGATGTACATGACGGCTTTCTCTCTTTACCCCTCAAGGACTCACTCGATACCAATGAGGGTGAGCCATGCGCTGCAGAATCATCGAAGACCATCAAAGTGATGCGCCTTTCCGAGGGTGAGATGCTTGGAAATCGGAATTTTTTGTCTGATATCTTTCGCTTGTTTTTATGTATGAAACTTTTATAGTTTTTTTAAAATTTTTTTATTATAAATTAACAAATAGATTTTTTTTATCAAATAAAAACTAAAAACTATTTATTAAAAAAAACTAAACAAAGTAATCAAGATATAAACAAAATAGTTTTCGAAGAGGCAAAAAGAAGCGAACAAATCTGAATTGATCAATAACACTATTAGCCTATCCAAATCATATCAATAAAAATTAATAACTTTAAAATATTACAAAACAAACCAATTCAATTTTATTATGATTGAATATATGTACATACTTTTAATCAGACAATTTCAACCCTTTCTTTTCATGTGAATCATAAGTGAAATCTGCGAAAAATTAAGAGAGGCAATCACAGAAAAAGTTTCAGACATAAAAACTGTTTTTATATTATTTAATTAGTTAATTTTTAAAAAAACAATTTGAAGATAAATTCATAGGTTGCGATTAAGTTTTAAATGGAAATTTACGTCAATTAACACGGCGCGATGATTCATCTCCGCTACTCCTTCATTATGCAGGATTTCAATAGAAACATCTGATTGAGTTTAGCTTCTTAGAATCCCCCTACTTTGCAAGTCGCTGCTGGAGTACTGTACTTTTGTAAGATGTCTCATATTATCTCTTTTTATTCTTTCCTCTCTCTCTCATATTATCTCTTTTTATTCTTTCCTCCCTCTCTCTCTCATATTATCTCTTTTTATTCTTTCCTCCCTCTCTCTCTATACTCGATTCGTACTTTTCTTTTCTTTCTGTATTTTGCTCTCTCTTCAAACTCTTTAAAAATATATTTTTCTTTTCGTTTTTTTTAATCTCTCTCTCTTTGTCACTCTCCGTTTTGATTTCTTCTTATATAAATTACGTTTTCTGAGAAGTAATAGGGATGGATTCTTCCGATGAAGCGTGGCTGCTCCCTTTAAAAGGACTTGGTTTGAAGAATGCGCTGTATTCCCCGAATCGATTCGAATCCTCCATCCAAAATGCACACCCCGTTCACTCCACGCCGCACCAGAACAGCCGCCATCTGCGAAGGAAATCGCTCTTCTCATTTTCCTCTCTCTCTCTAACTTTCTCTCCCTTTCTTTCTCTATCTTTCTCTTTCTCTCTCTCTATCTATCTACCTCTCATCTTCCCAAAACGACTCCACTTTTTTCATTCGGACTCATTTTTCGTTTTTTTTTCAAATCAATTACATCTTTATAATGCTTTTAATGAGATTTGAAGTAGCCCGACCTTAAAAAGCCCGACCTTGAAAGACCTTAAAAAATGTATGTTTCTAAGCCTAAAAAAGCTTGAAGTTCTACTTAAAAAAACTATAGCGAGGAGATATAGAATAAGGTACTGTTTTAGCCAATTTTTCTCCTCTTCCTCCATCATAGAGGACGATGGGATGGAGATTCCGCTGAGCGGCTTGCAGCAGACCTCCGATCGTACTTAGCGCCTGCACATCATTAACTTTCTTTTCAAGACGTTCATCTCCGAATGCTCTCCAATTCAATGTTTCGTTGTTGTTAAGGTTTCAAGATTGCAAAACTTAAGGTTCATACCAAGCGATAACAATTTCAACAAACATCTTTCTTGTTGGGAAAGTAAGATGAACGGTGAACTCTTCATCCTCTGTACTCTATTCAATTCGCAAATTGAACTAGACTTACGGAGAAGAGCAGCGTTCTCGTTAAAAGGTTGAAGAGCAGAATGAATATAACGCCTGATATTATCTCTGCACTTTTAATTCCCCCCTTACATCTTCTAACTTCAAGCCCATCAACCTATGCGTATTCCTTCTTTCACCTATGCAAAAGCTTCTTCAGCTGAACTGCCCTCTTACCATATTCTCGTCCTGCTCTCCTAATCCTTCGTTCGATTTCGGCAGTGCCGAAAATGCGGGAACATTCACACTGCGAATCACACTCACGCGCTGGAATCTAAAAAGGGGTATAGTTGAGCTAGCGACAGAGGCCCCTTAAAATGGTGCGTGACTCGACGGTCAATTGTGAAACAAACGGTGAGCGTGCATTGCTGCGAGATGGACATGAAGCTTTCAGCAACAACTGGGTACCCCTCGCTCTCTCTCTCTCTCTCTCTCTTTCTCTCTCTCTCTCTCCTTTTCTAAAATGTAGTCAGAGCTGTTAGCAATCTGCAGCATACCTCATCAAAACTTGTCAAAAATTTAAAACGACCGTTTACCTGAGCGAGGAAGGGGACTTTGATATAACTTTTTTTTGCCCTTGAAATCTTGCTGGCTTCTCCTCACTCAATCCCCCCCTAGGAAGAGCGGTCATTGTTAAATTTTTTGTCAAGTGCTGGTGAGCTATGAACTGCAGCGAGTTCGCAAGTGTAGCTGACTCATTTTGCGGTCGTAGATCAATGGCCGTGACAACTTCCTGATCAACGAGATGAACGAAGTCGGTCGCAGCCAATCGCGGCGACGAGAACGACTTCAACTGGGCCACAGTTAATCGACTCATGTCACCTCAAACGCACTTCTTTTAGCCCCTTTGGCATGGTTGGTACCAAAGGTAAATCACACTTGTAGACCAAATTAGACTGATAAGGATACCCAGAGTTTGAAATAACGCGAACGTGAGAAAAAGATGGGAGAGAGGTACGAAAGAACCCCATACAAGAAGAGGGTAAAACGGTGGAGAAAAGCGAGCGAGCAAAGAATCGGAGTTAAAACTAATGTTAATCTTCCCTTGCGCTTGTTCCCGCCTCACGGCAGGGTACGCGCGCCCCTCGCGGCAGGGTACTGGCCGCTAGTTCGTGAAGCAGTAGTCAGATTCGTGCAAGAGCACTACCATAACTTATCAACCCCTTTATTATGTGTGAATGGAAGATGAATCTATCGCAATAAACAAGGCAGTCTCATTAACCCAAAAATCTCTCTTTTTAACCGTGAGTGTGCAGCAGAAATGGTTCGGGCGTGGCATAGTGGTAGTGTGATAGACCATTGTGCGAAGAGTCCCGAGTTCGACTCCCACCCCGGACAGATCCACCCAAACCAAGGGGGTTAAGAAATGTTGGTAGTGCTCATGCACGAATCTGACTCTCCCCACTGCTGCTAATCACACTAGCAGTGATCTAGCAGGCAGCCACTGGTTCTACCAGGATAGGTCTGTCCTGCATCTCAGGGGAGCGCGTACCCTGCCGCGAGGCGGGAACAAGCGCGAGGAAGAAGAAGAAGAAGAAGTGTGCAGCAGAAATGAGTATCACGCGAGAGTCTGAAGTGTCATTTATGACCTCTTTCCTAAACAATGACTTTTGCTTGTGAGAATAGTAACCAGTTGCTCACTCTGTATGCCGTGCTGACCCCGCGAAAGCGACGTGCAAGTCCTGGGCGTTCGCTTATGGAATGCGATCGAATCCGACAGAATTCGTTCGATTTGGAGATCTGTTCAAGGAGATTTTATGTTATTCTTTGTCAAAATAAAAAAAAGACGGAGCAAACGAAACGTCCGATCCGTCTCTTTTTTTTCTATTCAACAACTTATTGAGCAAGGCAAAATAAAGATTTAAAAAATATCATCAACTTGATTCTTCATCCAATGCGTTTAATTCAGTACAAACTCTTCATTAGAGAAGTTTTCATAGAAGAGAATTTTTTTAATGATCTGATAATTGTTAGCTGATGGAAAAGACAATCTCTTGGTAACATGAATTTCATGATTTCGGTTTCCGCCTAATGCACGAGTTTTTGCAATCGTGGTTCGTTTCTCTCTTGAAATCTCTGGGGTTTTTTAGAAGTATTTTCTTGAACACTATATTCACCTGGAAGATCGGAGAACAACAAAATGACGTCGTTGAAGGAAGCTCCAATGAGATAATGTCTCAGCTGTTGCAGCACTGCCACCCCTGAACACATCCTGACGAAAAATCGCAACACTTCTTCCCCCCCCAAGCTCTAGCCCCACCCCCCCCCCAGGTGAGATAAAAAGTAAGATAGTCAGAGAGAAAGGGTGAGAGAGAAAGAGTAAGAGAGAGAGAGTGAGAAAAAGAGAGAAATATGGGGGAGGGGAGGGGCCAAGAAAGCTGATCTTTACGGTCTTCATAGTTCATACGAAGCTGAAATCTCTAAGTACTCATTCAACTAAATACTCATTTAAATTCAAACATTCTATTCCTGACCTGATGGGACGTGGATCTAAATGTATACAATAATGTATACAATAAGATGAGGATGAAACGCCCCTTAGCCAGACCAGCTAAGGAGGAAACTTTGAGTTAGAATGCTCTTATCATTCACACCAGACATCACGAACCTATAAAGAGAGGGAATGAAGCGTCTGCTTGCAGTAAAGCATCCCAGAGGTGGAACAGCTTGTGCAGAGGGAGAACATGCGCGAAGCATGTCAGAAACCATGGAATCGCGAAGAGCTGAGAGAAGGAGATAGAGAGAGAAAGTTATAGAGAGATCAGAAGAGAGCAAGAAGGAAGAAGGATAGAAGAGGAGTAAGGGAGAGAAAGAGAGAAGAAGAGAGAGAGAGAAAGAGAAACAGTGTAAGAGAGAAAGAAAGAGAGAGAGAAAGTCAGAGAAAGAGAGATCAAGAGAGAAGAAGAAGAGAGAGATAGAGAGAAGCAGAGACAGAGAGAAAGTGTGAGAGAGGTGGAGATAGAAAGAGAGAGATAGTGAGATTGAGACAGAACAAGAGTCAGAGAGAAGGGAAACCTCTGGGAAGAAGTCCATATCTGCGAGACAGGTGTAGAGAGAAGAGTCGATGTAGGCCACCAAGTGGTTGAAGACAGCCAAATACTCTTAAGTGTTTTTAAAAAAAATTTTTTTATCCATTTTATCCATATTTTAACTGTTTTTTTGAACGAGGAACAATTTAACTATAAATTGCTCACCGGAAAAAATTGCTTAAAAAAATTATTATTCGACGGAGGTTCTTAAGCTTATTCATGGGAAAACTACATATAATATTTATCAAGGAACCTCCTCGAAACACACTGGGTGGGAACAGTGGTAATTCTTGACTCTACAGCCTTAAGAACCTGTCACGGATGGAGCCGGATCATCCAGTCCGGAATCGAGTGCGACATCAGGGGGCGGATAGAGGGACGCCTCCCTACGAAGAATTCGTGCTGGGAGGTAGCGGGAGAAATCCAGCCGCGGACCAAAACTGGATAGTATAGCTCGTCAAAAGAGGGCGATGCCGGACCGGCCTGGGCATGCCACCGAACAAAACATCAGCCGATACTCCGCTATACTTTACAATGGCGAGTCGAAGCGCCAGTCTAATAGCCTCTTGCCTATCTCTGGTCAACGACAGGCGAGACGTCTCTACTCCCACCCAAAACGATGCTAGGCCGGGTTGACCACCCACTTACAAGGCCTATAGCATGAACAGGTGCTGTAACGAGACCCGACTTCATACGGTGCAGCCGACAACATCGACGCAAGTTCGCTGCTGCAAATGAATCCTATCCCCCCTCCCGCTAACGACCGGGTTTTTGCTGAAGGAGCAGCCTACGCCAGCCGCGCTGCCCGTACTCTACTACCTGAGGACCTGTGGAGAGATCCAGAGATCGTGGCCTCATGCCTCGGTCTCTGATCTAGAAATTTCTACTAGAACTACTCGTTGCAACTGCGGGCAACAACAACCACAACATCAAGAAACCTCATGTTATATGTTATGTTTATTAAGTCATCTTTTCAACCTGAGATTTTCACAATTCGTGGTTCTCATCAGAAATTGTATTCCAGAATCCCATTTCGGTTCCGATAAATCTAGAACCCCATTTCGGTTCCGATAAAACTAGAACCCCATTTCGGTTCCGATAAATCTAGAACCCCATTTCGGTTCCGATACCGCTCACTCACAATTTTACATAATTTGGAAAGTCCGCTTTTTAACTTGATTATGATTTCATTTTCTCCTTTTTTAGACGCAATTTCATCCATTCAATCTTAGAACACACTGAATTTCTAAGTGGACAGAATACTTAGAAATTTAGTGTGTAAAAAGGAGAGAAACCATAATCTTAAAAAGCATGCAATCTATTCGTTGCACAGTGGAGGTTTATGAGCGGGCAGACAATGGGTTGTAGTGGAAGGCAGTAGACGATTCCGAGGTATAATCGAGGCATATAACAATCAAAGTGTTTCTCTTACCCACATTGCGAGTAAAATAATATACAGTATCCCGAGAAGGTAGTGATACGAATGCTCTGCTTGTTTTCATCCTCTTTTTTACATGACAAGCTCTCTGAAAGACCTGCCGTTCTCTCATGATCAGTCATCCTAATAAACACATTCTTTCTGCAGGTGGCAAGAAACAACCTAATAACAATTCTTACCCTAATAAATGCACTTCATCTTATACGAACCTTGAATAACAGCTGAGTTATCCTTCAGAAAGAAATCGCACAGATATCGATCGATGAATCGGGACATGCAAGCCCATGCCATTCCTGGAGTTGGTAAGAATATTATTCTCTTGTTCCCAACCCCTGGATAACAAATCTTTATCTAAACTCCCGAATTTAAGTGTATATATGTATTGTATTCTGATCAACGCAATCATTGGCTGCTCCGACCAAACGAAGAGATATTTTTATCAACTCTAAGCACATATCTCTGAAAATTAACTGATAATGTTTTTTCTGTATGGAATAGAATCCTTGGAGAACTCACCCAAGTTATCGAAGTTGAGGAGAAGAAAAGGTGCCGCGAGCGAGTCCAAGCCCTGCAAATCGAATAAATCTCTTGAGTACTGTAATTGTCGCCACGTTATAGTTCTTCTACTAACTTGCCAGTAGACATACTGAGGATGAGAGAGGAGCCACGCCTTCAGAAGTCGCTTCAATCGCAGATGACACGTCGGAGACGTCATGAGTTCCTCGTACTGATGGCATCTGCACTGTGACCAAATAAACTTTTCTTCAAAACCACGTGAGCTCATATGTAGCTCGCCAGCGCATTCGAAACTTTGTGAAACGACCGTTCATTGAGCGGGGATTCTAGAATAATGAGAAGCTTCCTTCTCTGTCCTCTTATAGCTCGCTTCTCATTATTCCAGACTCTTCCGATAGAAGAGCGGTTGTTGAGCTAGATGTGTTTATTTTTTCTTTTAGTGCATGAGATATGCACCTTTTGCATAATAATGCAAGGGTTTTCGTTGATGATTCCAGCTATCAAGTTCAATAATATTAATCGATGATAAGAAGTATTTTTCAGTACCTAGAAGAAGATATAAAAAAGCCATTTACAAGGAATAAGCGGGCTTTGATGCCTTAAGTGGGTAGAAATACGATCTCCAGACGCGGTTTTCCATCCTACGATACGACCCGCGTCTCTAAC
The DNA here is from genome assembly GCA_964056735.1 of Allodiplogaster pararmata. Lineage (NCBI taxonomy): Eukaryota > Metazoa > Nematoda > Chromadorea > Rhabditida > Diplogasteridae > Allodiplogaster > Allodiplogaster pararmata. The sequence continues at coordinate 39,062,852 of OZ057408.1, read as the reverse complement.
CACCTCATCTTCACCTGTTGTTGTTGTTGTTGCCGGCAAGCATCCCGCATCGAAGACTTGGTTATGAACACTCTCTTTAATGAGAGAAGTTCTCGTGTTCTTCGGGCAAGATGTGTCCGGAGAAGGGTTTTGATGTCCTTTGCAGTTCTGAGACTGTCATGCTGCACCTTGTGAAGGCGGACATCGTTGTAGCAACCTGTGCATGCTATAGGCCTTGTGAGTGGGTGGTCAAGCCGGCCTAGCATCGTTTTGGGTGGGAGTAGAGACGTCTCGCCTGTCGTTGACCGGAGATAGGCAAGAGGCTATTTGACTGGCGCCTCGACTCGCCATTGAAAAGTATAGCGGAGTATCGGCTGGTGTTTTGTCCGGTGGCATGCCCAGGCCGGTCCGGCATCGCCCTCCTTTGACGAGCTATACTACCCAGTTTTGGTTCGCGGCGGGAATTCTCCCGCTACCTCCCAACACGAATTATTCGTAGGGAGGCATCCCTCTATCCGCCACCTGAGGTCGCGCTCGATTCTGGACTGGATGATCCGGCTCCATCCGTGACAGGCTCTTAAGGCTGTAGAGTCACGAATGGCCACTGTTGCCAGTGTGTTTCGAGGGGGTAGAAATACGATCTCCAGACGCGGTTTTCCATCCTACGATACGACCCGCATCTCTAACCCCATCTTCACCTCGGTATATCTACTTCCAACTGTCTATCGGCGGGATGGGGGACGGCGGTGTCTAGCAGGTGGAAGCCCTCAGCAGCTCTGCTGTCTACGTGAAGCAGAGATCGCCACACCTCAACGACTGTGAAGTTTAAAAACAGAGCATTGTCAAGAATGATCGAAAAAAATCGATTATAAACACTTTTTTGAAATTTAAAAATTCTACACATATAATCCTCTTCATATCATCTTAATCTATCTTTTTCAAAATAACGTCGACTTTTTATACTTCTATTTTGGTTTGATTTCACTTCGTTTACAAGATATTTCATGTCTATTATTGAGAATTGGAAACGTTCAAGTAATTTTTCACATCACAATCTTACATTTGCTTGAAATCTAAGTTTATAAAACACAGTAGCTCTCTCTCTCTCTCTCTCTTCCTCTCTCTCTTTCTCACCCTTTCTCTTTCTCTCTCTCTTTCTCTCTCACTCTCTCTCTTTCTCTCTCTATCTTTCTCTCTCACTCTCTCTCTCTCTTCTCTTTCTCTCTCTTTCTCTCTCAATTTCTCTCTTTCTCTATCTCACTCGCCATCCCTCTTGCCTTTTTGATACATTTCTTCTCACTGTTTAATATCTTTCTAATCTTCCGTCTACTTCTTAGCTAAATCTGGTTTTAACTACGATGTCTCTCATTGACTTTCTCTCTAGTTTGTATTGAGAAGTTCATAAACCAATGTTCTCCTCATTGGAGGAATGTCTTTCTTGACAGACTCCAGAAGCAACTCCGGCTTGAATGAGAAAGCATCCAGAAGGCGGGAGATGATCGAAACCCTCGTCGTTTGATATTGTACGTCCTAAACTACTCCAACGTTCAACAAGACCCATTCAAGAATCGGTTAATCAAGTAGGTCAAAAGAGGCGCATATCTTTTCTGAGCAGTTGAAGATAGGAATAGAGAGATAGAGAGTTAGAGTAAGAGAGAGAGAGAGAGAGAAAGAATAAGAGAGACAGAAAAAAGTGAGAGCGAGAAAGTGAGAAAAGTTTTTGTTGCCTTTCAAGAAATATAAACAATAATTATGACTCCTCCCCTTTCTCTGCTCAACTAGCCTTTTCCTTGACGATAACGGGCAATTCCTCATTTCCCTCAGGGGTGTTGCCATCCAGCTCGAACGAGTGCATCAGTTGAGTTTTGTCCATTGAGAAAAGCTTCTTAACATGGAAATAACACTTTAAATTCATATAATCAGTGATGGAGCGGTGATGCGCTCGTTTCCGGTAATGAAAAACGGCTGGGTTCTAATCCGCTCCGTGAACTAACTTTTGCTGATCCCGTCTCACAGAATAGCTTCTGTAAACGCGATGGCTCATCTCACTATATTCCGAAAAGTTATTACGTGAAGGAGATCGTCCGCGCGTAGCATAATAGTAGTGTGTTCGACCATTGCGCGGAAAGTCAAAAGTTCGACTCTCACCCCATTAGAGATCCACCCAAACCAAGGGGGTTAAGAAATGTTGGTAGCACTCTAGCACGAATCTGACCCTTCTTCCCCCCCTTCTGCTCACACACTAGCAGTGACCCAGCGCGCAGCAACTGGTTCTACCAGGGTAGGTCTGCCCTGCATCTCAGGGGAGCGCGTACCGTGCCGCGAGGCGGGAACAAGCGCGAGGAAGATTATTATTATTATTATTACGTGAAAGAGATCGACATATTTGACTGCGTGGTATGCATTGAAAGAGACTCGACCTCTCGAAGATTATTGATTGGAAGTGTGATGATCTCGGTCGTAGCTCGGAATCTTCTTCCTTCTTCGTTTCCCAGCATGTGAAGATCATCCACTGTCAGAAGAGGCAGCGTTAGAACCGGGCTGAAATAATATCGAGCCTCTCTTCCTCTCTGTGTGTGTTCCTCCCTCTCTCTCTCTCTCTCTCTCTCTCTCTCTCAATCACTTTCTTTGTCTCTCTCCCTCTCTACCTATCTCTTTCTACATCTTACTCTCGAAAACCTCTTACTCTCTAAGAACACGTTAAAACCCGATTTCTGACCCGCAATGTACCTCATGAGCTGAATGGTGTCCTTCTGAATGAGAATTCTCTCAGCACTCGACCCTGAAAGTGTCCACAAGAAGAAGAAGTCTCGCAGTCGCAGACTCTTTATCAGCCAATCCTCATCTTCTGCTTCTACCTCAACATGCAAATAATACTACCTAATAAATACAACAATGATAACGAAAGAAAAAGTGATAATAATGAAAAACCTGGAATGCATTTACGTTGTTAAAGTTATACATCCTTTTTTGATGAGTTTTTCTCGCTGTAAAACATCTCTTCTACAAATACCAAATTGAAAGTTCAACTGCTGATAAGAAATAACCATATCAGCGATCTTCTTCATACTCAACTTCTCCAACTCCGAACTCTTTCGTCGCTTAGAGTTATGAGATGCGCTCTCTTCATCTCTTTCTTTCTCGTATGTCCTCATGACCTCGGCCATTGATGGTCGCATCCGGGGTCGCAGTTGCAAACATTCGTAGATCAACTGAGACAACACTCAACTATCATTGCCTAGCCCAGCCATTAAAATAAATTGACGATGATTTATCTCATGTGGTTTGTTTGGGGCAGATAGAAGTTCTCAGGAACAAGAAATCAATAGCTGACACAAGCGTATGATATTGAATTTTTATGGAAGGCAATTCTGGTTGGTTGAGAGGATACGGCTTTCAAAAAATTCAATTATTGCTCAAATTCTTGTCGGTCAAACGAAATGAGTTCAGCAGAGAGGGAAGAGAGATTTGAATGTCCAGAGCATATTCCACTATAAATTTATTTGCTTAGAAGCTCTTCTTTTTTGAAGCTAAATAAGCGTACGCTGTACAGTGTGTGATCTTTCTTCTCTTGCAGGCAAGTAGAGGAAGCAGTCTCTATGGCCTGCCAAATTGAGGGAAGCAACGAGTCTTCGGATCCTGCAGCGAAAGATCAACTAACTCTTTATTTTTGTATCGGTTGCCATGGTATAAAAAAATTTTTTTTGGCGGACGCAATAATAGTAATAACAATCTTCGCGCTTATTTCCACCTCGCGGCAGGCCTTGAGATGAGATGCATAGCTAATCTAGTAGAAACCGTGGCTGCTTACTGAGTCACTGGTGGCTAGTTTCTCAATACCAGACTGTTTCTTCCCACCCACAGCATACATATATGACGGTGCCGTTTTGATTTTTTGCCATAAATGTACTTTTCGATGATTTTTATTTGTTTTATGGCAGATTCTAGCAAAATAGCCTTATTTAAGGCGCTGCCATCAAAATAGCCTTATTTTATTGCGCTGCCATCAAAAATCAATTATTTAATAGCGCTGCCATCAAAATAGCCTTATTTTATTGCGCTGCCATCAAAAATCAATTATTTAATGGCGCTGCCATCAAAATAATTGATTTTATGGTGAATGGCACAATTTCATTGAAAAGTTTTTTCATCAGTCCACTCCCATTACACTAAAAGATCCCACTACGCTATTTCGTCTATTTCGTGGCTATTCACCAAATTTAATAACAGAATCATATACCAACAAAGCGAGCAACCAATACGGACCGGGTTTGCACGAACGCTATACTATTTTCGATTCGCGATAGAGAAAATAGTACAGCGTTCGTGCAAACCCGGTCCGTATTGGTTGCTCGCTTTGTGCATATATGATTCTGTTATTAAATTTGGTGAAGAGCCACGAAATAGACGAAATAGTGTAGTAGGATCTTTTAGTGTAGTGGGAGTGGACTGATGAAGGAACTTTTCAATGAAATTGTGCCATTCACCATAAAATCAATTATTTTGATGGTAGCGCCATAAAATAATTGATTTTTGATGGCAGCGCAATAAAATGAGGCTATTTTGATGGCGGCGCCATAAAACAAGGCTATTTTGCTAGAATCTGCCATAAAACAAATAAAAATCATCGAAAAGTACATTTATGGCAAAAAATCAAAACGGCAGCGTCATATATGTATATGTATTTCAAGATCTCTAATCATGAATGAACGACAGGCCTCGAGAGAGGAGAAGAGAGCGCGAGAGTGTGTGATGTAAAAGAGAGGATGCAGACGATCAGAGCGTTTGTACCACTAGCCTTTTTTGATAGCGCACAAATTTGCGGATGAATTTCATACGCAGTGCGGGATAGAGCAACACACTGCTCAAGACTATTCAGAACGTGTGATTGGTGCGAGCAAAAACAACATTTCCCAACCCTTTGGTTGAGGCAGAATTGTTCTAGATGGACCCTTGGCCCGATAATCAGACACAAAACATTTGTGTCACACCCGGACTATTGGTTGTTGTTGTTGTTGTCTTGCCCATAGGTCCTGTCGAGGGGAGTCCTTTTGGGATAGGTTGGTGGTGAGGATCCTTTTGAGTCCGGAGAGAGTTTCTCCGTCTACACTCGCACCGCAGTCGGCGATCCTCTTGGCGAGACCCATTCGTTAACCGGAGAAGGGCAAGAGGTTATTTTACTGGCGCCTCGACTCGCCATTGAAAAGTATAGCGGAGTATCGGTTGATGTTTTGTCCGGTGGCATGCCCAGGCCGGTCCGACATCGTCCTCCTTTGACGAGCTATACTACCCAGTTTTGGTCCGCGGCGGGATTTCTCCCGCTACCTCCCAGCACGAATTCTTCGTAGGGAGGCGTCCCTCTATCCGCCACGTGAGGTCGCGCTCGATTCTGGACTGGATGATCCGGCTCCATCCTTGACAGGCTCTTAAGGCATCCGTGACAGGCTCTTAAGGCTGTAGAGTCACGAATGGCTACTGTTGCCAGTGTGTTTCGAGCCGGACTATTGGTAGTAACTCTGAGTACTATTCAGTGGGTCCCACGTTGAATACCCCTTCCTGGCAAATCTATATTATCTCAGCTCAACAGTTCAATTCCACTCACCCGCACTCCGAAAGGCCGCCTGCAGTACATTAATGTACTGGTGAGGAGTCCACAGGCGACGCAGGGTAATTCCCTAGAACACCGTTTCATGCATCAAGGTCTGACAAAAAACTCACGTAGCAGTTCTTGGCTCTGAATGCGCAATCTGAGCGATCTCAAGAACTTCTAAACAGAAAAAAATCGGAAGCAACAAAACGCACTGCTTTCCAGTTGAGAAGTTGTCTTTTGAGTTGGGGGGCTTTTTTACCCCCCCCCCAAACCAAAACATACAATCCTGAAAATAACTAAATAATCCTGAAGATATCGAAATCTTAAAAAAATTTAAATCAACGAATGTCCAGTTACACAGCTTGAATACATTGTTTGTCATCTTCTTCCAACTAGAGATGTTATTCATTCCTTCATTCTTTTCCCATTCATCTATTCTTTACTCATCCATTCAAAATGTATGACTGCTTACCGTAACCACCTGCAGCAGAATGCAACCGTAAGACCAGACATCTCCTTTCCGTGTAGCTAGTGGCTGAGAAGAAGGACACAGAAGGCGTTCTGGAGGCAGAGTCAGAAGAGAACCCAGAAGGGTCGAGCAGTCTCGACCGTCATCCGAGAGGGTGCTGAAAGATTGATGGAGTAAAAAAAGAGTGAGAAATAGAGAGAGATATTGAGAAATAAAGAGAGAATGACAAAGATTGAGAGAGAGAAATAGAAAGAGAGAGTGTGAGAAAGAAAAAGACCGAGAAACAGAGAGAGAGAGATAGAGAGAAATAAAAAAGAAAAAATGAGCGGAAAAGATAAATAGTTAGAGGGAGAGAGCGAGTGAGACATAGAGAGTGTGAAAAAGAGAGAAAGTGATAGATAGACAGAGAGAGAGAGTCAGAAATAGAGTGAAAGAGTAAAAAAGAAAAACAGAGAGAATGAGAGTAGACGAGTGTGAGAGAGACGCAGAGAGTAAGAAAAAAGAAGTTGAGACAAAAAGTGAAAAAAAGTGTTAAGTGAGAGAGAGAGAGAGAAAATGGAAATATTCTTGGGGAGGCAAGGGATGTAATTCATATAAGGTTGAGATAAACATTCGATCGTTTAACAGAGAGAGAGAGAGAAAGAGAGAGAGAGTGAGAGAGAGAGAGAGAAATGAAACATCCAAAGGAATGAAAAGTACTTGATGGCGTATCGACTCAGTCGTAGAAAAGGAACCTCGTCCTCGGAATGCACCGATGGCACCACCAACACCGAATCTCAAGTATTTAACTAAATAGATATATTAAACATATAACTTTATAGTAATATACTTGTCAATTCAAATAGTAGTGTTTCCTGAGAACCAGGCTGTGAAGGCTATTAACAAATTTCAAAACTAGACAAACTTAGACAAGTTTGGATCGGAAAGCATTCAATTTATAAAGAAAAACATTGAGAATCTGGTTAACTGAAAACATTATAATAAAGCAATTCTCAACCAAACATTATAATAAAGCAATTCTCAACCAAACATTATAATAAAGCAATTCTCAACCAAACATTATAATAAAGCAATTCTCAACCAAACATTATAATAAAGCAATTCTCAACCAATTTCTCATAACTGGAATTTCGAGACTCAAAAAACCGTCATTGCATGAGAATTCAAAAAAAAAAAACAAATGTATATTGAGACTCCAAAAGCTTTCCTCTACCAAATCCTCAAAAGGTCCCTTTTAGCCTCGGCCTATTTCATATAGTGGAAAACTATACCGTACCAGCATCAGCCAGAGCCGCTACGGTCCTTTTGGAATGCAGGTGACAGAGCGCAGAAGCCAACTGCTGAGCCACCGAAGAATGAGCGCCAGGCAGAAGTCTGGCAAGCATAAATCACACCGTAATACAGCCAGAAACGTCACTTGAATTTTAGAAAACTTTTGAAATTCGAAAGCTATTCCAGAGAACCTGGCAGTTCCTCTTTTACCGGGAACAAGTGCGTTATCACTATAAAACACATGGCTAATTTACGCGATAGTGCTTTATGAGAGGCTCCGTTTGTGAATTCTGTTGATCAATCACCTTCATGATCATGGAGTCAGAGGATTGGAGAGTTCAAGACAAAGAAACAGAATGAGGTTCAAAGAGAGCGAAAAAGAAGTATATCAAGATGAAGTAACCTTTCCTGTTCGATAAGGTCAGCTAGGCTCTCTTTATAATGCTCCGAGATCAAAATTGCTGCGTTGGATACTGCAACTCTATTACAAGACTTATTCAGCTTTAAGAATAGTTCACCTTCTAAGCTTCAATTCCCATCCGTTTAAGAACCCTCCAACTTGAAAAAAATTTTCACTCTTCCTTTATGGGGAAGCATATGCTTTACTGCATAAGGGTGAGTTCGGGTATATATATATATATTATCTACACCTTTCGATGCAAAAACACATAAATTTAATTATAAGTGAATTTATAAGTAAACGGGTAGTGAAACAATGGTTCAGTTTAGAGATATCGGCCCCATCGCATCATTTTGATGATGAGAATGAGGTCTCGCCTTCGATGGTGCTACAGCCCACAAGTTAACATCATCACAAGGAACCGGTTCATCCTGACCGGTATCGAGCGCGTCCTCAGGTGGCGGAAAGAGGGGTGTCTCTTTGCACAAGTGCATTGGAGATAGCGGGCTTGCCCGTCGCGGACCAAAATTGGATAGTACAATTCGTCAAAGGAGGGCGATGCGGGACTGGCCTGGGCATGCCACCGGATAAAACATCAGCCGATACTCCCCTATACTCTGTAATGGCGAGTCGAGGCGCCAGTAAAATAGCCTCTTGCCCTTCTCCGGTTAACGAATTGGTCTCGCGAAGAGGATCGCCGACTGCGGTGCGGGTGTAGACGGAGAAAATTTCTCCGGACTCAAAAATATCCTCACCAACCTATCCCAAAGGACTCTCCTCGACAGGACCTATGGGCAAACAACAACAACATGAAAATGACGAAGGAAAGAACGTGGTTGATATCCACGATGATTACTATACTGTTACACTACAGTTACATCCTTGCTATCTCACAATTCGAATTTTTTACTCTACAGGCGTTTCATGTATTGATAACCTCTGGATATCATATCGTATGAAACAAATCGACACAAGTAAGAATAACTATAAGAACAACTCATACTCACCCATTGTGCAGCGAAGTATGGCGATGTGAATGCAGAGATGAGGATTATTGTGCATTTCTTGCAGACGAGAGAACCTCAACACTCAAATGTAACACTCAAAAACGATCGATATTCTAACTTTTAACGAATCTATATTGTTCTATAAAAATTTCCTCGCTCAGAGCTATTCGCCCTTTGCCAGAAGTTTCTGTCTATGTATATGACATATCTTTCTTTAGCTTGAAGAGCTCGGTAACAATAGAAAATTTAGCTCGAAACCAACTGGATCCTTTCGCAAAGTGCTATTCTGCCCAAACATAGACGATTGCCTGCAGTGCGAGTAAGAAAAAGCACCTTCCAAGCATTCTGATGGAAGCGGGAGAGGCGGGCATTCCATTCGCACACACCGCGTCGTGCTCCGTGCCCGGCAGAACCAACGCGCCCAGGCTGCATCCATCCATGCAGCGTTCACTCATTTCTGTTCTTCCGTCGGTCGCACTAATCCATCAAACGCCACCGACCGCACGTAGTAGCCCCTCGTCTTACCTTTATCAGCAACTAACTGAGGACATAGAACCTTGCCACAACTAAGTTTCTGCATATTTTGTAGATTTCCTGGACCCCCAAAAAGGCAAAATTTTTCCCGGTCGCCCGCCAATTCTCCGAGGAAAAAACTTAGCTTAAATCACTAAACACTGGCTAAATTTTTTCACGTCTGTGTGATGCTTGCAGAATGCTCCATAAAAGCGAAGTTTAAATTGTGCTCGTACGATTACCGCATTTTTGAGATGTTCGAAAAATATCATTAATGGTCTATAATAAGAAATTTTTCATTAATTTTTTTGGGCCAGATAGAATTAGGTTAGACTGAGATCCTTTTTTCGTTCTCCTCGGGTCTCGAAGGATCGTCCGGTCACCCGCCCGGAAATATTATATAATCAGCACACCCTTAATAATGAACTATTTCCTGGGTTATTTGAGCGATCCGAAAAACTAAGTTTTTCAAGTATGCTGGTTCGATAGTTGAAGGTCCAGTCTTGAAGTCTGGTGAATTATAGTTCCGGGGCGCAAACCCACCTATTCGGTAGTTTTTCAAAGCTGATTGGGTGCCGTCGATAGTTTATAATGAAATATGAGACCGGAGACTTTTGCATATGCTTTCTTTTGAAACGAGCGGACCCAGACTTCTCTCTCTCTCACTCTTCACCCGGGATCATCAGTAAATACTGGGCGATGTGCTACGCTTTCCCCCCATATTCTTCTACTCTCCCTTCCTTCAATGTGAAAAAAATAAACAAAGGTTATTTTCATCATCTTTATTAAGTTCCTTAACCCAGTCCGCCAAAGAACGAGAAACAACAGATTCGGAGCTGAGGTTCGGAGGGGGCCACAACAAAGAAACTTAATAAGAGGTCGGGGCAACAGAGAGGAACGGGGTGGTAATGTTAGCTGCAATGCAAATAATTACTTCAAATCTCGCATGGAATTGGGATGTTATACTTAGAAAAAAACGGAACTTAGTCATAAAAGTTGCCAAATACGACCATATCGGTGAATAAAAGCAATGGATTTACAAAAAAGAGAACACACACAAATCATGATTATAAGTAAAGAGAAGGGAAGGAACCATTCACTGGGGAGATGGTCCCATCGAAACAACACTCTTTCCATAAATACCAATACCTTCTCTGGCTAAACGAGTACGCCAGAAGACACGGAGAATCAGTTACCAATTACAGAGAGTCGACAATGGGGCCCACCACCAACAATTTCCTCAGAGGATATTTTTCCAACTTCATAGAAACCCTCCCTTCTAGCACTAAATGTTGACAACTTCAATTGCAGCGAATTAGCGGGAGATTAGAGCTTCTCCCCACTTCAAATGATGCTGTAAGATACTCAAAACATGTTACTTCTCTATATATTCTACTCCTCCTTTTCTAAGAGACAGTAGAAGAAAGAGAAAGATGCTCTACGCACAAATCGAATAAGCAACAATGAAAGAACCAACAATTATCAAAACGAGGTCTCCTCTAACAACAATCTCTTCAACTTTCTCATTCGCCTTGCCAAGGTAAGCAACACACACTCAACCAAGTTTTACCCACCTACAAGATTCCTTAACAAAGAAAAAATCAATAAAATGATAAGAGAGAAAGAAGAGTCGAATCAGCTCTTCTAGAGCAGGTCCGCAATGTTCATCGGCATCTCTTCAATCTGCGTCGTGTAGAACTGCTCAATGTCCTTTAGCTGCCTCTGGTCACTCTCGGTGACAAAGTTGATGGCGACACCTTTGCGACCGAATCGGCCCGACCGACCGATGCGATGGATGTAGTTCTCACGGTTGGACGGCAAGTCGTAGTTTATGACCAAGGACACCTCAACAGATCGTCAAGTTTAACAGTCTGATAACAAACCGCAGTTTGACATTCAAAGGACATCTTCATCTTCTAGGATGATTCCAATATCGGTGCGCCTCTGACCATGCACGTTCTATCATCCGTAGTCTACAAATTTCTTTGCTGATGCTAAAAAACAGCAAACAAAATATTCTTACCTTTTTTCCCGACTGCGCTGCACTCAGAGCTTTTTTAATCACGGATTGTCTGTCCTCGCTTGAGACATTGGTTTATATATTCAGCCGCATCTCACCCAATCGAGTTACTCTTTTATTTACCTTTCGTGACGACTGAATTGTCCATGGAAACGACAATGCCAGCGCTTTTTTTGAAAGGATATTTTCCACTAAGAAGTTGGTTTTGTGCCAAGAAAAATTCCGCCTCTTTAAGAGTTTGCTTTTTAGGCGAGGAAGAGATTGACTCTCCCACCTGCTGCACGTCGATACCACGGGCGAGAAGATCTGTCGTGATGAGAACCCTCGAGGATCCCGAACGGAACTCCCTCATGATGACGTCACGCTCGCTTTGCTCCATGTCTCCGTGCAGACAGGAGACCGTGAACTTCTTCTTCGTCATTTGCTCAGTCAGCTGCTCTACGCGCCTCAATGACAGCTTGAGTGAGTATTGTTCCGATAACCGATTTATGACGAGTATCGAAACAAAGGGCCGTCAACAGAAACTGGGATTTGACCAAAACTCTTCAGAAAAAAAGCTTCTTGGTGAGAAACTAGGAAACACAATAAGAGTTCAATGACACGGATTGTGTTTGATAACAAATAAAGACATGGAGCTTTCCTCCTTATAAACTTTGTAACATTTATTCCATAAAGGAGCAGAAGAAACCTTCGAGTGTTGCAGAAAATGACAGCTTGCGTGACATTGACCGCATCGTAGAGATCACAAAGAGTGTCGAACTTCCATTCCTCAAAAATTTGGAAAGTCAACAAATTAGTACAACCCTGTGCCTCATAGGCCGTATGCATGGAGCAATCCAAAAGGATTAACAGCTTGGATTAGAAGTTATCCAAATACATTTCACTAATCCGGTATGCATGGAAGCTATAATACTTTTGGATTTGAGATAATCCGACAAAATTCGTAACCCTACTCCGGAGGTGGGTTAGCGAGCAATCCGAAAGGATTATCGGCTCAATTTGACCCATTCCGTTCATTTTGCTCTTTTAGAAGTGTGTAGTGAAAGTAAAACGGAACGGAAAAATTTTTGGTTGTTACAATACTAACTAATATTCGACAATTATAGTGTTTAGAGTGCATTTAGTTTTCGACAATTATAGTTTTTAGAGTGCATTTTGATGCATTTTAGTGCTTCCGCTTGTCTTTCCGCGTCCTTTTTGACAATAATCCAAGTTTAAGAAATCTGACATCCATGCATACCGATTTTCCCAATCCTAAATTTTTTAACTTTTTTGGATTTTCTAATCCTTGGATTTGACTAATCCAGATTGTACTAATCTGTTTTCCATGCATACGGCCTCATAATGGTGGTTTGATAGATCATAGTTATTGCAGTCTCCAGTTCTACTCTCACCCCAAACAGATCCACACAAATCATGTGAGCTTGAAAATCATGATAGAACTTTTAAGGATTTGACTCCCCCCATAAGGATATTACTACAGCACATCGTTCCCCAAAGATCTAATATAACTGTTGAGGATTCTAAAAAGAATGACCGCTCTCCGAGGGGGGAAGCCCGGAATGATGAGAAGCGAGTTTAAGGTAAAGAATAGAGAAGAAAGTGTTATGGAGCGTTAGAATTCAACTTTACACTTTGCAAAGTAATCTCTGCAAAGTGAAAAAATTCTACTTCTCCAAATTTATGCTATATTTCACCACTCTCTCGCAACGCTCGTTGTTTACGTCGTGGTTTTAGAGTGATGGAGCGTTTAACGGGATCACTTCGCGGAGCTTACTTTGCAAAGTGAAAAGTTGAATTCTAACGCTCCATTAGTCATTATTCTCTGTTGTTGTTTATTGTTTTTTGCCCATAGGTCCTGTCGAGCGGAGTCCTTTGGGATAGTTTGGTGAGGATCCTTTTGAGTCCGGAAAAATTTTCTCCGTCTACACTCGCACCGCAGTCGGAGATCCTCTTCGCGAGACCCATTCGTTAACCGGAGAAGGGCAAGAGGCTATATTACTGGCGCCTCGACACGCCATTACAGAGTATAGGGGAGTATCGGCTGATGTTTTATCCGGTGGCATGCCCAGGCCAGTCCGGCATCGCCCTCCTTTGACGAACTATACTATCCAATTTTGGTCCGCGGCGGGCAAGCCCGCTATCTCCAATGCACTTGTGCAAAGAGACATCCCTCTATCCGCCACCTGAGGACGGGCTCGATACCGGTGAGGATGAACCGGTCCCTTGCGATGGTGTGAAATTGTGGGCTGTAGCACCATCGAAGGCGAGGTCATTATTCTCTAGAACGTCGCTCAAAGAACGACTGTTTCCCTAAATTCTCAACAGTGCTGAGGCCGTATGCATGGAAAACAGATTAGAACAATCTGGATTAGTCAAATCCAAGGATTAGAAAATCCAAAAAAGTTGAAAAATTTAGGATTAGGAAAATCGGTATGCATGGATGTCAGATTTCTTAAACTTGGATTATTGTCAAAAAGGACGCGGAAAGACAAGCGGAAGCACTAAAATGCATCAAAATGCACTCTAAACACTATAATTGTCGAATGTTAGTATTGTTATATAATTACAACATTTTTTCAATTAATTTCGTTGTTTTTGTTGTTGTTATGTTTTCATTGTTTGTTTGTTTAAAGCCGATTGAATGTTGAATGTAAAATTTGATGGAATTGGTATATAAAATATTAATATGAACATTTTCAACCTGTTTTAAATCAATCTGTTAGATGAAAGGTGATTTTTAGTAATCGTTGTACTCTATTTGGGACTTCTGCACTTTAGCCCCCTCTCCCCCCCTCCCAGAGGTTCCATGGGTTAGTTCAATTGGATCATGTTCTTGATACGGCCTCGTTAGCGTAAACTTTTACTAAGCCTAAGCGCTTTCTGATGTAAAAACAACTTTTTTTAATGTAAAAATAACTTTTGAAAATGTAAATGAGTCAGTAGTATGACCCATGGAACCTCTGGGAGGAAGCCTAAAGTGCAGAAGTGCCCTTTATTTGTATGCGCTATACGTTCCTCTGTAATTAATACATGTTACCATGAAATAAACATAAAAGAAGCATTAAACAAGAGAACATGCAAAAAATATGTAAAATTCCATTCCGTTTTACTTTCAATACACATTTCAAAAAGAGCAACATGAACGGAATGGGTCAAATTGAGCCGAGAATCCTTTCGGATTGCTCACTAACCCACCTCCGGAGTAGGGTTACGAATTTTGTCGGATTATCTCAAATCCAAAAGTATTATAGCTTCCATGCATACCGGATTAGTGAAATGTATTTGGATAACTTCTAATCCAAGCTCTTAATCCATTTGGATTGCTCCATGCATACGGCCTCTGGTGACTTATGTTACACCAGCAAGTTAGGAGGAGTATCCTCATTCTACTAGATTATAATTCTGTCTCGGAAAAAATATTCATCTGTTTGGAGTTACTCACAAAGTTCGAGAGCATCAGGATAAGTTACTTTTTGTTGCAGAATGCACCACTCTCTACAAAATACGGACGAAAAACTATCTAAAATGCAGATTGCACCAACATCTTTCGTTATATTGATGTAGAACTGGCGGATACCCTCAAGAGTGAGCTCCTCCTTCTTGACTAGAATACGGATTGGTTCTCGCATGAAACGCTGTGTCACATCCAACACATCCGTTGGCATTGTGGCGGAGAGAAGTACAACCTGCTCATCAAGACTCTCCGCCTGACTTTCATGATTTAAATTTCCCTTTTACCCTCAGCTCAATTGATAACCATGTACTCAATATTCTGTGGTGACAAAAACCCCGTAATGGTCAGTGCTCCATACATAAAAATGATTTTAATAACTTCCAAATACGTCGACTAGACTTTTATGCCCAATTGTAAGTGCTCGCTTGAGACATTGGTTTATAAATCGAACCACATCTCATCCAATCGAACTACTTTATCCTTTACCTTTCGTGACGACTGAACTGTCTATAGAAAACGACAATGTCAGCGCTTTTTTGAAAGGATATTTCATCAATTAAAAACTTTTTCAAGAAATAAAAAGTGCACAACACGCGATATACAAATTTGTCTCGTTCCCGGCGGATTTGTGCTCTGTAAAAAGCTTTTTTTTGTCGTTGCAAATTTCTTATTTTTTACTCAACCATTGGAATAGCTGTCTGTTGTCACTAATACCTAGCAGAAGAAAACTGCTGACAGAAAGGCAATAAATAGAAAATAGATTTATATATATATATATATATATATATATATATATATATATATATATATATATATATATATATATATATATATAATCTTCCTCGCGCTTTTTCCCGCCTCGCGGCAGGGTACGCGCTCCCCTGAGATGCAGGACAGACCTATCCTGGTAGAACCAGTGGCTGCCTGCTAGATCACTGCTAGTGTGATTAGCAGCAGTGGGGAGAGTTAGATTCGTGCATGAGCAGTACCAACATTTCTTAACCCCCTTGGTTTGGGTGGATCTGGGTGGATTATTTATATATATATATATAAAAACGGATATCTTCAACTTCGGTATTGTAATGAGTTCTTATATTCCGCAATCTTGAGATACTCAAGTTAGTGATCTTTGCTTTGTTCTCAGGGTGTTTCTCTGACCCGCACTGTGGATAAAAAAATCTATGCGCTTTCCAAAACCCCCGAAAAACATTGAAACCTATGCGCTTGGAAAAAACTTATCTCGGATTTTTCGTAGGGAAAGTCCGAATCATTAGAGAAATTTAATGCTTACAATCTGAAGTTTTAAAAATCTGTGCACTTGAAAAAAGTGGTGCGGGTACTAATAAACACCCTGTTTGTTATATAGATTTGAACCACAATGAGATGAACAGTGTTCCAGACGCTTTTCCTTTCTACCCACCTGTACTTCCTGTGGCATCGTCTTGAAGACATCGTAGATTTGATCCTTGAAACCTCGCGAGAGCATTTCGTCTGCCTCGTCCAGGACAAACATCTTGATGCTATCTGTTCGCAGGAAGTTTCTGCTGATCATGTCGTTCACCCTACCGGGAGTTCCAACCACCACATGAACGCCCTGCTCCAGCTTTCTCTGGTCGTCTCTGATGGACGTTCCGCCGATGCATGCATGCACCACCACATTCATAAAGTCACCGAGCGACAACATCACTTTTTGGATCTGAAAAACAAAAAAATCACTATCATGACGAAGCTCTTTATTAGTACCTAAAAAACAAGCTCTCTTATGTCTATAGACTATGCTCAACCTTCAGTGCGGGTAAGAAAACGCCTTTATTGGAATTAATCTGATATTTTACGACATATGTTGTCTATATCGGCGAGGCACAAATTGGTGCCTGACGTTTGGAGTTTGCATATTTGAGACCTTAAGCAACTCGGCCGCTTCATCTATCTGCTTCTCTTCCGCTTTAACCACACCGAAAGTCTCTAACCCTGCGACTGCGACTTACACAGAATTTAGCTCGTTTTCATTGTTTCTCGTTGAGTGTAGCTCGTATGTTTTCCAGACTTTCAAAAAATGTGTTGAATATTTCTAGTGAACATGTTTTCAGAAAAGTTGTCACCAATGCCGTTGGTACACTCTAAATTAAAAAAAGTTAATGCGTGCTGAGTCAGTTTGTATTGTAATAGTCCCCACAAGCAATTTGAAGTGCAACTGACAAGATTATATTTTAATATCATGTATTAATGTGTTCTCTGTCCTTATCCAATGTTATTTTTTGTACTGAAAAGTGTAGATTAGAAAAAATAATATATATATAGACTTTCTGATTCCCACTTCTCTGGCTCAAAAAACTTTCTACCCAACCCACCGATCAACTTTCTGCTATTTATTAAATTGACAGTCAGTTTCTGAAATTATTATGCTCAATGAGCGGCAGGGCCTTGCAAATACGACACAGGCGAGTTTTAAATTATTATGCTCAATGAGCGGCAGGGCCTTGCAAATACGACACAGGCGAGTTTTAAATTATTATGCTCAATGAGCGGCAGGGCCTTGCAAATACGACACAGGCGAGTTTTAAATTATTATGCTCAATGAGCGGCAGGGCCTTGCAAATACGACACAGGCGAGTTTTAAATTATTATGCTCAATGAGCGGCAGGGCCTTGCAAATACGACACAGGCGAGTTTTAAATTATTATGCTCAATGAGCGGCAGGGCCTTGCAAATACGACACAGGCGAGTTTTAAATTATTATGCTCAATGAGCGGCAGGGCCTTGCAAATACGACACAGGCGAGTTTTAAATTATTATGCTCAATGAGCGGCAGGGCCTTGCAAATACGACACAGGCGAGTTTTAAATTATTATGCTCAATGAGCGGCAGGGCCTTGCAAATACGACACAGGCGAGTTTTAAATTTTTCCTCCTTTATTTCGCTCAATATCACTTCATTCCGAGTCAATTATGACTTTCTTGGCATTTTTCACGACCCCTCTCCCAAATTTTCCTGTCTCATAAGTAATCAAGGGGTACAAAAACCCTCTCGGCCTCCACCTATGGAAAACAATTTTTTTACGTTCGTGTTAACTTCTCTTACATTTATAAGCTTTTATCCAATGCAGATCATAGCTCCTCGCCCGCGATTTTTTTCGACAAGTTCGTGTGACCTATGAACCCCCTTTTTACGACCAGCCCGAACCCTTTCAGTTTCTTTTACTGTAATTTCTACTGATTCCATGTATCGAAGTCGAAATATCGATCCCTGTTCACAAGATGGCTCCGACCTGCTGTGCCAATTCACGAGTTGGTGCCATGACGAGAGCCTGGCACACATTCTGTGTCTCATCGATACGCTGGAGAATAGAAATGGAGAAAGTGGCTGTTTTGCCGGTACCAGACTGCGCTTGAGCGATCACATCCCGACCTGAATACAACCAAGATCATCTTATTTCTTCGTTTAAACACGCAAGTTTTGTTTGTGAAACTACTATTCAAAATCGCAAGAAAAACTCTAAAACTCAATGCATTTAGCGACGCGGCCGCCCTACCTCTCAAATTAGTAAATCGCCAAGAATTCATTAGGAAATCAAGTTGTTCATTTTATCTCTAGAATTTCTCAAAAGCACCGAAAGTATCTATTTTCTGTGATTTACTAATTTTCCTGCCCCCCTGAATTGAGAACTTATTAGTTCTGTTAGGAAATCGCAAAAGAAAGTGAATCACAGAAAAAGGTTACTTTCGGTGTTTTTATATTGAAGGGAAAATTAAGTTCAAGGATGAACACATTGTTGAAGAAGGCCGTAAAATTAGTAAAACGTAGAAAGTGGTTACTTTCGGTCGTGTGGTTAAAGAGACCAGGAGGGAATAAGACAAGGCAGGGTGACTGCGTTGCTGAAGGTCAAATTTAAAGTCAAATTCCTTCTCGAGGCTTGATAGTTGAAAATTAAAAAAAGTTTCAACCAATCAAAGTTTGAGGAATGAAAAACCTTTGAACACAAACTGATAATTGAAAAATGAGAAACCAAAAAAAAATCTAACAAATGGAGTTCAGCGTGTTCATGCCCTTTTACGTTATTAAAAAATATTCTGAAATTGTCAAAAAATTGAAAAGCCGATTGCTTGCTTATTGAGTGATGGAATAAATGATGAGGAGCGAGCCTGAATGACAGTGCTGAGAAAAGAAAGATTGGAAAAAATTAGAGGTCAAGAATTTGAAGACTCGCCCGCTTCTGATCAATGTTTTTTTCAATTATTAGCAGGGGTTAAATGGTTACCGGACCAGCGATGTTGGCGCCTGATCTACTTTCTCTTCTCCTTACGTTCTATTTTACTTTTTCTCTACTTCTCTTTCCACTCTTTTTGCCTTTCCTCGTACCCTTTTCAACTCGCTCGGCGCGTTCAAACAAACTTTAGACCGGTCCTTTAACGCCTGATTAGTAGATGAATTCAGGCGACCTGGCGTTTAACAAACTTTTCCTTTACGCTCTTTTGTCAAACTTCTCTTACCGTAACTCACCGAAATCCTGTTTACTAGTTTCTACGCTGTTTTGTCAAACTTCTAATCACGTAATAAAAAGAGAGAACTAGTAAATAGATCGGTGAGCTGATTACGGTAAGAGAAGTTCGACAAAAGAGCGTTAAGGAAGAAATTTGTTAATGGCCTCCGACCTATAATTTTTGAAGCTCGCTACTGACGAACTTTTTAAAATTATAATTTTTGCTTCCCGGGCGATAACAACACATGCATAGCTCACCAAACTTGTTACATTTCTCTCGGTCGCCCGCCCATCCCCCACAACATTTCTCTCGGTCGCCCGCCCATCCCCCACAACATTTCTCTCGGTCGCCCGCCCATCCCCCACAACATTTCTCTCGGTCGCCCGCCCATCCCCCACAACATTTCTCTCGGTCGCCCGCCCATCCCCCACAACATTTCTCTCGGTCGCCCGCCCATCCCCCACAACATTTCTCTCGGTCGCCCGCCCATCCCCCACAACATTTTTTTGAAGGTGAAGAAAATTATAACATAAAATGATCTTTTGAAAAAGTGGATATGCGCAAGTGGACAAAAGGTCAAAATTATAACTCCTGTCGTTGTTACGCGAAATAAAAGACTCTATAAACCAGACCAAAAATTTTGTTTGTCTTCCCCACTCCCTCCCCCCTTTCCGAGTTGTTGTCTTCCCCACTCCCTCCCCCCTTTCCGAGTTGTTGTCTTCCCCACTCCCTCCCCCCTTTCCGAGTTGTTGTCTTCCCCACTCCCTCCCCCCTTTCCGAGTTGTTGTCTTCCCCACTCCCTCCCCCCTTTCCGAGTTGTTGTCTTCCCCACTCCCTCCCCCCTTTCCGAGTTGTTGTCTTCCCCACTCCCTCCCCCCTTTCCGAGTTGTTGTCTTCCCCACTCCCTCCCCCCTTTCCGAGTTGTTGTCTTCCCCACTCCCTCCCCCCTTTCCGAGTTACGAAGAATCCACCGGTCACCCGCACGGAAATTTTTTTCAACACATCCTGGTGAGCTATGAACACATGCATTTTCTACTTTATAGACTCGCCAAATTACAGGGCATTTGCCGAAAAGCCTGATTTTTAAAAGCGTGATACGTGAAATGCATTACCGTACTCAACAACATAGCTCACCAGCACTGTTGAGATTTTTTTCAAACGACCGTTTTTCAGCCAAAAAGTCTGAAATAATGACGAGCTATCTCTTTTTACCGGTTCCGTGTCATTTACAGAGCGACGCTTCGCTGAGCGTCACCTTGCACCGGACATTTTGGGTTCAAAGTAATTAAAAAATCCTATTCTTGCTATTTCACGAAGTGGTGATGGAATTTAGAAATTTAGTCATCAAATTGACAAAAAATAATAATACGAGAAACTTTCTCATGCGGTCTCTTTATCCTAAACCTTACAGCCTCATTAGCGTAATTTTTGCCTAAGCAAAAAAAGTGGATAATAGCTGAAAACAGCGAAGACAATTTACTGCTAATTGCCGAATGCGAAAAATTTTCGGTGCGAAATGTTGGATGCAAAGTGTCGCTCTGCAAAATGTCCGGTACAAAATAACGCTCTGCAAAGTAACGTGTTACCTTTTTTATATCTATCTCGCTTCTCATTATTGCAGACTTCTTCGCTTGAAGAGCGATCGTGAACTATGCTCTATAATTACTGACCAGTGCAGCAGGGCACAATCGCTCGCTGCTGAATAGCGGAAGGCTTATCGAAACCTAAAGCGAAAATACCGCGAAGCAGTAGCTGCTTCAGATTCATTGAATCGAACGCTTCAACGACACTGTCGTAGTTGCCCTAAATTTAGGTTCAGTCTTTAGAAGTCAAGACATTCAAAAGAAAAACCAGCAAATTCATCTGATTCAGAAAACTTGTAAGTGCTCGCTTGAGACATTGGTTTGAACTCAGCCACATCTCACCCAAACGAGTTACTATTTGATCTACCTTTCGTGACGACTGAATTATGCATTGAAAACAATAATGTCAGCGCTTTTTGAAAGGAATTTTTGTGTCGATGTTTTGTGTTTTTATAGTGCAATTTACTAACTTTTTCAGTTATTGGGTCATTTTCTTGATACCGTCTCGTTCGCCTAAGCCGTACGGCCTCGTTTGCTTAGTCATACGGCCTCGTTAGCTAAGGCATACGGCCTCGTGAGAGTAAACCTTTTCCTAAGCCTAAGCGTTTTCAATATAAAAATAATTTTTTGATGTAAAAAGTTCTGTGTTTTAAGAAACGATGCCGTTTTAAGAAACGCAACGCGACCGCGTTCTTGGGTGAACGTGAACGGGTAGAACGAGGTGTACACTTTGTGGCCGTTACTAAAGCAAGCCGTGCACGCCAAATCATCACTAATGCACGCTAACGCGCGGGAAAATTCTTAACTCCGCCCCATGTGCTTTATTTAAAACGTCGCCCTTCGTCAATGGTTTATTAAACTTTCGCACGTATGCTGCTTGATATGGCATGATATTATTGGAGAAAATTCATATTTTTGGAGGAAAAAAATTTTGTAAATAATTGACTGGAATAAAGAATTGAAATTATAGTATGAAACACAATAGTGCCTCAAACACTCTTTCTCTCTTTCCCGCGCGTTGGCGTGCATTAGCGTGCATGGCGCGCTTTAATAATGGCCCAATATGTTAAAGGCCTTTTTTTTTTATGTAAAAACACCTTTTTTGAAAATGTAAATGAGTCAGAAGTATGACCCATGGAACATCTGGGAGGGTGGGGGCCTAAAGTGAAAAAAGTGCCTTTTTTCATTAAAAAACGCTTGGGCTTAGGAAAAAGTTTACGCTAAAGCGAACGAGATCAAGAAAATGACCCAATTGAACCTCTGGGGGCCCCCAAAGTGAAGAAGTTCCGAATTTTCAAACTTGAAAAGGCATTTAAAACTGATGTAATTTTCTCATCTTCGAAAATTTTTTGGTTAATACAAAATGTATTGAGACTATACTATACTTTGAGATGATCGAAGCTAAAATATCATTTTTAAGGAAAGATCTGTTATTAGATAAGTCATACCTCGATGATGCCATCAACGTCAGTCGACTGGGCCCCGCTGTGCGGGGCCTCCCCGGTGGCGCCGTTATTTACATAGTTATCTCTGCAAAAAAAAACATTATTGATTTTCTTGTACCTCTATACCGGCAAAAAGATATTCAATACCGACCCTCCCAGTCATCGGCAATATTTCACTTGAATTGAGCAAGTTTTATTTAATACTTACGTTTTATAATAACTTCGGACTTATAATGGCCATTACAAAAGCACACCGTGCACACTGTACAAATGCACGCTGCACACTGTATAATTACAAATGCACGCTGAGGCGCGGGAAAGATAGAAAGAGTGTTTGACTTAAGAATTTTCCCGGGCTCAGCGTGCATTTGTAATTATACAGTATGCAGCGTGCATTTGTACAGTGCGCACAGTGTGCTTTTGTAATAGCCCTTATAATGAACGATTGAGAAATAGACTATTTCGTAACGGTCAAGGCCAATAAGTGAAGAATTGTCGTACCTAAAACTCGAATTCCACTCCAAAATTCAGAGTAAATCCGTTTCTGCTTAAAAAAATTGAACTTGAAATACCATATATTACAATTGAGAGCCCGAAAAACAATTTTTTAAAAGTAAATGTTGGAAAAGTTTGAGAGATATATGTTGAAAAGATAGAATACTTACTGGTTGTTCGCATCAGTCATGACAAATAATGAAGAGCCAATCAACTGGTTTTGCTAGGATGATACTTGATGAACGTTGTTTCCTTCCTTGTGGAAAGGACCGAATGCAATTCTCTTCTCCAAAGGAATACCTTCGACGCCAACCGTAGCCATTCCAAAAGAAACTCTTGAACGGAAGGCAAATACGGTGAAACTGGCGATTGGCCAAGATTGTCTTGGCACTATGCCCGTTGTTTAGCGTCAAACTACAAAATCTATTTAGAATTGGTTAAACATTTTAATTGCATTAAGAAATAAACTAAAAAAATGGAAAGCTCGGCAGAGTCTGCAATGACTTCAGTCTGTGTGCGTGCAAAGCATCAATTCGTTGGCAAGAATAACGACGAGGCATGTTCTGAAAATTATCCTTTTTACAATTATTAGATTTCATTCTCGAGATTCTGTTTACTCTTGTGCTGGTTTCATCAACAACCACTGCATGCTTTCGATTGAAAAGCCAAGTTTTGAAGTGTAAGGGCAACGCGTATCATGCCACGAAAACGTAAAACCAGTTTATTTTCAAATTCTAAGTCACACAGTTTAAAGGCAGTGACGCCTGGTTAAGATGACAAATGATTGAACTATCGCACAGAAAAAAGCTAGTTTAGTTTTGCTACCTGAAGCTGAAAAATCTTTGAAAACGAAAAACATTAAAAAAATTTCTTTCACGTTTTGTAATATTAAAACACGGAAATTGAAGGTTAATTGGTATTATATTGTTTAATTTAGTTGTAGATGGTGCGTATTTATGTTTATGACCATATATGAGTGACATGAATGTCTTGAATTCGAAAGTTTAATGCGTTCACAGAACAGAAAGAATTTTCTATATTAAAAGTAGAAAGAGTTTTAAAAAAGATTCTATTCCCCTCTTCTGGTGAATACTTTTAGTTATTTTCCTGGAGACAAGTCAGATTCAGCTCTCTTTCGCGGTGGGTGATGTGATAGCCGTTTCGCAGCAAGTTGAAGGTGGTTGGTGGGAAGGAACTCTGAATGGGGAAACCGGCTGGTTTCCTGTCGCCTACGTCACATTACTCACCGAGAGAGGTTTTTGTTTATTACTCGAACGACACTTTGATAGGTCAAGATCAGGTTCTTCTGAGGGGGTAAAAAAAATCAATGCGCTCTCCAAAAACCCCGAAAACATTAAAATATATGCGCTTGGAAATACTTTTTTATCGGATTTTTTGTAGGGAAAGTCCAAATCATGAATTTTTGAACTCTGAAATTTCAAAAATCTATGCGCTCGAAAAATGTGCGGCTGCTGAAAAACATCCTGTTCAAGATCATAGATCTTCGTTCCAATTTCAAAGTAGTATAAAGAGGTTCGGTAATGAGGCTGTTACTTAGACCAGCAAAAGAATCGGGTAGATCAATAAGACCAAGTATGAGATATCATCAAATTTTGAAGAAAGGTATAGCGTGCGTATAATAGAAAGTGTATTATAGAAAGTGCTATGCAAACAGAAAATTCGTGTCCAAACAATCTTCAAGTAGTGCATAGGTTTTTCCGCAGTGCGGTTTATCGAAACAACCTGTCGATAACTGTCAAGTGTTAGTGAACCGTGCTTTTTGACCAATTTTCAATTCAAAATGCTGCAGACAAGTTGAATCGGTCCAAGTCTGTGCCAAGCACGGCGATGGCTGCTTCAATGGAAGCAGCTGGGAGTGACATCCTAATGACCACGTCGACTAAGAAACAATTCATCCAGATGGTTCTCGAGGATTTAGTATGTTCCGAACAGGAGTACATAGCAAAGTTAAACGAGTTGGTAGACGAGTATCTCGAGCCACTCTCAAAATGTACCATGTCAGTTGTATTATTTATAAAAACCTTTTTTTACTTGCTGGATACCAGGGTCATATAAGGCTACTGAAGAGTCCTGCAGAAAACGGGATAACCTGAGAATAAAGAGACATGGTTCACAGAATGAAAAGTTTTGCTCTCACAATCACAGCTTTATCGCCAAAAGATCGTCAGATGGGGGTTTGAAGAAAATAAAAAAAGAGGAAATGGCGTTTCCCAGAAAATTTATAGTGAACTGCTTAGTTTTCAATCTCTTTATAGTGAACTGCTTAGTTTTCAATCTCTTTATAGTGAACTGCTTAGTTTTCAATCTCTTTATAGTGAACTGCTTAGTTTTCAATCTCTTTATAGTGAACTGCTTAGTTTTCAATCTCTTTATAGTGAACTGCTTAGTTTTCAATCTCTTTATAGTGAACTGCTTAGTTTTCAATCTCCTTATAGTGAACTGCTTAGTTTTCAATCTCTTTATAGTGAACTGCTTAGTTTTCAATCTCTTTATAGTGAACTGCTTAGTTTTCAATCTCTTTATAGTGAACTGCTTAGTTTTCAATCTCTTTATAGTGAACTGCTTAGTTTTCAATCTCTTTATAGTGAACTGCTTAGTTTTCAATCTCTTTATAGTGAACTGCTTAGTTTTCAATCTCCTTATAGTGAACTGCTTAGTTTTCAATCTCTTTATAGTGAACTGCTTAGTTTTCAATCTCTTTATAGTGAACTGCTTAGTTTTCAATCTCTTTATAGTGAACTGCTTAGTTTTCAATCTCTTTATAGTGAACTGCTTAGTTTTCAATCTCTTTATAGTGAACTGCTTAGTTTTCAATCTCTTTATAGTGAACTGCTTAGTTTTCAATCTCTTTACAGTGAACTGCTTAGTTTTCAATCTCTTTATAGTGAACTGCTTAGTTTTCAATCTCTTTACAGTGAACTGCTTAGTTTTCAATCTCTTTATAGTGAACTGCTTAGTTTTCAATCTCTTTATAGTGAACTGCTTAGTTTTCAATCTCTTTATAGTGAACTGCTTAGTTTTCAATCTCTTTATAGTGAACTGCTTAGTTTTCAATCTCTTTACAGTGAACTGCTTAGTTTTCAATCTCTTTATAGTGAACTGCTTAGTTTTCAATCTCTTTACAGTGAACTGCTTAGTTTTCAATCTCTTTATAGTGAACTGCTTAGTTTTCAATCTCTTTATAGTGAACTGCTTAGTTTTCAATCTCTTTATAGTGAACTGCTTAGTTTTCAATCTCTTTATAGTGAACTGCTTAGTTTTCAATCTCTTTACAGTGAACTGCTTAGTTTTCAATCTCTTTATAGTGAACTGCTTAGTTTTCAATCTCTTTATAGTGAACTGCTTAGTTTTCAATCTCTTTATAGTGAACTGCTTAGTTTTCAATCTCTTTATAGTGAACTGCTTAGTTTTCAATCTCTTTACAGTGAACTGCTTAGTTTTCAATCTCTTTATAGTGAACTGCTTAGTTTTCAATCTCTTTACAGTGAACTGCTTAGTTTTCAATCTCTTTATAGTGAACTGCTTAGTTTTCAATCTCTTTATAGTGAACTGCTTAGTTTTCAATCTCTTTATAGTGAACTGCTTAGTTTTCAATCTCTTTACAGTGAACTGCTTAGTTTTCAATCTCTTTATAGTGAACTGCTTAGTTTTCAATCTCTTTATAGTGAACTGCTTAGTTTTCAATCTCTTTATAGTGAACTGCTTAGTTTTCAATCTCTTTATAGTGAACTGCTTAGTTTTCAATCTCTTTATAGTGAACTGCTTAGTTTTCAATCTCTTTATAGTGAACTGCTTAGTTTTCAATCTCTTTATAGTGAACTGCTTAGTTTTCAATCTCTTTATAGTGAACTGCTTAGTTTTCAATCTCTTTATAGTGAACTGCTTAGTTTTCAATCTCTTTATAGTGAACTGCTTAGTTTTCAATCTCTTTATAGTGAACTGCTTAGTTTTCAATCTCTTTATAGTGAACTGCTTAGTTTTCAATCTCTTTATAGTGAACTGCTTAGTTTTCAATCTCTTTATAGTGAACTGCTTAGTTTTCAATCTCTTTATAGTGAACTGCTTAGTTTTCAATCTCTTTATAGTGAACTGCTTAGTTTTCAATCTCTTTACAGTGAACTGCTTAGTTTTCAATCTCTTTATAGTGAACTGCTTAGTTTTCAATCTCTTTACAGTGAACTGCTTAGTTTTCAATCTCTTTATAGTGAACTGCTTAGTTTTCAATCTCTTTATAGTGAACTGCTTAGTTTTCAATCTCTTTATAGTGAACTGCTTAGTTTTCAATCTCTTTATAGTGAACTGCTTAGTTTTCAATCTCTTTACAGTGAACTGCTTAGTTTTCAATCTCTTTATAGTGAACTGCTTAGTTTTCAATCTCTTTACAGTGAACTGCTTAGTTTTCAATCTCTTTATAGTGAACTGCTTAGTTTTCAATCTCTTTATAGTGAACTGCTTAGTTTTCAATCTCTTTATAGTGAACTGCTTAGTTTTCAATCTCTTTATAGTGAACTGCTTAGTTTTCAATCTCTTTACAGTGAACTGCTTAGTTTTCAATCTCTTTATAGTGAACTGCTTAGTTTTCAATCTCTTTATAGTGAACTGCTTAGTTTTCAATCTCTTTATAGTGAACTGCTTAGTTTTCAATCTCTTTATAGTGAACTGCTTAGTTTTCAATCTCTTTATAGTGAACTGCTTAGTTTTCAATCTCTTTGTAGTGAACTGCTTAGTTTTCAATCTCTTTATAGTGAACTGCTTAGTTTTCAATCTCTTTATAGTGAACTGCTTAGTTTTCAATCTCTTTATAGTGAACTGCTTAGTTTTCAATCTCTTTATAGTGAACTGCTTAGTTTTCAATCTCTTTATAGTGAACTGCTTAGTTTTCAATCTCTTTATAGTGAACTGCTTAGTTTTCAATCTCTTTATAGTGAACTGCTTAGTTTTCAATCTCTTTATAGTGAACTGCTTAGTTTTCAATCTCTTTATAGTGAACTGCTTAGTTTTCAATCTCTTTACAGTGAACTGCTTAGTTTTCAATCTCTTTATAGTGAACTGCTTAGTTTTCAATCTCTTTACAGTGAACTGCTTAGTTTTCAATCTCTTTATAGTGAACTGCTTAGTTTTCAATCTCTTTATAGTGAACTGCTTAGTTTTCAATCTCTTTATAGTGAACTGCTTAGTTTTCAATCTCTTTACAGTGAACTGCTTAGTTTTCAATCTCTTTATAGTGAACTGCTTAGTTTTCAATCTCTTTATAGTGAACTGCTTAGTTTTCAATCTCTTTATAGTGAACTGCTTAGTTTTCAATCTCTTTATAGTGAACTGCTTAGTTTTCAATCTCTTTATAGTGAACTGCTTAGTTTTCAATCTCTTTATAGTGAACTGCTTAGTTTTCAATCTCTTTATAGTGAACTGCTTAGTTTTCAATCTCTTTATAGTGAACTGCTTAGTTTTCAATCTCTTTATAGTGAACTGCTTAGTTTTCAATCTCTTTATAGTGAACTGCTTAGTTTTCAATCTCTTTATAGTGAACTGCTTAGTTTTCAATCTCTTTATAGTGAACTGCTTAGTTTTCAATCTCTTTATAGTGAACTGCTTAGTTTTCAATCTCTTTATAGTGAACTGCTTAGTTTTCAATCTCTTTATAGTGAACTGCTTAGTTTTCAATCTCTTTATAGTGAACTGCTTAGTTTTCAATCTCTTTATAGTGAACTGCTTAGTTTTCAATCTCTTTATAGTGAACTGCTTAGTTTTCAATCTCTTTATAGTGAACTGCTTAGTTTTCAATCTCTTTATAGTGAACTGCTTAGTTTTCAATCTCTTTATAGTGAACTGCTTAGTTTTCAATCTCTTTATAGTGAACTGCTTAGTTTTCAATCTCTTTATAGTGAACTGCTTAGTTTTCAATCTCTTTATAGTGAACTGCTTAGTTTTCAATCTCTTTATAGTGAACTGCTTAGTTTTCAATCTCTTTATAGTGAACTGCTTAGTTTTCAATCTCTTTATAGTGAACTGCTTAGTTTTCAATCTCTTTATAGTGAACTGCTTAGTTTTCAATCTCTTTATAGTGAACTGCTTAGTTTTCAATCTCTTTATAGTGAACTGCTTAGTTTTCAATCTCTTTATAGTGAACTGCTTAGTTTTCAATCTCTTTATAGTGAACTGCTTAGTTTTCAATCTCTTTATAGTGAACTGCTTAGTTTTCAATCTCTTTATAGTGAACTGCTTAGTTTTCAATCTCTTTATAGTGAACTGCTTAGTTTTCAATCTCTTTATAGTGAACTGCTTAGTTTTCAATCTCTTTATAGTGAACTGCTTAGTTTTCAATCTCTTTATAGTGAACTGCTTAGTTTTCAATCTCTTTATAGTGAACTGCTTAGTTTTCAATCTCTTTATAGTGAACTGCTTAGTTTTCAATCTCTTTATAGTGAACTGCTTAGTTTTCAATCTCTTTATAGTGAACTGCTTAGTTTTCAATCTCTTTATAGTGAACTGCTTAGTTTTCAATCTCTTTATAGTGAACTGCTTAGTTTTCAATCTCTTTATAGTGAACTGCTTAGTTTTCAATCTCTTTATAGTGAACTGCTTAGTTTTCAATCTCTTTATAGTGAACTGCTTAGTTTTCAATCTCTTTATAGTGAACTGCTTAGTTTTCAATCTCTTTATAGTGAACTGCTTAGTTTTCAATCTCTTTATAGTGAACTGCTTAGTTTTCAATCTCTTTATAGTGAACTGCTTAGTTTTCAATCTCTTTATAGTGAACTGCTTAGTTTTCAATCTCTTTATAGTGAACTGCTTAGTTTTCAATCTCTTTATAGTGAACTGCTTAGTTTTCAATCTCTTTATAGTGAACTGCTTAGTTTTCAATCTCTTTATAGTGAACTGCTTAGTTTTCAATCTCTTTATAGTGAACTGCTTAGTTTTCAATCTCTTTATAGTGAACTGCTTAGTTTTCAATCTCTTTATAGTGAACTGCTTAGTTTTCAATCTCTTTATAGTGAACTGCTTAGTTTTCAATCTCTTTATAGTGAACTGCTTAGTTTTCAATCTCTTTATAGTGAACTGCTTAGTTTTCAATCTCTTTATAGTGAACTGCTTAGTTTTCAATCTCTTTATAGTGAACTGCTTAGTTTTCAATCTCTTTATAGTGAACTGCTTAGTTTTCAATCTCTTTATAGTGAACTGCTTAGTTTTCAATCTCTTTATAGTGAACTGCTTAGTTTTCAATCTCTTTATAGTGAACTGCTTAGTTTTCAATCTCTTTATAGTGAACTGCTTAGTTTTCAATCTCTTTATAGTGAACTGCTTAGTTTTCAATCTCTTTATAGTGAACTGCTTAGTTTTCAATCTCTTTATAGTGAACTGCTTAGTTTTCAATCTCTTTATAGTGAACTGCTTAGTTTTCAATCTCTTTATAGTGAACTGCTTAGTTTTCAATCTCTTTATAGTGAACTGCTTAGTTTTCAATCTCTTTATAGTGAACTGCTTAGTTTTCAATCTCTTTATAGTGAACTGCTTAGTTTTCAATCTCTTTATAGTGAACTGCTTAGTTTTCAATCTCTTTATAGTGAACTGCTTAGTTTTCAATCTCTTTATAGTGAACTGCTTAGTTTTCAATCTCTTTATAGTGAACTGCTTAGTTTTCAATCTCTTTATAGTGAACTGCTTAGTTTTCAATCTCTTTATAGTGAACTGCTTAGTTTTCAATCTCTTTATAGTGAACTGCTTAGTTTTCAATCTCTTTATAGTGAACTGCTTAGTTTTCAATCTCTTTATAGTGAACTGCTTAGTTTTCAATCTCTTTATAGTGAACTGCTTAGTTTTCAATCTCTTTATAGTGAACTGCTTAGTTTTCAATCTCTTTATAGTGAACTGCTTAGTTTTCAATCTCTTTATAGTGAACTGCTTAGTTTTCAATCTCTTTATAGTGAACTGCTTAGTTTTCAATCTCTTTATAGTGAACTGCTTAGTTTTCAATCTCTTTATAGTGAACTGCTTAGTTTTCAATCTCTTTATAGTGAACTGCTTAGTTTTCAATCTCTTTATAGTGAACTGCTTAGTTTTCAATCTCTTTATAGTGAACTGCTTAGTTTTCAATCTCTTTATAGTGAACTGCTTAGTTTTCAATCTCTTTATAGTGAACTGCTTAGTTTTCAATCTCTTTATAGTGAACTGCTTAGTTTTCAATCTCTTTATAGTGAACTGCTTAGTTTTCAATCTCTTTATAGTGAACTGCTTAGTTTTCAATCTCTTTATAGTGAACTGCTTAGTTTTCAATCTCTTTATAGTGAACTGCTTAGTTTTCAATCTCTTTATAGTGAACTGCTTAGTTTTCAATCTCTTTATAGTGAACTGCTTAGTTTTCAATCTCTTTATAGTGAACTGCTTAGTTTTCAATCTCTTTATAGTGAACTGCTTAGTTTTCAATCTCTTTATAGTGAACTGCTTAGTTTTCAATCTCTTTATAGTGAACTGCTTAGTTTTCAATCTCTTTATAGTGAACTGCTTAGTTTTCAATCTCTTTATAGTGAACTGCTTAGTTTTCAATCTCTTTATAGTGAACTGCTTAGTTTTCAATCTCTTTATAGTGAACTGCTTAGTTTTCAATCTCTTTATAGTGAACTGCTTAGTTTTCAATCTCTTTATAGTGAACTGCTTAGTTTTCAATCTCTTTATAGTGAACTGCTTAGTTTTCAATCTCTTTATAGTGAACTGCTTAGTTTTCAATCTCTTTATAGTGAACTGCTTAGTTTTCAATCTCTTTATAGTGAACTGCTTAGTTTTCAATCTCTTTATAGTGAACTGCTTAGTTTTCAATCTCTTTATAGTGAACTGCTTAGTTTTCAATCTCTTTATAGTGAACTGCTTAGTTTTCAATCTCTTTATAGTGAACTGCTTAGTTTTCAATCTCTTTATAGTGAACTGCTTAGTTTTCAATCTCTTTATAGTGAACTGCTTAGTTTTCAATCTCTTTATAGTGAACTGCTTAGTTTTCAATCTCTTTATAGTGAACTGCTTAGTTTTCAATCTCTTTATAGTGAACTGCTTAGTTTTCAATCTCTTTATAGTGAACTGCTTAGTTTTCAATCTCTTTATAGTGAACTGCTTAGTTTTCAATCTCTTTATAGTGAACTGCTTAGTTTTCAATCTCTTTATAGTGAACTGCTTAGTTTTCAATCTCTTTATAGTGAACTGCTTAGTTTTCAATCTCTTTATAGTGAACTGCTTAGTTTTCAATCTCTTTATAGTGAACTGCTTAGTTTTCAATCTCTTTATAGTGAACTGCTTAGTTTTCAATCTCTTTATAGTGAACTGCTTAGTTTTCAATCTCTTTATAGTGAACTGCTTAGTTTTCAATCTCTTTATAGTGAACTGCTTAGTTTTCAATCTCTTTATAGTGAACTGCTTAGTTTTCAATCTCTTTATAGTGAACTGCTTAGTTTTCAATCTCTTTATAGTGAACTGCTTAGTTTTCAATCTCTTTATAGTGAACTGCTTAGTTTTCAATCTCTTTATAGTGAACTGCTTAGTTTTCAATCTCTTTATAGTGAACTGCTTAGTTTTCAATCTCTTTATAGTGAACTGCTTAGTTTTCAATCTCTTTATAGTGAACTGCTTAGTTTTCAATCTCTTTATAGTGAACTGCTTAGTTTTCAATCTCTTTATAGTGAACTGCTTAGTTTTCAATCTCTTTATAGTGAACTGCTTAGTTTTCAATCTCTTTATAGTGAACTGCTTAGTTTTCAATCTCTTTATAGTGAACTGCTTAGTTTTCAATCTCTTTATAGTGAACTGCTTAGTTTTCAATCTCTTTATAGTGAACTGCTTAGTTTTCAATCTCTTTATAGTGAACTGCTTAGTTTTCAATCTCTTTATAGTGAACTGCTTAGTTTTCAATCTCTTTATAGTGAACTGCTTAGTTTTCAATCTCTTTATAGTGAACTGCTTAGTTTTCAATCTCTTTATAGTGAACTGCTTAGTTTTCAATCTCTTTATAGTGAACTGCTTAGTTTTCAATCTCTTTATAGTGAACTGCTTAGTTTTCAATCTCTTTATAGTGAACTGCTTAGTTTTCAATCTCTTTATAGTGAACTGCTTAGTTTTCAATCTCTTTATAGTGAACTGCTTAGTTTTCAATCTCTTTATAGTGAACTGCTTAGTTTTCAATCTCTTTATAGTGAACTGCTTAGTTTTCAATCTCTTTATAGTGAACTGCTTAGTTTTCAATCTCTTTATAGTGAACTGCTTAGTTTTCAATCTCTTTATAGTGAACTGCTTAGTTTTCAATCTCTTTATAGTGAACTGCTTAGTTTTCAATCTCTTTATAGTGAACTGCTTAGTTTTCAATCTCTTTATAGTGAACTGCTTAGTTTTCAATCTCTTTATAGTGAACTGCTTAGTTTTCAATCTCTTTATAGTGAACTGCTTAGTTTTCAATCTCTTTATAGTGAACTGCTTAGTTTTCAATCTCTTTATAGTGAACTGCTTAGTTTTCAATCTCTTTATAGTGAACTGCTTAGTTTTCAATCTCTTTATAGTGAACTGCTTAGTTTTCAATCTCTTTATAGTGAACTGCTTAGTTTTCAATCTCTTTATAGTGAACTGCTTAGTTTTCAATCTCTTTATAGTGAACTGCTTAGTTTTCAATCTCTTTATAGTGAACTGCTTAGTTTTCAATCTCTTTATAGTGAACTGCTTAGTTTTCAATCTCTTTATAGTGAACTGCTTAGTTTTCAATCTCTTTATAGTGAACTGCTTAGTTTTCAATCTCTTTATAGTGAACTGCTTAGTTTTCAATCTCTTTATAGTGAACTGCTTAGTTTTCAATCTCTTTATAGTGAACTGCTTAGTTTTCAATCTCTTTATAGTGAACTGCTTAGTTTTCAATCTCTTTATAGTGAACTGCTTAGTTTTCAATCTCTTTATAGTGAACTGCTTAGTTTTCAATCTCTTTATAGTGAACTGCTTAGTTTTCAATCTCTTTATAGTGAACTGCTTAGTTTTCAATCTCTTTATAGTGAACTGCTTAGTTTTCAATCTCTTTATAGTGAACTGCTTAGTTTTCAATCTCTTTATAGTGAACTGCTTAGTTTTCAATCTCTTTATAGTGAACTGCTTAGTTTTCAATCTCTTTATAGTGAACTGCTTAGTTTTCAATCTCTTTATAGTGAACTGCTTAGTTTTCAATCTCTTTATAGTGAACTGCTTAGTTTTCAATCTCTTTATAGTGAACTGCTTAGTTTTCAATCTCTTTATAGTGAACTGCTTAGTTTTCAATCTCTTTATAGTGAACTGCTTAGTTTTCAATCTCTTTATAGTGAACTGCTTAGTTTTCAATCTCTTTATAGTGAACTGCTTAGTTTTCAATCTCTTTATAGTGAACTGCTTAGTTTTCAATCTCTTTATAGTGAACTGCTTAGTTTTCAATCTCTTTATAGTGAACTGCTTAGTTTTCAATCTCTTTATAGTGAACTGCTTAGTTTTCAATCTCTTTATAGTGAACTGCTTAGTTTTCAATCTCTTTATAGTGAACTGCTTAGTTTTCAATCTCTTTATAGTGAACTGCTTAGTTTTCAATCTCTTTATAGTGAACTGCTTAGTTTTCAATCTCTTTATAGTGAACTGCTTAGTTTTCAATCTCTTTATAGTGAACTGCTTAGTTTTCAATCTCTTTATAGTGAACTGCTTAGTTTTCAATCTCTTTATAGTGAACTGCTTAGTTTTCAATCTCTTTATAGTGAACTGCTTAGTTTTCAATCTCTTTATAGTGAACTGCTTAGTTTTCAATCTCTTTATAGTGAACTGCTTAGTTTTCAATCTCTTTATAGTGAACTGCTTAGTTTTCAATCTCTTTATAGTGAACTGCTTAGTTTTCAATCTCTTTATAGTGAACTGCTTAGTTTTCAATCTCTTTATAGTGAACTGCTTAGTTTTCAATCTCTTTATAGTGAACTGCTTAGTTTTCAATCTCTTTATAGTGAACTGCTTAGTTTTCAATCTCTTTATAGTGAACTGCTTAGTTTTCAATCTCTTTATAGTGAACTGCTTAGTTTTCAATCTCTTTATAGTGAACTGCTTAGTTTTCAATCTCTTTATAGTGAACTGCTTAGTTTTCAATCTCTTTATAGTGAACTGCTTAGTTTTCAATCTCTTTATAGTGAACTGCTTAGTTTTCAATCTCTTTATAGTGAACTGCTTAGTTTTCAATCTCTTTATAGTGAACTGCTTAGTTTTCAATCTCTTTATAGTGAACTGCTTAGTTTTCAATCTCTTTATAGTGAACTGCTTAGTTTTCAATCTCTTTATAGTGAACTGCTTAGTTTTCAATCTCTTTATAGTGAACTGCTTAGTTTTCAATCTCTTTATAGTGAACTGCTTAGTTTTCAATCTCTTTATAGTGAACTGCTTAGTTTTCAATCTCTTTATAGTGAACTGCTTAGTTTTCAATCTCTTTATAGTGAACTGCTTAGTTTTCAATCTCTTTATAGTGAACTGCTTAGTTTTCAATCTCTTTATAGTGAACTGCTTAGTTTTCAATCTCTTTATAGTGAACTGCTTAGTTTTCAATCTCTTTATAGTGAACTGCTTAGTTTTCAATCTCTTTATAGTGAACTGCTTAGTTTTCAATCTCTTTATAGTGAACTGCTTAGTTTTCAATCTCTTTATAGTGAACTGCTTAGTTTTCAATCTCTTTATAGTGAACTGCTTAGTTTTCAATCTCTTTATAGTGAACTGCTTAGTTTTCAATCTCTTTATAGTGAACTGCTTAGTTTTCAATCTCTTTATAGTGAACTGCTTAGTTTTCAATCTCTTTATAGTGAACTGCTTAGTTTTCAATCTCTTTATAGTGAACTGCTTAGTTTTCAATCTCTTTATAGTGAACTGCTTAGTTTTCAATCTCTTTATAGTGAACTGCTTAGTTTTCAATCTCTTTATAGTGAACTGCTTAGTTTTCAATCTCTTTATAGTGAACTGCTTAGTTTTCAATCTCTTTATAGTGAACTGCTTAGTTTTCAATCTCTTTATAGTGAACTGCTTAGTTTTCAATCTCTTTATAGTGAACTGCTTAGTTTTCAATCTCTTTATAGTGAACTGCTTAGTTTTCAATCTCTTTATAGTGAACTGCTTAGTTTTCAATCTCTTTATAGTGAACTGCTTAGTTTTCAATCTCTTTATAGTGAACTGCTTAGTTTTCAATCTCTTTATAGTGAACTGCTTAGTTTTCAATCTCTTTATAGTGAACTGCTTAGTTTTCAATCTCTTTATAGTGAACTGCTTAGTTTTCAATCTCTTTATAGTGAACTGCTTAGTTTTCAATCTCTTTATAGTGAACTGCTTAGTTTTCAATCTCTTTATAGTGAACTGCTTAGTTTTCAATCTCTTTATAGTGAACTGCTTAGTTTTCAATCTCTTTATAGTGAACTGCTTAGTTTTCAATCTCTTTATAGTGAACTGCTTAGTTTTCAATCTCTTTATAGTGAACTGCTTAGTTTTCAATCTCTTTATAGTGAACTGCTTAGTTTTCAATCTCTTTATAGTGAACTGCTTAGTTTTCAATCTCTTTATAGTGAACTGCTTAGTTTTCAATCTCTTTATAGTGAACTGCTTAGTTTTCAATCTCTTTATAGTGAACTGCTTAGTTTTCAATCTCTTTATAGTGAACTGCTTAGTTTTCAATCTCTTTATAGTGAACTGCTTAGTTTTCAATCTCTTTATAGTGAACTGCTTAGTTTTCAATCTCTTTATAGTGAACTGCTTAGTTTTCAATCTCACATACCCAAAGAGTTCGTAAATTCAGCGGAAAGCTCAAGAAGAATCAGAAACTTGACACTATTCAAAAATGAAAAGGTTTTTATGTAAGGGACTGTGTGTTTCGGAAACCCGCACTACGTATCACGCGCTATTCGAAAAGCTTGTGATGAAAATGCTCTGATCGTCTGTATCATCTTTTTCACTTCAAACGCTCTGAGGCTCTCTCAAAAGTCTCCCGTTTCCTCATTATTAATCATATTGATATACAAGCTCTTTTTGCGAATCTGAAGAAAAAGCTCATTTGGGAACTTCCATCCAAAGACAACAAAAACTCATTGCCAGTCACAAGTTTGAAACAGAGGTTTGCCAACGCTTATGTTAACCTCACCAATTAAGCCATATCTAAGGGGAGCGGTACCACATCTCACTTTAACTTGCCAACGGATTGGGAATAAAGTTGGTCTTCAAATTGCGAACACAAAAAACTTTTATAATGCGACATTGAAATTTTAGGTGCAAAATACTTTGTTTGCAGTGTGAATGAGAAAGAATTCGCTGTACTCGAAGGACGGCTTTCGGAGATTTTCGAATTACAATCGAATGTATTCCTGCACATCAAAGAAATGGCAGAGTCAGCGTTCTGGATTCTTCTAGTTTTAATTAGCTGTAATAATAATGAAGTTCGTATCCAAAGTTCAATAAAAATTACTTTCTTTTGTATTTTTTATAAACCTGAGCACTCTGTCAATACATATTCGAAGTGATTTTAATCATTAATTATAAGGAAGATTGTGTTGGACAGGCTGGAGATGTCCCAGCAGCGGATTGGTAATTTGCTGCTGACATCGGCAGTGTCGCTCAAGAATCTCCTGCTCCCCTATTGTGCCAACCATCCAGACGCCATACAAATCATCAGCTTCAAAAGGTTTCATTTCCAAAGTTGAATTGTTACCGGACCAGCTATGTTGGAGCATACATGTTCAATTCAATTCTTCATTTCCATGTAGTTTCAGGAACATGGATTATGATTCTATTTAAAAAATAAATATTTTGTTCAGTGGCAGTGTTTCTCTATTCCAACGAAAGGAAAAGTTTAATTTGTAATTTCCTTTAGTCTCAGACTATTGGCTTGGACACAATGACATTCATCCGTAGTACGCAAATTTTGTTCATAAATATTTCACAGAAAGAAATGCTGACAATTTAATTTGGCAAATAATTCCAGATAGAGATTGAACTTCATTCACATGTAGAAAATCGAGAACATTTCATTGTATATGGTAATGAAATTCTCAAGGAATGGGTATTTCTCACAGCTCTTGTGAGAGGAGCTAGAGTGAACAGAGAGGAGCTAGAGTGAACAGAGAGGAGCTAGAGTGAACAGAGAGGAGCTAGAGTGAACAGAGAGGAGCTAGAGTGAACAGAAAGGAGCTAGAGTGAACAGAGAGGAGCTAGAGTGAACAGAAAGGAGCTAGAGTGAACAGAGAGGAGCTAGAGTGAACAGACGAGAACAATCTAAATCAGAGGGTTCATGAATTCTCTTGTGTATGAATAATAGATCTGAAATAGTCCTTAGAGATTCTAAATTCAGAATTTTTAAACGTTCGGAGTAAATTAGATAGTTGAGCCCATTTCTAGCCAATACTCGTCTAGTAAAACTTCTTTGTACTTTTTCGATATCATTAACTAAACCGATCGCGGTAGGCGACAACACAGCATAGCTGTATTTAAGGAACGGACGGGTATATGTAACGAAAGCACGAGGTGATACATCAAGAGAATTGATTTTGAAAGTGCGCAAAAAAGATTGGCGAGGTACGTAGACTTCTTACATACGTTCTCGACTTGTTTCTTACAAGAAAGATTGCTTGAAAAAAACACACAAATCATCTATTTCGGAAGACTCGGTAATTGAATAACCATCAAGCCAATAATTGTGCATGGGGTAAGGTAAGTTGGCAGTTTGGCAGTTTGAAGATCAAAAGAGAAACGTGGCACATCGCAATACAACTTAATGTCATCGTTCGAGAAAAAAATTCCGCTTCGAAAACGATCTACATTCTCTTCTCCTGTTCTTTTTTAAAAATACTTTTCTCTACTTCTCTTTTTGTTCTTTTCCATCTCGCTCGGCGTGTACAAGCATGCCTTAGACCGGTCTCATACAACGCCTGTTTTTTGTTACTCGCGAAAATTGTGGTCCAGCAGAGGCTGTGATGATGATGATGATTGTTGCCCGTGCGGTTCCTTTGACGTTGAAAGGGGTCCACGAGTTCACGGTAAAAGCTCAAGCACACAGTCACACTCACTCAATTCTCTTTTTCTTTCTCTTCCGCTATCTCATTCTCTTTTTTAGCAGAGGCTGTGAGATAGAAGAAGCGACACCTTACTCTGTTTCGAGATGAAAAAAAGAATTTAAGGGATTTGTGTAAATTCGAATAGAAAGTTTTGTTGAGTTCGGAACTGGATGAATTCCTGGAAGCTCACGGCGGAAACCGGAAAACCCTGATTCAAGGTCTAAGTGAACCCTTTCGACATCTCAGCAAATATCCCACTGTTCTACAAGAACTACATAGAAGTTATCCAGTTAGCTTCTTTTTCTTTACCAAGTTTGGACTCGTTTCTTATTCTGATTTGGCAAATTTGAGTTTGAAGGCCACAGGACTTCACTGAGTTTGTGACTGCAAACTTTGTTTAGTAATTAAAGCGCTGTTTCTATACAGTCATCTCAAGATTATTTAGCTTATAGGTAAATTATTTATTAAAGTGTTACTCTTATTCAGGTATCAAATGATCTTACACATTTCTCTATTAAAACTAGCATATGTTTTTTGCCTTGAAGATTTTTGATTAATAAGTATTGATTGATTTTTCGTTTGACTTTTACATCCGCAGGAAGATCATCCGGATCGAGGAGATATTCATCGATCGTGCAGTGTGTATAGGGATTTAAAGGTTATGTTAGACTTTCATGGGTGGTTGTTTCTTATCACCCGCTAAAGAATCGGGTAGATCAACAAAGCTAATCATGAGGGAAAGGAAACATCGGAGGAAGACTGAGGGCGCGCGATGAAAAATAGAGAACGTATACCAACATAGAACTCGTATTACTAGCCTTTTTTGAAGATTGCGTGGACTTGGGACGAGATTTTACTCCTAGTATGGGTTAATGAAACACGTTGATCAGCAGCGACTCTTTGGAACACTACATAATTACTCTTAGCACCAGATGCGACCTAATGTGTGAAATTCACCGAAAAACTGAAACATGAATTCGAAAATGAATGTGGAGAGACAAATTTCGGTTTAGTCATTGATGTATAATGCATGATGCCTTGTCAAAAAATCCATTGGATTAAAGTTTAATAGGCGTTAAAGATCCTTTTAAGTTCTTTTCGTTAGAAAGACTATTTTCATACGTTTTTAAATGCGTTCGAAAGGTCACAACAGCTCGAGGACCCGCCGATAGGATCAGAAATTAGTTTTTTCGAACAAAAACTCTCATAACTAAGACCCCACCATCAACAAAAACTCTCATAACTAAGACCCCACCATCGAAAATATAAACAGTGTTCTCGAATAATTCGAAATATGAAGACACCAACAAAAAATAAGAAATAATTATTGAACTCTTGCTCTTTTGCTGCAGGAGTTATGCGAGTCAGTGAGACGACAGAGAGAGCTGCAGATTGAGTTCTTGTCCACTCCGAGCGTTTCTGGCTTCCTCCCGAATGCAGGTTCTCACAAAAACTTTCGCGAATTCCGGACTTGAACTCACGAGTGGCTATTACGTATACTACATATTACTGCCTGAGTGGTAATAAGTATGCTACAACCTTGTAGAATGAACCAATGGATGCTCCAGGAGTCTCTGCGTGTGTCTTGGTGCGATTCCAAAAAGCGTGAGGGACGTCAGCGATGAGATTTTAAAAAACTTTTTTCTTTTGAGTATTTTTTAAACTTTTTTTTAAGGCTTAGGTCAAGTTTACACTAACGAGACCGTAAGGCTCAGGAACGAAACCGTAATAAACGAAGGACAAAGTTATAAAATCTCATCGCTGACGTCCATCACGCGTTTTGGGAGCACGTTTTCCGGCAATTGTCTTATGTCTTTCGGGTGTTGGATGAGAAAGAGTAAGATACTTGCCAAAATTACCAGCAGCTTTTTTTTACAATTCAAGGAGAGGAGGGGTAGAACTTTGGTTCGGGCGTGGCATAATGATAGTGTGTTCGACTATTGTGCGAAGAGTCCCGAGTTCGACTCCCACCCCGGACAGATCCACCCAAACCAAGGGAGCCAATCCGCTTGAATTCGCCGCGTTCTTGAAGATAAGAACTTCGGGCTTGAAGCGTAATGGTCGGGTACAATACCATTGAGCCTCGGCCGCATTGGAAAGTTGATTGAATAAATCATAGTATTCCCGTTATTCTATTCAGTTAGTGTGTGGGTTTTTTTGTTTCAGAAGAGATATGCCACGTTGGTACGGTCTCCATATCGGAGGGGCCGGAATTTGAGAATGCGCATGACAGGTTTGAGCATGTAATTTGTCATCCAAAATTTCAAGAAATTGTGTTTTGTGTTTCAACATAATATCGGACGTTTATTTCACGGATAATCAAGTTACCGCACGGAAAAAATCTAGTCTTAGAGGCGGAATCAAGCCCAGCCAACTATAAAAATAATAATAGTGACCTTTTTTGCGTTGTTTTTTCCCCCCTGCGGTAGGGTACGCGATCCCCTGATATGCGGGACAGACCTATTCTGGTAGAACCAGGGACTGTTATTGGTATTGTTTTTGTTGTTGTTGTTCGCCCATAGGTCCTGTCGAGGGGAGTCATTTAGGATAGGTTGGTGAAGATCCTTTTGAGTCCGGAGAAATTTTTCCCGTCAACACTCGCACCACAGTCGGCGATTCTCTTTGTGAGACCCATTCGTTAACCGGAGAAGGGCAAGAGGTTATTTTACTGGCGCCTCGAGGACGCGCTCTATATCGGTGAGGATGAACCGGTTCCTTGCGATGGTGTAAACCAGGGACTTGTTTGTGAGAGCAGTGAATAGAGTTAGATTCCTCCAAGCGCATAACCAGCATTTCTTAAGATCGTTGTTTTGGGTAGTTATGTGGGGGGGGGGAAGTTAAACCCAGCAAACTATATATGTTTGGTTAATGAGGGTTTTTTACTGTTGAATTGCAGATTCAAATATGTTTGCTTAGTGAGGGTTTTTTACTGTTGAATTCCAGATTCGCTGCGCTGTACACGAAGACGCTCTTTCTGCTGGATATAACTGGATGTTCAGTTTACAATTTGGTGACGAGTATTCCTTTCAAGTCGAGTAATTCGTCTGCGGATGTAGCGGAATACACTAAAGTGCAGAAAATGGCTGTAAAAAACGCGTTGCGAATTCAAAGTAGTCAGTTTGTATTATTATTACTGTGTGACAAATTTTTCCGGCTTTTTTGTTTGTTATAACATTATAATTCACCTGTACAAGACAAGATATTGAAGAATAAAAAGAAAAAGAACGGGCGGCATTTGAATAGCGGGCCTAAAACAATGGAAAATGAGAAAGAGGTCTAGCACAGAGAAGGGGTAGAATTCGGGAAATATTAGA
This sequence comes from Allodiplogaster pararmata, assembly GCA_964056735.1. Lineage (NCBI taxonomy): Eukaryota > Metazoa > Nematoda > Chromadorea > Rhabditida > Diplogasteridae > Allodiplogaster > Allodiplogaster pararmata. The sequence goes on along the minus strand of OZ057408.1, from coordinate 39,020,763 downwards.
GAACACTCCAACAACATGAGGGGGAGGGGTCGCGGTAATTTATTGTGATAAAAAGTATTTTCAATCTTGAGGTGATTCATCAGTAGACGTGCAAATGGACTCGGGTTCCCAATTCGAGGCGGAGAGATGGATGGAGGCTTTCGCGAACTGTGGGTGGAAAGTCGAGAGGGAGGGGAAGGAGACAGGAGAGGCAGTTTCAAAGGGTTAGGTATACCATCGATTTGTAGAAATATCGGGGCTTTTTTCTGAGAGCTGGCAAAAAAGCGTTTAGGTCAAAAAGATAATAATTAGGGATCGGCACGCTTTTGAGAGAGATTTGAAATCATGCGGTGAAAATTACAGAATGGAATACCAACAGAAAACTTTCATCACAAACTTGTTTAAATAGGACATGAATTTTACCCCAGGACAGGATGAGGAAACACTCTGAAGTTTTTCTTAAGCTGATCGACATACTAAAAATAGTCAGCTGTGTTTAGTTTTGTGATATATCGATTGTTCTCTCTTTCTATATGAAATTGTGAATGAAATCCATCACAAAAAATTATATTGGGTGCGCAAGAAAATAACCACAGTTTTTAATCTTATTTTTATTAATTATTTCTTAAGTCAAACAGAAGATCAATCAACAAAGTATGATTCATCATGGTTGAGTAATGTGTTGCCATCGCGTGGACAGATCGTGGATGCCCTTGTAGTAGAACGACGGAGAGAGCGATTCGAAGAAGTCTTGCAACCATGATTTTACCTCTGCTTCGTTCTCAATTTTTTTTTCTCTGCGAGGTGGTTCTGCATGGAGCGGAATAGGTGGTAATCAGAAGGTGCCATGTCGGGCGAGTACGGTGGATGAGGCATCAACTCCCATTCCAGCTTCAACAGCTTCTGAACCGTTTTTTTCGCAATGTGTCGTCGTGCGTTGTCATGTAGGAATCGAATCTTGGCACTCTCTTCGCCTCGAGCCATCATAGCTTGCTGCACCCGGTCGAGTTGTGCACAGTAGACATCTGCTCTAACAGTCATGCCGTTAGGTAGCAGCTCCCAGTAGATGACACCGCGTGAGTTCCACCAAACACACAGCATCACTTTCATCGGGTGCAGTCCGGGTTTCGGAATCGCTTCTGGCAGATCGCCCTTGCTGAGCCACTGGCGCTTGCGTGTAACATTGCAGTAGGTCACCCACTTCTCGTCTCCAGTTAGCAATGTGTCCAGCCACTCGTCTCTTCTTTTGTAGGAGAGAAGTTGTGAGACGGCCGCGACTCGTCGTTTCCTGGGCCTCAGGTCGTGTGGCACCCATTACCCGAGCTTGTGTACTTTACCGAGCTCATGAAGCGCGTTCTCGATCGGGGTGTGAGAGACCGCGAAGTGCTGTGCAACCTCGTAACAAGTTCGTTTTAGATCGGCTTCGACAAAGGATCGAAGATCCTCAAGATCGAACTGGCGAGGCCGTCCTGGACGGTCCATGTCTTCCAGCGTGTGGTCGTCTTGCTTAAACCGACTGAACTAAGCCTGGCACTTTCGTTCACTAAGGCATCCTTGCCCGTATGCCTGACACAATTTTCGATGTGCTGCGGCAGCGCTCTCCCCCCAGCTTGAAGCAGAAGAGAAAAGAGGCCCGTAGTATCATTTTTTAGAGCTCACACCGTTCAGCCATTTGAAAAGCTAATAGAATGAGATGACTGAAAAAAAGAAAGTGAGAACTTCATATACCTTTACTAAAGAAAGTTTTAGAAAACTTCGGAAAAATAATTGACTTTTTTTGAACCGAGATTATTTTCTTGCACATCCAATATAAAGTTATCTTTTTTCCTATCTGATATGTGTAATTTTGAGAAGAAACAGTTCTGATGAGGAGGAAGAAACCAATGGGAGAAGAAGAAGCAGACTCCAAGCAGGTTCTTTTTATCCTGAAAAAAATAGAAGATTTTTAGAAATTTCATGGTTCAATTTTTGAAATGCGTTTGAAATGCTTCTGTTGTATGTGTGAAGTGTCCCCCTCCTACAGGTGTCTGTTGGTCATCAGATTCGACAGAGAGGGATGTCGAAAGCAAAGTCTCCGTAAGTTTAGAAAACTATCATTTCTGAAACATTTCAAATTTTTCCCAATCTGAAAGAATTTTTTTCATAAATGTGGTTGTTAATAAAAAATAATTTTAATAAATAAAAATATTAAAATTTTTAAATGAGTGTTAACAAAAAAGGTTAAACGTGTGTCATATCAGCTCTCGACGGCCTTCTGCTGCTTAACATGAGATTGTTTCATAGTGCGTTTCTAAATAAAAATGAGTTCCTCAAGAGCCGAACTTAACCAGAGAAGAGAGCACACTGGCAACAGTGGCCATTCGTGACTCTACAGCCTTAAGAGCCTGTCACGGATGGAGCCGGATCATCCAGTCCAGAATCGAGCGCGACCTCAGGTGGCGGATAGAGGGACGCCTCCATACGAAGAATTCGTGCTGAGAGGTAGCGGGAGAAATCCCGCCGCGGACCAAAACTGGGTAGTATAGCTCCTCGAAGGAGGGTGATGCCGGACCGGCCTGGGCAAGCCACCGGACAAAACATCAGCCGATACTCCGCTATACTTATCAATGGCGAGTCGAGGCGCCAGTCAAATAGCCTCTTGCCTATCTCCGGTCAACGACTGGCGAGACGTCTCTACTCCCACCCAAAACGATGCTAGGCCGGGTTGACCACCCACTCACAAGGCCTATAGCATGAACAGGTTGCTACAACGATGTCCGCCTTCACAAGGTGCAGCATGACAGTCTCAGGACTGCAAAGGACATCAAAACCCTTCTCCGGACGCATCTCGTCCGAAGAACACGAGAACCTCTTTCATTAAAGAGAGTGTTCATAACCAAAACTCTTCGATGCGGGCTGCTTGCCGGCAACAACAACAACAGAGAAGAGAGCAGTGGTGTTGGCCTAATAAATCAGCTTTGCCGACAGAGTGAAGTAGGCTCGAATGTCAAACTCGGCTCTCAAAATCAAAACGAAAATCTTGCAAGGCTCGAAAAATAGATCATTCAACGTAGTACTTGCCTATTCCAGTATTTTTTTCCTGTCGATGTTTTTCAAACTTGGAAATAATTGGTCTCCTCTTCGTGATTTTTATATGCTTTTCAGTCAGGAAGACCTAGGATTCCGACTCAATCACGACTTGGAGATGATTCTGTTGGATTCTTGGGAAGAGGATACTGTAGCCAAACCAACTGGTGAGGTTAAATCATCAATAGTTATTTCATACAGGACGGCTTACAATATTTCAAAGATCGATTCTTGGATGCGGAATCACGTTCGTCATTAAAACAAACTTCATGACCACTGGCGGTTCCATGTTTTTAAACTCCTGTGGGCCTCGGTGTATTTTTCGGTCTTACTACAAAATCTCTGGTTGTTGTTGTTGTTGTTGTTGTCTTGCCCATAGGTCCTGTCGAGGGGAGTCCTTTTGGGATAGGTTTTTTGGGTTGTCTTGCCCATAGGTCCTGTCGAGGGGAGTCCTTTGACGAGCTATACTACCCAGTTTTGGTCCGCGGCGGGATTTCTCCCGCTACAAAACCTCTGGTAGGCACACTCTGCTAAAACTGGCTTTGTGTAATACCCATGTCTATATCCTAGTTTATGGACCTATGCACAAGGGTTAAATAGTAATGTCAGACCTGTAGGCTGGCCTCTGTTTTTCCAAATCATAAGAGGGGACCCTTATGTAAAACAAAACAAAAAATTTCGCGGAACTCTTTTTTTCATCATAAGGAAGACCCTGATGTGAAAACTTTTTTCCGCTTTTGGCGGGCGTCTGTACCTTTTTCTTGCACACTAAAAAACCCCTGCCTATGCACTCACTATGAGATTCACCCGGTCGTGTTTTGAACTTAATACAGATGTAGAAGATACAGATTTAGAATGTATAAGGTTCATTTGTAAGCATAACAGCCATTTCAAAAGGCTTACGAACCGTCTATGTGTTACCAGGTATTCAGTAACGAGTCTGAAAAGGTAACAGAGGGCCGTTGAATGATGTAATGCGCCTGAACATACACCCGATAGTGGAGAAATTAAGTAGGTTTACGAGAGGAACGGGCTTCGAGGTGAATAACGGTCTTCATAATGTAAAGAGAGCGGAAAAAGTTCAGAACATAGACCCGCCAACAGTTGGTAAGACTCGCCTGTGAACCGTTTTGAGAAAGTTATATATATATACAGTACCGCCCAAAATATATTGATATATTGAACATAACTTTTTTCAAAAAAAAAAAAACGAATAAAGCTCAAATTTTCAGATATTTTTTACAAGCCAAATTCACATGTTTCGAGTGACAGAACAACTTTGGAAAATGCTTTATTAGGTTTATTCGTTAAAAAAATGGAAATAGTAAAAAGTGCTTATAGAGATGTTCAATTTTTTCAAAGTATTAAAACAAATATTCTAGTATTGGTGGCATATCCTCTGAAGTCAATGACTGCCTGACATCTACGAGGCATAGAATCAATCAAAGAGTCAATGGTTGCCTGCGAAATCGATCGCCTTCCATTCCTCCTCTAGCTGCTTAAACTTTTCATCAGCATTTCTGCATGTTTTTCCCGTCAATTTTCGTTGCAAATGTTCCCATAAATTTTCGATGATGTTCAAATCGGGAGACTGGCTCGGCCAATCCAAAACATCCACATGCCGACGTCGAAACCAGTTCTGAACGTGCTGAGATCGATGTTTCGGGTCGTTATCTTGTTGAAAGGTGAACCCACGACCGAATTTGGAGAGGGCCCAAGGGCGCAGAGTGCTTTCCATTATGTTCTCATAGCCGTAACGATCGAGATTTCCGACAATACGTCTCAGTGGACCCATGCCGCTGGCGGAAAAACAGCCCCAGACCATCACAGAACCACCGCCATGTTTGACTGTGAGCGACTGGTATTGCGGCAGGAAACGCTTGCCCGCTGGACGTCTTACCCACCTCAGACCGTCACTGCAGAACATATTAAACTTGGATTCATTGCTCCTATCCTTAGCCCACTGAACTCGAACTTTACGATTTTTTCACTAATAAAAGGCTTTTTGGCAGGCCGCCTTCCATTCAGTCCAGCAAACGGCGTTTGATGGTAGTTATTGAAGAAGCAGGAGTCGCGGGCGTTGATATGACAGCTTGAATGTCTGTAGCAGTGCGTTTCGGGTCTTCGCGAGATGCGCGCAGGATGCTTCTGTCCATGTACCTCGAAGTTACGCGGGGTCTTCCCAAACTTGTCTTCTCGATGACTCGTCCCTGCAATTTTTTGTGTTCCAAAGTTATCCAGTTGTAGAAAATTCGTTTACCTGGGTTCAAAAACGCCGGAGGATACGGGAGATAGCGCTCTGAGTTACCCCGAACTACTGAGCGAGCTCGCTCTGTGACCGGCCCTGTTTCGCCCCAGCAACAACAGCTTCTTGCATTCTTTTACTTGTATTTCGATGTCCAACAGTTCGAATCATGACTTGAAACAAAATTTTAATGAATGAAGTTCGAAAAACAAAAAAAATCATGGAGAAAAAACTTAAAAATGGAAGATATACCAATTTTGGTGTATTTCTTGGAGATAATTAATGAATCACTCTAAATGATGTCCGGTACGGTACAGACACCCCAAAAAACTTCTGTGAAAATTTGAGCTTTGAATTTTATCTTTGAAAAAAGTTATTTTCAATAACCCTATATATGATAACATTTTGGGCGGTACTGTATATATGAGTAACATTTGGTTGTAGGTAGCACCTTGCTGCATCTCAGGCCGTATCCTCCTTATCGCGCAGTCCCGGGAGCGTCTGACACGAGCAAGAGAGGCGTAAAGATGCGAAAAGAACGTAAGTTTGCAATTAAGATTGGCGTGCCGCAGCGGGGTCCCTCCAGCATACGCCATATGTACTTGTCGCAAAAATGAACTACAGCTCATTCAAAAGGGGCCTGTCATTTAAAGTGAGTGAGAGGTCAAGGGCAGAGAAGCAATATCAAAAGTAAAGGTTAGAGTTGGCCGCTTTTTTGAGAGAGAAAGACTTGAAATAGAGAGAGAGATATGTTTAGAGAGAGTAAGACGGAGAGAGAGAGAAAAAATAGTAAGAAAAAAATGTTTGAATTTGAACCTTTTTGCGCACAACGAAATGAGTTTTTTTCTTCTTCAAGATTTCAGTTGAGACGAAAATGGCCGTTGGCTCAATTAAGTTCCATTTGTCCAATGCTCTCTGGTTGTCATACAATCATGGCTGAGATTCAGATCAACATTAGGTAATTTATTAATAAAGTTTCAGCTGTGATTGTAGCTATAATTTTGTTCATTTTTGCATAGAGTTATGATTGAGTTGAAAAATTCAACAACAAAAAACTCGTGCTAAGGGGGACGTGTTGATATTGGAAGATCTTGTGGTTGTTCGCTCTAGATTCTTGTCGGTGCCAATCAAGTTCGAAGACTTATCACATTTTCGGTCGAAAAGTTCCTCCAATGGGTGATTTTGTGTAAAAAAAAGATATTTGATATCGACAGAATCTCCAGCTCAAGAAGCGGGGGACGCCCTTCTGTTATCAATAGTGGAGAGCTATCTCTCCATCCGAGGAGAAGAACATACAACTACGTCTTCAAGGTTAGAAAGGCTTTGATAATAGATTTTACGATGATTATAATATGCGTGAGGGGTTTGTAAAAAATGAAAGCTTTTAGAAAGTACACCTAAGAGGATTTGTGAAGAGTTAATGATTTCAGTGGTCAAGTACCTCAGTTGATCGTTGCAGAGGAAGAGAAACTTCTGATGGAAGAAGTAGTCGATGGTGAAGTTGTGATGACTGAGAAGTTCGTTCGCTTTCAGTTTACGAGATTTTATAAAAATGATTTATTAGGTAAATGAAGGAATGAATAATTGAATAATCAATCTAAAATTCATTCAAGACAATTCTATTCCTCGGAAAAGAAAGATTTCTGAAGAGCTTATTAGTAGAAATGAGAAAGAGGTTTTACTGTTTGCGGCATCGGTCACATGAATGAATTTATTCGAGTATCTTTTTTCTCGAAGAATTTCATAGCTTTGAACAGCAGAGTTTGTATGTGCTTAGGCTGATTCTTTTTGACCATTGCAGAAGCCTAGTGGACGTAGTGTACGCACTCAAAGATAAGATGGACAGAATGGACAAGGTGAGTGTAGTAGGCCTGGCTTGATTATCAACACGGTTTGTCTAGTTAGATTTCCGTCTGTCTACATTATTATTAGTAAAGTTTTTTGCCCGCTTTAAAGTCATTTAATAATGAAAAGATTATTCTCTAATTTTCTTGGGCTGTTTGAGAAGAGAGCTTGTCTTGGTCTGTCTATCTAGCTAGTTCTTGGTCTGTCTATCTAGAGAAGAGAGCTTGTCTTGGTCTGTCTATCTAGAGAAGAGAGCTTGTCTTGGTCTGTCTATCTAGAGAAGAGAGCTTGTCTTGGTCTGTCTATCTAGAGAAGAGAGCTTGTCTTGGTCTGTCTATCTAGAGAAGAGAGCTTGTCTTGGTCTGTCTATCTAGAGAAGAGAGCTTGTCTTGGTCTGTCTATCTAGAGAAGAGAGCTTGTCTTGGTCTGTCTATCTAGAGAAGAGAGCTTGTCTTGGTCTGTCTATCTAGAGAAGAGAGCTTGTCTTGGTCTGTCTATCTAGAGAAGAGAGCTTGTCTTGGTCTGTCTATCTAGCTAGTTCTTGGTCTGTCTATCTAGAGAAGAGAGCTTGTCTTGGTCTGTCTATCTAGAGAAGAGAGCTTGTCTTGGTCTGTCTATCTAGAGAAGAGAGCTTGTCTTGGTCTGTCTATCTAGCTAGTTCTTGGTCTGTCTATCTAGAGAAGAGAGCTTGTCTTGGTCTGTCTATCTAGAGAAGAGAGCTTGTCTTGGTCTGTCTATCTAGCTAGTTCTTGGTCTGTCTATCTAGCTAGTTCTTGGTCTGTCTATCTAGCTTGATTTCGATTTTTATAGATTTGTCTGGATGCTTTTTCTCTTTATAAGATTCGTTAACCTGTATTCTCTTCTTTCTTTTTTTTTTTTACAGTGCTTTCGGTTTTCATTATTAACTAGAAATTTATATGAAATTAAGAATGCAAAGAATTTTTCGCCATTTCTTCATTATTTGGTTTTCTCATGAGTTTCTAGAAAATTACTTAAAACTATTGATATTTTGTATGTCCACTTCTAAAATAACGGATTGAGTTTGAAGGAAATGGCAAATCTGCGTAGTGAAGTCGAACGGGAGCAGAGAGCGAGAAGGAGGCTCGAAGACATTATCAAGCATTCCTCCCTCCATCTATCCGCTTCCACGCCCAAGCCGACTTCCGAGCTCAGCTCATGAGATCAATTTCTAGATCATGAGATGGTTTTCGAAATTGCACATTTTTTGAGCGCATGAGACTATCATGAAACTGTTTATTTCTCATGTTCTATGCTCATATTTTCCTTCATCTTATGCAGTTAATTTATAGAACCCCTCAGGTAATTTTTCTCAAATTCTTTCACATTTTTCGCTTTGCCATTTTTTTTGTTAAGAGATGAAAAGGGGGTTGGGCCTGCCTCAGGAAGATGAAAAGGGGGTTGGGCCTGCCTCAGGAAGATGAAAAGGGGGTTGGGCCTGCCTCAGGAAGACGGGTGATTTCATTTTATTAGTAATAGACATATAGGAGTTTTATGAGAAAGATAATAGAGTACGTAACAAACGCGTTGATTAAAAATGTCTTCGGGATAATTTTCTAGTTAGAAATCGTTTCATTCATTTTTTTGCATTCATTTATTATTTTATTGTGGATACGATGTTACTGTTCTTGGCAATAGAAAGTTCATGAAGTCTAGAACTGCAAATTTCAAAGTGGCTCTATCAAATATATATTGAAGAAGCTTTTGTACATAAACAAGTTCTCTAATACGTAAAGTTAGCCGTGCTTAATTCTGTAGAGGAGAAAATAGTACATGAATTTTATTACGCGTTTCAATAGCAGCATCTTTTGGACAAAAGAGATTCTGAAAGAAGATGGAAAAAAGTTATTAAAAGAAATTCTCGAAGAATGAATAATACGGTGAATGTTGATTGAAGGCACATATGATATCTAACTTCATCCACGTCAGAAGTCTTTGGAATTGGGATGAGAAACGAAATATTTATAATTTTTTCTTCAGAGATATGTTATCGGTGTACTCAAATAGAAAGATCACAAACAAAAACTATGTCAATAATCACTGCATGACAGATATTTAAATACACAGTTTTATATTTAAAATGAGATTTAATGAATATTCAGTTTGTTATTATGCCGCCCCTCTCTCGAACGTTTTCAACTTTTTAACAAGTGAAAATGAACAAGATTGTCGCGGAAAATGAAGTTGAAGAATCGTTCAAGTTTCTCATGTGATGGACAGAGATTTGAAATATTGGGAATTAATAACAATTATTTTCAACAAATGAAGAGTTGGAAATGATTGAGTGCTTAAGTCAGTCTGTTCGCCATCCGCAGTAGCCGTCTCTTTCTCCCATCTGTCATCGAATCACCCAAGGTTTTGGAGGGTTTTTTTTGTTGAAAACACTGGTCAATTCAAACACTTTTTTAAAAAAAAGTCTGGAAATAAAATATGTCGGAAAAATAAAAATTTATCAAAGCCACATCGGGGAATCAGATCAACAAGCCACATCGGGGAATCATCGATTATGGGATCTGAGCGTTGAGCGAGGCGAGCAGTAGCGATCGAAGTGCTACTCTTCCTCTTCTGTCGCTCATCATGGCGCTACGATCCCGGAGCGCCAAATATTCTCGGGAAAGGACTCTCACAGACGAGGGAAGAGACGGTGTGGGGAGCAACCGCTTACGGATGGAGACGAAAAATTTCTCTCTTCTTGAGAGAAAAATTCAGACGTATCCAGCCTGGGGAGTTGATCCGTTTTAGGAGGGTCAAGAGTTATATGTGTCTAGGTATAAACACTGCTTACATAACTGTTTCGAAGTTTCGAAATGCAGAATATCATCGAACTCTGCTGGGTGTTCGACAAATCGGCGCTGAACCGAACGTTCCCGTGAGCAAATGCACCATTCTGCGAACTATCCGCGAGTCGGGTAATCTGCTACGCTAGCCGAGTCGCTGCACCTCGATTGACAGATAATCACTAGCAGAAGCGCCTCGACTTCTGCAGAAACAATATGGGCCGCGACTGGAAAAATATGCAATTCAGTCTGTGTTCTGTTCTTCAATTCTAACGAGAAAAATCCTACAGCATTTTACGACGATGGGCCGGTGGCGCTCGAGTTCATCACAACTCGTATGAATTGGAGTGACTGCCAGGCAATACTTTGTATGCATCTCCTTCCATTCATTCAGCGTGAAACCCATGTACCATACATTTTTTAACAGGATAATGCGGCGATCCATGTGAGCATTCCGACTATGAGCTGCTTCGGAGCCGACCAGGTCGAGGTCTTGGAGTAGCTCGCGTGTAGCCCCGACCAGGTCGAGGTCTTGGAGTAGCTCGCGTGTAGCCCCGACCAGGTCGAGGTCTTGGAGTAGCTCGCGTGTAGCCCCGACCAGGTCGAGGTCTTGGAGTAGCTCGCGTGTAGCCCCGACCAGGTCGAGGTCTTGGAGTAGCTCGCGTGTAGCCCCGACCAGGTCGAGGTCTTGGAGTAGCTCGCGTGTAGCCCCGACCAGGTCGAGGTCTTGGAGTAGCTCGCGTGTAGCCCCGACCAGGTCGAGGTCTTGGAGTAGCTCGCGTGTAGCCCCGACCACGTCGAAGTCTTAAAGTAGCTCGCGTGTAGCCCCGACGAGGTCGAGGTCTTGGAGTAGCTCGCGTGTAGCCCCGACCAGGTCGATGTCTTGGAGTAGCTCGCGTGTAGCCCCGACCAGGTCGAGGTCTTGGAGTAGCTCGCGTGTAGCCCCGACCAGGTCGAGGTCTTGGAGTAGCTCGCGTGTAGCCCCGACCAGGTCGAGGTCTTGGAGTAGCTCGCGTGTAGCTCCGTCGAGGTCTTGGAGTAGCTCGCGTGTAGCCCCGACCAGGTCGAGGTCTTGGAGTAGCTCGCGTGTAGCCCCGACCAGGTCGAGGTCTTGGAGTAGCTCGCGTGTAGCCCCGACCAGGTCGAGGTCTTGGAGTAGCTCGCGTGTAGCCCCGACCAGGTCGAGGTCTTGGAGTAGCTCGCGTGGAGCCCCGACCACGTCGAAGTCTTGGAGTAGCTCGCGTGTAGCCCCGACGAGGTCGAGGTCTTGGAGTAGCTCGCGTGTAGCCCCGACCAGGTCGATATCTTGGAGTAGCTCGCGTGTAGCCCCGACCAGGTCGAGGTCTCGCAGTAGCTCGCGTGTAGCCCCCGACCAGGTCGAGGTCTTGGAGTAGCTCGCGTGTAGCCCCGACCAAATTGAGGTCTTGGAGTAGCTCGCGTGTAGCCCCGACCAGGTCGAGGTCTTGGAGTAGCTCGCGTGTAGCCCCGACCAGGTCGAGGTCTTGGAGTAGCTCGCGTGTAGCCCCGACCAGGTCGAGGTCTTGGAGTAGCTCGCGTGTAGCCCCGACCAAATTGAGGTCTTGGAGTAGCTCGCGTGTAGCCCCGACCAGGTCGAGGTCTTGGAGTAGCTCGCGTGTAGCCCCGACCAGGTCGAGGTCTTGGAGTAGCTCGCGTGTAGCCCCGACCAGGTCGAGGTCTTGGAGTAGCTCGCGTGTAGCCCCGACCAGGTCGAGGTCTTGGAGTAGCTCGCGTGTAGCCCCGACCAAATTGAGGTCTTGGAGTAGCTCGCGTGTAGCTGTGAATTGCATGGATGTTTCCATAATTATAAACCTGAATTGCATGGATGTTTCCATAATTATAATACGGAGTGTAGTTGAGAAATCATCGAAAAGTCCCGTAAACAATTCTACGCATATGTCACATGCGACAACTTCTAGGTAAACAAATAGCTTTTTTAGGATCTGTAAAATTTTACGGATACCGAATTTTTACATTGTAAAACGTTCAAGAACCGTGATTGAATAAATAAGATGAGTGACGATAATCGAGTTCATGTCAAATCGTTTTGAATTTTCTGTGCTCGCTTCTCTCTCTTTCTCTCTCTCTCTCTTTCACTCTTTCTCTCTTTCTCTCTCTCTCTCTTTCGTCCTCACTCTTTCTCTCTCGATTATAAAAATCTTTGCTCTGTCTTCTGTGGATTCACGAGCCTAAATTGATTCCTTCCTTTTCTTTCAACTTCCTGACGCTCTACACAAAATTGATGTGGTCAACTACTTACTTTCTCTCTCTCTTTATCTTTATACAAACATATTTTACCTTGACTTATACTTTCTTCTCTGTGTATACATGTATTCTATTCTCTTGCATCATTTTGCAAAGACTTATTATAAAAGACGCCCAATCCCTTGCACTTTTTGTTATATTAAGAGTTAGTACGTGCAGATTGCTCTCTCTCTCTCTCTCTCTCTCTCTCTCTCTCTCTCTCGCTCTCTCTCGCTCTCTCTTTCTATCTATCTTTGTCTATCTCTATAATCAATCTTTTATTTTTCTCTGACTTTATCTCTCTCATTTAGTATTTTTGTCTTTGACCCTCTCTCTCTTTGTCTATCTATCATTCTTCCTTCTTTTGTTGACTTTCACTCGCTTAGTATTTTTGTCTTTGACTCTTTCTGTCTCTCTATCTCCCTTCTGCTTTACTTTGAGTTGACGACTTTCCTCTCCTATATAGCTATCTCACTATCCCAATTTTGTTGAAGGAGACGTGTTTGAAATGATTCGCTATAATTACTTAAACCGCGTTGCTCCTTTATATAATAAAATTTCACTGGCTACCAATTGAGAGCAATACGTTCCGTTCGGAAAGCTAGTGTAAAAGGTGAAAGAGAGGATTTAGAAGAATCAAGTATTCGAAAAATAGAATCGAGTTTTGGTGATCCATCAACATATACCATTTCATCATCCATCCACAATTCATACCATGAACTTACGATTTGCTTAGATTTTTCTCGATGTCTCATTATGAGCACGTCTCGGCAGATCCCCCATCCCCCATACCACTCTTCACCTGCCATGTTTTACTGTGGAAAAATACAAATAGAATATAGGGTAAATGAAGCTAAGTTCAAGATTTTGTTCGATGAGACAATAATTGACCCTGTAACATTCTAGTAGTGCTACAATGTGGGGGATCTGGGACTAGAATGCACTTTACAACTTTATAGAGGTACAACTCTAACAGTAAGGTTGAACCATCTAACGTAAGGATTTGCAAGTCATGTTTTGCCTTATGCTTTGGTTCGAGATTTTGGGTTTTTCTCATTTTTTTAAATCGATATATGATCAGTTTCTGAGACATTAAGCGCCATAAATTATGAAACTACACCCTCGAAACACACTGGAAACAGTGGCCATTCGTGACTCTACAGCCTTAAGAGCCTGTCACGGATGGAGCCGGATCATCCAGTCCAGAATCGAGCGCGACCTCAGGTGGCGGATAGAGGGATGCCTCCCTACGAGTTATTCGTGCTGGGAGGTAGCGGGAGAAATCCCGCCGCGGACCAAAACTGGGTAGTATAGCTCGTCAAAGGAGGGTGATGCCGGACCGGCCTGGGCATGCCACCGGACAAAACATCAGCCGATACTCCGCTGTACTTTTCAATGGCGAGTCGAGGCGCCAGTCAAATAGCCTCTTGCCTATCTCCGGTCAACGACAGGCGAGACGTCTCTACTCCCACCCAAAACGATGCTAGGCCGGCTTGACCACCCACTCACAAGGCCTATAGCATGAACAGGTTGCTACAACGATGTCCGCCTTCACAAGGTGCAGCATGACAGTCTCAGGACTGCAAAGGACATCAAAACCCTTCTCCGGACGCATCTTGTCCGAAGAACACGAGAACTTCTCTCATTAAAGAGAGTGTTCATAACCAAGTCTTCGATGCGGGATGCTTGCCGGCAACAACAACAACATGAAACTACACCGTGTAGTTTGGTCTACACCTCTACACGCGATCCACCCTTTATTACATATTTCTGATGCAGTAAACTATGGTTTGTGCAACACGGTTTTAAGATGTTCAAATCCTGCTAGAGAACGAGTTAAATCATTTTTATAACTGGAAAAAGGTTAACTCTTGATTTTCAGCTTAAACCCGTTCTCTTTTGCATAATGTTGATTGCAGTGGTGCCCTCAGTTCCTGGCAAGAATGAGTTCAACGACGATCGACCCAAAGGTGTATCCTTCCCCGCGCAAGGATGAGAGCGTCGTCGATGACTTTCATGGGACTCTGGTAAAGAAGGGAAAGTGAGAGAAAGAGGGGAGGAGGTAGAGAGAGCTCATATAGAGAAGAGAGAGAGCCAACAGAGAAAAGAGAGAGAGAGAGAGAGCCCACAGAGAGAGTAGAGAAAGAGCACACATAGAAAAAAAGAGATAGAGAGTAATAGATAGGAAAAGATTTCGGATGAAATTAGCAAAAGAAAAGAGAGATGGAAGGAATTGCTAGAGGCAGTCAAATCAAAAGATTCATAAGCATATCTGATGATCTGATAGCGGATCACCTAACCTTTTATCCACCTCGCCTTTAATAGTACTACATCCCAAGACTTGATCATCTGATAGCGGATCACCTAACCTTTTATCCACCTCGCCTTTAATAGTGCTACAGCCCAAGACTTGATCATCTGATAGCGGATCACCTAACCTTTTATCCACCTCGCCTTTAATAGTGCTACAGCCCAAGACTTGATCATCTGATAGCGGATCACCTAACCTTTTATCCACCTCGCCTTTAATAGTGCTACAGCCCAAGACTTGATCATCTGATAGCGGATCACCTAACCTTTTATCCACCTCCCCTTTAATAGTGCTACAGCCCAAGACTTCACACCATCGCAAGGAAAAACAAATTGGACAGGAATATGATTTTATTCACTGCTCTCACACACAAGTCTCTGGTTCACATCATCGCAAGGAACCGGTTCATCCTCACCGGTATTGAGCGCGTCCTCTGGTGGCGGATAGAGGGATGTCTCTTTGAACAAGTGCGTTGGAGATAACGGGCTCGCCCGTCGCGGACCAAAATTGTATGTATAGCTCGTCAAAGAAGAGCGTTGCTGGACTGGCCTGGGCATGCAATCAGATGAAACATGAGCCGATACTCCCCTATACTTTGTAATGGCGAGTTGAGGCGCCAGTAAAATAGCCTCTTGCCCTTCTCCGGTTAACGAATGGGTCTCGCGGAGAGTATCACCGACCTCGGTGCCAGTGTACACGAAGAAAATTACCCCGGACTCAAAAGAATTCCCACAAAACTATCCAAAAGTACCCCCCTTGACAGATTTTATGGGCAAACAACAAAAACTTTATCCACAATTAAAAACCACCCTTCGTACGAGGTTTTAGGTACTTTGAACTGTTGAGCGAGTGGCCTGAAATGAGGCAAGGTAATACGGCATAGCTCACCGAGAAGCATTGAAAATTTTAGCTCATTTCATGTACACTTTTATTGTTTACTCGGTTTATATTTTCACGCTCTCACAAGTTGTACCAACTTTGGCTCTCTAATGTTTTGATTCCCTTCTTTTTGGATCAAGACTTCTGCCGAGTTGGCGGTAATTTTTTTTGTTCAAATACTTGTTCGACAAAAATTATTTTTCATTTTCGTTAAGGTAGCCGATCCATACAGATGGATGGAAAACCCCGATGATGAAGAGACCGAATTATTCGTCACTCAACTCAATCAAGTATCCAAACCGTATTTGGAAGGCTGCCTTGACAGGGAAAAACTCAGGGAGAAGTGAGATTTTGCTATGATTGGCTATAGAAATAATTCAGTTAGAAATCTGAATAAGCCTAGCAAACAGTTAGTAACTAGATTGAGCTTAGCAAGAAGCTGATGACTACTTTTTGGACGTATTTTCGCTTTCTTCTAGCCTCTTCGTTCTGTTCGAACGCTTCTGACTTCTTCCTGACTTTTCAGACTTTCTGCTTCAGACTTTATTCCTGACTTTTCAGACTTTCTGCTTCAGACTTTATTCTTGACTTTCTGCTTCAGACTTTGTTCCTGACTTTTCAGACTTTCTGCTTCAGACTTTATTCCTGACTTTTCAGACTTTCTGCTTCAGACTTTATTCCTGACTTTCTGCTTCAGACTTTATTCCTGACTTTTCAGACTTTCTGCTTCAGACTTTATTCCTGACTTTTCAGACTTTATGCTTCAGACTTTATTACTGACTTTTCAGACTTTCTGCTTCAGACTTTATTCCTGACTTTTCAGACTTTCTGCTTCAGACTATTCCTGACTTTCTGCTTCAGACTTTATTCCTGACTTTTCAGACTTTCTGCTTCAGACTTTTTCCCTGACTTTTCAGACTTTCTGCTTCAGACTTTATTCCTGACTTTTCAGACTTTCTGCTTCAGACTTTATTCCTGACTTTTCAGACTCACTGCTCTGTGGAATTACGAGAAGTTCACGTGCACATCTAAGCGCGGAAAATATTACTACTACAAACACAACTCGGGTCTCCAGAATCAATAGTTGGTTTAAAAAATCCGATTTTTGCTTTTTTGTTTCTACGTTGTTTACCTGGTTTACCCATCAAGCGAACATGATGCAATTTCCAAGCCTATTTGTTCAGACAAGAGTGTTTAATAACCCGTACTGCACTGTGGATGAAGTCGACAGCAGCCAAAGCTATCAGAAATATAAATACAAAGTATAAGGAAAGGTTTTAAAGTATTTTATGACTTTTAGTCTGACCTATGAACGAAATTTTTTTAGTGTGATCTACCAGCAAGACAAGCTGGGGGACAAAGGTCGCGTCTTTCTGGATCCGAACACACTCTCGGATGACGGAACGACTGCGATAAAAACGGCGGCCTGGACGAAGGATGGATCGATCTATGCATACGGGCTGAGCGAAAAGGGCAGCGACTGGGTCACTATCAAGGTTAGAGCTTGAATGTGGCGTCAGGGGTTAAAGGTGGCATTAGGGGTTTAATGTGGTATTAGGAATCAATTGTGGCTTTAGGGGTTAAATGTGGCTTTAGGGGGTTTGAATGTGACTTGTCGAAGAATGTTTTGTATGCACCGATTGAGATGAAAGAGAAGTGGGAGATGAGATAAAAGAGCTGGTCTGCTTCCGGAGAAGATTGGTGATGTCCTTTGCAGTCCTGAGACTGACGTGCTGCACCGCGAGTAGGCGGACATCGTTGTAGCACCGCTTGGTCCAGATGGCATCGCTCCTATAATTCTCCATCATTTAGGTCCGAAAGGAATCAGCGCCCTGACTTCCCTGGTCAACAGCTCCCTACGCACAGGCAGGATCCCCATGATATGGAAATCGTCGATCATACTACCCCTCCTGAAAGCAGGCAAACCAGCATCCGAAGGCTCCAGCTACCGTCCGATATCTCTACTCTCGCCTGTCGCCAAAGTGATTGAACGGCTATTACTCGGCTCCCTACAGAGGCACATTCCTCCGGCAGACCACCAACATGGCTTCACGGCAAGACGCTCTACAACCTCGGCCCTCGTAACTCTCTCGAAGAGCATCGCAGACGGTTTTAACCAGAAACGTCCCGCTAGTCGAACGGTCCTCATGGCAATTGATATGTCCAAGGCATTCGAAAGTATCGACATCGTCAAGCTCATCGACCTCATTGAGACAACAACCGCGCCGAACTACATTAAAAAATGGCTCGCCTCTTACCTTAGAGGAAGAACAGGACGCACAAGCTTCCGCGACTCGGTATCAAGTTCCAGACTCTTCAGAAACGGAGTCCCACAAGGCAGCGCCCTCTCGCCCACGCTTTTCAACCTTTACCTCCGCGATCTTCCCACAGACGATGCCCACACGAACGTCATCTCGTATGCTGATGACATCACGATCTGGGCGTCAGATCCCAACATCAACGTCGCCTCCGAAAATCTACGCAGGGCCATCACGAAAATTGAAACCTTCCTCAAAGAACGGTCACTCATCATTTCCCCGACCAAGAGCCAGCTCATGCTTTTCACCCCGTTCAGTCGTGAATTCAAGTCTACTCTGGACATATCAATCTGCGGATCACCCGTCCCCACCGTCAACCAGGCCAAGCTACTCGGCGTCACGTACGACTCGATGTTCACATTCAGCCATCATGCCAAAGACATCGCGAGACGGATGTCGCAGCGCAATAACGTACTGAAAGCCTTAGCCGGAAGCACCTGGGGCAACCAAAAAGAAACCCTCCGCCTCACGTTCAAAGCCATCTCGCAAGCGATCTGCAACTACGCCGCACCCGCCTGGTCCACCTTCCTCTCGGACTCCGCTCACGCCAAAATCCAACGTTCTCAGAACTCCGGACTCCGCGTCGTGACAGGGAATCATCAAATGGCCGACACTGACCATATTCATCGCGAATCAAAGGTCATGCGCACCAAATCCCATCTGAACATGCTCGCCGCGCAGTACCTCGCGAGATCGTTGGACCCAGAACACATCCACCACGGCCTCCTCGACTGCCCGGCGCCCCCTCGCGCAATGAAGAACAACCTCGTGTTGAGCTGCAAGAAGACTGTCGAAGCCGCGAAACAGATGTCAAAGGATCCGAACAATGGGAAATCAGTCGCAAACACCGTACACTCGATGATGGTCACGAACGAGCTCCAATCGTTGAAGGGTGCCGTCATCCTGGGAGGCAGACCTCCGCCCCTTATCCAGGAAGAAGAGAAGGAGTTACCCCGCAAGACTAGATGCACGCTCAGCCAGCTCCGCTCGGGATTCAGCAGATTCATCAACAACTACCTCCACCGCATTGACGAATCCATCCCCGACGTGTGTCCCGATTGCTCTTCCGGACCTCACGACGTTGCGCATCTCTTCAACTGCCCATGCCACCCGACCGCGCTGTCTCCAATCGACCTCTGGACCAAGCCGCTGGATGTCGCAGCGTTCTTGAAAATATAAGAAAAAAAAAAGAACAAGAAACGAAGTACACAGACGTTCTTCGAAGCCGGCTACATCCGGCAACAACAACAACATGAGATAAAAGAAGAGGAAGTAAATCATTCGGCGCGGGTAAGTATCTCTCAAAGAATAATTCGTATCTCCAAGCATAGATCATCATAAGTCATCAGCAGACTTACTAACCATAAGCGAAAAAAAAGATAATGCTTCTAGTTCAAAAACACTAATCATAAAAGGATGACAGATATTAGAGGAAGACTAACAGCGTGCAAGAAAAATAGATGATGCGATAAAAATAGAGGATTTTGTCACTGGCTTGTTTTTTGGACAGCAGGTGGATTTCACATTAATTTAACCCGTAGTGCGGGTTAGGCAATCTTACTGGTCAATAGTCTTCTCTTGGAAACAGAGCCATCGAATTCAAGAGGCCTTCAAAACCTCAGATTAAACCCCACTCGAAAATTGGTAAAAGCCATGTTTTTAAAAAAAATTAAGATTGCCTTTTCGGAATATTAATTTGATTCGCTTCATGTGATCTAGAAACAAAGAAAGAGAGAAAGAAAGAGAGTCACAGGAAAGCGAGAGAAAGAAACATTTTGAGAGAAGGAGATAGAGAAGAACATGTAACTTTAACTTCAGCTTTTAAAATTTATGTCAGACCTGTTCTTGAATACGCTAGTGAGTTATGGAATCCCTCATCCCCCGGCTTAGTAAAATCTATTGAAAAAGTTCAGCGGTCGTTTACGAGAAGAATCCTAGCAAGATCTGGCCATTCCAGACTTCCCTATTCACAAAGAATCTCCATGTTAGGCCTAGAAACTCTTGAATATCGTCGTGCTATATCTGACCTTTTATTTATTCATAAATGTGTCCACAAAAAATGTGAACTTGAAACTATGAACTTGTTTCAGTTGTCTGCAGTACAGAGATTTTCTCGCCATTCTCATGAGCTCAGGCTAAAAACACCTCATAATATTAGCAAATGTTCTATTTCTACATGTGTTTCTCGCCAGCTATCAGTATGGAATTCATTACCTTTTGAGATCGTCAGTACACCTAATACTGCTAGTTTCAAAAAACAATTATTATCTCTGCCTACTGAAAAGATATTACCTAAACCTTTCGTTCATGACTAATATAATTGTCGATTTTAAGTATATCACCCTCCCCCCCCTTTTTCATCTATACCGCAACCCCTAAACACCGCCACTTAGAAGAAAGTCCATGCATTTAACTTTGTTCTTGTTTGTGTTTTCATGATATCTCATGTGCTTGGAATAAAGAAATGAAATGAAATGAACTGTTACTGTAACTGTTTATTACATGACATATCACATGGGCATCATCGAGTTTTTATAAAGAAGAAAGAAAGAGCGAGAGCCAGGAGATTTGGTCGAAATGTCTTCATAGAAGTCATTATCTGATGTCAATTTATGAGATTTATCGAGTGTTTCTCTCAGGTTTTGTAGTGAATATTAGGAGAATGCTTGAAGTGTAGAGACATGAAGAAAGAAGCGACCATTTCGCAGCGAGTGAAAGGGAAGAGATCTAAACATATCAATAATTCAAGAGTAAGTGAGAGAAAAGAGAGAGAACGATTACATGCTCTTGAATTCAGTTTCGTACTTGTGACGGGGAGGATCTTCCGGATGTCGTGCCAAATGTGAAGTTCTCCTCCATCGCTTGGACGGGCAGCAACAGTGGTGTCTTCTATTCAAAATATCCTAATCACAAGGTTGGAATTTGACCTTTTAGGGTGATACGAGGAATAGAATTAGGGACTTTGAAACCCTCTTGGAAAGAATATTGGGTCTTCAAAAACAATTTCGAGACTGGATTATCGAATCAAACCTCTTTTCTGTGCAAACATTGGGTTTCTAGGGACTCTCCAAAGTCCTTTAACAAATGATTTGAGCCTTCAGTCCTTTTTTCATGTTGAATAGGGCCTTTGATGATTGAATAGGGGCTTAGATTGTATAGGGGAGAGAAATTTTATTAATCGGAACTCAATTTAATTTTGAGTGGCTTACTTTTCGAAATTTTCTCTGCAATTCAGGGCGCTTGTGAAGGAACTTCGACATCCAAGACGGAGTTTCATTCTCTCTTCTTCCACAAACTTGGCTCATCATCTTGTGAAGATGTCCTGGTCTATCAATTCAAAGACAAACCGGAATTCATGATGTCAGTAAGACCCTTTTGAGTAAGCCCTTCTGTCAGTTAGGCCCAATTTTACCGTAACGCCTTTTTTGGTCTATATAAAAACGCATAAAACGTTGATGAACTGGTTGTTTTAGGGTTTCTTTGCCTTTTAGACAAGTCCGGAGTAAAGCACGCGCTCGATCTAAATGAAATTCGTCGAAATTCCTAATATAAATTTATTTTTTCGGAATTTTAGCTCCGGGGAAGTCTCGGAAGATGGAAAATTTTTGGTGATCGACGCTTCTCGTGGATGTGACCTTTACAATCTCATTCTATATTTTGTTAGTTTTCCTTCTTTCGAGTAAATGTTTTTTTAATTATTATAATTTAAGTAGCTTCTATTTTCAAACGAGAACTTTATAAAAGCGGTGCGTATCATTTCACTAACCAGTAGTCAGTAAATCATGTAATTACCAAAATTGAGTAGTAATATTATATCGTCATCAGGCTGTGTCTTCGCCAATTCGCCAAAGAAGTGGGTAGAGCAAAAATAAAAATCGTGATAGCACGGCAATCTTGAGAGACCGTTTTATTACAAAGAGAGAAAGCATACGAACATGGAATGTTGTATCTCAAGCCTCTTCTAAATTGCGTATAGATGTGCGCGTAGATTTTACCAGCAGTGCAAACACCCTGGTTATCATTATTGACACCCTGGTTATCATTATTGACACCCTGGTTATCATTATTGACACCCTGGTTATCATTATTGACACTCTGGTTATCATTATTGACACCCTGGTTATCATTATTGAAGTGAATTGGAAAAAAAGTAAATTTTTGAAAAAGGTTCAGTAATGAAATTTAATAGACATGCTTTTAGGACCTTGAAGCAGTTAATGAAGAAGTTGAGGGAGAGCTTCCGGCGATTGCTCTCTTCAACAAACTAGATGCCAAATATAGCGTGAGTTTATATTCATTAAAAAAAGTTCATTTCTCATCGCTTCTACAGGATACATTGAGACGGAATCAAAATTTAACATACAAGGAATTAGGTTCTTTTTTCTTTCTAAAAAGGAAAACGTGAACGGTAGTGAATGATTAGAGAAAGAAATGTGATTACGCCATAATTATATCAGAATGATAAGATTAATAGATCAAGGCGCATGATTCACAACGGATGAGAGTAATACATTTCCCGAAAATTTCAGTTCGTGGACAACAATGACAAATTTATGTACTTTCGAACGAATAAAGACGCGCCAATGTTCAAAATTATCAGGTTAATCTATTCTGTCAAGACAAGTCGAGAACAGTTAACATGAGACAAACAGAAATAAAGATAGAGAGAGAGAGTTAATGGAAACTTCATAATAAATAAAAATTGAATGAGTGGCACCTTCTGGCGGGACACTTTCAATCAATTGATTTTAAAAATTAAGTTAATTTTAAAATTATACACACCTTGAAATGAATGGAAGATTCGATTTATTCATTAAGTAATCCAAAACGCTAATTCGAAACTTAACTTCCAAATTAATTATTTAGGGTAGCCATCGGGAGCAGTGAAGATGACCGAGAGACTATCGTGGAACAGAATCCCAGGTATATAGTTAATTTGGTTCCTTGCCATTTGAGAAATCAAGGTTGTATTTACCTTGGCGCTTATAGAGGTAAATATGCATGAATGTATGATATAATGATCATCCTCTCTAATGAAAAATCAAAAATCTTGTTGGGAATACCACATTCATTCTCCAATGAAGAGGCTCAAATTAGCAGCAGATCATTTAAAAAAAATTTATGCGCTCAAGTCTATGCGCTCTATAAAAGGCGGGTGATCCAGGAAATTTTTTTTTTCTGTCTTAGAACTTTTTGTTCCACGTGTATTTTAGTTGTACCGAGGAGCTCAGGTTCGACTCCCCTTCCGGACAGGTCCACCGGACAGGTCCACCCAAACCAAGGGGATTAAGAAATAATGATAGGGCTTCAACGAATCTGACTCTTCCTACTTCTGCTTACATACTATCAGTTCCTCAGAGATCAGCCATTGATTCAAATAAAATAGGTGTGCGTCTCATCAGAATGGGGCGCATGCCTTTCCGAGAAGCGGGAACGAACGTGAGAGAAATTTATACTTTCATTTATTATTCCTCAGTGATATTCATCTTGTCACTTCCTCTTTGCAGGTGATAATAATGCTGATTTAGATGATATGTATAACAATATAAAAACAATATTAACGATTTTAAGTTATGTATAACAAAAAAGAACAAAAATAAATAAAACAATTAATAGGAATGTTTAAGATGCAACCTTTCCTGGGCGACTCCTTTGATCGGCGATCGACTTCTTGTGTCGTATATTGAGGATGTTAAGGTAGAAACAACTTCCAAAAAGGCATCCTTTCTTACTAGTGACGCCTTGATACGCGCTTCCAAGATTTAGATTCACAGCTAACTTGTAAAAGCAGCGCATGCTACGCAGACTTGGACCGGCTCGAGACATCGCCATGATGAAGAAAACCTAAAATGATAAAACAATTCACTGCTACTTTGGTCGCTGATAATTTGTGTTAGGAGGAGACTGAAATTCATAGCTTCTTGATCTTCTCGGGTTGAGTGTCGAAGAGATATTTTCAGAAATGGGCTACGGGCTTGAACCCATCCCAGAATAGTCAAATGTATTACCACTGTGCATTATTTGGCCTCACCCTAACGGACCGGATCGTAGCTCTTTCTCCTTCAAGATGATATGTTGTCTATTGCAGGCTGCTTTTATAACCTGCAACAGAAATGTGTACATGAAAAACATTATTCGTGAGGAAATAGCCAACTTCAGAGAGATACCGAGGATCCGGTATCTCAGGGAGGGTTTGGAAAATGTCCTGGTCCGTTGACGGAGTTTTTTTATAGAGTTGTTTCTTAGTTTAAAAAAAGTAAAGATAACAGTTCCGGTATTGCAGGAGGTACTGTACATGCACGAGAAGTCAAGCGGGCGTCGCTTATACCAAATCCCGCTGCCATTCAATGGGACGGTGTCGTCGGTCTTCTCTGAGAAAAGCAACACAGAGATGTTCCTCACCCTGGAAGGTCATCTGGTACCACTGATTGAGTACCGAATTGACTTCCATCAGCTGCCACTCGAACAGCAACCGGAACTGAAGGTTAACACCAGAACACATTTTTTTCTAGAACTCATTAACAAAATGACAAAAATGCGTGTAGATCAGAAAGAATGATGATGAGGGAGCAGAAGATTTAGAAGAGATCGAGAGCATGTGCATAAGTAGAGAAAGCATACAAGCTGAGAGTTCTAATCATTAGTCTTCTTCGATAGCGCAAAGATTCTACCCGGAGTGCGGGTTAGAGAAACACCCTGAGTATGATAAGACTGTCGCAAGTGAAAACTTAGTCCACTGATCTGATTTGAACCCAGCGGCCTATCTCTTGCCGGGAGTGAGTAGATTGAAGAGCCTTCCTCTAGATCTGGCCAGAAAAAATAGTTTCTATCAAAATCTCGGCCAAAATTTACGGTAAAAATTTGCGTATAGTATAAGAAATGAGTGCTTATTCAACAAGCAATTACATAATCAATCTTATAAATATTAAAAAGTCGAGAAACTCCTTTTTAATGGGACTGTTCCCGACGTTGAGCAGAAAAATTTTGATGGATAACTTGACTGCAGGAAACTCGTAGAGTCAGTTTGCCTGGTTTCGACCCTGCAGAGTTCACTGTTCTGCAACAGTTTTATTACAGCAAGGATGGCACCAAGGTTAGTGGTTTCAGAGAGAGAGAGAGAGAGAGAGAGAGAGAGAGAGAGAGAGAGAGAGAGAGAGAGAGAGATAGGGAAAATTAGATAGAAAGGCAACAGAAAAGAAATGAGAGAGATGAGTGAAAGATTTAAAAAAAGAGAGACCAAGTTTGAAAAGGAAGAGTTTCTTAGAAAAATATGAAAAAAAGGCGAAAGAGCGCGAGAAATGAAGTGAAAAGGTTCATCAATTATAAAAACTGTGAAAGTTGCGTCAGAATAAAAACAAAAAAGTCGATCGTAAACTGTCAAGTTCGTGTTTTTCTTGTTTGAGAATTTTTTTTCAATGTGTAGTCGTCTCTTCTATTACCGAATTTGATGTAGGAAAATTGATAAGATTACTCATGAGAATAGCTGAGTGAAATGATAAAATAGTGACCACTGTATGTAAAAATCGAAAGAAGTAATTTTTCGATAATTCTTATCGAGTTTACCGGTCACGGCGTGATAAAAAAAACTCAGAAAACTCTTCTTTTTTTCAGGTCCCAATGTATATAATTAGTCTGAAGGTTGCAGAAAAGAATGGAAAAAGTCCTACGATCTTATACGGTACGCATTTTTTACCATAATACAGTATACCAATTATTTTATCTAAACATTTCGTCCCATAGGGTCAGATTAATCCCCATGATCCGGATATTTTTCTCATCCGCACGTTACCAGAAATTTATAGGCTCCTTAAATAGCTGCTGATAAGATTCCTATGTTCCCATCGCTTTATCTCATTGTCATCACAGGCACTTGATGTCCTTCTTCCAAGCGTTCCTTTATCTTGTGATTAGTCTTCTGTTATAAGATCACTCTCTGTTCGTCCATCATTTCGGATACGAATTTGCTCTCGGAGCATTCCTTTTCTGGCGACGCCTGTTTCGTCATTTCGTACGAATTTTTATTGTTTTCCTGTCGCTTCAAAAATGGCTTTGCCTTCTCAAAAAAGAATGACCGAGACTACTCATGAGATCTTCCATGAAGTCTGCCGGGCCGTCGACACTACCCATGAAAAGATGACGGTCGTGACCGTAGGCCAAGTTGACATGGCCTGCGCCTATTCCTTTCTGCAGCAGACCATCGCCAGCAAGCTTTCACTGGTGGATGTAGTGGCGGACAAACTCAAAGGGGAGATGATGGATATGCAGCATGGACTAACTAGCTCTTGCCAGAAGATATGTAGTCAAAGCGGGCAATGACTACTCCATCTCGTCCGGCTCCAAGTTGTGCGTCATTACTGCTGGCGCTCGTCAACGGGAAGGCGAGTCAAGGCTTTCTTTTGTCGGAACGTCGAGATCTTCAAAGGCATCATTCCGCAGCTCGTCAAGTACTCACTAAAAACCGTTCTTTTTGTTTTGTTGTTTTTGCCGTAGTCATCTTCTGCCATCGAAGAGTTTGGGAGGTCCTCTCTTGTTCGTTTTTTCTTTCTTTCCGACCGTTTTTCTTGTCGTCAGCAATCCTGTCGACGTGTTAACATACGTGACATGAAAGCTGTCCGGCCTGCCCCACTACCATGTCATTGGCTCCGGAACAAATCTGGACTCGGCTCGCTTCCTGCTCTCAGAGAAGCTCAACATCGCTCCTTCCTCGTGTCACGGATGGCTAATCAGAGAGCAGGGAAACTCCTCTGTCGCTGTCTGGAGTGGCGTAAACGTGGCCGGAGTCACCCTTAGCAGGGAGACTCCTCTGTCGCTGTCTGTAGTGGCGCAAACGTTGCCGGAGTCACCCTCAGCAGGGAGACTCCTCTGTCGCTGTCTGGAGTGGCGTAAGCGTGGCCGGAGTCACCCTCAGCAGGGAGACTCCTCTGTCGCTGTCTGTTGTTGTTTTTTGCCCAAAGGTCCTGTCGAGGGGAGTCCTTTGGGATAGTTTGGTGAGGATCCTTTTAAGTCCGGAAAAATTTTCTCCGTCTACACTCGCACCGCAGTCGGCGATCCTCTTCGCGAGACCCATTCGTTAACCGGAGAAGGGCAAGAGGCTATTTTACTGGCGCCTAGACACGCCATTACAGATTATAGGGGAGTATCGGCTGATGTTTTATCCGGTGGCATGCCCAGGCCAGTCCGGCATCGCCCTCCTTTGACGAACTATACTATCCAATTTTGGTCCGCGACGGGCAAGCCCGCTATCTCCAATGCACTTGTGCAAAGAGACATCCCTCTATCCGCCACCTGAGGACGCGCTCGATACCGGTGAGGATGAACCGGTCCTTTGCGATGGTGTGAACATGTGGGCTGTAGCACCATCGAAGGCGAGCTGTCGCTGTCTGGAGTGGCATAAGCGTGGCCGGAGTCACCCTCAGCAGGGAGACTCCTCTGTCGCTGTCTGGAGTGGCGTAAACGTGGCCGGAGTCACCTTCAGCAGGGAGACTCCTCTGTCGCTGTCCAAAGTGGCGTAAACGTGGCCGGAGTCACCCTCAGCAGGGAGACTCCTCTGTCGCTGTCTGGAGTGGCGTAAACGTGGCCGGAGTCACCTTCAGCAGGGAGACTCCTCTGTCGCAGTCTGGAGTGGCGTAAACGTGGCCGGAGTCACCCTCAGCAGGGAGACTCCTCTGTCGCTGTCTGGAGTGGCGTAAACGTGGCCGGAGTCACATTCAGCAGGGAGACTCCTCTGTCGCTGTCTGGAGTGGCGTAAACGTGGCCGGAGTCACCTTCAGCAAGATCCGCATCAGCATCGGACTGAATTCAGACGTGGTTCACTGGGAACAAGAAGTGCACAAAAAAGTCGTAGATAGCGCGAAAGAAATCATTCGACTGAAATGCTACACTTCGTGGGCAATTGGATTGAGTGTTGTTGTTGGTTCTTGCCCGCGCGGGTTCCTTTGACGTTGATGGGAGTTCACGAGCTCGCGGTAAAAAGCTCGCATACACAGTCACACTCACTTCTTTTTCTTTCTCTTTCTTCAATCTCTCTCTCTGTTTTTTCGCCTCTTTTAGGTTCGGGCTTTGGCTTTTTTCCCTTCCTTATATTCAATTGGCAATGAATTCTACAACATCAACAGGTCTACACCATAGATCTAGCGGCTTTAGTCTAGTGGGGGATTGAGTGTCGCTAAGATTGTCCCGGAAGTTTTCTGCAATCCTCGCACCGTCTACGTGCTCTCCGTTAATGTAAATGTGATCCATGGCATCGCAGATGACGTGAAACAACTCTACAAATCCTCCGCCCCCATCCTTGATGTACAAAACGGACTTGTTATGTGAATTAAATCTAGTACCCGTTTTTTTGGTATTTTTCTCAAATGAGTTTTCTTTTTTCACTTGGTTTCTCTACGTACAATGTCTCACTTACTTAATCGTGCTTCATAGGCTTAAGATCCCTTTTTTTTCTTTTTTGAGCAAGTTTATGGTTGATTTTTTCACGTTTCTCCCCGTGAAAACAAAGTTGGCAAACAGTGTTCCTGAGTTAAGTTTCTTAATAGTATTCAGGATTTTCTCAACTCGTTTGCAGAATATTCTCGTTCTTCTTGGGTGAATAAATGATTCTACCCGCTTATTTCGGGTAAAGCGTCCTGTCGAATATGGTGATCCGCGGATTCCGGTATTATGATTATCAGCATAATTTGTTTTTTATTTACATAGCTCCGAAGAAATTTTCAAAAAAATTCAAAATATACCGTTCATCCTAGCGGGGGAGGGGGCGGGGCTTGCAATAATGAAACTGGCCTTTTACTTATCTTCCGCTAGGCCAAACAGTCTGTTTTGAATTTTTGTCAAGTTCTGCTAAGCTATTATTTATTATTATTTCACAAAATAAAATGATTGTAATAGGTTATGGAGGCTTTAACGTCGCGGACATGCCTTACTTCTCGCTGAGTCGACTGTTGTGGGTGAAGTATCTGAATGGAGTGTGCGCAATGGCAAACATTCGAGGAGGCAGGTGCGGTTCACTCATTTTGTTATTTATTCATTCTGTTATTCATTCATCATGTTATTTATTCATTCCGTTGTTCATTCATTGGTCCATTCATTCTTCATAAGCGTAAGTGAGTTTTAGTGATAAAAAGATAGGAAGACGTTGCGTACCCTAGAAACATAGAGCAGTAGCAATTTGTCTGATCTGATTGTTGATAGAGATTCACAAAAATCAACTGCTCGTTACAAAAGATAAGGTCTGAATCTCGAATCAAATAACTTGAAGCGGGATTGAAGTGGAAATAATTGAAGGAAAAGAATTGAAAGAACAACAATAACAACAAGAACTCTGCTAAGGTTGTATATACTGTAAACGGAGTCGCTTGAATACGGTAATCAAAATTACGGTAGGTATGTGTTGCAGTGAGTACGGTGAGGAATGGCATAGAAGTGGAATGGGCCACAACAAGCAGAATGTATTCGATGACTTCATCGCTGCTGCTGAATATCTCGTTAACAACAAGTTCACTTCAACAGAAAAGTCATTAATTCATTTTAATTTCATTCAATGATTTCATGGACCCTTCAGTATACTTATTTAGACCAAGATAGCATGCTATGAAAAACATAGGATCTTCCTCAAAATGTTCAGTCACTAGCGACCCTTTTAGAGACGCTTATCTCTTTTTTGTTAGCCTGGTCAATTCTGATCTTTCCCTGATTAAGGCTTCTTTTGTTTTTCTGCTTCTCCTTTTCTCCCTGCTCCAGGCAGATTCGCTTCCTTCGATTTTCTACGACACATGAAGACCGATCTAGTACTCTCATGCAAACACACAATCGGCCACGCAAAAATCAACACATTCAACTCGGAACGCGAAATCTAAATTGCCAAGACAACACACACGATTTTGGTTACACAAGAGACGGAATTTATGTGAGGGCCCGTACACCTGGGAGGATGACCGCCACCGGATATCAACGAAGAAGAAAACCATCTTCCCCGCAGCATCCGATGTACCCTCTGCCAATTAAGTCCCTGACCCAGAAGATTCACAAATCAATACCTCCACCGCATTGACGACGCAGTCCAAGACACCTGCCCCGACTGCCACTCGAGTCCACGTGACGTGCCACATCTCTTCACATGCGCCATGCTACACTGACGATCGCCGATCTCTTCCTCCGACCAAAAGAAGTTGTGATCTTCCTGAGACTATAATGAAGAAAAAAAGCACACACAAAGAATAAAAAATTACGGTGAAAAAAGAGACAATATCCCGTGCCAGAATTATATTTTCTTCAAAGAACGAGCAGCCGGAAACAACAACAATCTTAACCTCTACAACTCGCTCGGCGCGTACGGTCTAAGGACCGGTCTCATATAAACCTCTACAACTCGCTCGGCGCGTACGGTCTAAGGACCGGTCTCATATAAACCTCTACAACTCGCTCGGCGCGTACGGTCTAAGGACCGGTCTCATATAAACCTCTACAACTCGCTCGGCGCGTACGGTCTAAGGACCGGTCTCATATAAACCTCTACAACTCGCTCGGCGCGTACGGTCTAAGGACCGGTCTCATATAAACCTCTACAACTCGCTCGGCGCGTACGGTCTAAGGACCGGTCTCATATAAACCTCTACAACTCGCTCGGCGCGTACGGTCTAAGGACCGGTCTCATATAAACCTCTACAACTCGCTCGGCGCGTACGGTCTAAGGACCGGTCTCATATAAACCTCTACAACTCGCTCGGCGCGTACGGTCTAAGGACCGGTCTCATATAAACCTCTACAACTCGCTCGGCGCGTACGGTCTAAGGACCGGTCTCATATAAACCTCTACAACTCGCTCGGCGCGTACGGTCTAAGGACCGGTCTCATATAAACCTCTACAACTCGCTCGGCGCGTACGGTCTAAGGACCGGTCTCATATAAACCTCTACAACTCGCTCGGCGCGTACGGTCTAAGGACCGGTCTCATATAAACCTCTACAACTCGCTCGGCGCGTACGGTCTAAGGACCGGTCTCATATAAACCTCTACAACTCGCTCGGCGCGTACGGTCTAAGGACCGGTCTCATATAAACCTCTACAACTCGCTCGGCGCGTACGGTCTAAGGACCGGTCTCATATAAACCTCTACAACTCGCTCGGCGCGTACGGTCTAAGGACCGGTCTCATATAAACCTCTACAACTCGCTCGGCGCGTACGGTCTAAGGACCGGTCTCATATAAACCTCTACAACTCGCTCGGCGCGTACGGTCTAAGGATCGGTCTCATATAAACCTCTACAACTCGCTCGGCGCGTACGGTCTAAGGACCGGTCTCATATAAACCTCTACAACTCGCTCGGCGCGTACGGTCTAAGGACCGGTCTCATATAAACCTCTACAACTCGCTCGGCGCGTACGGTCTAAGGACCGGTCTCATATAAATTCTGATTCTAATTGATTCGTAGTGTTATCTCCTTTGGATTGTTTTCGGAATACACTGAATGTTTCCTACTTCAAAAGTTGGTACGTTCTGTTTCAAAAAAAAAAAAGAAAAGATTTGCAGGTTAGCTATTCACGGAGGCTCAAACGGCGGATTGCTGGTAGCAGCCTGCTCCCAGCAGAGGCCAGATCTTTTCGGAGCAGTCATCAACCGCGTTGGGTAAGCGGACTCCTAATAATAGTTTTGTTAGAGTTTGTAAAAATAACTTTGTGAGATACAAATAATAAGAAAAGAGCTCCGTGTAAAAGTTTTCGGATGTTATTCAATTGTGCGTCGAAATTACTTACGCAACAGAGTTTTTGAGCATAAAAATCTCGTTGAGATTTATTTTGTGTTGAACCTTTTTATTCCGGCGAACTTTTTCTTGCCGTAAAGTTAAGCTCAATACTGAAGACTGGAGTAGCCAAGGATTTTGGTCATAGATGAACGCAGGATAACACAAATTCGAGAGAATTAGAAAAGCGCCAAATAATTGTGGACGGAGGAAAAGCTCTTGCTCGTCTAATTCAAGAGGATTATGATTTCTGAAAGAAACTTTATAGGTTTGCGTTTTTTAATATAATCATCCTAAATCTTGCTACCTGGTTCTCAGTGATCAAAAGTAGTCGAGTTTTGTTTGATTATAGTAATGTAGCTACAGTAAGTTTTAGTCCATATAGGTAACGTCGTTGACAGAAATCGAAAGTGGTTGATGTTAAGGTTGATGGATATGCTTCGGTTCCACAAGTTTACTATTGGTGGTGCATGGGTTCCGGAATTCGGAGACACCAGTGTGAAGGAAGACTTTGAGTATATCTACAGGTTAATTTGGGCCGGATTCGGAAGGGAAAAAACTGAACAAGTCGATGGGTTTAGAAGTGCTCACCCGAACACGATTTTTTCTATCACTTGATTCTCCTCTTAATCGTGATATTCTCATGACGACACTCTCAAAAACAAACATCCAAAAAGCACAAGTCCAAGTTTCGAGTTGCTCATGAACCATGATCTTACGTGGAATACCGGCCATTTGCTCATGAACCATGATCTTACGTGGAATACCGGCCATTTGCTCATGAACCATGATCTTACGTGGAATACCGGCCATTTGCTCATGAACCATGATCTTACGTGGAATACCGGCCATTTGCTCATGAACCATGATCTTACGTGGAATACCGGCCAGTTGCTCATGAACCATGATCTTACGTGGAATACCGGCCAGTTGCTCATGAACCATGATCTTACGTGGAATACCGGCCAGTTGCTCATGAACCATGATCTTACGTGGAATACCGGCCAGTTGCTCATGAACCATGATCTTACGTGGAATACCGGCCAGTTGCTCATGAACCATGATCTTACGTGGAATACCGGCCAGTTGCTCATGAACCATGATCTTACGTGGAATACCGGCCAGTTGCTCATGAACCATGATCTTACGTGGAATACCGGCCAGTTGCTCATGAACCATGATCTTACGTGGAATACCGGCCAGTTGCTCATGAACCATGATCTTACGTGGAATACCGGCCAGTTGCTCATGAACCATGATCTTACGTGGAATACCGGCCAGTTGCTCATGAACCATGATCTTACGTGGAATACCGGCCAGTTGCTCATGAACCATGATCTTACGTGGAATACCGGCCAGTTGCTCATGAACCATGATCTTACGTGGAATACCGGCCAGTTGCTCATGAACCATGATCTTACGTGGAATACCGGCCAGTTGCTCATGAACCATGATCTTACGTGGAATACCGGCCAGTTGCTCATGAACCATGATCTTACGTGGAATACCGGCCAGTTGCTCATGAATCATGATCTTACGTGGAATACCGGCCAGTTGCTCATGAACCATGATCTTACGTGGAATACCGGCCAGTTGCTCATGAACTATGATCTTACGTGGAATATCGGCCAGTTGCTCATGAACCATGATCTTACGTGGAATACCGGCCAGTTGCTCATGAACCATGATCTTACGTGGAATACCGGCCAGTTGCTCATGAACCATGATCTTACGTGGAATACCGGCCAGTTGCTCATGAACCATGATCTTACGTGGAATACCGGCCAGTTGCTCATGAACCATGATCTTACGTGGAATACCGGCAAGTTGCTCATGAACCATGATCTTACGTGGAATACCGGCCAGTTGCTCATGAACCATGATCTTACGTGGAATACCGGCCAGTTGCTCATGAACCATGATCTTACGTGGAATACCGGCCAGTTGCTAATGAACCATGATCTTACGTGGAATACCGGTTAGTTGTTCATGAAACAAGATCTTACGTGGAATACCGGCCAGTTGCTCATGAACCATGATCTTACGTGGAATACCGGCCAGTTGCTCATGAACCATGATCTTACGTGGAATACCGGCCAGTTGCTCATGAACCATGATCTTACGTGGAATACCGGCCAGTTGCTCATGAACCATGATCTTACGTGGAATACCGGCCAGTTGCTCATGAACCATGATCTTACGTGGAATACCGGCCAGTTGCTCATGAACCATGATCTTACGTGGAATACCGGCCAGTTGCTCATGAACCATGATCTTACGTGGAATACCGGCCAGTTGCTCATGAACCATGATCTTACGTGGAATACCGGCCAGTTGCTCATGAACCATGATCTTACGTGGAATACCGGCCAGTTGCTCATGAACCATGATCTTACGTGGAATACCGGCCAGTTGCTCATGAACCATGATCTTACGTGGAATACCGGCCAGTTGCTCATGAACCATGATCTTACGTGGAATACCGGCCAGTTGCTCATGAACCATGATCTTACGTGGAATACCGGCCAGTTGCTCATGAACCATGATCTTACGTGGAATACCGGCCAGTTGCTCATGAACCATGATCTTACGTGGAATACCGGCCAGTTGCTCATGAACCATGATCTTACGTGGAATACCGGCCAGTTGCTCATGAACCATGATCTTACGTGGAATACCGGCCAGTTGCTCATGAACCATGATCTTACGTGGAATACCGGCCAGTTGCTCATGAACCATGATCTTACGTGGAATACCGGCCAGTTGCTCATGAACCATGATCTTACGTGGAATACCGGCCAGTTGCTCATGAACCATGATCTTACGTGGAATACCGGCCAGTTGCTCATGAACCATGATCTTACGTGGAATACCGGCCAGTTGCTCATGAACCATGATCTTACGTGGAATACCGGCCAGTTGCTCATGAACCATGATCTTACGTGGAATACCGGCCAGTTGCTCATGAAACAAGATCTTACGTGGAATACCGGCCAGTTGCTCATGAACCATGATCTTACGTGGAATACCGGCCAGTTGCTCATGAACCATGATCTTACGTGGAATACCGGCCAGTTGCTCATGAACCATGATCTTACGTGGAATACCGACCAGTTGCTCATGAACCATGATCTTACGTGGAATACCGGCCAGTTGCTCATGAACCATGATCTTACGTGGAATACCGGCCAGTTGCTCATGAACCATGATCTTACGTGGAATACCGGCCAGTTGCTCATGAACCATGATCTTACGTGGAATACCGGCCAGTTGCTCATGAACCATGATCTTACGTGGAATACCGGCCAGTTGCTCATGAACCAAGATCTTACGTGGAATACCGGCCAGTTGCTCATGAACCATGATCTTACGTGGAATACCGGCCAGTTGCTCATGAACCATGATCTTACGTGGAATACCGGCCTGTTGCTCATGAACCATGATCTTACGTGGAATACCGGCCAGTTGCTCATGAACCATGATCTTACGTGGAATACCGGCCAAAGAGTTGCTCATGAACCATGATCTTACGTGGAATACCGGCCAGTTGCTCATGAACCATGATCTTACGTGGAATACCGGCCAGTTGCTCATGAACCATGATCTTACGTGGAATACCGGCCAGTTGCTCATGAACCATGATCTTACGTGGAATACCGGCCAAAGAGTTGCTCATGAACCATGATCTTACGTGGAATACCGGCCAGTTGCTCATGAACCATGATCTTACGTGGAATACCGGCCAAAGAGTTGCTCATGAACCATGATCTTACGTGGAATACCGGCCAAAAAGTTTTCTCGTCTCGAGTTCATGTTTTTTAAAATCAATTTTGAGTGAAATATCTTATTTTTAGGGACAATAGTTTTTTTAAAAAAAATAAGCTGAGTGGAGAGGACGGAAAATCCAGAATTCCAAGAAACGAGCGAGTCTTCTCAGACTTGATCTCTTGAAATATTCTTTATATTCTCTGGCCTTCACTGCTCGATCTTTTCTCATCAGTTTAGCCCCCCTTCCCCTCATTGCGTAAATGAGTAATGGTTTTTTGTTATAACTTTTTGTTCTGAAATGTGTATATGAACTTTGACTGTAACAAATGAAGCGTCTCAAGTATCACATAACACTCATTACTGGAATATTGAAAAATAATGATGAATCGGAGGATACCAGTGTAATTAAACAGTATTTTCTACTGTCGGGTTTCTAAAAAATCGCCTTCCTTGTTCTGCAACAAAAGAGGGTATAATAAGATGCCATTCTTCTTGTGGTTGGATGAAAAAAGCCCTCTAAAACAGCTGAATACTATTAAAGTTATTCGAATGATATATATTTATTTGACGAACCAAGTCACAAGAATATCGTGAAGAAGTTCTTTAGCACCAGCAAACTCTAGAGCCTGCAAAAAACAACAAGAACGCTCTCCTGGTTGAGGTACTCCCCACTGCACAACATCCACTTCCCGGAGGGCGGTGAGTGGCCGGCGACCTTTCTCATGACGGCGGACCACGATGACCGCGTCGTGCCGCTTCACACGCTCAAATACATCGCCACGCTGTACGAGAAGGCCAAGCAGCATCCGCTGCAGCAGAAAGTAAGCGAAGTTTGTAGGAAGAAGTTATGATGTATGTGTGGCATACTGGT
The DNA here is from genome assembly GCA_964056735.1 of Allodiplogaster pararmata. Classification (NCBI taxonomy): domain Eukaryota; kingdom Metazoa; phylum Nematoda; class Chromadorea; order Rhabditida; family Diplogasteridae; genus Allodiplogaster; species Allodiplogaster pararmata. The sequence continues at coordinate 38,984,688 of OZ057408.1, read as the reverse complement.
AGTAGGCGCTTACTATAGAGCGAAGGGTACAAACTTCAACCCCCAACCCGGGCAGATCCATAAAAATCACGGGGTTGAAGGATATTGGTTTGACGTGTACGAATGTTAATTTTCGCTCTGCTTTTGTGTTAATGAATAATGAATCAGGCACTGGTTCTACCATGATAGGTCTTACCATATTTCAAGGTAGTGCGGGTCCTACCACAAAGAATTTTTTTTGTTCTCAGATGCTTCTTAACACCCGCTCAAAAACATGCGCTTTTGGAATTGATCGAGTTATATTAAAAGAAACCTTTTCGTAAGTTTTCGCAGCATTCATTGAATTGCCGGAGAAGAATGAGTTTTCGAATATTCTCATAGATGAATGAGGCTTATATTGTTGACTCGGCTCAACTTCGTCTTTGATTTCTTGTGCTGTAATCCCATGAAGCATGTTGAAAATTGATTGCGCCATTTTCCAGCCGATCCTGGCTCGAATCGAAGTGCGAGCTGGTCATGGTGCCGGTAAACCAACCTCAAAAATTGTTAGTTCTAGAAATTCTAGAGTGTATTGACACTCAAATACCAAATTTCAACAAATGACTCTGAGACAGACATGGAAAGAGCAGAGAGAGCGAGAAAAAAGGCGAGATGGAAGAAAGTAGGAGAACAAGAAGTGCTTTGAGCATATTAGAGCAAAAGAGAGAGGTTTATGGTTGAGGTCAGAATGTTTCTCCACCCCACACTGCGGGTTAAATCAATGCGCTTCTCAAAAAAAAGCTAGTGAAAAGCTTCTTATAAAAGAGCAGTAGGCGGAGTGGAGAGAATGAAGTGAAGAACGGTATCACGACATTTCGCACCATGACAACTCACACCCTAAATTTCACAATCGAAATATTTCCATGTATTTTTTCATTGGAATTTGTGCTTAGGCTCGTGTAAAGATTACGCTAACGAGGCAGTACGGCTTATTACGAGACCGTATACAACTACCAGAGTTTTGGAGAGAGAAAAATTGCGAACTCCGTTGTGCTAGTTGCCGCGGTTCCAAATGTCGTGATGCGAATATTCATGAAACCGTTGTTGTTGTTAACCGCAGTTGCAACGAGTAGTTTCAGTGAAAATTGCTAGATCAGAGACCAAGGCATGAGGCCACGATCTCTGGCTGGATCTCTCCATAGGTCCTTAGGTAGTAGAGCACGGGCAGCGCGGCTGGCATAGGCTGCTCCGTCAGCGAAACCCTGTCGTTTGCGGGAGGGGGGATAGGATCAAGTTGCAGCAGCGAACTTGCGTCACTGTTGTCGGCTGCACCGCGTGAAGGCGGATCCTGTTACAGCACCTGTTCATGCTATAGGCTTTGTGAGTGGGTGGTCAACCCGGCCTAGCATTGTTTGGGGTAGGAGTAAAGAAGTATCGCCTGTCGTTGGCCGGAGATAGGCAAGAGGATATTTTACTGGCGCCTCGACTCGCCATTAAAAAGTATAGCGGAGTATCGGCTGATGTTTTGTCCGGTGGCATGACCAGGCCAGTCCGGCATCGCCCTCCTTTGTCATGGAACCGTGAAGAAATGTATTGTTTTTTATTTGGTTTACTCCAAAATCTGTCGCTGTGTCATGATAAACCTTTATGATCTACCCGCTTTCTTTACGTTTTGTAAAAGACAGCCTGGTTGAGATAGCCGAAACGGTCGACATGTACTGCTTCCTGATGCGAATTCTGCATGCTGAGTGGAAAGAGTGACCACTTTCTCGCCACGGCCCAAATAGAATCCATTACTCAATCTTCTTTATACTGCCTTTTTATTGATTGGTGTTCTTATCGATACTTTTTTCTGATCAATACATCACGACGTCACGACACTTTTCATCATCAAAATTATGTGATAGCTCTCAAACTGAGATTGAAAAACATCCCTTGGTAAATTAATTTCAAGACAGAAAAGTCATTGTTCTCAGGGAAAGTGATAAGATGTCAAGATGTAATTCCTCAAAGACTCATGATATGTCTAGGAATGTAATATCTTCCAGGAACTCTCATTTTTGTTATTCTAAGAAATCGTCATTGGCATGTCAAGGCATGACAAGGTGGGGAGAAAACATTGAATCTAGATTCAAATCAATTGTGCCAAATTAGTAAAAGTGAAATTACTTGAATTTTTTTAGGAAGTTATTTATTTTCGATTCTCTCAGATTTTATTTTAAATAGTGAAGAATTTTGCTTGTTATCTAATGAGAATTGATTTCCAACTTCACCTTTTCCGATAATGAAGCGTTTGCAGTGTAAACTGATTAAGATATTGCACAAAAAATTTATCGGCCTAACAACGAATGAAAAAAGAACAATTGAGTTGCAATGAAGGAACATGAAAGTGTTGCATTAAAGACGACTATGTACATATTAGTGTGGCCGACTAATCACAATCGACACAATATCAAGAGCAAAAAATGGCATTCATAGGAGAGAGAGAGCGAATTACATCTGCTGATATGCTGTTTCTCTCGTAATACTTACAGTTAGTGAGATAATTCGCAAGTTAATCGGACTTTCTAAGTCACTTTTCACACAGTTTTTACAAGTTGTAACTTACTAGACTAATATGGGAGAAGTAGCACAGCCTGATTAATAGAACTTGAAGAACAGCAGTGAAGCCTGACTGAACTCGATTGGAATCGTAGTTGCGCCCGGGTGTCTCACACCCACTTTGGTTGATGACAAGGTTTCTCACGTAAATGCATCTACGGAGAATCATCTCTTACCCAATACACAATATGTCACATCAACCATGACATTTTCTTGACACCCCGTTTCGGTATTAAACTTGGTTTGAAAGCATTTTGCGTGATTCTACAGCGGTATGGAACAATATTGCGGGCAAGAAAGACCATATACAATTAACATACAATACAGTCTAATCCATTTCATGAAATAGCGAAAGAAAGTGAGCCCTTCCACAATATCATTGCATTATGTTATCACTATCTTATAACAACATGTCGTCTAGTTTAGACGTAACTTTTTAAAGGCCTGAACATACTTTGACTCATGGAAATATCTACACAGAGGAATGAAGAGATTTTGAAATGTCTGCGAATTGCGAGACGTGCTCGAGTGTCGCTTTAAGCGCTCGTTTTTAGTAATGGGACATGGTTTGGTGATGAGCAAACCGCCTCAAGACTGCGGACGTTCAGAGCAACACAAGGGAAATGTGTAGAATGCGATGGGGTAAATCAAAGGAATAAGAGTCCACCCTTTGTATTAAGTCTGTATTTACCGATGGAGGATGAAGATAAGGACTTACAATTCGACCCTGGCAACCCCTGAGAGTTGTATTGAACGATTATTGATTGTTCATTGATACCAGTCGTGAAAGACGTCTTGTTCTTCTTCACCCTGTTGCACATGCGGGGCAGCCGAAGGGTCGACGGACGAGGCCGGCAGCATCCCTTCTACTGCTGGGTAATGAGCGTAGGGCATTAGGTGAGCATTGAGGGATGTCGTGGGCGGAGCTTCGGACTGAGCTCGTTGAGAGAACGAGGCTATAGTCATGTCTGCCGGCACTGAGCGAGAACTGAAAGATGACTTCTCCACACATGAAATGCCGACTCCTCAAACTCATAAATATTTAAATCCCTTAATTCAATGAATAATTAAAAGTTTTTTGACGATTCATTAAATTGTTCAATACGCATCAGTCCTGAAAATTTTATAATACATAGAATACTTGGAATTTATTCTTTTTGAATGTATTAATTCTAAATCACCAAAAAGTAGTTCAAATTATTGACTTCCTCAAAAGCCAGAGAATTATCAACTATTAATTATGAATCAGAGTGATGAGTCATGAAAACTGATTAATAAGTCGAAATCATGACTTTCCGAGTACCTCAGAGTATCCCTGGCTTTCCGCGACTTCCTTCTCCTCTTCCGCTCCACTTCCCTCACTTCCGCGTCTTCTCCCTCGCCCTCTCTCTCCTCCTCCTCGTCATCGAATGGCAATTCCGCGCGCGTGAATTGACGCCCTCCGGCAGGCCTAAACCGGGCTTTTCTATCGAAGAAGCCGAGGAAGATATGAAAATGTGGTTCATTTAAGAGAATCAGAAAAAGATGATCACGGCCATCTGCGATGATTGAGAAAGAAAAGAATCCTGATTGTGCCTCTTCCTGCCTTGAGAGATTAATCATGGAAAAGAGAAAAGACGCGCTATTTCCACAAGGAGTAAAGAGTTCTATTCTGGTAGAACTAGTGACTGATTCTTGAGTCACTGCTGCTATGTATGGCAGCAGTTGAGAGTCAGAACCATGCAAAAATACCGATTTTTTGTCTTTTGGTCAGGGTCAATCTGACTTTGAGATCCTCCGCACAATAACAGGTCAGGGTCAATCTGACTTTGAGATCCTCCGCACAATAACAGGTCAGGGTCAATCTGACTTTGAGATCCTCCGCACAATAACAGGGTCAATCTGACTTTGAGATCCTCCGCACAATAACAGGTCAGGGTCAATTTGACTTTGAGATCCTCCGCACAATAACAGCGGTCAGGGTCAATCTGACTTTGAGATCCTCCGCACAATAACAGGTCAGGGTCAATCTGACTTTGAGATCCTCCGCACAATAACAGGTCAGGGTCAATCTGACTTTGAGATCCTCCGCACAATAACAGCGGTCAGGGTCAATCTGACTTTGAGATCCTCCGCACAATAACAGCGGTCAGGGTCAATCTGACTTTGAGATCCTCCGCACAATAACAGCGGTCAGGGTCAATCTGACTTTGAGATCCTCCGCACAATAACAGGTCAGGGTCAATCTGACTTTGAGATCCTCCGCACAATAACAGGTCAGGGTCAATCTGACTTTGAGATCCTCCGCACAATAACAGGTCAGGGTCAATCTGACTTTGAGATCCTCCGCACAATAACAGGTCAGGGTCAATCTGACTTTGAGATCCTCCGCACAATAACAGGTCAGGGTGAATCTGACTTTGAGATCCTCCGCACAATAACAGGGTCAGGGTCAATCTGACTTTGAGATCCTCCGCACAATAACAGGTCAGGGTCAATCTGACTTTGAGATCCTCCGCACAATAACAGGGTCAGGGTCAATCTGACTTTGAGATCCTCCGCACAATAACAGGTCAGGGTCAATCTGACTTTGAGATCCTCCGCACAATAACAGGTCAGGGTCAATCTGACTTTGAGATCCTCCGCACAATAACAGGGTCAGGGTCAATCTGACTTTGAGATCCTCCGCACAATAACAGGTCAGGGTCAATCTGACTTTGAGATCCTCCGCACAATAACAGGTCAGGGTCAATCTGACTTTGAGATCCTCCGCACAATAACAGCGGTCAGGGTCAATCTGACTTTGAGATCCTCCGCACAATAACAGCGGTCAGGGTCAATCTGACTTTGAGATCCTCCGCACAATAACAGCGGTCAGGGTCAATCTGACTTTGAGATCCTCCGCACAATAACAGCGGTCAGGGTCAATCTGACTTTGAGATCCTCCGCACAATAACAGCGGTCAGGGTCAATCTGACTTTGAGATCCTCCGCACAATAACAGCGGTCAGGGTCAATCTGACTTTGAGATCCTCCGCACAATAACAGCGGTCAGGGTCAATCTGACTTTGAGATCCTCCGCACAATAACAGGGTCAGGGTCCATCTGACTTTGAGATCCTCCGCACAATAACAGCGGTCAGGGTCAATCTGACTTTGAGATCCTCCGCACAATAACAGCGGTCAGGGTCAATCTGACTTTGAGATCCTCCGCACAATAACAGCGGTCAGGGTCAATCTGACTTTGAGATCCTCCGCACAATAACAGCGGTCAGGGTCAATCTGACTTTGAGATCCTCCACACAATAACAGCGGTCAGTGTCAATCTGACTTTGAGATCCTCCGCACAATAACAGCGGTCAGGGTCAATCTGACTTTGAGATCCTCCGCACAATAACAGCGGTCAGGGTCAATCTGACTTTGAGATCCTCCGCACAATAACAGGTCAGGGTCAATCTGACTTTGAGATCCTCCGCACTATAACAGCGGTCAGGGTCAATCTGACTTTGAGATCCTCCGCACAATAACAGGTCAGGGTCAATCTGACTTTGAGATCCTCCACACAATAACAGCGCACATTATTAGTATGAAACACCTTGTTTTCTGTGGTGTGAAACAAATAATCAGCCATACCATAAAAAAGCTTCTTAGACTAATATAACAGACTTGAGAGGTTAAAAAATCAATGAACCTTCTCTTTCTTGTGAGAATCGGTACTGGAGCTTCATCTGTTTCTATTTGAATCGGCATTGATGGAGGTTCCGATTGCCCCTGGTAAATACAAATTGGTTTAGATAACTGACTACCTTATTCGGGTCTACTTTTCAAAAAATACAAAAAAAAAATTTTTTTTGGTTGTCTACGTTTGTCTCTAGATCAATAGCAATATGGAACTCCCTTCCGGAAGATATCGTTGTAATCGAAAGTTCTTCAAGTTTCGCGACAAGGTTAAAAAAATTCTATTTGAAGTTGTGCTTCCTTGTCCGAGTGTAACAGATTGACGATTATTTGTATTTACATACATATGTATAGGACACAATCTCCTGATTATAATTAACTTATAGACAGCTATTTCATATCATTTTTTTTCTTAGATGATATTTGGATTAGTTGAATGCGATTCAGCACTTTTGAATGAATGATTGTGTTTTTGTCTCCCTATCCTACGCGTCCATGCTTATTGGAACTACTATTCATAGTTGTATTACAAGTTGTTGTTCTTGCATGGAATAAAAGAATTGAAAAAAAATTGAATTGAAATCCTTCTGAACACAATTATTTTTATGATTCAGTTCTTACTCAGACGTTAAATGAGACCGGTCTAAGGCATGTTTGTACGCACCGAGCGAGTTGAAAAGGTAATGATGAAAGGCAGAAAGAATCAAGAGAAGTAAAAGAAAAGTAAAAACAGAACGGAAGGAGAAGAGAATGTAGATCATTTTCGGCGCAAACATGTATGCGCCAACATAGCTGGTCTGGTAAGGATTCAAACCTTGTTCTTATTTTGAAAAGTTCAGTCGGGAAAATTGCTAGGAAACCTGAGAAAATGAAGAAAAAAAAACGAATTGTCTAAAGCTCATCAAGAAACACTTACTTTACTTGACATGAGTTGACTAAATACGCCGTTTAAGAAAGAGAAATGAAGCTTGAACTATAATAATAATAATAATAATAATAATAATAATAATAATAATAATAATAATAATAATAATGATAAAAAAGATGAACAAATACCATTTTCTACTAATGCTCACCTCTTGACCTGCCCTGCACCTATCGGGCGAGAACGCTGCGTTATCCAGCCCGGCTTCTACGTCTTCTGCGGGCTAAAAGATAAAGTCAACTATATACAGTCTTCTACGCCTTCCCTAGCCCCAATACCTCAAAGTCGGTGGGAAGGTGTAAACTCACTCAGCCCTACTACCGTGATTGCCAAAATCACGACGTTCTGAGTTAGGCTAAAATTGGGCCCCCTTTGGACGAGTCCACTTCCGGCAGTGGTTCTATCCGTCAGATGGCTAGGCGGAGAGTGGTTAGTCCAGGCCACACGAGTCGAGGCGTCTTTTCGATTAATCTTCTGCTTTTCTACGGTCAAGGATTAGCAGGAACTCCCGACAAACACGTTCCGCGATGCCAGGCTGGATTGACCATCCACTCAACAGGCCGATCGCATGAATACCCTTGTTGTAAACCATGGCTTCAAGTTCTTCAAGTTTGACTCGCCTAGATTGTGTGCGTAACACGATTGTGAGAGAAAGACTCGGCGTGGCCCCAATACAAGACAAGATGCGAGAAGGGAGAGTTAGATGGTATGGACACGTGATGCGAAGAGACGCGACCAACATCGCAAGACACGCCCTTGACATGGAAGTACCAGGCAAACGCCCGCGAGGCAAACCGAAGACAAGATATATGGATACGCTCAACCAAGACCTGCGCCTTGCAAGACTCCACTCGGAAGACGCAACGGACAGATGTTTCTGGAGAGCTAGAAGCCGTACAGCGGACCCTACTCCAACCTCGGCCGGCGCGGGACAACGCTAAGAAGAAGAAGAAGATACAGTCTGTTACGCTTGTTTTACCTTTGAAAGTTGAGTAATTGTGTGTATCAGAGAAAGAGGGGTAAGAGCACCGCCTGGAAAGTAGAGGTCGTGGGTTCGGTCCCCACGCAGCGCACAAGTTTTTGCGAGCAATGTCAGTCTCTCTGCTTATAGCGTTTTAAACTTAGTTTTCAATTACACTTTACAAATATTTACTCATGTAATATGATATCATATATTTTATTATTAAGATAATTTCTCGCTTCGTTTCTTTTACATCTTTTGATCATTCCTTATAAATTTCTTTGTGTCCTAGAAAGTTTTTGAATTTGAACAATCTTCTGTTTTGCCTTCCATTTTTCGCTGATTGCCATATTGAGCCTTCGTTTCCAAATTTTTTTTACTGAGAATTATTATTTTTTTATTGAAAGGTTCTAGCATCGCTAAGTGAATGTTTAGGCTTTTTTCGCATGTAATCAAACTCGAGAAAAGTCATTATATTTTGAGTCATTTGAAACAAAATACTGACCTGCTGGTTGACTATGACCCGAGGTTGTTCCAATGACTCTCCCTGAATATCTGCTTGCAAGCTTCTAGCGTCGCTGGGTGAACTCGTCACTCGCTGCAGAAATTTTCGCAATCGGCGAAACGCACCAGTCACGCCAGTCTGAAAGGACGCACACAAGTAACAATCGAGTGGTTTTTTTCGCTTATCGTATTTGAAAAACTGCTCATCTCAGTTAACAAAGGATTATCATAATATCACAATACACTTAATTGAATGAAGCAAGTCAAAGTGAGTAAGTGATAAACAGTAAGACAGCTAAGAAAGAGAGGAAGGATTGCAAGATTCATACAAATAAAAAGGAAGTAGAACAAAAAGCTGAAGTCAAAGAAAAATAAACAAATTTACGGAAATTCTTAAAATATTGTACAAATCCCGCCAATTTTCAATCTGTATCTCGTGTGAAACTTGTCATTACTCAACAAAGCCGTTTATTTTTATCCGCAAAATGGGCGTGTAGATCAAAAGACTACCCTCGAGGAAACGGCAGACTTTTGAAGAGAGAGAGAGAGAGAGAGAGAGAGAGAGAGAGAGAGAGAGAGAGAGAGAGAGAAAGAGAGAGTACTTGCGAGAAAAAAGGGAATGCCATCCAAATAGCGAGTTCCACTTCTATTCTGGATAACGCTAGAGCCAGCGCAGTGCTAGTTAGATAAGCACCCCGCCTCCTTCTAATTATGGTATTCTTTCAAACCAAGACTCTCACTATTTGAGCAACGGCGAGGTCTTCCCTCGGCCGCTCCGCCTCAGATTCTTCGTAGTACGCACTCATTATTCCATCCTGAAATAAGAACGTGAGATGGGAGTTGATGGAAAGCGATCAACAGAGAGAGAGAGAGATAGAGAGAGAGAGCAGAGAGAGAGAGAGAAAGAAGAAACAGATTAGGACGAGAGACAGACTAACAATAAGATGTTTTTGTGTAGAGAAAAATAGACAAAATGGAAGAGAAATCGACGAGAGAATAAGAGAGAGAGTGAGGAAAAGAATGAAAAGAAGAAAAGGTTTAAAAAAAGAGAAAGAGAGAGGAAATGCTGACTTCTTCCTCACTGGTTGCGGGAGGAATAGCTGATCGAGAAATTGGAACAAGTTGCTCTCTTGAGGAATGCGTATGTACATCCACCAGCAATTGGGAAGATGAACCTACAATTGTACCCTCATTCGATCGTATAAATCATATATACAGTACCGTGCAGAAGTATACCAAAAAGTATATTTTACAGTGTTTCTCTTCAGTGAACGCGAAATAAAGGATCAAATTTTTATTAGATAATCTTCAAGTTCTTCGAAACAAAATTTCAACATAACTTTTGAGATGCAGATTAACTGTGAACAAAAAAAGCATAAAATATGAAAAGGAAGAAAAACACAAATTGAGCACATATTCTTCAGACACCTATGACATCTTCAATAACAACTTAACCGTCCAATGCTACCCGAAATTTGATTACCCAGTTTAATACTTTGTCGCCGTACCCCTAGCGTCATTGACTGCCTTGCATCTTTGTGGCATAGAGGCCACCAAGTTGCCGAGGGTTAAAACCGGGAGGACGTGCCAGGCCTGTTCGAGTTGGGCGAATTTCTCCGCCGCATTCCGAAAAGTCTTGCCCTGAATGGCCTTACCCAGCTATCTCCACACGTGCTCTATCGGATTTAGGTCCGGTGACTGGCTCGGCCAGTCCATGAGGGTCACTCGACGCTGACCAAACCAGTCTTGGACCACACGTGCTTTGAATCATTGTCCTGCTGGTATATCCAGCCCCGGGGCATGTTCGAGCGCGCATAGGACAGCATGACGTTCGATAGCATATTTATGTAATCTTCCTTCCTCATAATATGTCAACAAAAAAACATATGTCAAAGATCTCGAAAAAGACTTATTTAAGAAAAAAAATTGCTGAGCTGATCTGCTTTTTCAAAACGGCTCCATTTCATTACAGTATGACGTAAATCACGAGCCACACAACATATTTAAAAAAATCGTAAACTTTTTGCGCCAGTGGGCGCAAAAACAGAAAAGATATACGACAAAATATACTTTTTGGTATACTTCTGCACGGTACTGTATAACATCGAAAAAGTAATTTTTTTACGAAAAATATAAAATACAGTTTTAATGCATATAACGCATATGCATCGAATAATATCGTCACTATAGTTGAAAAAATCTAGTTGTGAAACATGTATTGATCGATTTGAACATCAACATTCATGCTTTAGATAAGGCTAAAGGAAAGTATTGGTTCTAAATTGACAGTGTAAATATAAGCCCTTCAGCTTCTGGTTCAGTCGCAATTCGTACTCCTGTTGAAGCAAGCTCGTTTGTATGAATACTGAGCTTTCTCATTCAACTACATAAATTGACACCATGGAAGGATTGAGAAGATACATGAAAGTATGAATGAATCAATAGCTGCATGAATAACATCCAGAAAGTCTGACCGTTGAGGTTGGCGGTGGATTCTGTAGGACTGACGTCTACTCGAGTAGACGTGGACGCCGTCTCTTCTTCCAACGATCGATACGCATACGAGGAAGAAACCTGTAAATTTTTTGAATAAGAGAAATAATTCATGAAAAATAATGGAAGAAGAGAAATCAAGCACTATCGATCACTGCGATTACGTTTATTCACAAAATTTTGTTTCGCCTCGGCTCAGAGAGACTTGTACTATTCAAGTGCGGCCCATAAGTGAGTGCCCAGAGAGTAATACTGTAGACCAATGAAGAGAGAAATCAGTTTCCCAAAAAAAAACGAGAAGGCTTTTCTCACGAGATAAGCCTTCGAAATGAAAAATAAAACCGCTAAAAAATTTTATTACTCCTTTTCATCATAGATCTACATCTCCCCAACTATTCCTCACTAGTTTCAAGGTAAACAATTTTCAAATACTTACTCAATATTCATTTATAATATTCATGATCACTCACGGCGATGGGATCGATCGGCCTGGTCGGCTCTCTCCGCCTCTGCGGTGGCTCCGAATCCGATTCCGAATCAGAATTCCGTACCCCCACCCGACGCTTACACATTGGACACACCTTAAAAAAGCAATTAACGAACACAAAGAAATAAAAACAAAGGATTGAATGGTATCACGACATTTAACAACTCACACCCTTCACATAAGGGTACCATGACAACTCACACCCTTCACATAAGGGTACCATGACAACTCACACCTTAAATTTTACAATCGAAATATTTCCATGTTGTTTTTAAAAAAATTTTGTGCTTAAGCTCGGGTAAATATGTTGTTGTTGTTGTTGTCTTGCCCATAGGTCCTGTCGAGGGGAGTCCTTTTGGGATAGGTTGGTGGTGAGGATCCTTCTGAGTCCGGAGAGATTTTCTCCGTCTACACTCGCACCGCAGTCGGCGATCCTCTTGGCGAGACCCATTCGTTAACCGGAGAAGGGCAAGAGGTTATTTTACTGGCGCCTCGACTCGCCATTGAAAAGTATAGCGGAGTATCGGCTGATGTTTTGTCCGGTGGCATGCCCAGGCCGGTCCGGCATCGCCCTCCTTTGACGAGCTATACTACCCAGTTTTGGTCCGCGGGATTTCTCCCGCTACCTCCCAGCACGAATTCTTCGTAGGGAGGCGTCCCTCAATCCGCCACCTGAGGTCGCGCTCGATTCTGGACTGGATAATCCGGCTCTATCCCTGACAGGCTCTTAAGGCTGTAGAGTCACAAATGGCCACTGTTGCCAGTGTGTTTCGAGCTCGGGTAAAGATGACGCTAGAGGCCGTGAAGATTAGTACGAGACCATATACAAAGACCAGTCACGTGAGCTTTGAGACCTTCGGAGAAAAAATATTGCGGTATCCGGGTGCGAGTTGTCGCCAGGAGTGAAATAGTCATGTCAAACCTTCTTTCGGCGGGCTTCTGTTTTTTCCAAATCATAAGGGGGACCCTTATGTAAAACAAAAATTTTTGCGCGGGTTTTTGTTTTTTTTTTTCATCATAAGGGGACCCTTACGTGAAAAAATTTTTTCCCGCCTCCGGTGGGCGTCTGTACCTTTTCTTACACACTAGAAACCCCTGGTTGTCGCGGAGCAAATTGTTCTGGAACCGATTGAATGCGTCGCATGAAAAGTGATATAGACAATGTGGAGGCCTTGGAATTACCTGAGTCTCAAAAAACCTAAAATTAATCTCTTCGCAGAAGATAGCTCCTTTATTGAATACAGGGTACCAGAAGATAAGGTCTGGCCAAAGATGACTTTTCGACCACTGACTTCTATTTCCCCGCTTTCTGACTGACTTTTCGGTTGCGCGTCAACCATGGATCGATGCATTTGCAGTGATACACTGCAATGTATTAAGAACGATTTAAAAAAAAAAACATCCAGACCCTTGATAAACACTTAACTTCTTGTTATTCTTCAACAACATGAAAATAAGAAACTTTTTTCACCTCAACTTTTCCCGCTTCTCACTAGGCTGATCTCATCAAAGCAGAGTTTTTAAAAAAACAACGTAGATACGGCTAGAAGTCTTGCGCCGTCCCTACTGCTACACATTCTAGCAGTAAAACAGAGTGTAACCATTGCTTTTACCAGGCTTGCGCTGTATGTCATCTTTCGAGAACAGTTGATCCACCGAGAGGCTAGTCAAGTTCATCTTTCGAGAACAGTTGATCCACCGAGAGGCTAGTCAAGTTCATCTTTCGAGAACAGTTGATCCACCGAGAGGCTAGTCAAGTTCATCTTTCGAGAACAGTTGATCCACCGAGAGGCTAGTCAAGTTCATCTTTCGAGAACAGTTGATCCACCGAGAGGCTAGTCAAGTTCATCTTTCGAGAAGAGTTGATCCACCGAGAGGCTAGTCAAGTTCGAAAAGAAGTAAGTCAACTAACTGTGCCTACACGGCAATACTCGCAGCTTCTCCCCTTCCACAAACTCCTCCAAACAAATTGCGCATGTGTCCGGTTCGTCACCTGAGCATCATATGCCTTCGATATTTTTTTTTTGAAAAGTTATGTCTCGAGAATGAAAAGGACCTATTACATTTCGTGAATTCACATTCAGTTATAGGCCTTCGGAAAGCAGAAAATATATTCCGGCTTCTATAAGAAGCCGGAATATTAATCATATTTGAGCTATGACTTTTTTGACAATACTAGGTTACTTACGATCTCACGTCCTAAATTTTATGGAACTATGTACAAAAACAAAATTTTAGAATCAATATAAATCAAGGAGTAATTATATATGTTTGTATGATACCTTTCCTAAACTTCTTCGTGGGTACTTTCCGGAGATTGCGTCGTGATAGACGTTTTCGTGCAAGACGACGACGTTCTCGGCAAATACGAATCAACTGTGAAGAACAAATTGAATACTTGGCCACCTGATCTACGGGTGAAAACAACTATTGGTCTTATAGTGTTTTCAGAAAGGACATAGAAGTTCTAAAGAGTTAGGAATATTACTGAAAAGGAACCCTTGGGTAGAGAAAATATTTTTATGCGAGAGAGAAAGAGATAATTTCTACACGAGTTACATCTAAAAACTCCATTCTCGATACGGTAAGTGACCCGCCAGAACTCAGAAAGGCCCATTCAACCTTTATTCCCGTCTCTGGTCCTTATCGAGTCTTCTAACAAAATTTTTTAAAACTTTATTATGAAGTTTCGAGTCTTCACCTTTTCTCGATTAAAAAACTAACCAAACTGGCGAGAAGAACAACGAAACAGAATCCAATGACAACGACGAATGGAATGAGATATCGGAAGAGATCATAATAGCCCGGCGAAATCTTTATTTGAACGGCATATCTGGAGAAAAACGATCGATATCTTGCTTGCGAAAATATTCAAGAGTGTCATGTTGTAGCTCTGTTCTCTAATGACTCATTTACTCAAGTTCTTTCTTTCCCTCGAGTCAGTTCTTCTTTCCCTCGAGTCAGTTCTTTCTTTCCCTCGAGTCAGTTCTTTAAATTTAAATTTAAATCTTTATTATCACCGAAGGGTAACTTCTTGAGTTACCGCTTATACGGTGTATAAAATTGGTCAGGAAGAACGGGATAAAATCTTGGCATTTGGGGATCCACTCTTCAATCCGTTTTAAGGTAATCCGGTAGGTCGACGACTGTGAGAAGGTTCAGTTCTTCTAGAATCTTTGCGAACTCTCGAAGCTCAGTGATGTGGTTCTGAGTATCTGCGATTCTGTTCCATAAACCGATAGCTCTTCTAAAATAGAAATTAGAGTGCTTATAATGATTTATCTGCACTAAAGTTAACCAGGAAGTCCTATCGGAGGTACGAAGATTTGTTTCCGTTCTAAGAATCATTTGGTTTTTGCATATATGACAGTCTATTTTTCCAAATAGTAACCGAAAAACAATAAATAAATCGAAGCGGGCTCTACGTTCTACAAGCGAATCTAAATTGAATAGCTTGAGACGTTGGGGATAATTTAGATTAGGGTTATTGCAGCGAGATAGCGCCCTCTTTGTAAAGATTCTTTGTGGAAACTAAAGTCTTCTTGAACAATTACTGCGAGAAATTGGTGAAAAAATTGTGGTTCCGTATTCTAGAAGAGGCCTGATATATGTGGTATACACAGTTTTGTAACCGTTCAAATCTAGGCATCGAAAAACTTTAAAAACTTGAGCGATTCGACTCAAACTTCTGGCACGTATGACTTCAATGTGCTGTTTAAAAGTGAGCTTACGATCTATAAAAATGCCTAAGTCTCTTACTAACTCTACATCCTTAATTTTTGTATTATCTATATAGTAGTTCTGTTGAGATTGCCCTAAATGAAGGCAGCTTATTTTATTAACTGCAAGTGGTAAACTGAATTTACATGACCAATTGCAAATTTCATTGATAGCTAATTGTAAACGACCTGGATCGTGACTATAAATTTTCAAATCGTCCGCGAATAAGGAAAATTTTACTGGGTCAGTTATACAGCTTTCGATATCGTTAATAAAGCAAAGAAAGAGTAGGGGCCCTAAGACTGTACCTTGCGGTACACCGCTTAGTACAGGGAAATAATCCGAGAAAGTGTTATTTATACGTACCCTGAACAATCTATTCTCAAGAAAACAAGCGATCCATTTTATAAAACTTGAAGGAATTCCTATTTGGTGAAGCTTTGCAATTAGCTTAGAATGAGAAACCTTATCAAAAGCTCTTGAGAAATCGAAATAAATCACATCTAGTTCTTGATTCTTCTTCAGAGATATCTCCCACTCACTGATTGATTTTAAAAGCTGAATCTCACAACTTCTTCTAGAAATAAAACCATATTGAAATTTAGAAAATATGCTTCTGTATTGTAGTCTTATATGATTAGCTACTATACTTTCAAAAACGCGGCAAATTGGAGAAGTTATGGTAACAGGCCGATAATTACTACAATTAGACCAGTCCCCAGAGCTTTTGAAAATTGGAATGACTTCTCCTAATTTCCATTGAGTTGGAATAGAGCAGCTTATAAATGATTCTTCAAATAGAATCGACAAAGGTAATGCTAAAGCGAGAGCACATTTTTTTCAAAAGATATTGGGTTGATGCCTTCGGAGAACTGGGTAAACTTATTAGGTAATTTCTTAAGAACATTATATATGATATGCGGAGAAAAGTCTAGAGAGTCTGTTGATAAAGAAATAGGGTAGCTCACCGGATTTTTATTAGTGTTCTCCTCAATTGTGTAGTTTTTTGAGAACTCATTGGCGAAAAGAAAAGTTTTCATTGTAGTATCAGAAACATAAGCATCCCCATTTTTGATTAAAGGAAGATCACTTTTACGTTTCAACTTCATTTTCACCCAGCGATGAATACCTCTAGGAGAATCTAAGACCTTTCTTTCACAGCTCCTCAGTTGTTCAGTTTGGCTAGCTTTTATAAGTTGCTTAATGTTTTTATAATCCGAAGAGAAAGAAGGGTTAGAATGCCTAGTTTGCCATATTTTCTTCTTCTTATTAAAAAGTTTGCGGACTTTTTTAGGACATGTTCTAATTTCAGTGGAGCGCTTTCTGAGAGGACAGAATTCGCGAATTTCTTTCGAAAGAAAAAAAAGTTCTTTCTTTCGAAAATTTCGAAAGAAAGAACTTTCTTTCCCTCGAGTCAGTTCTTTCTTTCCCTCGAGTCAGTTCTTCTTTCCCTCGAGTCAGTTCTTTCTTTCCCTCGAGTCAGTTCTTTCTTACCCTCGAGTCAGTTCTTTCTTTCCCTCGAGTCAGTTCTTCTTTCCCTCGAGTCAGTTCTTTCTTTCCCTCGAGTCAGTTCTTTCTTTCCCTCGAGTCAGTTCTTTCTTTCCCTCGAGTCAGTTCTTTCTTTCCCTCGAGTCAGTTCTTTCTTTCCCTTGAGTCAGTTCTTTCTTTCCCTCGAGTCAGTTCTTTCTTTCCCTCGAGTCAGTTCTTTCTTTCCCTCGAGTCAGTTCTTCTTTCCCTCGAGTCAGTTCTTTCTTTCCCTCGAGTCAGTTCTTCTTTCCCTCGAGTCAGTTCTTTCTTTCCCTCGAGTCAGTTCTTTCTTACCCTCGAGTCAGTTCTTTCTTTCCCTCGAGTCAGTTCTTTCTTTCCCTCGAGTCAGTTCTTTCTTTCCCTCGAGTCAGTTCTTTCTTTCCCTCGAGTCAGTTCTTCTTTCCCTCGAGTCAGTTCTTTCTTTCCCTCGAGTCAGTTCTTTCTTTCCCTCGAGTCAGTTCTTCTTTCCCTCGAGTCAGTTCTTCTTTCCCTCGAGTCAGTTCTTTCTTTCCCTCGAGTCAGTTCTTTCTTTCCCTCGAGTCAGTTCTTCTTTCCCTCGAGTCAGTTCTTTCTTTCCCTCGAGTCAGTTCTTTCTTTCCCTCGAGTCAGTTCTTTCTTTCCCTCAAGATATCATTCCCTTATCTTTGCTCACACTGAGCAGTCGGTGATCTACCACGTCTCATATCGAACAACTCGCATATTTGACCTAAGATGTCTCTCTCTCCCAACAATGTGGATATTTCATCTCTTCTCGAAACTATTCGGCTACAAGCGGATACAATCGCAACTCAGGCTAGAACTATCGAGTCTCAAAATCAACAGATCATTTCACTCACCAAGGAACAAAATTCGACAGTTTCTTCTAACCAAACATCCCTCTCACCCGATGCCGTTGCCTACGAAGCGGTCAGACGGTGTCTGTTGGAAGACAAGGACATCATAGAAGAAAAATCGAAAAACATCGTTATCGTTGGATTGGAGGAAAAGGACTCGGACTCGAATACTGCCGCTGAAGATGAAGCCCTTATTGCCAAGCTTGTCGATGAGCTTGACATCAAAGAACTCTCTGATGCTTTCAGAAAGGGAGATGTCAGGCACAAAAGACATGGAAGAGCCGAAAACAAAAGAAGGATTCTGAAAGTTTACCTCCCATCTCCAGCTCTACGTTCTGTCACTCTTCAAAAGATCAGAAGTTCCAGACCCCAAGTTATCCAGTCCCACCCCCGCGTCTTCGTCAGAGAAGATCTCACTCGAACTGGATTGGAATTGGAGAAGCAATGCAGGCAGGTCGCGAGGGAACGGAATCTCCAGGCAGGGCAGATAGAGTGGACAGTCAGAGGGACGCAGCTCTTCCGGCTACCGAAGGCAAGGCCATTCAGAGAAGAGCAGCCAAAAACGTACGCATACGTGACTCAAAGAAAGTCTCACTAGGTCAGTGGCAGTGTTAGTTCTTCTGATAGTCCTGTTGTCAAAGCATGCTTATTCAATGCAAGATCCATCCATACGTAATAAAATGACTGATCTCGATTTCTTGTTGAGTAGCAAATCATTCGAGTTGATTTTTATTACGGAAACATGGCTAACGTCTTCTGAGTCAGATCGTGAATTTTTAAGAAATCATAAATATGCTTTGTATCGTTGTGATCGCTCGTTAGATGACCCCAACAAGGGCGGCGGAACCGCGGTTTTTGTCTCCTCTAGTATTTCATCTTTCTTTGTAACTTCCTTCCGTGATGAAGGCGTAGAAGTGATTGTTATCGATCTAATTAACCCCAACGCTTTCCCACGTCATATACGTTGTGTGTGCATATACCGCTCACCTTCTTGCTCTCATTCGATAATGATCTCATTACTGTCATTTATCAAGTCTATCTCTCTAACCAATACACCAATAGTCATAGTAGGAGACCTCAACTTACCAGACATCGATTGGGAAAATCTGACCACTTCCAATAATGAAAGCCATTCTTTCTTTTTAAACTTTGCTTGCGATGAACACTTTTTCCAATATGTCTCCCACCCTACGCGTGGCCCTAATGTTCTAGATATCGTACTCTGTAATTATCAAATTATAAGCGATTGTATTGTCACTGCTCCTTTCTCAAACAGTGATCATGCCACTGTTGATTTTCGAATAACTTTTGCAACTATGTCTAAGACTCCTGAGTCTCTCATTAGAAATTTTTCGCGTGCGAATTGGGGGATGATGGAAATTCTGATTTCTTCTCATGATTGGACACTTGCTCTTTCTTCCCTCGACCCGGATAAAAAAATAATAATTATATCGTTGATTTTATAATTTCTCTGATAGATCGTTTTGTGCCTTGTTCTACCGAACAAGGTGAATTAGATAAGTATCCTTTGAAGCTGCGAAGGATGTATGACAAGCTTCAACGCGCATCGCTTCGTTCCCCTAATTCCGTTTATAGCAATACTCTATCTACCAAATTTTCTGAAGAACTATATGCATTTCAAATGGAGAGAGAAGCCAAACTTGTGGCAAAAGGAAACCTAAGACGTTTTTATTCTGAATGTCGAAGTCGTACAAAAGGCCGTAACATTGTGATTCCCTCTTTAGTAGACCCAGTAGACCCTTCTGGTTTGCCAGTCCATACTTCGTTGTCTAAAGCTAACGCCTTCTCACAATATTTCTCTTCTGTTTATTCTACACCTCGCAGTATTATACCTAATACCGATGTATCAACTTCCACACATATGCAATTCGATGTCATAGATGTAGATATGATACTTAAAGCTTTGAATCAATTGAAATATAAATGCAACACATCTCCGGATAATATACCTAATATAGTAATTAAAAAACTTCGATTTGTTCTTCTCAAGCCCCTCTCTATTCTATTTAACAACTCTTTACTAGTCGGAAAAGTTCCCTCTCTTTGGAAAACTTCTATTATTAAACCAATCTTAAAGTCTAAATCTAAAGCGGATCAATTGTCTAGCTATCGCCCCATTTCCCTAACTTGTTCAATGTCCAAAGTGATGGAAAATGTTATAATAAGTCAATTAGATGCCTACTTGAAGCAAAATGATCTACTGTCTCCCCATCAATTTGGTTTTAGAAACAAAAGGTCAACTGTGACTTCATTGGTGCAATCTCATTCCTATTTCGCTGATATACTCTCCCATGGTAAAGCCGTCGATGTTATTTTTCTTGACATATCAAAGGCATTCGATACAGTAGATACTATATTATTACTTCTTAAACTAAAAAAGTTAGGAATCTGCGGTAACCTCATTCAATGGATTGCGGACTACTTGACTGGTAGAATTCAGACTGTATGTGTTGACAACGAATTCTCTAGCTCATTTTCTGTTACCAGCGGTGTACCACAAGGTTCAGCTATTGGACCGAAACTGTTCTTACTGTTTATTGATGACATAAAACATGTAATTCCTCCCAATGTAAATTATACTATCTACGCCGATGACATTAAATTATTTAGTGAAGTACCAACTTTTTCGTCTGACCTCCAAACTGCCATAGACAATGTATTCAACTGGTGTCAACAGTCCAATCTCAAACTATCAGCTCAAAAATGTATAGTTTCGCATCTTGGTATTAACCCCATGCAAAATTATCAGCTAGATCGTCATACAATGGCCAACTCTTCCGAAATAATAGATCTAGGAGTTGTCTTTTCGAGTAATCTATCTTGCAATAAACAAGTCGAGCATGTCTGTAAGAAATCTACAAACCTCGCCAATCTCTTTTTGCGCGCGTTCAAAACCAATTCTCTGGTTGTATTAACCCGTGCTTTCGTTACTTATATTCGTCCGATCCTCGAATACAGCTCGGTTGTATGGTCACCTACAGCGATTGGCTTAGTTAAGGACCTCGAAAGAGTACAGAGAAATTTCACTAAAAGAATCTTGGCTAGGAAAGGACTTACCCGTCTAGTTTACTCTGAACGTTTAAAAATGTTAAATTTAGAATCTCTTGAATATCGTAGGGTTGTTTCTGATTTAGTTTTTATACATAAGAGAGTCCACGACTACTCAGAGTTCGACTTCTCTCGTTTATTTACTATAGCTCCTCTTACTAGAGCTATTAGAAATACCCATCCATTAAGAATCGCCTTACCATATGCTCTAAACTCCTTTAGGTTTTCTACGTGTGCTTCTAGGTCGATCACTATTTGGAATTGCTTACCTAGCGAAGTAGTATGTAATCATTCCAGCGAAGTATTTATGAATAAACTCAGAAAACTACCGATAAATTGTATTTTACCCGAGCCAATTGTCTGCGACTAAGTTAAACTAGGAAGAACACTTTTTGTAGACACACTGCCACTGTAATACAATTCTTTCCTAGTAGAATCATAATCCATGTTTAATTTGTGATCATTAAATGTTGAAGTGAAACTATTTTTGTGTACATGGAAATAAAGAATTGAAAATTGAAAATTGAGTCAGTTCTTTCTTTCCCTCGAGTCAGTTCTTTCTTTCCCTCGAGTCAGTTCTTTCTTTCCCTCGAGTCAGTTCTTTCTTTCCCTCGAGTCAGTTCTTCTTTCCCTCGAGTCAGTTCTTTCTTTCCCTCGAGTCAGTTCTTTCTTTCCCTCGAGTCAGTTCTTTCTTTCCCTCGAGTCAGTTCTTTCTTTCCCTCGAGTCAGTTCTTCTTTCCCTCGAGTCAGTTCTTTCTTTCCCTCGAGTCAGTTCTTTCATTCCCTCGAGTCAGTTCTTCTTTCCCTCGAGTCAGTTCTTTCTTTCCCTCGAGTCAGTTCTTTCTTTCCCTCGAGTCAGTTCTTCTTTCCCTCGAGTCAGTTCTTTCTTTCCCTCGAGTCAGTTCTTTCTTTTCCTCGAGTCAGTTCTTTCTTTCCCTCGAGTCAGTTCTTCTTTCCCTCGAGTCAGTTCTTTCTTTCCCTCGAGTCAGTTCTTTCTTTCCCTCGAGTCAGTTCTTTCTTTCCCTCGAGTCAGTTCTTCTTTCCCTCGAGTCAGTTCTTTCTTTCCCTCGAGTCAGTTCTTTCTTTCCCTCGAGTCAGTTCTTTCTTTCCCTCGAGTCAGTTCTTCTTTCCCTCGAGTCAGTTCTTTCTTTCCCTCGAGTCAGTTCTTTCTTTCCCTCGAGTCAGTTCTTCTTTCCCTCGAGTCAGTTCTTTCTTTCCCTCGAGTCAGTTCTTTCTTTCCCTCGAGTCAGTTCTTTCTTTCCCTCGAGTTAGTTCTTTCTTTCCCTCGAGTCAGTTCTTTCTTTCCCTCGAGTCAGTTCTTTCTTTCCCTCGAGTCAGTTCTTTCTTTCCCTCGAGTCAGTTCTTTCTTTCCCTCGAGTCAGTTCTTTCTTTCCCTCGAGTCAGTTCTTCTTTCCCTCGAGTCAGTTCTTCTTTCCCTCGAGTCAGTTCTTCTTTCCCTCGAGTCAGTTCTTTCTTTCCCTCGAGTCAGTTCTTTCTTTCCCTCGAGTCAGTTCTTTCTTTCCCTCGAGTCAGTTCTTTCTTTCCCTCGAGTCAGTTCTTCTTTCCCTCGAGTCAGTTCTTTCTTTCCCTCGAGTCAGTTCTTTCTTTCCCTCGAGTCAGTTCTTTCTTTCCCTCGAGTCAGTTCTTTCTTTCCCTCGAGTCAGTTCTTCTTTCCCTCGAGTCAGTTCTTTCTTTCCCTCGAGTCAGTTCTTTCATTCCCTCGAGTCAGTTCTTCTTTCCCTCGAGTCAGTTCTTTCTTTCCCTCGAGTCAGTTCTTTCTTTCCCTCGAGTCAGTTCTTCTTTCCCTCGAGTCAGTTCTTTCTTTCCCTCGAGTCAGTTCTTTCTTTTCCTCGAGTCAGTTCTTTCTTTCCCTCGAGTCAGTTCTTCTTTCCCTCGAGTCAGTTCTTTCTTTCCCTCGAGTCAGTTCTTTCTTTCCCTCGAGTCAGTTCTTTCTTTCCCTCGAGTCAGTTCTTCTTTCCCTCGAGTCAGTTCTTTCTTTCCCTCGAGTCAGTTCTTTCTTTCCCTCGAGTCAGTTCTTTCTTTCCCTCGAGTCAGTTCTTCTTTCCCTCGAGTCAGTTCTTTCTTTCCCTCGAGTCAGTTCTTTCTTTCCCTCGAGTCAGTTCTTCTTTCCCTCGAGTCAGTTCTTTCTTTCCCTCGAGTCAGTTCTTTCTTTCCCTCGAGTCAGTTCTTTCTTTCCCTCGAGTCAGTTCTTTCTTTCCCTCGAGTCAGTTCTTTCTTTCCCTCGAGTCAGTTCTTTCTTTCCCTCGAGTCAGTTCTTTCTTTCCCTCGAGTCAGTTCTTTCTTTCCCTCGAGTCAGTTCTTTCTTTCCCTCGAGTCAGTTCTTTCTTTCCCTCGAGTCAGTTCTTTCTTTCCCTCGAGTCAGTTCTTTCTTTCCCTCGAGTCAGTTCTTTCTTTCCCTCGAGTCAGTTCTTTCTTTCCCTCGAGTCAGTTCTTTCTTTCCCTCGAGTCAGTTCTTCTTTCCCTCGAGTCAGTTCTTCTTTCCCTCGAGTCAGTTCTTCTTTCCCTCGAGTCAGTTCTTTCTTTCCCTCGAGTCAGTTCTTTCTTTCCCTCGAGTCAGTTCTTTCTTTCCCTCGAGTCAGTTCTTTCTTTCCCTCGAGTCAGTTCTTCTTTCCCTCGAGTCAGTTCTTTCTTTCCCTCGAGTCAGTTCTTTCTTTCCCTCGAGTCAGTTCTTTCTTTCCCTCGAGTCAGTTCTTTCTTTCCCTCGAGTCAGTTCTTTCTTTCCCTCGAGTCAGTTCTTTCTTTCCCTCGAGTCAGTTCTTTCTTTCCCTCGAGTCAGTTCTTTCTTTCCCTCGAGTCAGTTCTTTCTTTCCCTCGAGTCAGTTCTTTCTTTCCCTCGAGTCAGTTCTTCTTTCCCTCGAGTCAGTTCTTCTTTCCCTCGAGTCAGTTCTTCTTTCCCTCGAGTCAGTTCTTTCTTTCCCTCGAGTCAGTTCTTTCTTTCCCTCGAGTCAGTTCTTTCTTTCCCTCGAGTCAGTTCTTCTTTCCCTCGAGTCAGTTCTTCTTTCCCTCGAGTCAGTTCTTCTTTCCCTCGAGTCAGTTCTTTCTTTCCCTCGAGTCAGTTCTTTCTTTCCCTCGAGTCAGTTCTTTCTTTCCCTCGAGTCAGTTCTTTCTTTCCCTCGAGTCAGTTCTTTCTTTCCCTCGAGTCAGTTCTTTCTTTCCCTCGAGTCAGTTCTTCTTTCCCTCGAGTCAGTTCTTCTTTCCCTCGAGTCAGTTCTTCTTTCCCTCGAGTCAGTTCTTTCTTTCCCTCGAGTCAGTTCTTTCTTTCCCTCGAGTCAGTTCTTTCTTTCCCTCGAGTCAGTTCTTTCTTTCCCTCGAGTCAGTTCTTTCTTTCCCTCGAGTCAGTTCTTCTTTCCCTCGAGTCAGTTCTTCTTTCCCTCGAGTCAGTTCTTCTTTCCCTCGAGTCAGTTCTTTCTTTCCCTCGAGTCAGTTCTTTCTTTCCCTCGAGTCAGTTCTTTCTTTCCCTCGAGTCAGTTCTTTCTTTCCCTCGAGTCAGTTCTTAAAGTTTTGATCTGATCAAATTCTCAATTTTGAAACAATTAATAACAAAACTTTCTAGTTGTATTCATCATTTTCTTCGATACTTATCATTATATAAAAATATTTTGTTTTTATTTGCGTAACTCTCTCAAAGTTGACGATTTGAAAATATTTGAATGAAGGTTCAGAAATATTTGATATCGAACCCTTGAGAGACAGGGTACCTCTCGATGAGACCGATCATGCACACGTAACTCACCATAATGACAGGGATGCGGATCTGAAAGACACGCATTTTCAAGACTCTGAAACCAGTTTACGCACAAAAAATTAGACTTTAACCCAGTTAAATCGATGAAATTTTTGGAAACCCTTAGTCAAAAATTACATATGATTAAGTTTTAGTTATTTTCTTCTCTCAACATTGAACACTCATTCCGCCTTGCCCGGAATTACCGTAATTCCGTCTTTTTAGTCTGACTCTTTTTAACGTCTGTCAAAATATCCGCTTATGGAAAGGTACTTTCTTTGTTGAATCCTATATCTTATTCACTGGAACACCCTTAAGAGTAGATTGAGGTACCGAGTCGGCCCATATACCGGCCCCCATCTCGAATGGGGCCTCGCCCTCGTTGTTATACATGATTAGGGCATCGTATCCGCCTGAACCCGGATGACTCGTGTTCTGCACGTAGAAAGCCTGTAACAGGGCAACATTTCACATTTTCAGAAAGCCTTCAAAACAAGAGAATGTGGTAATGGAAAGCTCAATGAGGTAAACATCGCTAGAGAAGCGGAGAGTGTGGGTTTGGTTCCGATTCATTGCACATTTGCTCAATTTAGAGCAAGAATGGGCCGAATCAACTTTTTTCAAAGTGATAAACAAATCCCGGTAAGAAATTTCTCCATTGTCAGCTTATCCAATGTATTTCAACTCGTCCTCTCCTTTTACCCCAATAATTTGCTTCCATCTACCTTTTATCCTCTCGCTGGCCTTCTGGATTATTCAAGACGACCAGCCACTTCAGACGGTGTCAGCTCTACTTCTCCCGAGAACTCTATATTAATTATGCTTGTGGTTCGTGCAATTTCCAGAACTAACCAACAATAAATTAGTTTTTTGCTCTCTGGAAAAATGAATTTTCAGCCTAAGTTATTGAAATTTCCAGCACCTTTTCTGAAAAGCTGCAATTTCCTCGCGGAACAACGGCAAAATTGACGAGGCAAGTTGTGTCATTGACGTGAGGCATCTTAAAACCGTTTTGGTTCGTTCAACTTGAAAAGAAGAATAATGCTGGTATGAGAGAGAGAGAGAAACAGAGTGAGCGAGGGAGAGAAGAGAAAGAGATGACAAAAGAGTAAAAAATTGCTGTGACATATAAAAACGACGCTAGCAACGTTAACATTTGAACAATTTTAAAAATTTTAAAGAGGATGACAGAGATCTTTTTTTAACGAGATAATAATGAAATGAGAAAAATGAAAGAGGGACTAGAGTAAGATAAAAAGAGATAGAGATAGAGAGGAATAGGTCATAAAAAAGCAATAGACTAACCAAGGGTGTGCTGCAGGCATTTTCTGGTTCCACCTTCATCGCGCACCCAATGGCGGTGGCTCCAAACGAGAATTCCATCGCATCCGCTCCGAAAGTGGCCCCTGTCGCGTCGCATCTCTGCACTAACTTACGGCTGCTGTGGTGGAGCGGCTCCAACTGGAAATTCTATTGTTGATTACAAGCTCAAGTCACCGCCAGGCCATAAGTAAAAATGTGTCTTGATTTTTAAATAGGTCGATCGCTCAAGTAGGCTAAAAGTTTTACTTTTAACTTTACGAAAGCTATTGAGGCTGAGTTATGGCTGATGAATGTTATACATATATGCAGATTAAAGATATTTTCTTTCAGTTTTAGTAGTGAAAACTCTGATATCTACATTTTGGTGAGGGAGAGAGTCAGTCACAGGGATATTATGTGTCGGTCCAAATCAGTGTATGTACGTATCCGCCACTCAACCCGAAAAAAAAATTGAACTCGTGATAGTTGTTGCTATCTCTTCTGCTCCAGCATCCAGTAACATTCTTTTTTGTGACATTTTTTCGACCTATCAAGACATTTTACCTATGCATGTACGTATCCACCGCATAGGAGTGGCAGGTCACTATAATATACCTGGACAGTCATAGCTAAAATCTGTCTTGATTTTTCAATAGGTCGATCGCCAAAGTAGGCGAAAAATTTCCATTTTTAACTTGACGAAACCGGTTGACGCTGAGTTATAACTGAAGAAACGTTCTATTTATTAACATGTCTAGTAAATCAACCTTTGCCGCTAGAGCCATTAATGTATGGAACAACCTACCTTATGAAACAGTTTCAATAACTAATAGTGATGCGTTTGCCGTTAGCCTTAGTAAGCTTCCCTTCAGTTCAGTTCTTCCGAAACCGATTGTGAAAGACTAAAAGTTCTTTATCTTGATATTGCAACGAAAACAGTTCCTAAATTGACTTTTAATTAAATATCTGAATGTAAAGTACCACTGCACCACTGCCCAACTGCCTTTCAGGTGCCGGCTTTTACCAAGCAAAAACTGTCCGTGCTTCGCTGCCTCTTATTCTTCTTTTTCCTTTACCCCCACCCTTTTTTGTGCACGGAATAAAGAATTGAATTGAATTTATGTAAAGTAATTGAGATTTTTTTACTTTCACTTTTAGCTGCGAAGATACATTCATTTCGAGTTACGGAGAGGGTCGGTAGGTCGGTCGCCCTAGAATTTTTTTGCCTGTTTGGAGTTCATTTATGGGGTCGGTGATCGGTCGCCCTAGAGAAATTTTTGTCAGTTAACAGTTTACCTATGCGCCAGGCTGTTTCTTCCCAAGCGCAAAAAAGATAAAGTAAATCCAGATGACTAATATTGAGGGAAAGGTAGGCTTTTGAGAAAGCGCGAGAGCGTGTGATGTAGAGAGAATGCAGACGATCAGAGCATTACAGTAACACAAGCTTTCTTGGATAGCGCATAGATTTGCGTGTAGATTTCACCCGCTCTGCAGGTTAGAGAAAAACACTAATTGACATCCTCAGTTTTAATTTTTTGCGGTTTTTTATTTACTCATGAAGAGATCATTTTTTGAATTGAACATTCCGGCTTGAAATAACTAATTTCTCATGTCATCATAAGCGGGTCTTTGCTTCGGTTCTTTTTCAACTTGGGGGGGGGCGCTTTACTTAAGGGAGCTTTTAAACTTAATTTTTTATAGATAATTTTTACATTAAAAAACGCTTAGGCTTAGGAAAAAGTTTACGCTAACGAGGCCGTACGGCTAAGGCGAACGAGACCGCATAAGAAAATTTACATTTTAAAAACATTTTTTGAACGCACCGAAAAAAACTAATACAACGCAAAAAAATGCCTGTTTGAACCGTAATTTATATTATTTATCGCAGGCTTTTGATATATTTTCAATTCATGCTGCTCCTTCAAAACTAATAGTTTTTTAAAAATTTATCCATTTCTTTCGCGGGTAGTGAGAAACAGTCTGCTACTTAATCCTTTTTTTCTCTCTTTCTTTCTTTCTCTCTCTCTCTCTCTCTCTCTCCTTCTCCTAATAGCCTGATTTTCTGCCCGTCTCTCGCCCTCTTTCTATTGACCTTTCCCCAATGCGACAGTTGAATCAATTCTTTGACCACTCATGTGTTTTTATATCTCGAAAAATCTATGCGTCCTTTCCACACTCTAAAAAAGATGGTGATAAATAATAAAAATGTGAAACTGGCCACTTCAACTAGATACTGTGCTTCAGTCCATTCCACAGCGGAGAGAGCCAAAATAAGAACGGGAATTCTGTCCATTCAGTCCTGAAGAAATTGGAAATTTTCTCGTGAATTAAGAATAATTTACGCTCAATCAAGGTCGCAACTTAGACGCTATTTTTATGATTCTTCCTATCGTATTTAGTAGTCGCCAAATATTCGCGCAGTATTTTCTCGATCTAATTGTTCAATTATGAACTAATCTGCCTTGTCAGCATGCGTGAACTCTAATCAAGATTCTAATTATCTATGTCATAAGTCTCCTCTATTTGTCGAAAACTAATTTTCAAGAAAAAACTACTGCTCCTTCAAGATAGGCCTAGAATGATAAGAAGCGTAGAGGTGGAGGGCAGAGATGAGACAGAGATTGGGCGATAAGAGAGGTCAACACTGAAAAAAAGGCATGCTCGCTTCTCACTATTCTAGGTCTGCCGCTTGAATGAGCAGAATTTATTTGATTCTTTGATGATTGAAGGTATTCTATGGTCAAGACCTTCGTTCAGTTGTAGTTAATCTACAACTTCTGAAAATCATTTTCTAGAGAAAATTCTACCACGAGGTCCAAACCTCCGTTGAGAAGAATAAATTTTGGCACTTTTTGCGTTTAAGGACCCCTCTTCCCAGTCCCAGAGGTTCCATGAGTCATACTTCTGACTTATTTACATATACAAAAAAGTAAATTTTTACATTTCAAAAAGTTACTTTTAAACTAAAAACTATTTTTTACATTAAAAAAACGCTTAGGCTTAGGAGAAAGTTTACGCTAACGAGGCGGTACGGCTTAGGCGAACGAGACCGTATCAAGAAAAGGCTTAGGCGAACGAGACCGTATCAAGAAAAGGCTTAGGCGAACGAGACCGTATCAAGAAAAGGCTTAGGCGAACGAGACCGTATCAAGAAAAGGCTTAGGCGAACGAGACCGTATCAAGAAAAGGCTTAGGCAAACGAGACCGTATCAAGAAAAGGCTTAGGCGAACGAGACCGTATCAAGAAAAGGCTTAGGCGAATGAGACCGTATCAAGAAAAGGACCCAATTGAAGTTACCCAATTGAACCTATAAATGAAGTCTATAAACGCAAAAAGTACCTAAATTTTTCATGGTAATGTTTCAGCTTCCCGTACAAAAAAGTCACCGACCTTTCAGGACTTTTTTCTTTACAAATGTAGGAATGGTTCCGCAGCTTTTTTTTGTTCGAGTAGTTCTCTTCGAAACAGTGAAGATCCTATGATAGTACTGGCAATTTTGTCACATTTCAAATTTTTCATGAATAAATGATACAAAAAACGCTGTATTTGAAAGTGCGCCACAAAACGACAACAAAAAGTCGCTCGCGAAATTTTGAACTCTGAAAAAAATTTTCTTAAGATATACCAAGAAAGTACTTCAAAATAACAACATATTTAATAGTTAAGTACGACATTTTTCCTCTCTGGAAGAGCGAGGAAACAGAATCAGAATACAACTTTGTCTTCCCAAGAGAAGTACACGACTAAATGTTCGCAGAGAAAGAAGAGATCAGAGTTATAGAGAGAAAAAAGAGGAAAAAAGAGGGGGAAAGCTAGTGCAGAGAACAATGTCTATCGACTCTCGAAAGCAGGGAGTAGAGAGGGATACAGAGGAAGTGAGAAAAAGAGAAAGAAACGGAAATAGAGACAGCGAGAGAAAGAGAGAAAGATAAAGGCCGAGAGAAAGGAGCATAAAAGGGCTACGCATTGAATGATAAATAGCGTTAAAATTGATGATAACAAGAGAAGCTTGATCTGGTAAACACATGGAAATTCGTTAATACGTTTGAAGAGGACGAAACAGTAGACCTAGTATGGATGAATGCATATAATTTAATGAAGAAGACATTAATATCTCTAGTTATAATGAACTCGCATTTATCTTTTTGTAGAGGGAGAGTCATTGTGTGGGATTCAGGAGTCGTGAAACGGAACACAAATAATACCCATTGTCTGTGAGATGAGAATGTTGCAAAGGAAAAAAAGGTAGAGACCGAGTAGAGAAGAGAAAGAGATTTATCGAGAGAGAGAGAGAAAGAGAGAGAGAGAAAGAGAGAGAGAGCGAGAGGGACTGAAGAAGGAAGAGAGAGAGAAATTTGAAGAAAAAATCATAGAAGAAATATTATGTTTGTTGTACGAAGAAAAAAAGTTGATGAATGCATTCATTGCCCATTCTCTTTCACTTTTTGTTAACATCGTTCAGCCCTCTTGAATAATTGACTTGTTACCATGCATTATGTTGATTATTTTGAACTAAATTGTTCCCTCATACTTCCTCATTGCGATAGAAGACGATTACACTCCCCACTCACTTGAAAAAAAGGATTTAAAAACAGAATGATTTGGAATATCGCATGAAAATATGATTATTCCATGAAACAAGACCGGTCCACGGTCCAACATCAAGACTGTCTAGCCGGAAATAGCGCGTTACTATGCAAACTATGAAACAAATTTTATTTTGTAATAGACGCATTGACCTCATTTTTCGGTCATGCATACTTTCAGAGCGTCTGTGTCGTCAATGGAGTATTACTTCCTATTAAAAAAACTTGTTTAAAAAGACTTTCAAGACGACTTTTGCACCTATTCTAAAATGCAGATATGAAGCAATCCAACAAGAAATGTCACGAAAAGATTCCATTCTGACGGACCTTGTCACAATCTCCGCGATGAAAGGCTCAAAAATAAGTGCATTGAGAATGCGATCTTCGGTGACAGATGCGATTTGTTTATCTCTCCTGTTATTTTCACCATTCGCACGAATTCGGATATTGGTTCTTTCTCGCATTGGATAGAGACCACGATTGGAAATACTCTAGTTAACATTACTTGTTCACTACGCCCGTATATGGGCTCATTTGAGGGCAAATGCGCACATCCTCACATGGGAGCTTGCTTTCTTTCGGGTAGGAAGAAAAAAAAAAGGGGGGGCTTTTTTAAATGCATGTATTAATATCGTAAGGTTACCCGATTCCGTCAAATAAACCGATTTAAAAAGTAATATTGTGGCTAATTGTTTCATACGGTCTTAATTCTGAGCCGCATGGACTCGTAAGCACAATCTCAATCAAACGAACAGTTGTATTCTCCATAATGATCTCCACGAGAATCTCCATTCACGACACATCTGCTTCATGAGCATGCGTGACTAAGAGAACAAGACATTCGAGTCTTTCATGAAGGACTATCTATCGCACAGATTATCAATGTGTGGTAGTATTGGAAACGTGCTCGCAATTCCGGTTAGAAAAAGAAAGTTGTATGTGTTTTACCCCGCATCCCACGCATGGACTAGCTTTTTGCCGTGTTGTTGAAAAATCATGTTTCTTTTTTACTACACGTCAGTCACTGCGTCTAGATTGTGTAACTGGGCGAATCATGAACGTGTATGTATTATGCACCTGTTCAACTAAACATATATAGTTTGGCTCACGTGAGAGGACATTTATGGTAAATGGACGAGAATGGCAAAATAAAAGATTCTATCTATTTATTCGCAACGTTATAGCTACAATTATAGGAAACTTCACCTCAGTGCAAAATTTCTATTAACCACAGGTGTGATTCATAGAAAAAGCTCCCTCATAGCAACAACAAGCTCAAGTGAATAATCGGAGTTTCCTCTCTATTCACAAAAGCCCTTTTAATTGAGTTTCTGGTAATATGACTAGAGCCTCACATCAGGTGATACAGCGTATAGCCAGAGATTCTTGTTTAACCACACAGTGTGCCCGAAAAAGACACAGAGGATCACGAAAGCCGTTTCCTTCTAAACAACTGTTGTCCGTTTTATCTTTTCCCATTCAACAAACTTACATACATACATTTATGAAGGTTCTTCCTCAAAAAGAGTCCTTACGAAGGTCGTAACCAGAATGTTTCTTACCACCCGCCAAATAAACGAGTATATAAAAAGACTAATCATGAGCGGAAGGCAGACTTTGAAGAGAGATCAAAAACATGTGATGAAATTATTTTCACCCACGGTGCGGGTTAGAAAAACACTCTGGTCAGAACAGAGGAGCGCTGACAGATGGTCAGGCACAACTACATATTTAACACCTGCCTATCGCTTTGAAAGAAGCGGAACTGGTGACAGGCTTTTTCAATAGCTTTTTATTTTCGACTGATGTCTTCAATAGCTTTTTATTTTCGACTGATGTCCATACTGTCTGTCTGCAATGTCTGCAAAACTGATGTCTGCAATGACCAATGATCGACTGATGTCTGGTGAATATGTCAAAAAGGTTGACATAATGTCAGTTTTGGTAATAGCCAATCAGGCGTCCATCTTCGATAAGCTTGCAAAAATTTATATTTTCAGAAGCCTTTTATAAATTGAGCTTTTCAATATTTCAACATTAAGTGAAATGGCCCATAGCCACACAAAAACAAAAAAGGATGAGTCAGGGAAAGTATGCTAAAAAGGCATACATGTGATTTATAAATAGTAACAATTTTAAAGTATACCTGCGCGTAAGTATGAAAGTATGTAGAAAGGGCCTACAATCAATGAATGAATGGGATATTTGAAAGTATACCCTGGTTGCTCTCTTCCTTTTCTTGGCACTTATCCAGTCTGCGAACCCGGTTGACTTAGGTTGCTCTATATAGAGTTTTTATCTCGATTACTAAGTACGGGAAAAACACACATACGAAAAAGCATGGTGTGAATCATTTAACCAAGCCATTCTGGAAGAAAGTCATCGGGAAAATTGTGATTGTGATGCGCTCTCCTTGAAAAACGCTATTCGGGAACGCTTTTCGGTAAGAAAGGCCCTTCGGGAAATTCACAAATAAAGAAAAACTTTTGAATGAAAAACCCAAGAAACAGCATACATACTTTCTTTTTGTAGATAGCACACTTTCAAATTATCCCTAGCACACTTTCATTTTATTAATCTTCATACTTCCAAAGTATGAATAGTAACACTTGTGTGCGGAACGATTTGGAATACTTTTAAATTATATAGTTCCATTTTCATGCTTTCAAAAGTATGACTATTAATACGCTTTTTGTGTGCAAAGCTCCCCCTGCACTTGTTAACTTTTTCTTCTTGAATGAGCGCTCATCTGGGCGGGGAAGAATGGAGAGAAGCAAATGAGAGGTCAAGTACAGAAAAAAGGGGAGATTAATCATTTTAGGTCCCCGCTCGGATGAACCCTCGTTTTTAAATTTTCGGCGAAAGTGTGGATGACATCATTAGCTGCGTCAATGGCATCATTATAATAATTCAGAGCTAGGATGGAGTGATATTCTAAATAGGCTCATATACATAGTACATCCCTTAGAAATAAGTTGACCATGCCAATAGGTTGCAACACGAGATATTATCGTCAATAGCCTTGCATTATATGATATTTCCGATAGCCACGCATAATCTATAACGTTGCATCAGATGACATCTCCAATTTTCAATAGCGTCGCATCAATTGACATCTTAAAGAGTCACTTAATTGTCAATAGCGTCGCATCAAATTAAACTTTCGATCTCAGCGCGTTGTCAATAGCTTCGAAACATTCAACTTTCTATACAATGAAAATAGCGTCGCATCAAATGACACTTTCAATTGCCACTGCATTAGCGACACTATTGACAAACGAAATATTCGAAAGTATCAGTTCCAATGACATAGAGGTAGTTTATGTGAGAGTGAGTTGACTACACCCCATGACATATAGGTATTTTATGTGAGAGTGAGTTGACTACACCCCATGACATAGAGGTAGTTTATGTGAGAGTGAGTTGACTACACGTAATGTGTTGACTAAGCTAGAGAAAAGTATGAAATCTTTTGTTCCGGATAAAATTCTTGGAGTTTTTGTAGAAAAACCTGATAACGTTATTAATCTACAACTCAATCCGTATTTTAGACAACATGAAAACGCGAACAGTGCAGGAAAAACCCACCTGTCCCCCATTACATGACCAAGTGTTTGTTTGTGCATTCTAGTAGATAGGGAGGGGAATGATAGAGACTTCAAACGCAGAAGATTGAGGGAAACGGGCAGTGCTAGAGAGAGAGATAGAGAGACAGAGAAGAAGAAAAAATTAAAACAGAAATGAGAAAGAGAGAGGAAGAGAGGGAAAGATAGAAAGAGAGAGGTGTTGAGAAAGGAAATATTAGATGGATCAGAGAAAGTGAGGGACAAAAAGGAACAGAGGGAGCAACAGGGAGCAGAGAGAGAGAGAGAGAGCCAAAAATGACAGCCCGTAGAGTGTCACGATTCAGAGAACGCCTCTCTGTTTTTTCAGAGGTTGCAAAATGTATAGGATGTTTCATTCTGTAAAAAAACGTCTGGAAATTGCATTCATTGTCCATTAAAAAATTATCTTTCGCGAATAACCAAGTAAATAAGTTCGGTAAAATGCATTTTTTCTCACGAAAGCAAAAAAGGTAAAATATTTGAACAAGTGATCTGACACACGGTATCTCGAAAGCAAAGGGTTTAGTTTTTTTTCAAATTCGAAATCAGAAAAGTTTACAAATAAAAAGAAAATTTAAGAGACTAGAAATAATCACAGTTATGATTTATATCGTAAAATAGGTGCTCTGCCCGTAAGGAAAGATGTTATTGAGAGCAGAGAAACATCGTTTCACTCAAGTTTTGAATTTCTCTCGAGAAAAAGTTGTGTTTATGAATGCAAGAAAGACTGAAGAATAGTTGAGCGTTTCCATGAAAAAAGGTGGGGAAGGAGATGCAAAAGAAATAAAGAGAGAGAGTCACTTAAAATAGGATGAATATGGTGATGTGAGTGCAAGGAAATTAAACAAGAGCAGCTAGTGCTTGAAAGAACGGAAATGTATAAAGTTGAAGAGAGAAAGAGAAATTAAAAAGAAAAGAGAGATCGAGAGAGAGAAAGTGAGACATAGATAGGGGAGAAAGAGAGATAGAGAGGGATAGATAGATAGACAGATATTGCGAGAGAAAGAGAGAAAGAGAGAGAGGTTGGAGTGAGGCACAATTACAGAAGAGAGAAGTTGCCTCAACTGCTACATGCATTCATTCAATGATTGTCAGTATCATGTGACAAGACAGGAACCACTTATGAAGTGATTCGGATCACGTTGTTTACTGGTGATTAAATTTGGAGAAAACCAATTTGGGCGAATGCGACGTAACCAACGACATTCAGAACACATGAAAAAAAAGTCTAAGGAAGGTAACAAATGTGATAAAAATCAAGTTATAGGTATATATATATTCAATTTCTTTCCATTTTCGAAGGCCAGTACATGACATCGAAACCTGAAAACAGACTAAATAGAATAGGGCATAAAATTTTCGGGAAAATTTTTCAAATGAAACATTTAACGGGGAAATCCTAAGCCTGGAAGCTTTATTCAATAAATAAAAGAGACCTTACCGACAAGAACGAAGAGCATCAAAAGTCTGAAATTGGTTGAGAAAAAAAAAGAAAAGAAGTTTAGCGAGAAACTTTTTTGAATGAAAATTTCAATAACCCATTATAGTTTTTAAAAAAAGTGAGGATAGGAAACTGAAAGTGTACACACAAAAAAACTCCATAAAATCTATTCATCAAGTACTTCCTAACTACGCTCAAGAAATGCACTTGCGCGTTTCGTGACTTGCAGAGCTTATCAGTTAAAGGGCCTTTAGCAAGGCACAGTCAGGCACAGTCAGGAAGCTTGATAACTTCTCTGATCTTTTTAATTTTAAAAAAAGTTCTTTATGCCTTCTTATTGCAATCTTATCGAAGCAATATTCGATTGATTCAAACATGCTAAATGCTTCGTCGAGGCTCTTCAGGGTAGCTAACGCCCGTTATTACGCAACACACAAAGTAAGCACGCTTGAAAGTTAATTTTTAAAAAAAATAGGATTTTAAAAATAATTAGAAAAAAATGAGCTTAAAATAAATTTGTCTTCAATTTCATCTTGAAATTTTTGATATGACAGCGTTTTTCTAAAACATAATAAGTAGTTCAAAACATAAAAAAAATTAATAAGAGTTGAAAAAATAAGTAAAATTTCTCATACTTTTTTCTTGAAGAGCCCTCTTTCATCGACTGAGTTGTCTCTGGATGTACCATGGCCGGGATTCGAATCCCAAGGAGAGTCAGAAACCTTCTCTGCGAAAGAAAACATCGCATGCTCCACTCCGTTTGCATCTCAAGTGACGGGATTGGATAGTGGCCTGAGAGTGGCCACCCAGAGGCTGCATGGCGAATTCGTCACGATAGGTGGTAGGTACAAACTTCGTAAATTGGAATAACGTATCTATATTTGTTATAGTAATCTACAAAAGGGCAAAGAATATCTGCATACTGTAAGATACCTTTTAATTTCACTATGAGACTTTTAGATATATTTTTATGAACAGGAAAACAATAAACATGGTGCTATAAAATATAGAAGTCACAAGAGACTTCAGGGGGTAAAAAAAACATAATTAATTGAATTGACGTATAATCGTGTGATGTAACAGTCAAGAGGGACCTTATTAGACAAAACATAATCAATTGAATTGACATATGGTCTTGTGATCAATTCAATAATGTTTGATGTTCTATTGAGTTGCCATTGAAAGCGGTTCTCGATATGAAGCAGAATTCCCGAAGGGAACGTCTCATTTCCTCGAAAAACTCGCATTCGGTGTCAGTTCTCTTTTATCACGGTGTTCACGATGACCTAATCAGTATTCTCAGATATAAGTCATTCTTGACAGAGTGTTTCCGTCAACCGCACTGCAATTCAAGTCTTAACGCTCTCCAACAAAAAGCTGGTCAAAAACTCTGTCTTCTACGCGTTCTCTTCCTCCTCGTCCCATACACACAATCTCTAAAATGAAATTTTTTTCTAGAAAAACGAGAATGAAGTAGTGATTTGAAAAAAATTTAAATTAGAGAAGTTTTTCTGTTTGAGTTGGGGGGCTCAGGTCACCAGTACGGTTGAGAGGTTCTTGAAACGACTTTTCTAGAGCGTGGGAGTCTAGAATGATGAAAAGCTCTAGCTTTCCCCCTTCAGCTAACTTCTCTCCCCTTGCCAAAGACTACTCTTTTTTTCTGTTTTTTTAAGGTTGCAAGTAAAATTTGTTTAGCTAAGGAGAAGAGAGGAAATTGAATATTCCTTACAAACTTCTTCTTCTTCTTCTTAGCGTTGTCCCGCGATGGCGCGGTTCGCTTTGTGGATTTTCGTTCTCCCCTTGTCCCGATCGAGGGCATATTTCGGGCTTATATGACTGGCTTTCAAGGCCGTGTCTTGCCATCGCTGCTTCGGTCGCCCTCTTGGTCGTCCACCGTATACTTCAAGATTGTAGGCGGTACTTGTAACGGTTTCCGGTGCTCTGCTAACGTGTCCGTAGTACGGACTCCGTACCATCTCATCCTATTGTCGGGCATCTTCTCGTCGATGGGAGTAACGCCGAATCTCTTCCTGGTAATAGCATTCGGTATGTGCTCGCGGAGAGAGATTCCCATGGTCCAGCGGTTCATACGCATTTTCACAGTTTGTTGACGTCGCTCACACGCTTCCGTAGTAGGCCAGCTCTCAGTTTCATACACCGTTTGATGATTAATGGACCAGTTACGCTCATTTTTGTCTTAACGTTGACACGCATATCAGTGATGAGCAGCTTGTGTTGGAAATCGAACCATTCGGAGATAATCGGTCGGTCCAATCTTGTGTTGAAAAACGAACCATTCAGAGATAATCGGAGATACCTTCGTTTCGATCACTGCGGGAAAATCTCTTTTCCGTAGCAAAGTTAAGTCGATATGACTGGTGTTGGGTCCGCTGGAATACGTTATTATGTAGTTAGTTTTCTTATTGAAGAAGGTGTTGGATATCACGAGGCCAGCTGCTTTCGCAAAGTCGAGTATTCCGCATCCATCACTCTTCCTATTACCGTACTCTTTTCCGCCGTGACAACTTCATCCGCATCTTTCTGCTCCGACATCTCTGTTAGTCGCGAAGAGAGGTCACCTACAC
This sequence comes from Allodiplogaster pararmata, assembly GCA_964056735.1. NCBI lineage: Eukaryota > Metazoa > Nematoda > Chromadorea > Rhabditida > Diplogasteridae > Allodiplogaster > Allodiplogaster pararmata. The sequence goes on along the minus strand of OZ057408.1, from coordinate 38,946,690 downwards.
GTGAAGCGACTGTGGACGATGCTAGAAGGCGTCGGACCCAACGGACCTCCCAACAACTTTTCCCAATGAAATCTCACGCAAGAACCAGCGAGGATGGCTCCACCTGAACCTCATTTTTCTAATTCGGATCAGATAGAACCAGTATCCCTGATCCGAAAACTTCTTGAAATTGCTGGAATTGAGATTAACTCGGGCCCAGGGGTTTTTTAAGTTGGTCCGAAAATCCTACAGACGCCCGCCGGATGCGAAAATTTGGGTATGCAGACAATTGCCTTACATTTGGAAAATTTTTTCAATTTTATGAGATAAAAGTTTTTCACATAAGGGTTCCCCCTTATGAGTTAGAGACAGACGCCCGCCGATAGGCGACCGGACATGACTAAATAACCCCTGCTCGGGCCCTTGTTATGTATGCTCTCTTAACGCGCCTTCAAATTGTGTTTAATGTAACAAATGTAAGAAGTGAGTACATCTTCGTTGTTCTAACCTAAAAATCTCCATGATTGGAACCCCCAATGAATATGTAGAAATTGCGAGAGAGTCCCGAAAAAGTCGATTGCCTCCCAGACAGTAGCGAACGGGAGGATAGTCCAATAGAATGCAAATGGACTTAGAGCCCCATCAACTGAACTAGAAGACCTATTGCATGAGTTGTGTTCACATCGCACTCAATCAAAAAAACCAAAATGAATGTTAGCATTGTATCCCCTAATATCGTAGGATATACGATTATGAGAAAAGACCTCTCTAACTCTGAAGGAGGTCTTGCGATACTAGTCAAAGGGAACATTCGATATGCTAACGTGACATCTCCAGTAACGGACGAGACAGCCGAAATACTCAACGTAAACGTGTGAACTAACCAAGAAGTCATCAGGATCTAAAACATTTATATCATGCCTCGTTTGTCCTTCCATAACACATACGCGTTAAACTCAACAATCAACAGAATGAATTCTGACCACCTTCCATGCCTAATTGACGTCGAAAAATAGCCATCAAAAATCTCAAACGCACGTTTCGAAAAGAAGAGGGTTGAGAAAAGTATATATCAAAGATGAGTCACAACGAACCGGGCAATAAAATCTTGAAAACGATAAATGCTATTGACGGCAAATCGACTAAACCGACGCACGTCACCATCACCCACGACACGAAAAGCCTATGCCGAACATCAGTGCCAAATGCTTTTGCTAAAAAGCTGGCCAAGCAAGCTCCGAACGAAGTCGATAAAACAGAAAGAAGCTCAATGCGACTGATTAAAGGCCTCGAACGGACAGACGCTCTTGACACAGATTGAAGAAGCCATCAATAAAAAACCAAAAGCTTCGAATGCCCAGACAGTGAAGGGATTTGCCCTCTACTAATCAAAATGGCCGGTGAAGGTTTCAGAAAATGTCTCTGCATCCTCTTCAATAACACGCCGCAAACCGGAACGATTCCGTCCATATGGAAAGATGCAAGAGTCATAATGATACCGAAACTCAAAAGACTCGAGGAGCCTGAATGGTAACAGACCAATATCAATATTGTCACCTATAGCCAAGTTTTTTCTAATGGCTCATGTTATCATATCAATATTGTCACCTATAGCCAAGTTTTTTCTAACGGCTCATGTTATCATTTTTGGCGGACAGCTTCCAAATCACTGACTGGCAACTTGGGTTTCGTAAAGAGCACTCGACTAACACCGCGCTTGTGGAATTCACCGGATAAATAACTAACTGCTTAAATTGGAAACCACTCCCAGACCGCACTCTTATGGTTACCCTTGACCTCACTGCAGCATATATGATTTAGTGAACAAACCACTTCTATGCAATAAACTCACTGAAACTATTATGCCAAAAGCCATCGCCGGTGGATGTACTTGAGAGGCCGTACAATCCGTGTAAACTTCCAAGGGAAAAGCAGTCGACGTCTCACATGCAGATCGGGAGTCCCCCGAGGAGCGGTATTCAGCTCGAAACACACTGGCAACAGTGGCCATTCGTGACTCTACAGCCTTAAGAGCCTGTCACGGATGGAGCCGGATCATCCAGTCCAGAATCGAGCGCGACCTCAAGTGGCGGATAGAGGGACGCCTCCCTACGAAGAATTCGTGCTGGGAGGTAGCGGGAGAAATCCCGCCGTGGACCAAAACTGGGTAGTATAGCTCGTCAAAGGAGGGCGATGCCGGAACGGCCTGGGCATGTCACCGGACAAAACATCAGCCGATACTCCGCTATACTTTTCTATGGCGAGTCGAGGCGCCAGTAAAATAACCTCTTGCCCTTCTCCGGTTAACGAATGGGTCTCGCCAAGAGGATCGCCGACTGCGGTGCGAGTGTAGACGGAGAAAATCTCTCCGGACTCAAAAGGATCCTCACCACCAACCTATCCCAATAGGACTCCCCTTGACAGGACCTATGGGCAAGACAACAACAACAACAAGCGGTATTCAGCCCCCTCTTGTTCAATCTCAACATGAATAATCTCTCGCAGTCAAAAGGAAACACGCAGATGACAGCCTACGCCGACGACAACACAGGACATCAAAAAGACTGAACATACTACGTGCCCTCAAAGGAAGAACTTGAGGCCAACAGAAAAGCACCCTTATTGCAACCTACAAACAACGACCAGATCCGTGCTCAACTATGCTGCGCCAATTTACTCCCCGCAATTAGTCAAGAAAAACTGTAAAAAAAATTGCAGACAAATCAAAATAAGGCGATTCGCTTTGTAACTGAAAACTATTTGTAACTGTAACTGTTTATTACGTGACTTACATCACATGGGCCTCATCGAATGAAGAAAGAAGTAAGGGACAGGGGAGTTGGTCGAAATCTCCTCATAGTAGTCATTCCTGGATGTCAACAGACAAATTAATGAGATTTTTCGAGCTTTTCTCTCAGGTATTGTAGTGTTTATTGGGAGAAGGGTTGAAGTTTAGAAACACGAGGGAAGAAGCGATCATGTCGCAGTGAGTAAAAAGCAAGAGTGATCTATGCATGGCTTATGCATGTCCGGTACAGAACATTTAGCTTTCGAAAGCTAAATGTTACCCGTAAAGGAGCACAATACGATGCTTAACAAGCAATTAGAGCAAGACTCCAATCAAATCACTTCTCACATCGCCGATGCAGGGAAACTAAACCACCTAGAACAATACGTAAACACGCCAAGGACTTAGAACTGCTGTTAGAATACAGTAATCAGAAAGCCGCACTCAAAAGAATACATACTGAGACTGTGATAAATTTCATAACCTCCTGCCCCCAAACCCCGTTCTATTTAAGACCCCACCCAGAGTCCATAAATCAGCAAACCTACGTCCCAAGGAAAAACAAATAACATTATCGCAGCTTCGTATCGGCTATTCAAGTTCCCTAAACAGTTACTTGCCTAGAATAGGAGCTGCCCAATCTCTTCTATGCCTAAAATGTCTAGAAGAGCCGCATACAACTAGCCGCTGTGACCACACTCTTTTAAAAACAATAAGTTTGTGGAATAGTCCGTTGTCTGTTGTCAAGTTCTTATTCCAGATATTCCCTTCTCTCTTCAAAAAAGGAATAAAGAATCCAAAATAAATGTAATTATAAAAATGATGTAAGTAAGGTCATTGTTTCCTGAGCCATAAGCAAGAAGACCTCGTCTACCCAACCGGAGATCTTCAACGGGCAAATCACAATAGCAATAACATGTCCGTTGGGATCCCCCCTCCTCCCAAAAAAAATCAGAAGGTCTTACGCGGGGCAGCTCATAACGTGGTCGTGTAGATCCTGCCGAAACCTCTCTTGTCTTCATCCTGCCAAAACCTGTCTTCTTCCTCGCAGCCGGTTTGTGGAGCGTTGGCGGAGAACATATGAAGGCAACGTTCGTTGGCGTCAATGGAGATAGACATCATGCATTCAAAGTTACATTGCACTTCGGCTACTCGGTTTTGAAGGTCTTCGCTCGCCACGATGGCGACTCCGTTGGACTTCGTCGTCCCATGATATATGAGTTTGTATCAGTCACCGATGTTCCGCGATTTCTGCGCTTCCCACCTTGTCTTCTGAACGATGGCAATGTCGATTCGGCGGCGCTTTAGGAGATCCGCTAGTTCACGGCTGTGCTCGGTAAGTGTCCCGATGTTGAAAGTGGCGAATCTAACTTTTTTGCTGGCAAGAGTCACTCGTTTGCCCAGTTGCCCGCAGGTTACATTCACGTTGGACCAACGTGCGTCGCTACCGGGGGGACGCCCTGTAGCATGGAGAACTCCGGTACATGTAGTTGCAACAATTGTTTTTTTTCCGATCGGCCTGTCGCTTGGGCCTGGCTTCGGTGTCCGCGTTCAGCTTAACTTACTCTTACGAGTTAGCAGTTTCCGATGGCGCCACGTTGAGGTGCGGAATCCCCATCTTAATTGAATATTCCTTACAATAGCTAGTTATCTGTTCTCTTTTCTCTCTTTTTTTGAAGGCACTGAGTCGCTGTCGTACAATGCTGCAGTTTCTGCAGACCCGGTCTTCTTGATATACATTTTATCGGATCGCTTAGAACAACCTGTCCTCTTTTACAGGGCACCGCAGAGTATTCCAAGCAGGAGTTGCACGCCAAGATAGAAGAGAGTCAGGCTATCATCGACTGCCAAATAACCAAAGTTACTTTCAGCCCGAATATTTTGGTTTTGCTGCTGTATAAAATTAAGGAGAAGAAGAATTCGAAAGTTAGAGATTTTGTTCTCGGGTCTTTGAAAGTTGTCTCATTTTCTGTTACATTTTTCAAGTGCGAAGTGTAGTTAGATTTTGATTTTGTCAAATTTTCATTTTCAAGTACTGCATAAAGAAAACATAAAATGTTCTTCAGAGCTCAAAAACGCGAAAGTTCTCTGTGATTTCAAAGTTCTGATTTGTTTTATTCCATCAGAGTAGTACAATTTTCTCCATTACTATCATATGAAGTTCTAAATGTCAGATTTAATAATTTCTTTATCCCATTTTCCATTTCAAACTAGATACTTCATCAAAATTTGCAAATTGTGTTTTGAACAGGATCTCGCCATTTACGCCGCTTCATGTCACCGTCGGCGAGTGAGAGAAGTATTGCGGTTAATTGCGAACGCTGCCATGAGGTCGACTCTCTCGGATGAAGAGGTCTCAGTCTTCTTCTTAACGTTGTCCCAGCAGGCCGAGCCTCCCCTGTACCGCTTCTAGCTCTCCAGAAACATCTGTCTCTTGCGTCTTATGGGTGTATTCACGAAAGGCGCAGACCTTGGTTAAGCGTATGCATACGTCTTCTCTTCGCTTTGCCTTGTGGGCGTTTGCCGGTAACTTTCCATGTCGAGAGCGTCTCTTCCAATGTCTGACGCATGAAATACGAAGAGTTCCCAATAGGAAAATGTTCTATAAGTTTCGGGTAATTCGCTCTATTCCAAAGCACGATTCATTAAGCATATGAAGTTCAAGCTGTAGGAATCTTACAGGATTACACACATTTATGGAATAATATTTGAAGCTTATCTCTAAAAAGTGAAGGTCAGATCTCCAGTAAGTTGTGAAGCTCCTGGCGATTCAAGGGTGTTGATGTGGCCGTGGGTATGGCAAACATGAAAATCCAGGGTTGAAAACCAAGAGGTAGACCGAAGCTTAGATTGAAAGATAAAGACATGGCGACTATCGGGCTAATAGACGAAGACGCCTTGAATCGTATGATGTGGCGGAGTGATATCTACACAGCAGACCCTGCTCTTCAGCGGTAATAACGCTAGGAAGAAGAAGAAGAATATCGCCGAAAAGCGCTAGAAACTGAATGAAGAGGGAAGAGACAGAGAAAAAAGAGGAAGTGGGAAGAAACTTGGTATAATCCACTGGCTTACCTTCAATTGCCGATCTTCCAAAAAAGAGAAAGAGAGAGAAAGAGGGCTAGCAACAGTGGAGGGTCGAGAGCTTCGACTACTTTCTTCAGTGTCTAGTTGAGGAAGAATACCCGCTGAGCAAGACAACAACAATAACATCGTCTCGAAACACACTGGCAACAGTGGCCATTCGTGACTCTACAGCCTTAAGAGCCTGTCACGGATGGAGCCGGATCATCCAGTCCAGAATCGAGCGCGACCTCAGGTGGCGGATAGAGGGATGCCTCCCTACGAATTATTCGTGCTGGGAGGTAGCGGGAGAAATCCCGCCGCGGACCAAAACTGGGTAGTATAGCTCGTCAAAGTAGGGTGATGCCGGACCGGCCTGGGCATGCCACCGGACAAAACATCAGCCGATACTCCGCTATACTTTTCAATGGCGAGTCGAGGCGCCAGTCAAATAGCCTCTTGCCTATCTCCGGTCAACGACAGGCGAGACGTCTCTACTCCCACCCAAAACGATGCTAGGCCGGCTTGACCACCCACTCACAAGGCCTATAGCATGAACAGGTTGCTACAACGATGTCCGCCTTCACAAGGTGCAGCATGACAGTCTCAGGACTGCAAAGGACATCAAAACCCTTCTCCGGACGCATCTTGTCCGAAGAACACGAGAACTTCTCTCATTAAAGAGAGTGTTCATAACCAAGTCTTCGATGCGGGATGCTTGCCGGCAACAACAACAACAATAACATCGTGCTAGTCTCGCTACGATTTGATCTTGAAGCTTAAGGATAGTTCAACAGAAAATATTGAGCTTTCTTACATCTTATGAATTGGATGATGAGAAGGGAATGAACATCAGCAGCTCTTCAGGTAGAGTCAACAAGGGCGACCCTGCTGCATGAAAACGCGGATGCGAAGAAAAACATTGTCGCCGAGCCATTGCTGACGGATTGGCTGCACTCTGTGAGTTGGTAGGCTACGAACTACAATGTTTAAAAACCTTTCGTTTTTACTATTATTATAAACTTGAAAGATGAAAGAAAATTTTAAAAGATCAGCGAAAAGCAGGTCAAGAACAACAGAAGGAAACTTTTGATGCCGAAGCATAGGCTATGGAAACTAAAAGAGAAAAAAGTTGACCGCGTCTACAGCGTTTTGTACAGTATATGTTGATGAATCTTCATATGACGATATTTTTGATAATGATGAAATGAATAATAAATAATTCATATTAATGAATAATTCAGGCAGCTTTCCGAGGAAATACACTGGGATTCAGTCGCTTTACTCCGGATGCCAATATTCCTCTCATCAAAAGACAAGACCTTCTCAATTTTCAAAGGGCGCATCACACTCCGTGTCGGATGGTTGTGGCTGGTAAAGTTTACTAACCAAACTAGTTTTTTTCTCGCTCATATTTTTCGTTAGGCAGCTTTTGCTTTGAAGTCGTGTGTGTAAAAAGATCAGAAGATTCGAGGTTTTCAACTGAATATGAGTCATCTAGTGAATTGTGTTATAAGATTAGTCCTGCAAGCATAAATTAAATATTCAAGTTTTAACGTCTGTTTTTGGGCATCTATTTAAAGTTTGAAGTTGTGCTTGTTTTAAATTTAAAGGGAGACTCTTGAACTGAGATGAGAACCTTTTTTCTTCAACCGTCTAAGGAGGTATTGTTTAAATTGAAAGCGAACCTGGAAAATGATTGAGTGCTTTCTTAGGAGTCGGAGTCGATCACGACGAATTGACGGCATTAGCCGAGCGTTACTTCGAACCGGAAGATAAGAACGGGAGGAAGAAGCCAGTTGATTGCTCTCTGGCGCAATACACAGGAGGAGAAGTCAGAGTAAGCAAGGATGTTGGAAATTTTGGAAATAATTGAGTCTGTTTTCAATAAAAGTTTTCGGGTTTTCAATTGTTTTTGAAAAAAAGAGTTGGAAATTATTTAGAAGGAAAGAAAGAAGAGAAGTTCCTTTGAGAAATCAAGCCCAAAATGCCATGTAAATTGTTCTTGAAGTTTTCCCATCTGTTTTTACCTTCATAACCCTGAATATAAACTAAATCAGTTAAGAATACTCATCTTGCAAAATGTAATCGGTGATGGAATAGCGAAATATATTGATAAACTTGTAGATCATATCATTCCTTCTTGTGAACAGAGGTTTTTAGTGTGCAAAAAAGGTACAGACGCCGGTTTTTTGTTTGTTTTTTTCACATAAGGGTCCCGCTTTATGATTTTTAAAAAAACAGAGGCCCGCGAAATTTTTTTTGTTTCACATAAAGACTCCCCCTTATGATTTGGAAAAACAGAGGCCCACCCACAGAAGGTCTGACACGACTATTTGAGCCCTGGTTGTGATCATATCTGAAGAATGTAAGCATTTCAGGAAGAAGCGGACTTGTCGGAAGTTGGGGCGGGCACACCTTATCCTCTGCTAGCGCATGTCATGCTGGGCTTCAATGGATGCAGCTATCGAGATAAGGTTGGTTACCCCTAAGTTAAGTAGGGCTTAGATGGGGTCACCCTATTTTAGTAAAACCTTGGTTGAGGTTACCCCTAAGTGAATTGCATGAGGTTACCCCTAAATGGAGTTGAATATTGAATATGGTTCCTATTAACTCGAGGGTTTGAACAATGTTACCCGTAACCGAAGCAGATTGCTAGAATAGTTACTTCATACGATTACTACGGCGATTTCGTCTTGTTGAGCCAATTTCTAAACTGCTCAAAGTTTCATCAAAAACGCTCCTGTGATGGATGAACTGCCAAATGGAGTGAGATAAATGCCTACCTCATATTATCAAGCCCTAATTTCAACTAGCGGGCCCTTTAGGTTATATATACCTGTCAACTAGCAAATTTTTCTGCTAAAACGAACGACCTACCTACCTTCTTCGAAGAATTTTTCGAACAATGGTACACCCTTAGATGCTTAATCACAATTATCATGATAAAACTGATCTATCTTGACTTGTTACGGTAGGTATTCGTTCATAATTTTCGATTTGTATGCGTGACTCGTTTTTGAACGCAGTATTGGAAACCTTTGGTCTCAAGTAGTGCCGCCAGCAGGATTTCGTGTCTCTGTGTGTGGTGCAATCTCTTCTGGGCGGGGGCAACTCCTTCTCAGCTGGTGGACCGGGTAAAGGAATGTACACTCGGCTGTACACGGATGTTCTCAACCAGTTAGTTTTTCTCACCAGATGGATTCTTACCACCTCTAAAATTCAAGATCAAAAAGATTAACCATGAGGTAGAGGCTGATTCTGGAGAAGAACGAGAGCTAGCGATGGAAAATATGGAATGTCATATCAGGGTGACAATAGAGAATAAGTTTCAGTAGTTTTGTGGAAAAGTGCATATGTATTCTATCCACTGCGAGTTATGAACTTCCTTCATTTTTTTTTCTTAGCGCTTGATCCCGTCTTAACGCAGCGTACGCGTTCTGATGATTGAAGATGCAAACCTGGTCTGCCAGAACCAATGAGTTCTCCCTGTTTCACTTCTAGTGCTTCGGCCAAAAATGTACAAGCCTTACCGTTTATTAAGCATAGGTTACCAATGCTGTTGATAAGTCGAGCATATGAAGTAGCTCTCCTTTCTCTGCCCTATACCTCTGACTCACTTATCATCATTCCAGACTCCCCCGTTTGGAGAGCGGATGTGTTTTTGACTGATGAACAATTGCAAATGACTTTTGTGGAGCTATGTGATATGTTTGGATCAGCAGGGAGATATCGAAATCCGGAAATATTGCGTAATATTCAGGCAAACTGCCATCATTTCACACTATCACTAAGCGAATTCATCCATAACAGTATAAGTAACCTTTGATTTTCTGAGAAACAAAATTTAGGTTCTAAATATTGTAAAAACACGTTCCAGGGTTGAAAAAAAGCTGATTGAGGTATTTGATTGTAGTCACCATTGGATGTATGGCTGCACCGCCTACAACCACTCCTACGCAGATGGCGGTGTCTTTGCCGTCCATTCCAGTTGTCCGCCCGACACAGTCAGCCATAGTCATGACTTATATATACTTCCTACTTCTTCGCTAGTCATCTTTCTTAATAGTAACCCATATGAAATTTATGCACGTCATTGACTTTATATCATGACTGACTCCGTGGGAACTTCTCTTTGGGAAGTTTTTTTAATCTTTTGGAGAACTTCTTCTCATAATTGGATATCTTTCTCTCCGATTTGTCTACTCATCTCTGATGATAACCTTTTTTTGTTATTTTCTTATATTTTAAATCGCCCTACTTTTCTCATTATTTTCTCAGTATCCTTTACTTTTTATAATCTCCGTAGCGCATCTAAATTCTTTAATCTCTTGAGTGCCTCAGATTTGACTTCTCCTCCATTAATCCTCCGATTTAGTTGGGAGAAGCTCTTCGGATAATTTTGGAACAGTTCCTTCGATTGACTGGAGAAGTTGAGAAGGCCGAGTTTCAGAGGTTTCTTCTCAATTTTATTTTTTTTCCATTCCTGATAGTATGAGTTCTACATAACATCAATTTGATAATTAGAATAACATGCAGTTTGAATTTGACATATTATAATTTATGAAGTTAAAGATTGAAAGAACGTGAAAATGACATTTGATACAACCTGAAGTTGAAATTTTACAGAGCGAAGAATCAGCTGAAGTCGCAGTTGTTGATGAATCTGGAGGTGCGGCCTGTGATGTTCGAGGACTTGGCAAGACAGGTCATCGGCCATGGCTACAGGAAGCTGCCCGAGGAGTACATGGACGAAATCGGTAGGCGGGAGTTTTGAAGTTTTTTTTATTTAGAAATTCTAGTCATCAAAAGGGTCGAAAGTTAAAGGAGCGCCTTAAACGCGGAATCGGAGAGTTCTCCGATATTTACGACGTTATTGTATTTAGTTCTCTCTTCTCTTCTTGACCTATTTTTTGTAGTTAGTTTGAGTTTTTATTACGCGGAGTCTTTCAAAACATCACGTTAAAGTGGTAAAAAGGGGGATTGGATGACAGAGAAATTGAGGGGCAGAAGCGAGAAGAGAACTGTAGAGGTCATTGGCCGTTTCCAATGGGAGTTAATAGACAGTTTCTAAAGGGGGTAAATTGCGACCCCACGACACTCTCACTCACCGACTTATGGGAGAAACCACAAGTTGCAAACTTCGTCTATTTAAAATTGACGATTTATACACATCGAAAGACGAAGCTAAAAGAAACATATCACGTGGGCCTCACTCTTCGATGACGGCTACAAACGGCAACAACAACAAAAAGGGGGGAAGTTCGGGAAGAGAAGTTCGAAGGGGGAAGTGAAGAGTGGCGAGTCATTCATTACATGGCAACCGCTCAGGAGAATGAGAAAAGGGAAGAATGGAGAAGAAAACGAATGAAGAAATAAAAGAAAGAAAATGAAGAAGTTCAGGGTTGTTACGTATCTAAACCCACAAGATGCCTCATATTAGCTCCGGTTTGTGTTAAGATGCTGTAAAAGAGGTAGACATAAGGAAGGTTGCTGAAAGTCTTCTCCAGTCCCGACCTTCTCTGGTCGGATACGGTCAGTTCTGGCTTCATTTTAATATTTCAAAAATTCTTTTTATGTAGTCTTCAAAATTGTCTGTTCAGAAATAATCAAATATTTTTCAATTAAAAAAAAAGTTGATCATGTGCTTTGGAAGATTAACGAAGAAAAAAAATCATTTTGCAAAATGGGTAACCAATAGGATTTTTTGCACTTTTGATACGAAAAGAGGGATGGCTGGGTTAGATCCCGCTACCGTCGATTGGCTTTTATCAATTTAGTTGTTGAAACATATTTTATTTGAACGGTTGCAGTACCTCTGAACTTTGCGGACTGTTTCCTAACTTCACTGAAGTTAAAGCTTCAGAGAGACCACTTTCGCTTTCGGCTCGCTCTCTCAACTCGCTGCTTGTCCCCTTAATCTCTCAAAATGGCTGATCGCAGTACCTACATAAGCCACCCTTCCTACCCCTCAGGCGGAGGCGGCGGAGCTCCCTCGGGCGGCACGTTCTGAACAGGAAGTAACTACGTAAACGAAGACGACGCTTGGGGTGACCCTCCTTCCGCTCAACGCTACTCTTTCAATACCCATCAACAACAAATGAGCTCGATGAAAAAATATTATGAAAATACTAAAGCGTACATAATACAATATTAATATTTAAGGTATAATTTATAGGAAATCTGCACGCTCTTCCGAAGCTGGATGCTCTAGAGGAAGCGGTAGCTAAGAAAGATGATCAACTACTCAAACCCAAATCGAAGTTGTTTTCCTGGCAGAGGAACTAACCGCTTTACTGACTCTTAAGCAAGCACTCCTAATGACTTAAGTCATTGTTCGAAGTTTTATCAGCGTAGCTTTGAGTACTTAGAAACATTGTTATGCAGTTACTTCGATTGTTGTTACGGGTTGAAAGCATTGATAAAAAAATTTATAATGTAAATTTGAGAGTTTGCAGTAAAATTTAACATTTCTTTGGTATGAGTTGCAAACAACGTTCTCAAGGACTACACAATTAATCTACGAACGCACACAGTCAATTCTATTCAATTCTCTCTGATTCGGAATGCATTTGGAGATACCTAAAAGCTCAAGATGATTTTGAAATTAAACAAGTTTTCACATTCATAAGTTAGGGACTAAGCTCACGGGGTCGTTAGCGCCTAACGGTTTTCGTGGCCGGTCAGCAGGAAAAAAACAAATAAAAATTTTCTTGGTAATTAGTTAAATTACCTTAGTTGATTCATTCTGAGGCGCGCAAACGATCACAAATTTACGTCTTTTGACAACAATCAAAAAAATAAACTTTGATTTTTATTTTGTTTCAGACTCAGACGCGCCTCGAGCGTTAGGGCTAAAATTTATAAGTGTGACCGGTTGTACGCTCCACTTCTCGTAGAAAAAAGTACGGTGTTTGATGGAAATAATATTTAGTGGAAAAGCGAAGTAGAAAATCACTGAGAAAAAAGAGGGGTTTCTAATACATATATACCTACATAACATGAGTCTAGGTCTGTTTCGCCCCTGAGCTCTCTTGGGAAGAATTTTATATTCTTAATTTTCATGTTTTTGCTTCCGTTCCTCATATAGTGTCCGCCCCGTTTGCATTTATTTTTCCAATTTGGTCAGTTTTTTTCATGTCTGTTGGCGGATACGTACATACATTTGGGAGGACTCATAATATTCCTGTCGTTGACTACATGTGAAAATGGAGTGTAACAACGGACGAATGAGTAAAACATAATCTAATTTTGGGAGATCACATACCCCAGCAGTCGAATCAATACATTCTAAAATCAGTCAATAACCAAAGTTTATTACAACATCAACAACATTGAGGTATGTAGAAGGCTATTGCGCGTATGGCATACGTAACAATCACACATTAACGAAATCTTTTAGTAACAATTAAAGCTTGAGTCGTGTTTTTCTGTCCTACACTAGCTTTATATTCTTCAAGCAACAACATCCTTCAGGTCAACAAAATGTGAATGTAGCAAGGGTTAGAAAGCTACATAATAAATTATAAGTCAATCATTATATACAAAATGTACATAATCTCTATCGAAAAGGCTCCACATCCTTAGAAATCATCTTCAAAAATATCCTCATAGTTATTGATTCTGTAAAATTAGTACACCCCACGCCGATTTGCTGATAAGAGAATCATATTGATACATCACAAGACAAGAATCTTGTCAATTTATAAAAGAGGTTTATTAGAATTTCTCGCCTTCCTTCGCCAATTCTCCGTCTCCCACTATTGAAAAGGAACTATTCGAATCGCTGTACAAAATTGCTCCTGAATTGTCGCTTATCAGCCCACTAGAACATCACTTTGCGACAGTGAAATAATCTGATATCTTCTTCTGCTTCTTTGCCGGTTTCTTGATACTACGAACGACTTTCGACAAACCAGCAGACTGCAAATTTTAGAAAATTATGTAGGTTTTACCAAAAGGAGGTAACAAATTTGCTCCGGCACCGCCCACAAGTGTCGCCAGGAGCGACTTTCTCGCTATTACCGATTAATAGACAGTTTGTGAAAAGCACTTAGGGTTTCCGTTTCATTTTGTGAAGATCACAGAAAGAAGACAATCGCTGATGAAATATGCTCATTCAACCCTCGGCGTGAAGACAAAACGCAAGTGAAAGTAACCTCTCCCTCTCCACTCTCTTTCTTCACTCTCTCTGTCTGCTCCCTCTCCTTCTCGCGTGCTCTTTGCTCTCGATCTCTGCTCATCTGCTCCTCTTTTTTTGCCGCTTCTTGATTCAATAAGTACGGCTTTTTCTGTAAAACATTTTGTTGTAAAACTGCTTCCATCGAAAATTAAATAAGAACACATCAGAAAACATGGCACAGACTTAACCATATATATATATTATTTTTTATCTACATTTTTCAATGCAAAAACAGTTTCCAGAGAATTAATTAACAACTCATAAAGCGTGACATGATGAACATCATGTAAACAGCGGAGAATGAAGTTCTCAAAAGAAAGAACATTTTCTTTTAATCAACAATATGAATATCGAATAACTCAGCCATACTTTCTAAAAATGATGATTTCTCCAGAAAACTTCTAAAGGCAGCGAAAGATGTATTCAGCAAAACTTCTCTAGGTAATTGAGCGAACATACGTGAAACTCTAAGAGTGAAAGAATGGAAACGAGCCGCGTTTTTCGTACTTTATACAAAAATGCCGCTAGGGTTTGTACGCGTTGGTTTAATATGTTTAAAGATTCGGTCTTTTTCGATTATTGACAGGATATTATAAATTTTCCAACCCATTTTCATATCAGCTTGAATTCTTCTCAAATAAAGGGGCGAAAGATTGAGGCTAGCTAATCTATCTTCGTATGATGGGAGAGAATGTGGGTAATTGGAGTCGGGAAAACAACGATAGAAGACAATGCGTGTAAAGGATTTCAGAACTCTTCCAATCAATTTCATGTCTTTGGCAAAATATGGGTTCCAAAAGCTAGATGCAAATTCTAAGTGAGGTAAGAGATATGTTTTAAAAAATTTGACAAGTATCTGGGAATCGTCGATAGAAACTGCTCGAAACAGAGAATACATTGCTGCCGTTGCTTTGGAAACCCTGTCAGTTACTGCTTGGCTTCGACGGAGAGACGGTAAGATTTGGATATGAAATTGTAGTGTGTATATCATATGAAATAGTGTGTATATACATTTCGCTCGGACGAGCGGTCGTTTTCAAAATGGACAAGAGCGGTTGAATCACTTCTCACTCTTCATTTCTATCGCCAAGAATGGAGGATTCCGGTCTCTAGCAGGATTCGGACACCTTGACGCAGTGATTTCCAAACCATGATCGACACTCCAGTCAGCATTCTCATTCTCCTGTACTGTCCGGAGAATCGAATGGAGCTGTTCGATATGATAGCTCTTCATGTGGCATGATATGATAGAGAGAGATTGGGCTTATAACGGTGGAGGGTCGAGAGCTTCAACGACTTCCTGTTGCAGATTCTTATGGTTCCTTGGTCGGTTGGCACGTCCACGCTGAGTGTTTCGGCTGTCTGGTCCGTTGTTGGGGATGTCACGTTAGCATAGCGAATATTCTCTTTGACTAGTATCGCAAGTCCGCCTCCAAAGTTGGAGCGGTCTTTTCTTATGATCGTGTAACCTACGATATTCGGAGATGGAATACTAGCATCCATTTTGGTTTCTTGGATGAGTGCTACGTGAATATTCAACTCATGTAAAAGGTCCTCTAGCTCGGTTAGTCGGGCTCTCAGTCCATTAGCGTTCCATTGGATTATCCTCAGGTTAGCTACCGTCTGGGAGGCAGTCTGCTGGATCGGGGCTCTCTCACAAATTCTACATCTCCATTGGGGGTTCCAATCATTAAGATTGTTAAGGTTGGAACAGCGGAAATGTACCCATTTCTTACATTTGCTACAATTAACACAATTCGAAGGCGCGTTAAGAGAGCATACAGAACAAGGCCATCTTGGGCCTGGGTTAGTCTCGATACCAGCGATTTGGAGGAGTATTCGGATCAGAGACGCTGGGTCTTTCTGATCCGTGTTAGAAAAAATGAGGTTTCGGGGGAAGCCGTCCTCGTTGTCCCTTGCGGGAGATTCCATTGGGAAGTTTTGTTTTGGAGGTCCATTGGGTCCGACGCCATGTAGCGTCGTCCACAGTCGCACCGCGTGTAGGTGACCTCCGTCGCGACCATATCCTTCAACCGACTCCTAACACAGAAGAAACCATTCATTGTCGGTGGAGACTTCAACGCACACAATAAAGTTTGGAGTGAAGGTACGGAGGATAGCAGAGGAGATGAACTATGCGACTTCATTGACGACAGCGATCTTGTATGTCTCAACAACTCAAAGATGCCCACAAGACAAAAAGCATCACCAGACATCACTCTCGCCTCGAACGACATAGCCATCGACTGCAACTGGTCAACAATCAACAGAATGAACTCTGACCACCTCCCATGCCTGATTGACGTCGAAACACAGCCATCCAACATCTCAAACGCACGTTGTTATACAAATTACAACAAAGCGAATTGGAAAGGCTTCGAAAGGGACATCAACAAGATTCTCATGGATTTCCCATTCGCCGGCAACTCAGTTCAGATGCACAAATTCCTGACCACCACCTTGACCTAAGCGGCTAAGAACAACATTCCCCGTGGAAAGGTGCCAAAATACACGCCTCACTTGAGCGAAGATGTGAAGAAGCTGATTACAGAACGGGACCAAATGAGGAGGGACAATCCTACGGACCCCTCACTCCCCTCAATAATGGCCGAAATCTCCTTCCGCATCAACCTCGAAAAGAGGAAGGCTTGGGAAAAGTACATATCTGAAATTAGCCACAACGAACCGGGCAACAAACTCTGGAAAACGATAAAGGCTATCGACGGCAAATCAATAAAACCGACGCACTTGACCATCACCCACGACGGGAAAAGTCTATGCCCAACATCTGCCTCAAACGCTTTTGCCAGAAAATTAGCTAAACAAGCCCCTAAAGAGGTCGACAAATCAGCAAGAAGCACAACACGACTAATTAAAGGCCTCAAACGGACAGACGCTCCCCAAATTTCCCTGGCACAGATCGAAGAAGCAATCAAGAAAACCAAAGGTTCCAAATGCCCAGACAGTGAAGGCATCTGCCCTCTACTACTCAAAATGGCCGGTGAAAACTTCAGAAAATGCCTCTGCATCCTCTTCAATAACACGCTGCAAACAGGTATTATCCCGTCCAGATGGAAAGATGCAAGAGTGAAAATGTTACCTAAACCAGGAAAGGACTCCAGCAACCTGAACGGCTATAGACCAATATCAATACTATCACCTATAGCCAAAACATTCGAACGGGTCTTATTACCATTCCTGGTGGAAGGCTTTCAAATCGCTGACTGGCAACATGGATTCCGCAAAGAGCACTCGACTACTACCGCACTCCTGGAAATAACCGGGAAAATAACAAACGGCTTCAATCGGAAACCACCCCCGGACCGCACTCTCATGGTCGCCCTTGACCTCACTGCAGCATATGACTTAGTGAACATATCCCTTCTCTGCAAGAAACTCACTGAAACGAATATGCCAAGAGCCATCGTCCGATGGATGTCCAGCTACCTAAGAGGCCGTACAATCAAGGTAGATTTCCAAGGAAAAAGCAGTCGACGTCTCACATGCAGATCTGGTGTTCCACAAGGAGCAGTGCTCAGCCCCCTCTTATTCAATCTCTACATAAACAACCTCCCGCAACCCACAGGAAACACGCAGATGACAGCCTACGCCGACGACATATCAATTCTCTCCTCAAGCCCCTGTATTGAAACCTGTGAAGATCAGATCAACCACTTCCTACCGAAACTCGTAGAAGAATTGGAACAACGTAAAATGATCATATCCAAGGAAAAGACTACGGTCACTCTTTTCACAACCCATACAGGCGAATGTAAAAAAGAACCCAAGGTAGAAATCCACGGAACCCTTTTGCCGACAACTAAAACACCCAAAATACTCGGTGTCGTCTTAGACCAACTCGGCACCTTCCGACAACATGCAGAATACCTTAAACAGAGAACGGCCAAAAGACTGAATATACTACGTGCCCTCGGAGGAAGAACATGGGGCCAACAGAAAAACACCCTTCTTGCAACCTACAAAACAATGACCAGATCCGTTCTCAACTACGCCGCACCAATTTACTCCCCTCAATTGGCCGAGACGAACTGGAAAAAACTACAGGCAAACCAAAATAGAGCAATTCGGATAGCAACAGGAAACCTAGCAATGGCCGGCACAGAGCACTTAGCTCTAGAAAGCGAAATGTTACCCATAAAGGAGCACAACACGATGCTTACCAAGCAATTCGTTGCAAGAGCAAGACTCCTCCCAAACCAACCCTCCCATCGTCGATGCATGGAACCCAAACCACCTAGAACTATTCGTAAACATGCCAAGGACTTAGAAATTATGCTAGTAGACAGTGATCAGAAAGCCGCACTTAAAAGAATACATACTGAAACTGTTAGAAATTTCATTAGATCTTGCTCCCCTAACCCAGTTCTAGGTAAGAAACCTCCCAGAATCCATAAATCAACGAATCAACTTCCCAGGGAACAACAAATAACATTATCGCAACTACGTAGTGGCTATGCAAGTTCCCTTAACAGCTACCTACACAGAATAGGAGCTGCCCAATCCCCTCTTTGCCCAAAATGTTTAGAAGAGCCACATACAACTAGTCATTTATTCTCCTGTCGCTGTGACCACACACTTTTAAGAAGTATAGATTTGTGGAATAGCCCGACGTCTGTTGTTAAGTTCTTATACCAGTGATTCCTTTCTCTCTCAAAAAAAAAAGGGGAAAAAAATAAAATAAATAAATAAAATAAAAAAAAATAAAAATAAACCCCGAGAGAGAAAGAGAAATAATGTGATTAGATAAATGATGTAAGTAAGGTTATTGTTTTCTGAGCCATGTCAAAGAAGACCTCGTCTACCCAGCCGGAGACCTACGGCGGGCAATCTAAAACAACACGACTTCCTCCAGTGTCTCGCGAAGGAGGATCTACCCGTTGGGCAAGACAACAACAACATAGCTCTTCATGTCCCATGACATCGAGAATAAAGCGTTTGAATTTGAATACATTGACTCATTGTCAACAACATTGTTTTGTTGTGAAATAGTGATGAGCCATTTTGTGTTGTTGAAATTTGTATGATTTAGTTGTCCAGAAGATAGATGCCTACATTTACTGGAGGCGAATATACATACAATATAAGTTAACGAGGCAATGCGGACGTTGGCGCAAAGAAAAATCAGCCACGATGCAGACCTTTTAACGCTTTTCTAGTATTATTTGCGGTATCACGACTTTTAACACCAAAAACATTTTTTTTAATCGGGTTAGTTGTCGCAGTGCGAAATGTCGTGATGCGAAAATTCATGAAACCACTCTGCTTGAAAACCTTTCAGAACCCTGTAATACCTTCATTCAAATTATAAAACTTGTTGATAAGTAGAAATAAATATAAAAAAAATGTGTTTCAATAATCCTAAAGATTTTCTCACAATTCGCCTGGGAGTCGATTCAATAATTGATAGATTTTGTTTGTTTTTTTAACCTTTCTGTCTGTCTGTCTATCTTTACTTTACTTTTTATTACATGTATGTATCACGTTTTAAAAAAAGATGGTGCATGATGGGATGCATGCAGGGGTTAAATAGTGACCGGATCGGTCCCGTCGGCGGATACATGTACACACACTTTTGACAAAAAACACTCTCTTTTCCTACCCTTTTCATCCATCCCCTCTTCTTTTTTCCTCCAAACTTTGAGCGGCGGATACATGTAAACCCAAATTGGGCGGCTCCATTCAACCCCTGGATGCATTTATAAGAAGGTGAAGGGAAGAAAACATGGTTTGAGAAAGTCTAAGGAGCTTCTATTGGTAAGTGGAATCAGAAAAATGGTGAGAAGATCATTGATAGCGGTTCGTAACCAGACATTGGAGAGGAGAGAGAGAAGGATAAATGGTTTGACGAAGGGTCAGAGTGGCTTCATAGAAGAGGGGAGAGGTAAGAAGGGGTCAGGGTGGCTTAATAGAAGAGGGGAGAGGTAAGAAGGGGTCAGGGTGGCTTAATAGAAGAGGGGAGAGGTAAGAAGGGGTCAGGGTGGCTTAATAGAAGAGGGGAGAGGTAAGAAGGGGTCAGGGTGGCTTAATAGAAGAGGGGAGAGGTAAGAAGGGGTCAGGGTGGCTTAATAGAAGAGGGGAGAGGTAAGAAGGGGTCAGGGTGGCTTAATAGAAGAGAGGAGAGGTAAGAAGGGGTCAGGGTGGCTTAATAGAAGAGGGGAGAGGTAAGAAGGGGTCAGGGTGGCTTAATAGAAGAGGGGAGAGGTAAGAAGGGGTCAGGGTGGCTTAATAGAAGAGGGGAGAGGTAAGAAGGGGTCAGGGTGGCTTAATAGAAGAGGGGAGAGGTAAGAAGGGGTCAGGGTGGCTTAATAGAAGAGGGGAGAGGTAAGAAGGGGTCAGGGTGGCTTAATAGAAGAGAGGAGAGGTAAGAAGGGGTCAGGGTGGCTTAATAGAAGAGGGGAGAAGTAAGAAGGGGTCAGGGTGGCTTAATAGAAGAGAGGAGAGGTAAGAAGGGGTCAGGGTGGCTTAATAGAAGAGGGGAGAGGTAAGAAGGGGTCAGGGTGGCTTAATAGAAGAGGGGAGAGGTAAGAAGGGGTCAGGGTGGCTTAATAGAAGAGGGGAGAGGTAAGAAGGGGTCAGGGTGGCTTAATAGAAGAGGGGAGAGGTAAGAAGGGGGTCAGGGTGGCTTAATAGAAGAGGGGAGAGGTAAGAAGGGGTCAGGGTGGCTTAATAGAAGAGGGGAGAGGTAAAAAGGGGTCAGGGTGGCTTAATAGAAGAGGGGAGAGGTAAGAAGGGGTCAGGGTGGCTTAATAGAAGAGGGGAGAAGTAAGAAGGGGTCAGGGTGGCTTAATAGAAGAGGGGAGAGGTAAGAAGGGGTCAGGGTGGCTTAATAGAAGAGGGGAGAGGTAAGAAGGGGTCAGGGTGGCTTAATAGAAGAGGGGAGAGGTAAGAAGGGGCAGGGTGGCTTAATAGAAGAGGGGAGAGGTAAGAAGGGGTCAGGGTGGCTTAATAGAAGAGGGGAGAGGTAAGAAGGGGTCAGGGTGGCTTAATAGAAGAGGGGAGAGGTAAGAAGGGGTCAGGGTGGCTTAATAGAAGAGGGGAGAGGTAAGAAGGGGTCAGGGTGGCTTAATAGAAGAGGGGAGAGGTAAGAAGGGGTCAGGATGGCTTAATAGAAGAGGGGAGAGGTAAGAAGGGGTCAGGGTGGCTTAATAGAAGAGGGGAGAGGTAAGAAGGGGTCAGGGTGGCTTAATAGAAGAGGGGAGAGGTAAGAAGGGGTCAGGGTGGCTTAATAGAAGAGGGGAGAGGTAAGAAGGGGTCAGGGTGGCTTAATAGAAGAGGGGAGAGGTAAGAAGGGGTCAGGGTGGCTTAATAGAAGAGGGGAGAGGTAAGAAGGGGTCAGGGTGGCTTAATAGAAGAGGGGAGAGGTAAGAAGGGGTCAGGGTGGCTTAATAGAAGAGAGGAGAGGTAAGAAGGGGTCAGGGTGGCTTAATAGAAGAGGGGAGAGGTAAGAAGGGGTCAGGGTGGCTTAATAGAAGAGGGGAGAGGTAAGAAGGGGTCAGGGTGGCTTAATAGAAGAGGGGAGAGGTAAGAAGGGGTCAGGGTGGCTTAATAGAAGAGGGGAGAGGTAAGAAGGGGTCAGGGTGGCTTAATAGAAGAGGGGAGAGGTAAGAAGGGGTCAGGGTGGCTTAATAGAAGAGGGGAGAGGTAAGAAGGGGTCAGGGTGGCTTAATAGAAGAGGGGAGAAGTAAGAAGGGGTCAGGGTGGCTTAATAGAAGAGGGGAGAGGTAAGAAGGGGTCAGGGTGGCTTAATAGAAGAGGGGAGAGGTAAGAAGGGGTCAGGGTGGCTTAATAGAAGAGGGGAGAGGTAAGAAGGGGTCAGGGTGACTTAATAGAAGAGGGGAGAGGTAAGAAGGGGTCAGGGTGGCTTAATAGAAGAGGGGAGAGGTAAGAAAGGGTCAGGGTGGCTTAATAGAAGAGGGGAGAGGTAAGAAGGGGTCAGGGTGGCTTAATAGAAGAGGGGAGAGGTAAGAAGGGGTCAGGGTGGCTTAAGAGAAGAGGGGAGAGGTAAGAAGGGGTCAGGATGGCTTAATAGAAGAGGGGAGAGGTAAGAAGGGGTCAGGGTGGCTTAATAGAAGAGGGGAGAGGTAAAAAGGGGTCAGGGTGGCTTAATAGAAGAGGGGAGAGGTGAGAAGGGGTCAGGGTGGCTTAATAGAAGAGGGGAGAGGTAAGAAGGGGTCAGGGTGGCTTAATAGAAGAGGGGAGAGGTAAGAAGGGGTCAGGGTGGCTTCATAGAAGAGGGGAGAGGTAAGAAGGGGTCAGGGTGGCTTCATAGAAGAGGGGAGAGGTAAGAAGGGGTCAGGGTGGCTTCATAGAAGAGGGGAGAGGTAAGAAGGGGTCAGGGTGGCTTCATAGAAGAGGGGAGAGGTAAGAAGTATAGAGACGCTCCGTAGCAGCCCTTTCTTGAGGAAAGGAAAGGAAAGATCTTTCTCTTTTTCCTCATCTTTTTTTGATTTTGCTTCGCTTTTATACTTTTAATCATTTTTTACTTCTTTCTTCCTCTTGTTCGTTACTCATTTGGGAAATATTTATTTTTTAAACGGTGGAAGAGAGAAAAGAAAAGGAAATAAACCTTGAGAGCTTTTTGCCAAGTGCAAGAAGAATTGGAGAAGATAAAGCTGCGGGCCAGCAGAACGTTTCCCTCTTTCTCCTTCTTTTTCTTCGCCTTCTTTGTCTTAAAACTAAAATTATCCAAATTTTTCGATTTTTCGTTTCAAGAGACCCCGAACTAAGAGACGTTTACAGTATTTAATCTTGAAACTGATCCACGGCAAAAAAAAGAATTCTTTTTTCAAATTCACGAGGGAACGTGGGTTTAGACCCATATAAAAATTTAAAAAAGTTTTCTCTCGGTGAAGATATGATATGTACCAAGATGCGGATTCACTCA
Organism: Allodiplogaster pararmata; assembly: GCA_964056735.1. Lineage (NCBI taxonomy): Eukaryota > Metazoa > Nematoda > Chromadorea > Rhabditida > Diplogasteridae > Allodiplogaster > Allodiplogaster pararmata. The sequence continues at coordinate 38,923,773 of OZ057408.1, read as the reverse complement.
AAATCTGCCAATCTCATCTGTAAATGTAAGATAAATTTATTTGAAAAATCCCCACGAATTTTCAGAAACATTGTGTGCACTGTATATCAATTCAATTCATTTATCCATGTATTCATTTATGAAAAAGACAAGTAGTTAACTCACAATTAACAATAAACATGGTTTTGGTAAAATGAGTGTCGTCATAGTGAAAAATATAAACATAGACAGTAAACTTTTATCATTACAACGGCAGTGTTTTAACGTATTGATATTATAGGTTCAGGTAGAACTGATTCGTAAGGAAGCTCTATCTTTAATATTCTTACTACGATTCCAAGTAATTAAGTGGCAGCGTGGCGCAGTGGGGATTGGAGGGATTGGCGCCGATAGGTTAAAAGTTCGAAAACTTCATAGTCTTTTTTTTCTTTTGCTACTTTTAAGAACCCAAAAAATCGGACGAGGAAGAGAAATCATTATAATGAGAAAAGTCTTGGGAAGTTGTGGGCGTGTCCAAAGAATCAAAAGAGTTCCCATGTGAAAGTTGTATTGGAATCAGGGGTTTTTTAGTGTGAAAGAAAAAAGGGACAGACGACCGCCGTAGTCGGGAAATTTTTTTCACATAAGGGTCCCCCCTTATGATTTTTCAAACAAAAACCCGAGGAAAAAAAATCCACATAAGAATCCCCCCTTACGATTTTTCAAAAAAAAATTTTTTTGTTCATAAGGGTACCCCCTTATGAAAAAAACAGAGGCCCGCCGAAGGCGAAAAATTTTTGTACTTAAGGGTCCCCCCTTGGGGGTGAAAATTTTTTCTTTTTTTTCTCACATAAGGGTCTTCCTTACCTTTTTTTCACATAAGGGTCCCCCTAAAGATTTGGAACACAGAGGCCCGCCGACAGAAGATCTGTAATGACTAAATAACCCCTGATTGGAATTCGCGCCACATCTTATCGTCATCAAACAGTCTTAAAGTGTAATAAAAACAATTGATTTAAACGCTTCAAAATGAACTTTGAACCCTCCGTTGTTGTGAATCTCCTACTGATGAAGTTTGGCAGTAAACCTACCCCAATGACCATTCCGCCGACTATCAGAGAGAGAAGAATATTTTTTCTACCAATGTCAGAGTCAAGATCTTCGTCCAGATGCAAGAACAACAAGGTCGATTCCCACTTCGCTGGTGGAATAATCACTCCAATTTGGCCGTAGTAGCCGGCAAGTCATACATTATTACCAACAAAAAAAACAACAGAGGAATGAATCAAAGAGTGTGTAGTAGAGCCTGATTCTCCACAAAAGATGCTACTAATTCTAGACTCCTGGACTTCTTTCAGAGATCATAGCATTTTCCACTCAAAACCTGCCTCCTCAAAACAATCTTACGATCAGAAATATACCTCTAAAATGTACAGCTCTGTGTCAACCATTAGACATATCGTAAACTGAACCATGTGTGGGTTCTCGAAATGCCGAACTTCATCGTTTCACAAAGAGATAGAATATTGCTTCTTCTTTCTCTAACCCATAATAAGTTCTGTGCTCCTCGAATCATTAACTTTCTTCAACACAGTTGGAGGGCTGCGGGGTACTTGGATAGGGTTGCAATAGAATTCGAAACTCCCTCGGAATATGCTTTCACCACTATCACAGAGCAAGAATGCTCTTCGAGTTCTTGTGAATGTGTTCCTATGATCAGATGCTGTTATTGTGAATATTTCCTATGTTTTGATTATTTTTAATCATAGTAATAATATCCAAGATAGACAGCGCACACAATATTTCTGAAAAATCGTGGGGATTTTTCAAATAAATTTTTCTTACATTTACAGATGAGATTCGCAGATTTTGAGTGAATCAGCATCTTGGTACATATCATATCTTCACCGAGAGAAAACTTTTTGTCAGTTTTTATATGGGTCTAAACCACGTTCCCTTGTTAGCTTAAAATTACGTTGTTTTTTTTCTCGCAACGACACCCGGTAGTTTTTATAATCCACTGGTGGGTAAAATTTATGCGCTACCCACAAAAGGTTTTATATTAAGAAGAGTTCTGACAGGGATGACCGTCTTCTTCTTCATGTACTCGTCTTTATGCTTCTGGTACTCGATCCATTCCTCTTGCGAGATGTTCTCCAATTGATGCAGACTCGTCTCTTGTTCTTCCAATTCACTTTTCCTTAACCAAATATCACAAGAGTTATACTAATGCTCAAAAAAGGTTGAGTGCTCGTATCCTACTGCCTTATTACAAGCAGAAAGAGTGTGTGTATCAAGATGAATAATGATGAGAGAATGGCAGGCCTGTGAGAGAGCACGACAGTGTGTGATGTAAAAGAGAGAATGCAGACGATCAGAGCATTTGTATCAATAGCTTGCTTGGATAGCGCATAGATTTCACCAGCACTGCGGGTTAGAGAAACACACTGATGTCAAGCAGGGTGTTTCTTCAACATGCGCGAACCTACGCGCCTTTACAGGAAGCTAGTGATACGCCTTCACTGTTTGTATGGAATTCTTATATTTTTTCATCGATAGTATTCACGTGCCGTTCTCTCTTGATCAATATTCTTGGTCTACAGTATTCACGTGCCGTTCTCTCCCTGATCAATATTCTTGATCTACAGTATTCACTTGCCGTTCTCTCTCTTGATCAATATTCTTGATCTACAGTATTCACGTGCCGTTCTCTCTTGATTAATATTCTTGATCTACACGCTTTTTTCTTAGATGTGAAAAACAGGCTGATGACGAGCCTGTTTCTCAAAATTCTTTTGGTATTACTTTTCATTTCCCATGCGGTTTATTACATTTACAAATAAAATATTTTTTTGCTAACGGCGGATTTCGGTTCGGAAATGTTCCCTCTCAGTGGAACTTTGCATTCCTCAATCTTTTGATAGTAAAAAAAACCTATACAACTCACTCGAGCTAAATTTACTGAATAATAAGAGACGAGCAAATTTTCACAGACTCGACTTAGACGTCTGTTTTGATTCTTGAAAGAAGCCTCTTCTCAAGTATTTCACTAAAACTATTCAAACTCTTACTGTAAGTTGATAACCCTACTTCGTTTAGAAGATGGAACACTCAGTCTACATGAACTGTTGACAGTCGGATATTCTGGAGGTCAACAATTCGCACAAAATCGCGCCACAACACTGTTTTTGAACTCAGGACTTCATTTCTGTGTTGAGGACTTTAAAAAACTGACTTGAACTCTCTGTCTCTGACACACTGTCGCATGATGGACAGTCTTCCGCTGAAGGACATTTCACACTCAGTCTCAAGTATAATCACTGATAAGATTGTGGGCGGAGTTATTATTTTCTCTTTGAACTGTACTTTCACTGAGAGGGATTTCAAGAAAAGAACTGAATGCGCAGAATTATTTTTTGAATCTGTACAGAATTTTTACATGAGTAATAAATATGTGAGTCCATCTATTACGCTAATGGCACGTAGTTCCCCTCGTTAATATTTTATGAGATTTTATAATATTTTATTTTTTGTTATTTTCATCTGCGATTGACGTTACTTTAGCTCTCAAATTGATCCCGATTGAATAATACTGTTCCAACTTCAGTACTGATAAGAGCATCGAATATGTCACTCAAAAAACTCCGACTTAAAAAACTTAGATATCGATACACTCAAAAAAGATCACTGTGAACGAATCAAATTCTTCAGCTTAAGTGAACGTTTTTCGAACTATGAACTTATTTCTTTAACGGGTCGTAAGTGCAGGAAAAAGCTTACTTCTTACAAAAACTCACGAGCGCGTTTAACCTTTTTTAAATGTATAATTCGTTAGCTACATGAATACGTTTTAGTTGTGTAACCATTGAATGTATAACTTTTCTAGAAATATTTGCATTATGCTGAAACAAACATGAATTGTGTGTCAATAACGAAGTGATTTGCGAAACTTTCATTAATTCTTTATTAAACATAGCACTACAGTTTTTTTCACATGAGTAAAACCACGCGACTTGTTAGATAACATTTGTGCAAACCCAAATCGATTGCCTTTGAGACAGTAAAACTAGCTGATAAACGTACATCGAGATCTAGAATAAAGTGCGCTTCGCATCAAAATAAAGCACAGAAAGAGAATGTCTTCTTTTCAGTAACTACGGAAAAACAAATTCGTATAAGTTACAGGGCATTAATTGTTAGTCAAGATCTATTCTTAGTGTAGAATAAAGCTTTTAGAGAGATCTATTTGTTGGAAAGCAGAAGAAAGACTATTGCGGCGAGTGGTAGGGATTCGTCTTAGACTGCGCACTGTACCTGGTAACCAAGGGAATTGGGAACACAATTATAACTTGGTATTAAGACGGCTGACTAAATTCTTCTAAAAGTCTTAGGGATCAAACAATTTCTGAGGTTTCACATCAAAACTCAGTAGGTCTAAGTCTTATTTTTTCAACTAAATGATCAAGATCTCTACTCCGTTCCAAGACCGTATAAAATTGAATAGCAAGAATTAAACAATAAAGATTCATTGAATGAGCTTTTCATTGTTAGGCAAACGTCGTCCAACTATCAAATACCATCGTAGAAAAGGACAAATCAAGGAAGAGTCTCTGCAAAACAACCCAACGAAATCGTTACACAAGACTGAACGACAAGATTATAGCTCATGTTCGGTTACTATATACAAATAAGCAGAAACTTTTCACCTTGACTAATTCCAGTAGATTGTTTCAGTTGCTGAGCGGATCAATATTTTGTTCCACTGCACTCCACATTTCCCTTTTAAGCCAAAGAATCAGTTTGAAACTAGATTAGATTTTGACACTAATCAACCACGAAAACAAGTGATTGCCCAGTATCAGACATAAAAAAGCCCATAACTATCGTAGTTAATGAAAGATCGGAAGAGCACTATTGAATCGGAAGAGCACAGTTCGGTTAAACAAAGATACTTCTCAAGGCAAATCAAGTACACACACAATACCCGTTAAATACTCGGTATTTTATGAGAACAGTTGTTTATTTGTTAACAACCGGATGAGTTACTTTGGTTAACGAGAGGTAGTTATTAAGACTCCTGATGTACTCTAAAAGAAGGGTTTTCTTTGGTTATTTAGTGAGGGATGAGGCGAAGGCGGCCGGGCCGGGAGAAGGAGCCGCGGAATGGGAGGTGAATTGCTCTGTGTCTCCATTTCCGTTGCATTGCTGCACAAGGTCCAGATACAGGCGATCTTTCAAAAACCTAAACATCGGACTTTTATATCTCATCTATGAAAAATACCAAAATCTTGACGCAGAAAGAGAGAGAGAGAGAGAGAGAGAGAACGAAATATTTAGCGAGAGAAATGGTGAAAAATTTGGAGAGAGAGAGGGGGGAGGGAGGGAGAGAAAGAAGGACGAGGGAAGGATAGAAAGAGGGGGGAGGGAAGGAGAGAAAGAAGGACGAGGGAGGGATAGAAAGAGGGGGGAGGGAGGGAGAGAAAGAAGGACGAGGGGGGATAGAAAGAGGGGGGAGGGAGGGAGAGAAAGAAGGACGAGGGAGGGATAGAAAGAGGGGGGAGGGAGGGAGAGAAAGAAGGACGAGGGAAGGATAGAAAGAGGGGGGAGGGAGAGAAAGAAGGACGAGGGGGGATAGAAAGAGGGGGGGAGGGAGGGAGAGAAAGAAGGACGAGGGAGGGATAGAAAGAGGGGGGAGGGAGGGAGAGAAAGAAGGACGAGGGAGGGATAGAAAGAGGGGGGAGGGAGGGAGAGAAAGAAGGACGAGGGAGGGATAGAAAGAGGGGGGAGGGAGGGAGAGAAAGAAGGACGAGGGAAGGATAGAAAGAGGGGGGAGGGAGGGAGAGAAAGAAGGACGAGGGAGGGATAGAAAGAGGGGGGAGGGAGGGAGAGAAAGAAGGACGAGGGAGGGATAGAAAGAGGGGGGAGGGAGGGAGAGAAAGAAGGACGAGGGAGGGATAGAAAGAGGGGGGAGGGAGGGAGAGAAAGAAGGACGAGGGAGGGATAGAAAGAGGGGGGAGGGAGGGAGAGAAAGAAGGACGAGGGAGGGATAGAAAGAGGGGGGAGGGAGGGAGAGAAAGAAGGACGAGGGAAGGATAGAAAGAGGGGGGAGGGAGGGAGAGAAAGAAGGACGAGGGAGGGATAGAAAGAGGGGGGAGGGAGGGAGAGAAAGAAGGACGAGGGAGGGATAGAAAGAGGGGGGGGGAGGGAGAGAAAGAAGGACGAGGGAGGGATAGAAAGAGGGGGGAGGGAGGGAGAGAAAGAAGGACGAGGGAGGGATAGAAAGAGGGGGGAGGGAGGGAGAGAAAGAAGGACGAGGGAAGGATAGAAAGAGGGGGGAGGGAGGGAGAGAAAGAAGGACGAGGGAGGGATAGAAAGAGGGGGGAGGGAGGGAGAGAAAGAAGGACGAGGGAGGGATAGAAAGAGGGGGGAGGGAGGGAGAGAAAGAAGGACGAGGGAGGGATAGAAAGAGGGGGGAGGGAGGGAGAGAAAGAAGGACGAGGGAAGGATAGAAAGAGGGGGGAGGGAGAGAAAGAAGGACGAGGGAGGGATAGAAAGAGGGGGGAGGGAGGGAGAGAAAGAAGGACGAGGGAGGGATAGGAAGAGGGGGGAGGGAGGGAGAGAAAGAAGGACGAGGGAGGGATAGAAAGAGAGGGGAGGGAGGGAGAGAAAGAAGGACGAGGGAGGGATAGAAAGAGGGGGAGGGAGGGAGAGAAAGAAGGACGAGGGAGGGATAGAAAGAGGGGGGAGGGAGGGAGAGAAAGAAGGACGAGGGAGGGATAGAAAGAGGGGGGAGGGAGGGAGAGAAAGAAGGACGAGGGAGGGATAGAAAGAGGGGAGAGGGAGGGAGAGAAAGAAGGACGAGGGAAGGATAGAAAGAGGGGGGAGGGAGAGAAAGAAGGACGAGGGAGGGATAGAAAGAGGGGGGAGGGAGAGAAAGAAGGACGAGGGAGGGATAGAAAGAGGGGGGAGGGAGGGAGAGAAAGAAGGACGAGGGAGGGATAGAAAGAGTGGGGAGGGAGGGAGAGAAAGAAGGACGAGGGAGGGATAGAAAGAGGGGGGAGGGAGGGAGAGAAAGAAGGACGAGGGAGGGATAGAAAGAGGGGGGAGGGAGGGAGAGAAAGAAGGACGAGGGAGGGATAGAAAGAGGGGGGAGGGAGGGAGAGAAAGAAGGACGAGGGAGGGATAGAAAGAGGGGGGAGGGAGGGAGAGAAAGAAGGACGAGGGAGGGATAGAAAGAGGGGGGAGGGAGGGAGAGAAAGAAGGACGAGGGAGGGATAGAAAGAGGGGGGAGGGAGGGAGAGAAAGAAGGACGAGGGAGGGATAGAAAGAGATGGGAGGGAGGGAGAGAAAGAAGGACGAGGGAAGGATAGAAAGAGGGGGGAGGGAGAGAAAGAAGGACGAGGGAGGGATAGAAAGAGGGGGATGGAGGGAGAGAAAGAAGGACGAGGGAGGGATAGAAAGAGGGGGGAGGGAGGGAGAGAAAGAAGGACGAGGGAGGGATAGAAAGAGGGGGGGAGGGAGGGAGAGAAAGAAGGACGAGGGAGGGATAGAAAGAGGGGGGAGGGAGGGAGAGAAAGAAGGACGAGGGAGGGATAGAAAGAGGGGGAGGGAGGGAGAGAAAGAAGGACGAGGGAGGGATAGAAAGGGGGGGAGGGAGGGAGAGAAAGAAGGACGAGGGAGGGATAGAAAGAGGGGGGAGGGAGGGAGAGAAAGAAGGACGAGGGAGGGATAGAAAGAGGGGGAGGGAGGGAGAGAAAGAAGGACGAGGGAGGGATAGAAAGAGGGGGGAGGGAGAGAGAGAGAAAGACAAAGAGAGCGAAGGAGAGAGATAAAAGACCTTTTTTTATACTCACCTTCTATAGCTGTCTTTTGCCATCAACTGCTCAATTCTGCTCTGGGCCAGGCTGAATGTGTCTATTCTGGCCCCGTTTTCCAAAGCGGATTTCGTCGCGGCACGCGTGTCAGAATCCAAGAGTTCACCTGGAATATAAACGGTGAAAATTCCAGGTAAATAGATTAACTTTTTCCTTGAATGATAATAACTTTCGAAAACAACAAGAGGGTGTTTCTAAGCAAATTCAACTGTAATTTTTAGTTGATAGTTGAATTTTATTTTTTTCTTCCTCCTTCCTTCCTTCCCCCAAGTTGAAGAGTGGTCGCCTGTCGTCTCGCTCTTCATTTTCCCCATCCATGGAATAGGAATCCGGCCTCTCGAGGTTCGTAATCGTAAAAGGACGTCAGGCTGATATATCCTTATGGAATTTATCGCGACAAGCCGGTCTGTGAAGAAAACCGTCGTATCCCAAATGATGCACTACCATCCAACCCCCCACCGAAAGTGGGCTTTCGAGGAATCATCGGCCGCGTCCTCGATACAAGAATATAGCAGCGCCAACGACTCTTAGGCTAGCAACGCTAAATGTCGGTAGCCTCACTGGTGAATCTATGGAAATCTGTGACATGCTAACGAAGAGAAAAGTTTTAATCGCATGTCTGCAGGAAACTAGATGGAGAGGTTCAAAGGCTCGACTCCTGAGTGAAAATTACAAATTATCGTACTCCGGAAACAACTCCTCCACGCGCAACGGCGTAGGCATCGTAGCTGACACCAAGCTTCTTTCATCGGTTACGGAAGTCTGTCATATTTCAGATCGATTGATGTTCTTATCACTCGACTGGAAAGGCAGAGTTTTTAAAGTGATCAGTGCCTACGCCCCGCAAGCAGGATGTTGTGAGTCTGAAAAGGAAGAATTCTGGGACGCTCTCGATGACATCACAAGGCAGTTTTCATCAGAGGAAATCATACTTATTGGAGGTGACTTGAACGGACACGTGGGAAAAACCGCGGATCAGCATAAGAGAGCTCACGGAGGAAAAGGATATGGCAAAGTCAAAGAAGATGGGACGAAAATTATTCACTTCGCGGAGGAACATGATCTTTCAATCTGCAACACATTCTTTCAGAAACGGGATTCCCATCTCGTCACGCACTGCAGTGGTGGAAGATCATCTCAAATTGATTACTGGCTCACACAGAGGAACAACCTGAAGCTTGTTGTCAACTGCAAAGTGATTCCCAGCGACAACGTCACCTCCCAGCACCTACCGGTTGTCATCGACCTCCGTTACTCTCATAAGCCGTGCAAAGTCGATCCTATAAACGAGATATCCAGGATAAAATGGTGGAAATTCAACGACAATAAACTGCGCTTCATGCACCAAGTCCACTCTAAACTTCTCCCTCACACTCTCGAAAGAACATACCCAGAATCTACTGAAATGCACTGGAAATTCCTACGAGACAATATGAAAGAGATCGGAGAAGCAACCTTGGGCAGGACGAAGCCAGGTTGCAAACGCATTGTCGACAAAGAAACCTGGTGGTGGAATGAAATCGTTCAAGCTGCGGTAAAGTTGAAGAAATCAGCTCTTAAGCAATGGAAAATTTCCAGATCGGAGGATGATCGAGCCAAATATATCTTTGCAAAAAGAGATGCAAAGAGAAGCGTAGCTAAATCTCGATCTATCGCTACTATGGAGATATATAACAAGCTTGACACGCCTCAAGGAGAGAAAGAAATTTTCCGAATTTGCAAAGCCAGAGCTACAGCAGCGAAGGACATCACCCACGTCAGACTCATAAGGGACCAGAACGGAAAACTTCTGCGCTCGAATAGCGACATATGTCAGCGTTGGAAAGAATATTTCGAACACATATCCAACATTGAGTTCGATCATCCACCAATTCCTTTATCTCTCCCAACAGAAGGACCAGTTCCCATGATTACGGAAGAAGAGGTGAGAAAAGCGCTGAAAAGAATGAAGCCAGGAAAAGCCTGTGGACCAGACGATGTTTCATCAGTTGCATGGAAACTAGCAGGAGACTGTGGAGTTTACCACCTCGTCGAGCTATTCCAGAAAGCTACGATTCGTCAGTAGTATCCTGAAGATTGGAGCATGTCAACCACCATTCCAATCTACAAAGGCAAGGGAGATGTTACCGATTGCGCCAACTACCGTCCCATCAGACTTATGCCTCACACAACTATACTCCTGGAAAAGATCATCGAAGCACGCTTACGTGAGATAACCAACACAAGTGTGAATCAATGTGGCTTCGTGAAAGGAAAAGGGACGACAGATGCGATCTTTGCCATCCGCTTATATCTAGAAAAACACCGAGAGAAGGCGAAATCTGTCCACTGTGCTTTCTTGGACCTAGAAAAGGCCTTTGACAGGATTCAATTCAATTCAATTCATTTATTCCATGCAAGAACAACAACTTGTAATACAATTATGAATGGTAGTTCCAATTAGCATGGACGCGTAGGATAGGGAGACAAAGAAAAAAAAACAATCATTCATTCAAAAGTGCTGAATGGCATTCAACTAATCCAAATATCATCTAAGAAAAAAAAAGATATGAAATAGCGTCTATAGTTATTTATAATCAGAAGATTGTGTCCTATACATATGTATGTAAATACAAATAATCGTCAATCTGTTACACTCGGACAAGGAAGCACAACTTCAAATGGAATTTTTTTTAGTCTTGTCGCAAAACTTGAAGAACTTTCGATTACAACGATATCTTCCGGAAGGGAGTTCCATATTGCTATTGATCTAGAGACAAACGTAGACAACCTAGCCGGGTAAACGATAGGCAGACGAATTCTGAGAGAGTGCGCTTGTCTTGTATTATACTTGGGGGGAGATATCCCCCATGATCTCATATGTTTTCCCTTCGTGATCATTTGGTGCCAGAAGAATACATCAGGTGGATACAAATGATGTATGCCAACCCCAGGAGCGTCGTTAGGTCACCAGCAGGAAATTCTGAGCCATTCCAAATTTCTGTCGGAGTTCATCAAGGATCCACACTCTCGCCTTTGCTGTTCATCTTAGTCATGGACACAATAACCAGAGACCTCCAGCGAGACCCACCGGAGACACTCCTGTACGCCGACGACATCGTCTTATGCTCGGAGACAAGAGAAGATCTCGAACGTCAAGTGGTAAAATGGAATGATCGCTTTGCGGAGTACGGACTACGACTCAATGCATTGAAGACCGAGTATCTTGAAGCTGGAACATCGAGTACAATCCAAGACCCAAGCTCCATAAAAGTACACAACACTGAGCTAAGGAAAGTCGAGCACTTCAAGTATTTGGGTTCTCAAATATCCACAGACGGGGACCCAACAGCCGCTTTCAGTGCCAGAATCAACGCAGCATGGCTCAAATGGAGGGAATCGACTGGTATCCTATGCGACAGACGCATGTCTGATCGACTGAAAAGTAAGATCTATAAATCAGTCGTACGACCAGTTGCTCTATATGGACTCGAATGCACTCCTTCAACAGCAAAGACCCAGCAGATGCTCCATGTAATGGAAATGAAGATGTTGAGATGGAGCCTCGGAGTCACCCGGAAAGACATGATTCACAACGAAACGATAAGAGCTCGTTTAGGAGTTGCCCCATTACCCGAAATACTCAGAGAGTCAAGGCTTAGGTGGTACGGACACATGCTGAGATCCAATCCTGACTCCGTTCCCAAGTCTGCTTGGAACATAGAAATCCAGGGTAGAAGACCAAGAGGTAGACCGAAGCTTAGATTGAGAGACACCATAGAACAAGACATGGCGGGTATCGGGCTGATAGCCGAAGACGCCTCGAATCGTATGATGTGGCGAAGTGGCGTATGATGTGGCGAATCGTATCTACACAGCGGACCCCGCTCTTCAGCGGGAATAACGCTAGGAAGAAGAAGAAGAAGTTGAATTGTATTGTATACTCGAACACCCAAAACAAAAAGATAATAAACTTTTCAAAAACTCCAGGGGCGAGGGGAAAAGGAATTAGGAGAAGAGGGTTCGAAAAAAACGAATTACCTCTCTTGCTGCTCTCTCTTGCACGAATTCGCGGTAGATTTCTTGTGCCTTTTGAGTCGTTGCTTTTTTCCCTTCTTTCATCTTTTTGTACTCTTCCACCTCAAAATAGAAAAAAAATTAGAAGAATATTTTTGGAAAAACTGAGAATTTTTAATTATGGATTTTGAAGCGTATGAAATGCAAAAGTTAAAACGGAAAAACCTAAGAAGACTTTAATGCAGTCTCAAAAATATAGTGAAAAATCAAGTTGAGAAAATGAATAAAAAAATTCAAAGAACAAAAATTAGCTATTAAGAAAAATACGAACCTCGAGCCAGAACTCCATATTCTCGAGACTGAACTCTTTCCTCAAAAATTGCATGAAGAGCGTTTGTCCATCTGATCAATACTGATTATTTATACAGAAGTTTAGAATCTTTTCAATTTCTCCCCTTATAAAGATCTTTATTCGTAAGAAAGCTTCAAACACAGGTTAAAAATCAACAAAAAAGTATAATACAGTTAAATAAAAAAAATAATACAAAAAAGTATAATACAGTCAGGACTGACATTTGCTCTGTAGAAGTGACTCGAATGAGGTTTCCCATTGCCGGAGTTCGTCGCGGTTCGGATAAAGCGAAGAAGTGGACTCCATCTTTGAGCGAAGGTATGAAAGGGTCTTACTGATCGGACCACTGCAACAAACACAATACAATAGTCTACTACGAGCTGCAAGAATTCGGAATCAAAAAATAATAATTGACTCCGATGTTCCAGTCGGCCTAAAAAAAAACTAAAACACGAGTGAAAGCTTAGAACTTGAACAGAGCTTTTAGCAAAAGTTTTAGAACCGACTAAAGAATCGGCTGAAAAAATTTTACAGCCCACTTTTCAGTTGGATGTGATGATTTTCTTCCTCCCCCTTACTTTCCATCCTCACTCTTCGAAGTTCTCTCACCTCTGAGATGCAGTATCCACGGAAATATGCCGCCTTACATTGATAAAGGGGTAAGACAATCTTCTCATTTCTTCACACAACAACAACAGCCCAAACTTGCCACTTTTCACAGTGAGAAAGCAGTGGACTAGGTCAATGAAAGCCTTCAGCTTACTCATCAGAGAAAACTTGAACCGAACGCCAGATAAAGTATTACATTACTTCAGTGAAGAGGGAACACGATAAGGAGCGAACAAGGAAGAGAGTGGAAAAACGGAAATAGGTAGAAAAAATAGAGAGAGAAAGATAGAGAGAGAGAGAAAGGGATGAGAAGAGAGAAGAAAGAGCAAATTAAAAGATAGAGGCGCAAAACATCTATATTTTTGCAGGGAATCTTCAACCCTCTTATCTTCTTCCACCCGCACGTCACCAACTAAGAGTCGTTAATTGTATGCAGTAGTTTCTAAAAATAGCACTTATCTGCGTTTTATGTTCAATGATTTCATTATAAGTCTGGGCTTTTCGCAAAAAAACAAATATAATTCCGAAAATGAGATAGGAACAAGAAATCAAGTTGTTTATTGAGAAAAAGGGAGATAGAAGTAGTGCAAGAAGGAGAGAGGAAAAACAGAGAATTGCAGAGAGAGAGAGAGAGAGAGAGAGAGATAGAGAGAGAGAGCAGAGAGAGCAGAGAGAACAGAGAGAGAGAGCAGAGAGAAAAAGAGTAATAAAAAAGAGAGAGAGAAGATACCTAATGAACAGAACAAAGATGAAGAAGAATTGAAGAGGCACTTTCACTACAGGAATCAGAAAATCCAGCATAGAAACTTAAGAGTTGTTTTCTCAAGAACATCATAAATGATAAGGAGATTAGAAAAGTCCAACAAAAAACAGATGACAAACAATGAAAAAAGTCCACATCAAGATTACCTAAATCTCACTGATGAAGCAGGTACTATAGTTAAGAATCTTCACTAATGAGAAAACTCGATTGATGATTGCAAACTAAGAGTTCATGAAAAAAAATCTTCCAAAAAATGGGGTCCTTACCTTTTCTTAAGTCTCTTGATGGTGCTGTGAAAAGCCAGAGACCTATGCTTCCATCCCTTTGGAACGAAGAAGCTACGATTGAAGTCTTCTTTTCTCGACAGGAAGGACTCCTCGAAGATGCACGATGTCTCTGCCCAGTACGAAGAACCTTGTCTCGGCACGTCCGGACGAATTCCAGACTTGGTTGAAGTAAAAGAGCTGTTCATTTTGGAACGGGTCATGGTTTCTGTGATGGATTCGAGAGATTGAAGTAGAAGCGTTGGTTGGATCGGCTTACGAGATTGAGCGTCGACCTCCTTATCAGTATCAGTGCTTGGGGGCAAGACAGTCCTTGATAAGATACGGTAAGAGCCTTTCGTTGATGAATGAGTCAGATGATTGGAGAGCTTTCGATTAGATACTCAATGAACAATGACTGGAAGAGGGTTAACCAGAATGAGCGGACGGTGACGATACTAGGATTCTCCTCCCACCCTTTCCCAGGCTCCAGAAATCGCCTGAAATTTCCTGAGAAAGTGTAGATTCCTTATCGGGAGTGTGAGAGCTAGAGAACCTCTAGAGAGTAAAGGTGAGTTTGATCCCTCAAGCATAACTGCTGCTTAGTGGACTGATAGTTCCTGAGAATGTGTAGGTAGAACCTTTATTGGCAGTGTGAGCGCTTGAGAACCTTCAGAGAGAAAAGGCGAGTTCGAGCCTCCAGGCAAGGCGACCGCTTTGTCCAAGGCGTGGACGTGGGTAATTAAGGGAGTGCAACTATGATAAACAGTAGAGTCTTCATGGCGTGAACAGGAGCGGTGTCTTTGAGTCACTCTCATTTTCCCATGCTCCTCTTACTCTCTCTTGCCCCTATGGTTTCTCTCTCTGTTCCATCAACTGCTATTACGCCTCCGTTCCCTTCTCTTGATAAAATTTGACTCTCTATCTCCCACTCTCTCTCTCTCTCTCTCTCTCTCTCTCTCTCTCTCTCTGTCTGTATCTCTCTCTAAAACCCTCCCTCTCTCTCCCTTTCTCTTGTTTCATTTTTATACCTGACTTTCTCAGATCCATTTATAGCTGAACTCTAACATAGAAGCCTCGAGCATGGGAAGAGATTTACATACTTTATCTTTTGTTATTTCTGTATTGAGTCAATGGGAAAGTCTCATGGTCGTTTATTAATACATATAATTTTGTTAACCTAAATTCTTTTCACTTCGAGTGGCTATGATGCCTCGGAAGTTCATACAACATTGAACGTACAGCACTATGAAAACTTACTTTTTTAAAAGATAAGTTTTAAATTTTTGCATCGATTTTATATAAAATCTCATCAAAGTCGAATACAAACTACTGTATTTTATGATTTCATGAATGGATGCGCGGATTGGAAAATAAATTGTGATTAATTGGGTGGAAAAGTTATAAATAAAAATTCGATTGGAAAAAGAAAAACCCCAAAACTCTCCCATATTATGTAAATAAAATGAAAATTTTTTGTAAAGGACTCAGAATATTCATAAAGAGCAGTATGTTTCAACAGAAAGAAAATATGAGAGCTGTGAGTATTCTCTTACAAGTTTTTGATGTTTAAAGCTCGAGACATCCATTTTAGTTACATTTATACCCCCCCCCCAGTTCGCCTGATTACAAAATTTAACCAGATTTTCAGCAAGGATGAAGAAACCCGAATTACAGCAAAATTGAAAAAAAGGGGTTCCAGCAAGAATCGGATACCGTCAGACAGAAAGTTAGAAACTAATTCAAAATTCTCACCCTCTGAATATCAAAACATTTTTTAAATTCTTTATTCCAGTTGTAATGGTTCAGACATACAACGGATGGTGAGAGATTACAACATGGTAATCAATATTTTAAAATGAACAACAGTCAATAAATGATCAGGATTCTAATTTAAGTACTGGAATAGAAACTTCTTAGCTGACAATGCATTCATATTGAAAAAATGAGAAGGAAGATAATTCCAATCATTCACAACTCTATTTGTGAAGAATTTCTTGTATCGGTTTGTGCGGCACAAAGGCAACAAAAGCTTCCAATGATGTCCTCTAGTCCTAGTACAGTGAGACATTGGTAAGAAATCTGGGCAAGTGATATCTAATCTTTTAAACACTATTCTATGCAAAGTGAACACATCGTTAATAAGTCTGCGTCTTTGAAGACTTTCACAGCCAAGCCAATCCAGTCTTCCTTCGTAAGATAAACTAATTCCTGCTCTATTAAAAATACGCTTAGTAAATCTTCACATACACAGAGTTTGAATTGTTAACGCCTCGTTGCTCTGAATTCAATACGAAGCGTTGGTTCGTGTTCAAGACCTAACGCTTCAATATCAATTTCATAAGGCTTGAAGCGTTTTCGACTCTGACGATTCAGTCTTACACTACGGCTCTTGTTGCTGAGAACGGAATGCGAAGATAGATCAGTCTGACACTACGGCTCTTGTTGCTGAGAACGGAATGCGAAGGTAGATCAGTCTGACACTACGGCTCTTGTTGCTGAGAACGGAATGCGAAGGTAGACCAAAGTGTACATTATTGTTTATATGTACGTGCGGCCTTGAGTTGCTCAAATTATACTAATTTGAGCTACAGACCAGAAGTCTCTGCTTGGTTAGGAGAGAAAGACAAAGAAGGGAGCTGAATAGATTTTGGCTCGGCAGGTGAGAGTAGCGAACGTTTGTATTGTGCTGCAGAAGAAGAAAATTATTCCGAGTTAGTGGAATACCAAAAGAACGTGAAATACCAAAAGAACTTTTGGTTTTTGTGTTTCCAATAAGAACAGTTCCTGTTAAACAAAAATAATTCTTATTTTTATTCATCCATTCTTGTATTTATACTTTATTTAAAAACTCGGTCATACATTAATGAAGAACGTCTGACAATTTAATGCAAATCCCCTTCCCCCTTTATTGTTTTGATTGAGTGTAGCTTATTCTACAGACATTGGCTTCCCAGCTGAGAGAATTCTCTCATGCGAAAGACTGCTAGAAAGCGCATAAGAGTGTTGGGCCCTTTCTCACACTCACACGTTCCTAAAACAAAAAAAGCCAATTTCTTGGTTATCCGAAGGGAATTAGAATGAAAAGAAGACAATAGAGGTGTAAAGAGAATGTAAGAAATGTGAATACGAAGATTTTTTTAGAAAAGCATAAGAAAGAGAAAGAAAGAAGAGGGAAGAAAAGAAAGAGAGATGAACAGTGAGAGAGAGAAAGAGAGATAGAAAGAGAGCGAGCGAGAGAAAGAGGGTAGAGAGAGAGAGAGGAAGGGGAAGAAGCAGAAAGGATTTAAGAGTTGTAGGGCGAGTGGAACATAAAAAAAGCTAATGGAGCTGAAAATCTGCTAACTCCAATCAACGAAACGCATCTAGTGCATGTAATAAAAAAAAGAGCAAAACTTCATCTCAATTTATTTGTTGATTCTGACTCCTTGATTGGAATTTTTTTACATTCAGAAAAAGAATAGCAAAAAACGCAAGAAAAAATTAGTATTCGAATTTTTCTTTACCACAATGATGATTTTCTAATTTCAATTTCGTTTGAATTAAATTTCTCAAACTTTTATATGTTTCCCATAACTTTATATAAAATACTTTTGAATATGGAGTAATGGGATCTTCCGACTTCTTATGGAATTCTAAACTGTTACGGACGACACACTAAACTGTTGAAGTTTAATTTCTGGGACAAAACGTTCTTGTAGTGTGCTTTTCTTGCACAGACCTATGCGCTATTAAAAAATTAGCGATCGAAATTCTCTGGTTGTATAATATTCTCTATTTTTCATCATGCGCTCTTGGTCTCTCGCCCCAAAGTCTGAATTTTTCCTCTAATTAGTCTTTTTGATCTACAGACTTCTCTTGCGAGACGCAAGAAGCAGAAGCGAAATATCTCAAGATGACCAGTCATACAGCGAGTAGAAGACTTTAGCTTTCTTCTAGCCAGAAAACAAAGTCCGTGAATTTTTCTACACAATTTAAAAAAGTCTCCAAGTTTTGAAAAAGCTTACAAACAAAAAAATCAAACTATATGTTCCCTGGCGAGAGAAACAGAGAGAGAGAGAAGAGAGAGTTCCCTGGCGAGAGAAACAGAGAGAGAAGAGAGAGTTCCCTGGCGAGAGAAACAGAGAGAGAAAAGAGAGAGTTCCCTGGCGAGAGAAACAGAGAGAGAGAAGAGAGAGTTCCCTGGCGAGAGAAACACAGAGAGAGAAGAGAGTTCCCTGGCGAGAGAAACAGAGAGAGAGAAGAGAGAGTTCCCTGGCGAGAGAAACAGAGAGAGAGAAGAGAGTTCCCTGGCGAGAGAAACAGAGAGAGAGAAGAGAGAGTTCACTGGCGAGAGAAACATACAGTATACAATAAGAAGGCGCGCTTTTCATTTTGTACAACTCCAAAAAACCGAATAATTTTTTTTTTAAAATTCAATGCGTTTTCCTCTATTGACTTTGACATTAGAATGTCTTGCTGCCGAGCACTCGGAGGCTCTTTTTTTCTAGCTGTTTTTGTTTTCTGATGAGAAAATTAAAATCTCTTATTTGTTCTCTATCTTTGTTTTTCATGCAACGTTCGTATGTCTTCATTGTGTTTCTAAGGCTTCTGGCCTCGTTCACGAGATTGGAGGGGGAAGGGGGAAGGGGGGGAGGGGGAAGGAGGAAATAGGAATATGAAGCCTAGACAATAGTATAAAGATCATTTTTATAAGAGAATAGAACAGCAAGTATGAGAAAAGCAAAAGCCGAGTGAAGATGGCCTCAATAGGAATAAGAGTAAAATTTCAGGGAAAGAACTTCATCACTGAATAGAAGTTGAGTAACAAGGACAACGTTGAGGCTGAATTTTGTAAACATTAACTCGCTTCTAATGACTCTATCTAGGATGAACTTCAAGTCTCTTGGTCACAGCTTGTACACATTTAAAATTTCATCGAAGATGATCCCCGACCGAAAACATATAACTAGTCAGAGCAGAATATCCGCTTAGAACGTTAACTCGATGTTGCGACACCAAAATTTTTGAGATACTTTCATTTGGAACTCCTCTTTTTCACTTCCTGTTCCTCTTATCCTATCTCTCTACCCCTCTCTCTTTCTCCTTTTCTCTCTATCTCTCTTACTATTTCTTTCTCTCTCTCTTCGCTCTTTTTTGTCTCTCTGTCTCTTCCTATTTCTCTTTCCGCTCTTTTTTGTCTCTCTGTCTATTCCTCTTTCTCTCTCAGCTCTCTTTCTTTTTCTTTTTCTCTCTCTCTTCCTCTTACCCTATCGTCCTATCCAAATGTATAATACATTCAAACTTTATCCATAATCTTCCTCAAACTTTTCTGCGAGTCCTTTGCAATTCCTATTGAGAACAACAGCAACTATTGCATGATGAATAAAGCATCTTCTTTTTTCTACTTCATTACAATTTTTGCTTATATTTTAGCTCAATAGAGCCATATTCGAGAAAAATCCACAAAATTACCGCGAAGAAAGAAAAAATAGTTAAAATGAGAGAAAAAAGGAAGAAATAGAAAAGATTTTTACAAAATAGTTGAGAGAAAGAGGAAATGTATGGAAATGGAAAGAGATAGTGAAAGAGAAAGAGAGGAAAATATATAGAAAAAGAGGGAACATAAAGAGAGAGAGAGAGAGAGAGAGAGAGAGAGAGAGAGAGAGAGAGAAAGGGAAAGAGAAGGAGAGATAAGGCATGATGCAAGAGATGAATAAATCAAGAAGCTGTATATAAAGAGAGCGGAAAACTCCCATGAGATCTGAATTATGCCTTCCCTTCTACCGCGATTGAAAATCCTCCCATACTTATCTTTTTCTTGGATATTATTTTTTTTGACGA
The DNA here is from genome assembly GCA_964056735.1 of Allodiplogaster pararmata. Classification (NCBI taxonomy): domain Eukaryota; kingdom Metazoa; phylum Nematoda; class Chromadorea; order Rhabditida; family Diplogasteridae; genus Allodiplogaster; species Allodiplogaster pararmata. The sequence goes on along the minus strand of OZ057408.1, from coordinate 38,904,135 downwards.
GCTGGTATTTCAATCCCTACTTCTTCTTTTCTATAAAGTAAACAGCTAAAAGAAACAGTTAAATCGGTCTTTGCCGTTCATCGCAGAAATTTTATTTTCACAGGACTTTTGACGACAAGAAAAAAACCTGACTCAAAAACACAAGTTTTTCAGTGTAACAATGTTACACTGAAACCGTAACAATGAAAGTGTAACATTGAAACCCGTGATATTGGATTCATCATTGACCAAAAGCTCTTATTTTCTTCCCATTGCAGGTCTTTAGCTGAGAGAGCACTAACTTACTTCTCAAAGTTCTAAAAAACTAAGAACCCTAGTGTTTTGATACATGCTTCCTCTATGTATGTATTTCAGATCTATTCTTGATCGTTGTACTTCTGTATACTTTACTTGTCTGAAGAAAAATATAGGTGTCATAGAGAGAGTGCAGAACTACTTCACCCCTCCGTATTCCATCGTTGTTTTGAAGTTGACTTTAGCAACATGCCAAGACCTAAGAAACGCAACAAAAAACTGGGGATTTGCTCGCTAGAGTCAATGCGAAAACTTAATGACATGAAACTAGTAGAGAAGCTTATAAATGGTGTTATGACCCTCTCGAAGGAAAAACATCATTTCTTCCAGCTAAGAAGGTCCAATACACGAAAGGGCAAAATCAAGATCTGGTTCCCGGTCTCAAAAGCTAACTCTAGAGCCAATAGTTTCGCAGTTCGAAATGCTAAAGTTTTCAACAACAGCATTTGAAAATGATTCTTTTTTTTCGGAAAAAGGTCCGTCATTGTCAAATTTATGTGTATTATATCATCTCAAATTTAATCAACAGTTCGAAATTTTCTTCCTTATATTGTGTGTTTCAATTTCCCATTTATTCTCACGTGTTTGTATTTTTTTATGATATGTACATTGTGTATTGTATTGTATTGTATAATGTCCTTATTACACGTAAGAAACATAAACATATATGCATATATACTAAGAGTGATTGGCATTGTATGCTAATGTGACTCTTTTCGAATTTTACGCTCCATTAGTCAGTTCTAAACGTACTAATTCGACTTGCAGGGAACTCATTTGACTTTGCAGGAAACTCATTTGACTTTGCAGGAAACTCATTAGGCTTTGGAGCTTTTCATTCCATATTTTAATCAACTCATTTAACTACTCATTATGCTTCACAGGCATACTTATTCATCCTTTCATGATTTTACTCTTCTTCTCACACTCTGCTTTACATTCTCTTTCCCATCTCTTTCGCTGCTTGAGTTTATATCTTTCTGTTGCTCTCTGATTCTTGATGTTTCTCTTACTTTTTATTTCTCTTTATCTCCCTCTTTCAATAAATAACAAATCAACAGTCAAGTATTTAAGTAGAGAAATTAATGATATAAATTTATTGGAAGAACTTGTGTGAAATAGGGGGTTTCGTTATCATGATTATCATCATTTGTGAAATAGGGGTTTCGTCATCATGATTATCATCATTTGCAAACTCTATTTAACCTTTTCACATTGTGAATTATCGATTGATATACACATAATATTTAGTTGTTTTTTTATTAAATTAAAGGCTTGATGCACTAATGAAATTTTTTATGTACATATGGGTATAAAACGGGGGGAATATTACAAGAGACAAAGAACAGGAAGTTCTGAGAATCTTTTAAATTTTCTCAAAAAAACCTCACCGTGAAGACACACGAAGACATTTATGTTTTTATATCGAAATGTTTATTAGATTATCTTGATAGCCATTGCTTTAATCCTGTAGATTATCTTGATAGCCATTGCTTTAATCCTGTCGAGTTATTAGATTATCTTGATAGCCATTGCTTTAATCCTGTCGAGTAACAATCCACTGGTTGTTAAGCCAGAGAAAAGGAAAGGAAAAAAACTTGACTTCTATGTAAGTTTTTAGATACTTCAAATATGTTTGATTAAGGCACAATGATGAAGGTTACTATTCTTTCTTCGTGAGTTTCGATAAATTCTACTGTGTTCTCGCTTCTACTCTCCAAATTCTTTTCGTTGCAACGCCAAAATCGCTTATTCCTCTGTTCATGTTCCGTCATTTCTGAACAAGGCATTCATGTATGAGGCGTTCAAAAAGTACCAAAAGCCAAAGACCAGGGACAGGCCTGAATAGAATCTAGTCCCCATTTTTAATGAAATTACACCCAATTTTTCTTCAAAAAACTATTCCAAAGCTAAAAAAAGTCTAATAATAATAAATAAAAAAATGGAACAGTTACGTGACTGATGGACCTTTACTATTCCAATCGAGAGAAGAAAACTGAATATCTATGTGACATCATTAATGCAAATTCTCTATTTCCGACCTGTCTATATTCATGTAAATAAATAAGAAAACTATTAAGAGAGATGCTCTCCCGAATCCAGTTTAATTCAATATTTCCTCTATATAGGAAATTGGTGTTCCAAGAGTGAGCCTTTTCTCTTCACAACTAAATTAAAGCAAAAAAGCTCTTCTCTTCTCTGACTAAATCAAATTTTGGATAGTATTGACTCAGAAACTTCCTCGTTGACATTCTCCACTGAAGCGACGCGACACAAAGATGAACAATTTCCAAATTTTTTCGCTTCTGTAAATTAGAGTATTCCCTACTCCTCGTTGATCTCAAGCAATGTAAATTAGAGTATTCCCTACTCCTCGTTGATCTCAAGCAACGGATTTTTATACCGAGCAGAGGAACGGACTGTTCGCAGAAACTTGTGCAAAAATCGTGTGGTGTGACGGGAACCGAACCCGTGACCTTTCGCGTTCCAGGCGAATGCTCTCCCCACTGAGCTACACACGCACACATGATGATGCACATTTTAAGGCCCATACAACATGCCCCCCTCTCAAAACCGAGGTCTCTCGAGGTCTAGGGTCAGAGGTCTAGGCGCCTTTATTTCTACGAACTAGCTCATGCTCGGGTTTTCTTCTTTTTTTCTCTTTTTCTCTTCTTATCCTCTCTTCTGATCCCGGTTCGGCCCCCATGTAAATTAGAGTATTCCTTACTCCTCGTTGATCTCAAGAAACGGATTTTTATACCGAGCAGAGGAGCGGACTGTTCGCAGAAACTTGTGCAAAAATCGTGTGGTGTGACGTGAACCGAACCCGTGACCTTTAGCGTTCCGGGCGAATGCTCTCCCCACTGAGCTACACACGCACACATGATTATGCACATTTTAAGGCCCATACAGCACTTATTCGAAAACCATTTATGGGCAAAAGAGAAGGTAAAGAGCTCTAAAGTTTCTAAGTTTTTATCCTGACTATGCTGGTAACAATATAGGTTTTTATTTACAACAACGATCGCATCATCTACAGCCTTGGAAAGCTAAAGATAATGCCAGTCTCCTTTTTTTGCTCATCAATTTGTACGAAGGGTTATGATGATAGCATCATCTTCAACTTCTGCAAGTTGAAGATGATGCTATCGTTGATGCAAGTTGAAAATGCATTGTTGTGTGAGTTACTGCCTGCATGATGACACCGTTTCGGTACTCGTCATGTTATTGACTCGCTCATCCGACGACTAATTAACGCGTGAGTCTATTCATGCTGCCGTTCTCGCCCTTGTGACTGTCTTCTCATCTTTCTCCTGCTTACTAGTAGTTATAGATTAATTAGGTTTCTGATATGAGATGGGCCAGGAGAGGTTCAGCGGCCGCATTAACCAGTGCGAGAGGCTGAGCGCTTTCCCTCTTCAAGGAGCACAGCTAGAATATAAACAAAAACCCGAACTAAGGTTGATGAAAAGGTGTATGGAGTAAGGCTGATAAGGTGTATGGAAGATGAAGCTTGGAAGACAGAGATAGAGAGAAAAATAAATAGAGAGAGAGGAATACGAGAGACAAAGAGAGAAAGAAGAACATTTAGAGAAGAAAGAGAGGGAGAGGCAAAAGTCTTATGATAAACATGTAGATTTAGAGAGAGAGACAGTGTAAGTGTAGATAAGGCGGAAAAGAAATGAGAGAGAGAAAAGAGATATAAACTAAATTTTTTCATTGAGATCCCGATAAAAGTACAATAGAATGCGTCTACTAGGAAGACATTGAGAGCATCGGTATTCCAGCTTCTTCTTCGTATTTTCATTGCACCTTTTCCAGCACATTCAAAGATAAAAGAGAGTGAGAGAGAGAGGTAGAGAGAGAGGAGAGAGAAAAAAACAAGTGTCAGTCATAGTAGCAGAAAAAATTTAGGATTGAATGAATTGATATCAGACCCGAATGCAAAATTATTGGGAAATCATGCTTCTAATGACGCATAGTCAAAAAAAGAAGACCCGCGCATTCCGCTAAGAGAAGGGCTAACTCACGTTTCTAAGTCGACGTTCCGAACAGAGTTCCATTTCTGTACCCTCCTCTGAGTCGGTGCCGGAAGCGGAACGCTAATCTTCCGCCTCACATCCATCAACCGTCTTGATTTTTCTGAGGAGCGGAGCGCCCGACCGTCGCGGGAATGGCGAGAGGAGAGAATGAACAGAGGACCGGAAGGGTAGGCGGCAGTCTTTCTCAACTTACCGCTAACTTTTACTGGATATGCTTCACTGCCAAGATAACACGAATAAACAGCGCATGTGCGATAACGACTTGTCAATATGAGCACATAAAAATGAGCTACACATGAACCACAACTATGTAATGGCGTCCCCATAAGCTAGTGAGAGAGAAACTCAGGGACAAGGAGGGTTGAGATATAGAGAGGAAGGGAAGGATGCAACAAAAAAACATAATGAAAAAGTGATAGGTAAAAAATAAGGACCAGAGAGACACGTCAAAAGCGCAAAGAAGTTTACTCTTCGTCTTGCAGGCTACAGAAGAAGCAAATGTTATATGAGAGACCCAAGCAGAACTAGAGAAGCGAATGATGCTAGAAGGCGTTCACGGGAACGAGCAAAATATAGAGAGTCAGAGAGAGACGAAGAGACTGAGAGAGATAAAAAAAGATAATTCAGAGAGAGATTGAGAGAGACGTAGAGAACGAGAGATGAAAGAGAGAGATGGTCAGAAAGATAAAGAGAGAGAGTGAGAGCGAGAAAGAGAAATGCAAAGAGAAAGTGAAGAGAGATATTCGGAGGGGTAGCCAAAGCAAGAGAGAAAGAGAGAAAAAAAGAGAAGACAAAACAGAGAGAGAGGGAAAGAAATATTGAGAGAAATATGAGGGGAGTGAGAGAGAAAAATATAGAAATGGAAAGGAAAAGTAGAAAAAAGAGTGAGTGAGAGAATAATGAAGAAAAGAAAAAGCAAGATTAAGAAGAGCATCTTAGTGGTCTTCAGTTACTCCTAGGTAACGAAAAAGGACAGAACTCCTACTATTTTCTTGCAGTTTGAGGGCCAAGGTTGGGAGAATCTCATATTTTCCATCTGCAAAAATTTTCTAGTGTGACGATGCTGAGATTGAGAAGAAGAGAAAGAAAATATAAAAAAGAAAGAAAAAACAAAATTAAAAAAGAAAGAGAAAAGAAGAACAAAAGGATTTTTCTTGACGATATAAGCACGAAATGTACATATGTATAATAATCACACCAAGTTAAGAAAAGAGGTGAACGTTAAGTTGAAACTCTAATATTTTAAATAAACCCAATCACTAGAATGACTCTTCTCAACTATACCTTGACTTGCAAGAACCTGATAAATTACATAATCAATCGGGTTGAACGGAACCTTATGATTTAAAAAGACTCCCATGTTAAACCTTATACGTATAAACTGTGCATCTTCCAACAACTCTCTTCAACCTATCTGGAAATGCACATAAATATTTCGAATTAAAAACAAAACGTGGCAGAATGCTCTCTCTTTTTCTTACTATCGCTTTGTCTCCTATCTTTATCTTGCTCTTTCTCTCTCTTTAACATCCTTTTTCTCTTTCTATCTTCATCTTTCTCTTTTCTCTTGCTATTCTCCTATCTTTATCTCGCTCTTTCTCTCTCTTTAACATCCTTTTTTCTCTTTCTATCTTCATCTTTCTCTTTTCTCTTGCTATTCTCCTATCTTTATCTCGCTCTTTCTCTCTCTTTAACATCCTTTTTTCTCTTTCTATCTTCATCTTTCTCTTTTCTCTTGCTATTCTCCTATCTTTATCTCGCTCTTTCTCTCTCTTTAACATCCTTTTTTCTCTTTCTATCTTCATCTTTCTCTTTTCTCTTGCTATTCTCCTATCTTTATCTCGCTCTTTCTCTCTCTTTAACATCCTTTTTTCTCTTTCTATCTTCATCTTTCTCTTTTCTCTTGCTATTCTCCTATCTTTATCTCGCTCTTTCTCTCTCTTTAACATCCTTTTTTCTCTTTCTATCTTCATCTTTCTCTTTTCTCTTGCTATTCTCCTATCTTTATCTCGCTCTTTCTCTCTCTTTAACATCCTTTTTTCTCTTTCTATCTTCATCTTTCTCTTTTCTCTTGCTATTCTCCTATCTTTATCTCGCTCTTTCTCTCTCTTTAACATCCTTTTTTCTCTTTCTATCTTCATCTTTCTATTTTCTCTTGCTATTCTCCTATCTTTATCTCGCTCTTTCTCTCTCTTTAACATCCTTTTTTCTCTTTCTATCTTCATCTTTCTCTTTTCTCTTGCTATTCTCCTATCTTTATCTCGCTCTTTCTCTCTCTTTAACATCCTTTTTTCTCTTTCTATCTTCATCTTTCTCTTTTCTCTTGCTATTCTCCTATCTTTATCTCGCTCTTTCTCTCTCTTTAACATCCTTTTTTCTCTTTCTATCTTCATCTTTCTCTTTTCTCTTGCTATTCTCCTATCTTTATCTCGCTCTTTCTCTCTCTTTAACATCCTTTTTTCTCTTTCTATCTTCATCTTTCTATTTTCTCTTGCTATTCTCCTATCTTTATCTCGCTCTTTCTCTCTCTTTAACATCCTTTTTTCTCTTTCTATCTTCATCTTTCTCTTTTCTCTTGCTATTCTCCTATCTTTATCTCGCTCTTTCTCTCTCTTTAACATCCTTTTTTCTCTTTCTATCTTCATCTTTCTCTTTTCTCTTGCTATTCTCCTATCTTTATCTCGCTCTTTCTCTCTCTTTAACATCCTTTTTTCTCTTTCTATCTTCATCTTTCTCTTTTCTCTTGCTATTCTCCTATCTTTATCTCGCTCTTTCTCTCTCTTTAACATCCTTTTTTCTCTTTCTATCTTCATCTTTCTATTTTCTCTTGCTATTCTCCTATCTTTATCTCGCTCTTTCTCTCTCTTTAACATCCTTTTTTCTCTTTCTATCTTCATCTTTCTCTTTTCTCTTGCTATTCTCCTATCTTTATCTCGCTCTTTCTCTCTCTTTAACATCCTTTTTTCTCTTTCTATCTTCATCTTTCTATTTTCTCTTGCTATTCTCCTATCTTTATCTCGCTCTTTCTCTCTCTTTAACATCCTTTTTTCTCTTTCTATCTTCATCTTTCTCTTTTCTCTTGCTATTCTCCTATCTTTATCTCGCTCTTTCTCTCTCTTTAACATCCTTTTTTCTCTTTCTATCTTCATCTTTCTCTTTTCTCTTGCTATTCTCCTATCTTTATCTCGCTCTTTCTCTCTCTTTAACATCCTTTTTTCTCTTTCTATCTTCATCTTTCTCTTTTCTCTTGCTATTCTCCTATCTTTATCTCGCTCTTTCTCTCTCTTTAACATCCTTTTTTCTCTTTCTATCTTCATCTTTCTCTTTTCTCTTGCTATTCTCCTATCTTTATCTCGCTCTTTCTCTCTCTTTAACATCCTTTTTTCTCTTTCTATCTTCATCTTTCTCTTTTCTCTTGCTATTCTCCTATCTTTATCTCGCTCTTTCTCTCTCTTTAACATCCTTTTTTCTCTTTCTATCTTCATCTTTCTATTTTCTCTTGCTATTCTCACAAATAAAGTAAAAAAATTATTTGAGCCTAGAAAGCTAAATTGAGAGTTCTGAGACAAAGTTCATACAAGCAGATGATTCGGCAACGATTGACAAGATAAATAGAAAGAAGGAGTCAAGTTATTCAGGCGTTCCCTTTCTTCCGTGAACAATTCGATGAGAAAAGAAACTAAATACTTCCAGAGCGATCTCGACCCATCCTCGAGGCTAGGCACTTCCCAAAATGAGGTACAGATCCGACCTGGTAGGACCAGTGGCTGCTTCTTGAGTGAACGCTCCAGTCTTTTCACTGGTTTGTGCAAGTGGAAAACAAAGAGGCGTTTAATACAAACCGTCATTTTTCAACACCTTGAAAAACGGTGAAAAAACGGGGTAGGGGTGAGCTTGGGACGCATTTTGTAATAGGCACATTAACGAGCACCACCATAATCGCTCAATCAGCCTATTTTAGCAGTCCTCTGAGCTGGGAGCTTCAGGCATGAGTAACATGTGACTCTCTTCATTTCTAGCTTCTGATTTTTCTCTAGACCTCTGCCTCTTCATTCACCCTAATCTCTTTCCAATAGTTTTCTCCTCTCTTCTTCCTTCTTCTGAACCCGGTTGACTTTAAGGCAAAAGTAAGACTTAGTAAAATGTGAAAGAGTTTTTGTATCGGAAAAAAGATTAGACGAAGCTTTTGAGTTCGTCTTCATTTCATTTTTGCTCTGAACTAGATAAATAAAGAAAGGAAAAAAGAATCAAAGAAAAGGAGACTCAAACAAGCAGAGAAAGAAAGGAAAAGAGAGATTAAGAGATTTAGAGTCAGAGAGAAACAGAAAGAGAAAAAGAAAGCTTATTCATTTATTTTCCGACTTCTTTCTGAACTTTTACTTAAACTAGAATCTTTTACGTTTAAGCGGCGGTTTGACAAACCGAAAAGTTTGATTGATAGCTACTTGTTGTTCTTGAGAACAAAAGTTGAGATGAGCAAAAACAAACTTTTTCAAAAAATTTTCATTATCAGCTATTAGGTAAATTGAAGAAAAAAAATCAATTAATTTTTGAAAAAAAAGGATTTAATAAAAAAAGCTTTCAACTGTGTCTCTTTCGATTTAGTAGGCTAGTGAACCAAGATTGTGTTTCTTGTTGAGTATTTGAGCTACTTCGTTGTGAGAGTTCTCACAGCACTGGATTGGCAACCTTTTCCTAGAGAGACTTTAAAAGAACAACAGGTATTTTTCATTTTTCACTCTCATCTCTCATTCTACATCTTAGCTCTTTCTCTCTCTCATGTTTTCTTTCTCTCTTTCACCTTCTTATTCTCTCTCTCTCTCTCCCTCTCTCTCTCTCTCTCTCTCTCTCTCTCTGTGTGTGTGTGTGTGTGTCTTTCTCCGTATTTCTTTTGTCTGTCTCCTGATTTCTTTTTTTTTCTTTTTCAGGCTTCCCTTCCTCTCTTTCTGCTTTATCTCTTCTCCTACACTTTCATTCAAATGGTCTTTCCACTTCTGAATATGCATTCAACATTCCGTTTTTTGTATTGTTAAGGAATCGCCAGGACTACAAACTCGGAACAAATTAGTGAGAAGGTTTGTCAATATCTACTTTGAGGAATGTTTGCCTCTCCTATTTTCTTCAGCACTCCTTCGTCAACATAAAAGCTTCATTGATGTAAAACGACTGTCAGCTTCCCAACAACGAAATATTTCATCTTCATTCAATCTCCAAATTGTTCCAGGCAATTCCAGCCGAAAATTCAGAAAAGGGTTCTTCAGACGAAAACATTTTAGAAGCAAGATTCTATTGGTTTTGACACTTTCTTCCGGGAAGGCTTGCCACAAAAAAATCAGAAAAAAGAGAGAGAGAGAGAGAGAGAGAGGAGAGAGAAAAGATTGAGTATAGGGAGAAAGATGGAAGGAAAGATATAAAAATGATCACGAAACCCAGGAAAAGCCGCACCCAAACTAAGAAGCCAATGGTGCAAACGGTTGTCTCACTGACGACGAAAAGAAGGTGCGAGCACAGCCTCTTACCCCAAGTTCTCAAGTACGACGAACTGCCTTCATCTACTTCTCTCTTTATCCACACTCTCTGCTTTTCTCTGTTCCTCTGTCGCTTCCATACTCTCTTCATTACTTTGAGGCTCTAAGAAAGTAATCAAACTGTCTACTACTTACATATTTAATTCTCTCACATTCCTACGCTTCTTTAATTTTCTTCCAGAAAGTTTTTCTCACTTTTTTCTATCTTCCTGTTTCATATTTTTTCTCTAATTTTTTCGTGATTCACTCTATTTTTCCTATTTTACAAGTCCAATTTTTTTCCTTTTCTCTCTCTCTGATTTACTTTCTTTTTTGTCAAACTCTCTCCCTGTTCAACCTTCTCTTCTGTTTATCTGATTGTCTCACAGTCTCGCTCTTCTCAAATGATCTTTCCGTAGAGTAATCCACACTTTTTGTTTTCTGCTTCTCTCGCAATCCAATGATGTCTAGCTCTTGTAATTCTCTCAGAGTTAAGCAACTCTACCAACCCCTTTTTTGTGCCACCTTTTGCAATCATTTTGTTAAGCTCTACGCCATGAAGCGGAGGATTCTAAGGACCAAAATGCTTATTTCTTTGTTTGTTTGGCTTGCCAGTATGGAAAATACATAATCATCCATCACTATCTCGCATACTACTATTAATTCACCAATATCTCTCTATAAAGCTTCTTTCTCTAAAAACTCTTTCTTTTTTTCATCAAAATAGAAGAATAAAGTTCCCATAAGAGTCATTCCCATAAAAGGAACCCGGCAGACAAATATTATCGAATTTTCATGAATGAATCAGGTATCACAAGAATCACAACCTCACAGCAATTTATGCAAGAAAAATAACAAAGTGACACATCATAAAGAAAAAAGTATTGTCAATTTTTCAAGATGTGCTTACACTGATGCAAATAAATTCATGTGAAAAATTGGATTCAATCAAAGTATTGGATATATGATTATATAGGCTGCTAAAAATTTTTTTTACTCTACCAGTCTGTTAACATCCTAATACACAGTCTAAAATTTAACGAGCTTGATTTCAAAAGTTGAATCCAACCCCTTGATTCAGGAAACAACCTTTAAAAAATTAGGAATGAGAAAAAAGGTCGAGGTTTTTTTCAAAACAAAAAGTTGAGTTTATGTATTATTTTAATATCAATAAATTATACACAGAAGTAGTTAGCACGAGAAGGGAAATTAGGTGGTGAGTGAATATGGAGATGGAAAGAGCTCCAATGCTGAGAATAGAAAAGATTATGATAAGCAATGGAGAAAGAAAGGTGAGGAATTATAGCGAGATGGTCACAAAGGGTGCACTATGTACATACTTTGTTGCTCTGTATCTCAATCGCACTCTTTCTTTCTCCCTCTCTATATATATATACCTCTCTCTTTCTCTCTCGATTCTTCTCTATACCTCTCTCTTTCTCTTTCTTCCTCAATCGCACTCTTTCTTTCTCCCTCTCTCTATATATATACCTCTCTCTTTCTCTCTCGATCCTTCTCTATACCTCTCTCTTTCTCTTTCTTCATCCCTCTTTTTATCTCTTTCTCTCACTCTCTCTTTTTATTCTTTTTCTGTCTATACCCTCTCTCCCTCATTACCCTTTAAAACATGTACATATTCCAAAAGGTCCTAAATCGAGACCTACTTCCTCATATATGTAGCTCATCACCTTTCGCTGTCGCCAGTTATTTTTATCCACTATCTCTCTCTCTCTCTCTCTCTCTCTCTCTCTCTCTCTCTCTCTCTCTCTCTCTCTCTCTCTCTCTCTCTCTCTCTCTCTCTCTCTCTCTCTCTCTCTCTCTCTCTCTTTTTCGCCCTTCCCCTCTCCCTTTTTTCTCTCAATGTTCCTGTCCAACTCATTATTTTTCTTTCTTTCTGTCTCTTCATCTCCCTATCTCTCTCTCCAACTCTCTTTCTCGCTCTCCTATTCTCTTCCTACCTCCTATTTCTCTCAATGTCTCTGTTTAATTCTTCATCTCTCTTTCTGTCTCTCTCTCCTTCTCTATCGCTTCCTCAACTCAACTTCCAAGTCCTCTTCTACATTTCAGTCTGTCTAGTCCATCCTCAAATTTTCGCTTGCATCAACATTAGTAAGTAACACTACTTATATTCCACAACATTCTGCTTCCTCTGCTGAGCTTCTGCTTGTATATTTACTCTAGTGAGTATTAGACATCCCTTCGCGGAGGCAATCCTTACACTTCAGCCGGAGAAAAGATACTACTTTTTTGCAATCTTCTTGCAATAATCTTAACCGCTTTAGAGTATTTCGCCAATCTTTCAAAACAAATTTCATATTAAGTGGGGTTTTTCAGGAAAAGTGTTTCTTAAAGCTTCGTATTGCCATACCATTCAAAATATTCACTACTGGAATTCAATTATTGTCGAAAAACATTCAGCTATTTTGTATTTTTTCTCAGAAAATATGAGGTGCCCCTGTTGGGACTTGAGAATCTCGAGTAATATAATAATAATCAAGAACTCAACCATTTTGTTGCATAAATCCATTCAACAACAGACTGTCCCAGAGATCTCACCAATATGACATCTGGCCCCTCTTTCTAAATCTTTGCGCTGAGGCGCATACACCATGAATTAAGCTTCCACTACCGGTTTATCATTTCAAGATATCAAATTTTGCATCCAGGGTTATCAATGTTTAGATTAGCTTTCTTTCAAACCTGGTAAATCTTTTGAATCCTAGTGGTTACGCTATTCCTCTCAATACTGTCTTGAATATTCAATTCATGTAATATCATTGAAAATCTTACAATCAATTATTGAAATTATTTCATTGAGTTTCCTCATCATTTATATTCAACATCATGCCATTAAAAAACATATTTTCTGTCATTCCGAAAAAGAAGAAAAGCGTGCCTACGCAAGTCCATAATTCCATGGTTTTATGATCCCATTCCTTGCATTTCTTCCTGGCCCGTAAAAATGGAAAAAAAACTTCTCAAAAAAAGATCCTCTTACAATGAACTAGCAATTACGGTATGAATGAAGACCGACTCCATATTCAGGAACTGTCTACATAGAAAGATACAAGAGCTCTTAATTTGAAGTATTCGGTTTTATGGATACGGATGAGAAATCGATCTCACAATTTGGAATCAGGGAAAGGGTGGACTGACAAAACATTCCCAGGCGCCCTCTTCTTCGTCGATTCTTTCTCTTGCTCCATGGCCGCTTGCGGTCGCCGATTGTGCTTGCCCATAGAACCCGTAGGGGAATAAGTGAAGGAAGCCGCCCGGCGAACGCCCGCGTCTTGCCGTAACAACTGAACCAATAGATGTTTTAAAGAGTGTTAAAAAAACCTGAATTTGGTGATATGAAAAAACACTGAATTTGGTATAACTTTGGTGATATGAAAAACTCTAAATTCCACATTGAAACCTATTAATGAGGTTCAGGTTTTTTCAACACTCTTCACCTGTGTATGAAGGTCAAATACAAAATTCTGTTGACAATTTGGGTTTTTTTGGTTTGGTTTTCTGTAAACTTATCGTGATCTCTTTGACTCGATACGAATTTTCGTTGATAAAATGAGACCTACATATTAAGATCTATCGAATCTTCTGTAGGGCAATCGGGACATGTATCTATCGAACTTCATTAGATCAATCAGGACAAATTTACAAGGTATATGTAAGGTATGGTTTCCATCCTATGCTTAATGTGAAAAGTAATATATATAAAAAACAAGTACTATACTGAAATCTCATTACTAGTTCTTGTGAGGATCTTCCCTGGACTTTACTTGACGATTAGGATTAAGAGCGATCGAGCTTTATCTTTGATAACAGAATTGGCTCGTCCAGGTCTATTTTTGAAGTTTGAGATTCGAACTTTATTTTTAATTTGAACTCGGCGGTCAAGTATTTCATTCATGTATACCAAGTTCCACTGCCATCAAGTTGAAGAATTTTCGGAATTTTGAATGGGTTATCTTAGAAATAAAGTTGATCTCTTACCGAGAACGGTTGCGTTAACAAAACGATACCGTAGAATATCAAACTGTGAAAAACCTTTTTGTGTTCCATGTCGCCCTGCTCATTGTCCTGGGCCCGGTCGACCTTCCCTGGATTTCCCTTGACATGGAGGAGGGCAGGGTTGAGAGCGGCCGAGCTCCCGTCAGTCTCCGACGTCACATCACCTTCAATGAATTCATTTTACCAATGAATATAGATGACTTGATGACTCTTGATGACTGTATCACTTCTTTTCATAGAAACAGTTCTGAGTTTTTGTGTTGTTTCACTCATTCTTGGCCCTCTAGGGCATAAAAATTTCTAAGAGATTTTAGAGTACCAATATGATTTAATTGGTCGATAAAATAACATACATATACTCACATGACTACTCTCTACACAACTTAAGACTCACTGGTTCTATAACTGCTCATGAAAGGGAACTCATTTAATTTTCATATCACTTAATAACTTTCTATATGACTCAATTTATTGATGCCTCGTCGATTTGTGGCTGCTAACAAAAGCTGGTTCGTGCTGATTCTTCGTGCAGGCAGCTGAGGCTCCTCCTGCCAGTTTCTTTTTTCTTGACGCTCTCAACCGCTCTCATCTGGAAGGGGATGAGCCACCCCGTACTGGTGACCGCTCTCGTAACGCATGGACTCGACAATCCGGGGCTCGTCATGCGTGAGCTCGTCACGCGTGGACTCGCCACGTCCGGATTCACTACGCAAGAACTCGTCACAGATGAATTTCTCACGTACGGACTCGTCGCTGAGGCTTCTCTGCCCTTCTGCACTGAAGAAGGAAGGGACCGCGCTACGTCGCATGGGTGGTCTTTGACATGACGAAGCGAGCAGAGCGAACCGTATCGTTTCTCTGATAAGTTATTCTCTCCAAGTACGTCGTCTTCCTCGCTTTTTTCCCTGGTTTCTTCGGAGTTTGCCCGGGATTCCGGGTGACGCACTAGGGCTTCATCGCCCGGTCGTGCTGTTGACTTCAGCCCCTCAGGCAATGAAGAGCGCTGGCGGAGCATTCTAAATCGATTCAGTTTTTGCAGCAGAGCACTGTAAAAGTCGTAGTTTTTTTGCGGAAAGTGACATGTGGCGAGGCAATTTCTTCGACGAAACTCTAATGAATATGTACATGAATACCATCTGAGGGAATGGTTGAACGAAAGCTTCCATATCGGAACTCAATTATAAAATTTAAAGATAAAACGAATGAGACTTTATCTTATTCTGCAGCCAAAACATAGATACATATGTTCGAGTCCAGGCTATTCGCTTTCTACCTCTCTTTCTCTCTATCTATCTCTATCTATCTCTAAATATCTCTATCTGTCTCTATCTCTTTCTTTCTATCACTCTCTCTTTATTTCTGAATCTTTCTCTCTCACTCTTCCTCTCTATCTCTTTCTCACTCACTCTTCCTCTCTTTCTCTTTCTCACTCAGTCTCTCTTACTCTTTCTCTCTGACTAGTTCCCTTTCTCTCTCTGTATTTTTCTAATCCGAATACTTGCCCCTTTCATAGTTTTCTTTCCTTCATCTCTAGCGGTTTCTTCAATGATAGAAAACCTCTCTGTAACTCCTTCATTGCTCTTCTCTTTTTCCGCTTGGAATGAACAACTGTTGCAGAAGTGTTCGGTTAAGAGTTTGGTATCATTCGATAACAACTTCGAAAACATAATACATCTTTTTGCTGCCTGAAGTTTTTTCCAAATTATATAAAACAAATTATTAAAAACGCATAAGAGAAAAAACTATCAGACCCTGACGCTGTTGAGAATGAAAGTTTAAAAAAGAACACAACGTATTAGAAAGAAATTAGTATTACGAACTTTTACAATCTTAAAAAAAACAGGAATTTGAATAAAAATTTGGAAGCCAAAGCGACTAGCGCAATTTTTTTGAAAAGTAAGCCCGTGAAACTTCATCTCTTATTATACCTTTAAAACAATCAGAAATGATTTTTGAAGACGGAACAATACATACATAAGTGAACGTATGACAAATATCAATTACATGGGATTCTTCAAAAGAAAAACGATGGTATAATATGGGCCCATGGGCCCCATGGGCCGTATGCACGTACCATTTTTTTGTGGGAAATGGTGAAGAAAACACTGTTATCCTAGAGCACTTAACACTATTTTCTTCATCATTTTCCATCAAAAATGGTACGTGCATACGGCCCATGCTTTTCATAGAAGAAAAAAAACGGGAAATCTCTCGACTCGGCCTTTCACGATGACGTTAACAGACGTCAAACTAAATTTTCTACTTGGATAATCGTGGGACAAGCCGATCTATAGCAAAAAATGTTCTCAAAAATTTTCTTTATATGTACCACCGAAGAGCCCTTTTTGATTTTGAATGAGGAAGTTTCATCTATAAATAAAAAAATGATTTCAGTGCAAACCCTGGTATGAGGTGACACCAACCCTGTGAGAGAAAAAAATTAGGATTTTTTTCATCACATGACTGTAAATGGAATCGTGACGTTTTCATAAAGACTGGAGATAAAAAGGAAGCGAAAGAGAACTCTATTGACACGGCGGTCCAGAACACTTCATGAAAGAGAAAGAGACGAGAACTGGTGGCGTGAAAACGAGAACTGGCCAGGCTGGAAAGAGACCTTTCCAAGATGAAGGAAAAGGTGCGGAACTCAAATCCAATTTCCCCTCTCGACTACGGATTGGAAATAGAAAAATACACCCACTACACGTTCACGCAATTTCACTACGTTCGCTCAGCTCATTATAAGTAATGAAATATAAAAAAAGAAAGAACATGAAACTTTGTATGGGTGAACAAACGAGCAAAACAGCTATTTACAATCGTGATGTTTTATACTAAACAGCGGAAAAATATTCTCTTAAAAGTATGAAAAATTTTAAGAAGTAAACAGAACATTGAGTGAGGAAAGAACATGGAACTTTGTATGGGTGAAGAAAAATGATTTAGTTGCCACTACTCTGCGCAAGGGTGAATGAGTGAAAGACGTTTGGGAAGCTGTGAATGCCGTGATAATATATCATGAGAACGACAGAAGAGTTTTATTCGACTCACATGGAAGATGCTTTTGATTAAGTTGATTTAGTTATAAATTTTTGAATTTAATTTCTTTATTCACCAAAGAACAGTTTGTTCTCACCGTCACTAACATGGGAAGGGGAAAAGGAAAATACGGATTGGAACAAGTTGAGAAGAGCCATTGATGAAGAATAAATACTTTATATCATACTGTCGAGAACGTCAGCAAGGAAAATGAAGACGATGAGGATAAGTCGTTCATTTAGAAGAGTCGAAACTCATCGGAAAACAAAATGACTTGACACAACCATCTCTGGCACTTGAAGAACAGAAGAATGAAGAAAAGAAAAGAGAAATTGAAGAAAAGAAAGAAGAAATTTACTCGTATGATATGGTAATTCAATTTAGTTATACTTTGAGATATAATTTGACTTGCAGGGGAACTTGGATTTCCCAATGCAAGGGAACTTGTGCTTATGTTCTAAAAAAATTATTTAAATTAGATATGTTAAGATGGAATAGATCACGAATTCAGTCACTGCGAGCAAGGAACATTATGATTTCCAGTTATTTTTTGTTGTTGATGATTCTGAGCTAGTAACAACACGAAGCGAAGCAATGTTATTTAAAAAATGTATGAATTTTCGTGAGCCATCCATTACAAACAAAGTTATGACTCTTAATTCTAAGGTCATTACTCTTAATGAAGAACACCATGGCTGCAGGTGAGGAAGAGAAATACCCGAGATTATACCGAGAGAAACCTGCTCCGCGCGCATCCTGCTCCGAAAATAAACACAAGAACAAACGGGCTGCTGGCCAGTAATAACATCAAGATGACATGCTACCGGATCCGATGGTATTTATCTAACCTGCTCTGTGGGTCAAATCTATGCACAGGTCTATGCGCCAACCAAACAAGGCTAATAATAAAAGTCCTTTGTTCGTATGCGTTCTCTATTCTTGATCGGATGCACTCGGTCTCTCTCGAAAGTTTTAACTAGTCTTCTTGATCTACTCCCTCCTTCAGCGGGTAGTAAGTAACAACCTGAAGGCATCACTCTTACTTTGTAATGACAAGGCCATAGTGCAATACCCTGCAGCTCTTCTCAGTAAAAAAAAATCTTGCGAAGAGCAGCTATCACGGCAGTGTGATTTGAGAAATTAAATTCATCTTAAGAGGTGAGGATGCTCATCCAACTACCCCGAAGTTTTACTCCGAAGGAACGTCTGGTTTCACAACAAGATGACTCGCAGCGAAAATCAACATGACTGTATGCAACTGCATTCTTCAGCATTCCATTTTTTAACTGAGAATTTCTCCGAAAAAAACATGCTTACATAAGACAGAAAAAATAATGAAGCCATTTTAAGAAGAAAGCTTTCTCTAAAACCTAACACTCCCCTTATTTCTATGTTTTCTCTCAATCGCGAGTGACCCTCTTTCTAGCACTCTTTCCACTATCCTCCTTCCTCTCTTTTATTTTTCTCGCTTTCTCTTTATTTCTCAAAAATTTTTCTCTCTCATTTTTCGAAAAAGTGTGTTCTTATATACATATATGTACATACAGTGCCTAACGCCTAACCGAAAATACGATCCATAATGCTAGTTGGTCTACCGGTCTTTTGAGAACAATTCAGAACGTGAGACAGGAAATTGGTAGGTCTGGAAAAGCCACACCGGTGACGAAGCGAGGTAACACAGATGGAGGCGAAAAAATAGGAAAGAGCGATAGCTAGGGAACAAAAGGCAAAATAAGAGAATGGGAGTAAGAGGAAGATTGAAGTCGGATAGAAAGCAAAAGACTGCAAGAGCGCGTGAATTAACGCCATATATCATTTTTTTTCTCTTATCATTATTTTGCATCACATGATATAAAATTAGATTTGAATGCGGAAAGAGATTGCAGTGAGTCTTATTCATTTATTGAATGACCAGAATATGATGCGAAAATCGCCTTGTACTTCCCAGCAAACAATCTTCAATTATGTATTGTTAAGAATACTATGTATATACAACTATTTTTTTTCAACAAAAGAGTTTTCCTCCCTATCAACTCAGAACTATCCAAATTGAGTTTCATTGAGAAAAATTGAAACTTTTAGTTTAAAACTTTTAAAACTTTTAGTGAAAAACAGTACTGAGGAAAAAAGTGCGCAATTGTTTGAATATTAACCCCAAAATAACTAATAAATAGAAATATTATGAGATTCGATCTATACATCCAGCAAATTCAAGCTGAAAAATCGAAGCATTGTCTTTCCTAAGTATTAACCTGATCTGATCGGATTTTTTTCATGATGAGCTCGAAAACTACACTTTCAAAAAACAAACTAAAATAAGTATGCATGAACAGAAACCTGACGGTCGCAAATCAAAGTAGATGATTTCATCAACTGATAAGGGCTTTCACGTGAATTAATGTCTTTAAAAACGGAACAGACACCCGTTGAAAATCGAAACAAAGGCTTGATATTAGACGGAGGACTCGACCATAATTTTTTTTAAATTCCAATACTTCGAATCTTCATGGTTTTAAAACAAGAATTTTTCAAACACTTTCGAAAAACTCGTCGAATATAAAGAATCCGAAATTTCATTCAAATTCATATCGCTAACACGAAAAATAATTTTACGCGAAAAAAGAGCCATTGAAATAAACCGAAATCATAAGGAAAAAAATTTAAACAAAGAAAATTTTACTTTTTTCTCTCTCTGCACGTCTCTCGTATACTTCACTGTTTTTCATAGACAATCTCTCTTTCTATCCACCTTTTCCTATCTTATGACAACCGTACAATACTGTATGGAAACTTTTATAAAGCAAGACATTCATACTGACAACATCAACTCGCCTCTTCTCCCTGTATCACTTGCTCAGCTTTCTCCCGACTAGCTTGTATCCCTCTTCTGAAGTCTATGTTCTTCTATCAAAACTATTCTCATTCTTCATATTCCCTTGGGTCTTCTCCCTTTGTATTCTTTTCTCTCTTTCTCTCTCTCTCTCTTTCTCTTTCTCTCTCTCTCTCACATGCTCTCCCGCTCTCTCTTTGTCCCTTACTCAATTCATTCTATAACATGACCGCATATCTATGTAACTCAGATTTCCACGGCACAATCCAACAGTTCAAACATTCTGCTAAAAACATTACATAATTTACTTTGAAAGAGCCTTCACCAGAAAAAGGCAAAGAGAAGACGAACATTCATATTCAAACCCTAAAAATCCGTCTTAAAATTGAAGAATGTCTCTCTCTTTTTATAATAGTATGATTTGAGTTCTTTTAATAATGTTAATTATTAATATTACTGCAATTGTTATCATACATATAATAATAATAATAATAATAAGAAAAAGAATAATAATAATATAAAAAAATAATAATATTAGAACTACTACTACTACTACTAATAATAATAATAATAATAATAATAATAATAATAAGAATATAATAATAATAATAATAATAATAATAATAATAATAATAATAATAATAATAATAATAATAATAATAATAATAATAATAATAATAATAATAATAATAATGAAATGCGGGACAGACCTATCCTGGCAGAACCAGTGGCTGCGCGCTGGGTCACTGCTAGTGAACATAGCAGCAGTGGGGAGAGTCAGATTCGTCCCAGACCACTACCAACATTTCTTAACCCCCTTGGTTCGGAGGGGGGGGTCTGTCCAGGGTGGGAGTCGAACAATAGTCGAACACACAACCTTTATGCAACGCCCGTATATTGTTATCATACATTTAAGCTTTAATCCAATTTTCGGAACTTGATGTTTCATTTTTCAGTCTTTCTTTCAGGTTTTTTTCAGAAAACCCTAGTAATGCTGCGTATGATTTTCATTTCGGAAAAAAAGAGAGAGACGGATCTTCACATCTTTCTAGTTCCAATCTTCACATGATTGCTCGGAAGCTTAAAATCTTCCTAATGAAGACTCGAAAAATTCGTGCTTGGGAATCGCAATTTCTTTCTTTCTGCGCTTGATCTCAGTACTCGATTTTCTCATTGAGTAACATCCTTCGATGTCCTTTTTTAACATTATATTACCTTCTAAACACGGTTTTTAATATATCTCGCAACACCATATCGTGAGTCTCATTTCTGAGAAGTGCCTCAGAATGCAATTTCAGATACGCGAGGTGTACGGAGTTCGCTTAGCATGGCTTCCTTGGCGAGTAATAAAAAACCTCTCAATTAGTTTTGTGAAATATACCGATGAATAAAAAAAGGTTTATAAAACAATTATTTTCTTCAAAACAGTTTTTTAAGGAATTTTATTGGTTTCTGCTACGATTTCCGCCAGAATATGTATGGATCCTGGAAGATGAAAGCTTTTTTTACTTCTCTGATCCTAGCGAGCATTCTCATTAATCGTACCACTTTTCTCTCGTTATATTCTGTTGAGTTATAAAACAAGTATAACGTTAGCCTTATGTGCGAGTATGTTTTCGAGTATGAAACTGAAATTATAACTAAATCATCTCTAAATCTACACCTATGCCCTTTCAACCACACCCACTCCCTAAAACCACTCATTTACCAATTCATCCACACTGCTACCCCCCCCTTCCCCATTGACTCACTGCCGGTAGTAGTAATAGAAGGGAGAGTCATCCGATGCCGGTGCAAGTCGTAGTTTGTATTTTCAGCAGAATGTGTGGAAGAGGAAGCCGCGGTAAAGTCGAAGCCTTCAACTTTCTCCTTTCATAAATATAGAACAGTGACTATTCTCAATTCATGTCTCGCAAGACATAAAAACCAGGCTTATATTCTCCTGTTTCGAATCGGAAAAGAGCTTATCCAATATTCATGGAACAAAGTTCATCATATGTCATTACTAAAGTCATTAAACTAAGGTTCATCATATGTCATTACTAAAGTTCATCATATGTCATTACTAAAGTCATTAAACTAAGGTTTAACTAAGTTCATAACTCTAGAGTCACTCAACAAGGTTACTCTATATTCAAGCAACATGACTCAATATTAGTCCTTACTCTCAACTATTGAAGGCAACTTAGTCTACTTCTAAGTAAATCCAGAGTAATATTCTTCTAGTTATAATTTCAGTTTCATACTCGAAAATTAATGAATTTTCAATCAATTTGATTGTTTTGATAGAGTTATATTTATTTGAAAATCGTAAAATGCGAATTAAGTTGCTAATAAAACAAAGTTGGTAGAGTGAAAAGTACGAGAATCAGATGTCGTACAAGATTAGAGAGACAGGGAGAGAGAGAAAGAGAGAGAGAAAGGGTTAAAAAACGAGAGAGAGAGAGATGGAGAAAGAGTTGAGAAAAAGGAGAGAGAAAAGAGAGAAAGTAAGAGAAAAGGAGAGAGAAGTCGACCAAAGAGACAAAACTCATTAGGTTGAACGCGCTTCCGATAATAAACAAGTTTTACCAGGTAAGAATGGGAGAAGGAAACACAAGGCAGAGAGCAACTTGGAATCTGACGGCTTTTGCGGAAGAAAACTACTAAATTAGTAAAGAAACACACTGAGAAATGTCAGAGTCAATTTGGTAGCGGCAGAATGTGCAAGAAAGACTGCCTCGAGGGCACAAGTTTTCATGCTCACTTTTACACTTCTATGTACATATGTCAAGTAATAAGACTGTTTGACTCATTTCCCTCAAAAAACTTTTTAAAAAACAATAAAATATCGCACC
Source organism: Allodiplogaster pararmata (assembly GCA_964056735.1). Classification (NCBI taxonomy): domain Eukaryota; kingdom Metazoa; phylum Nematoda; class Chromadorea; order Rhabditida; family Diplogasteridae; genus Allodiplogaster; species Allodiplogaster pararmata. The sequence goes on along the minus strand of OZ057408.1, from coordinate 38,881,571 downwards.
TGTGGGACAAAAACGAATGGATTACTTCTCACGTTTTAAAAAATAATATTAAAAAACAAGTCGTCACGTACTCATGAACTTGTTGAACATAAACTCGTCTAATCCCGAAGTTAAATTTACGTTTGAAATTGACGAAATACAGAAACTTTATTTTCACTTCAACTTAAAATCTGTAAACTTTATTTATAAACTCCTTTCAAGATTTTGAAATAATGCTCCACTCTAACTTTTACACTCTCCGAACATGAAAACTAATGAATGAGTATTAGACGTTTTAAAAAAACTAAATGTTTTTGAATAGCTTTTTGTGATAGTTTCTGGAGTTTAATCACCGGAATCTCACTTAGATATAGTTTTCTTCGATGTATTCCATTAATAAAAAAATGATTTTATACGTAGTTTGGTGCGCAATAGGTTTATATTAACTTCAAACTTGGCAGGTTCACTTTTCAACTCTCTTTCTACAACTAACTTTCTCTTTTGTTCTCGATTCCTGCCTTATTATGCTCAAAATCGGGCGGCACCTCTTCTCCATCTATTTTTACAGAGACAGCGATGCATGAAGAAGCAGTCGAATAGGAATCAGAAAAAAAAACGAATCAGTGAAACAAATGAACCGAATAAGTATAGGTTCACCACAAAGAACCTACCTAAATTTTCTCTTTTGGTTGGGTGATATATTGGCCTGACTGTTTGTTATGCAACGGGTAATTTCAATGCTTCGCAATGGGCAGTTTGAATCAGTTTCGTCCAGACCGAAAGAGTTGAATGAGGCGTTTGCATTTTTTCGATTCGCACTCCTCTGCTGTTACAAAAACCAATAAGCAGATTCTACCAATTGCTTATTTATCTTAGATCAGTGGAAATGCTAACCTTGCGTTGAGGCGAGAATAAGCGCAAACAAAAGACACAAAGAAAAAAAAGGTCTTATAAATGATTAGACTGAGATAGCTGAAACAAAAAGAAATAATCCAGAACTCTAGTTGTTTCATGATAGAAAATTTAAAATGATAAGTAAAAAAGGTTATTCACCAATTTGCTTCTTCGTTCGCCTCATGTCGTAAGCCTCTGCTGCAGAATTCAGTAGCTCTCGAGGGTTTCGTCGCAAGCGCATTTTGCTCTCTACAGCGGAGTCTTCGCTTCCTGTGAAAGACATACTTGTTTTTTTTCATTTATTGACCTGTTTTTTTCATGAACAGAGAAAAACCACATAGTTGTGTGGCTTGAAAAAATTTGAAAGGAAGCAACATACATACTCTATTATTTTTGCAAACCATTGATTTCTCCAAGGATTTCCTTGTATATTATAAGGTATTCGACACTGTAGATCATAGATTTTTACTTCATAATCTCAAATGTGCAGGTGTTTGCTCTTCTCTTCTTTCTATAATCCAATCGTTTTTTACTTACAGGTCCATTCGTGTTTTGGTTAGGTTGCTTATCTAACTCTGAACTGACAACGGTTGGAGTTCCACAAGGGAGTTGCCTAGGTCCTCTTTTCTTTTCTTTGTTTATTAACGATCTATTAGACTGGTTGCCAACTGCTGTTCATTGTTTTCTGTATGCCGATGATGTTAAGTTGTTTTTCGAATTGCCTGCATTATTACAAGCCACTATTGACATCGTACTTGACTATGGCCTAACTATGGCCTAAAGGGAGTTGCCTAGGTCCTCTTTTCTTTTCTTTGTTTATTAACGATCTATTAGACTGGTTGCCAACTGCTGTTCATTGTTTTCTGTATGCCGATGATGTTAAGTTGTTTTTCGAATTGCCTGCATTATTACAAGCCACTATTGACATCGTACTTGACTATGGCCTAACCTGGTCCTTAATAATTTCCATTCCTAAATGTTCAGTGGTGCACTGCGGGTCTAACAATCTAATTACTACTTACCGTAATGGTGCAGATCAGTAACCTTCTGTTACTTCTGTTAAAGACCTCGGAATTTTTTTCTGTCATGCTCTCTCATTTACTCACCATATTAACCAAACGGTTTCTAATGCCAAAAAAGCTATGAATGTAATTCTTCGCTCTTCAAGGACATATTCTATTTAAGTACTTGTCCGTGCCTATAAGGGCTTACATTCTACCCTTTCTCGAATATGGCTGTGAATTGTGGTCTCCATTGGCCATTGGTCATATTAATGCACTTGAACCAGTTCAGCGATCATTTAGTAGACGCGTATTCGCGAGAGCCGGTCTTTCAGCAACCACTAAATCACAATCCAAAGCACTAAATCCAAAGCACTAAATTCAACTATCTGTCCCGGTTGCGGACTCTATCGCTTTCTACTTTAGAATACCGTCGTCACATTCTAGATCTATGTTTTGTACACGAGATTGTTCACGGTAACACCGCAATTGATGAAGTTCATTTATTCAAGATCTCACCCACTCCTCGTCAACATCGCTCTTCTCATTCCCTCTCCGTATTTTGCTTCCGTTTAAACTACCCAATGCTCATAGCACCTGTGTTTCTCGATACATCAATGTGTGGAACACTTTCCCCGCTGAAATTGTGATGCTACCCTCTTCCTTATTATTTGAGAAGGCCATCCTGGCACTTCCTCAGGAGGTAATTCTTACTAATTCCAAGTTACAGTGTGTTTAACCTACCGATTTGTGTGATTATATATGTTTGACTTTATTTATGTGTTTTTTCTTCTTTTAAAATCTCATCTGCATAATCATCCATTGTACTATACGTGTTTATATACAAGAACAAATAAGTATAAAACCACGAAGCAGTAAAACATTTACTTTCTATTTAAATTTACTTTCGACATTAACTAAAAATTGACTAAACTCTTCCGCGCAGAGAACTAAAAAATAAGTGCTGTGCCAAGCGCATCGGTACAGCAGCGCCGACAAAACCTAGAAAACGGTCAAGACTGGAGGGCGCTGTCAAGTGGTCAAGACTGGAGGCGTGGTCAGGAGACAGTCAACCTGTGAGGGAAGCCCCAGGCGGAAGGGCGGAAGATGATCTGCTTGGTAGCACCGCGTCCGAAGACGCCATCCAGCCTGATGAGCGAAGCATCTGCAAGTTATTCATTCAACCTCACTCCGAGCAGTTTTTTTTTAAATAATAAAAAATAAATTTCACCACAGCTACTCTCATATAAATACATTGATAAGAAAATAAAAAATTGAAGAAAATTATTTATAATATAAATAGTAAGAACAAGTATAACAATAACTAAGGTAATCCAAAAATTTATAATTATGATGCTAATAATACTCGTACTTTTCTCAAAATTTCTATACATTTTCCAAGCGAAAAATCAAATGAATTCCTAAGCAAAAAAGTGAAGAAAACTAAGAGGTAATTTTTTTATGCTGAATACTTTACAGATATTATATTTTTTTAAATGAGAAGAACAAGTATTGCAAAAAAAGAAGAAAATATTACTCTAATAAAGTTGTAGAGGTCAATTGAGTAACTACGTTAATTTTAAAGAAAAACTATAAACATATGTATATATTCCGTGGCATACAGAATGTGAAGGCGAGAAATTGCATTTTTTAAGCTACTAAATGTTTTCCTCATCCAAAGCACTAAATTCAAGTGCTGTGATTTACAGTAGTGCAAAACCGTAAATTTGAAAAGTGAATGACAATATAGAAACAGGTCTTTCTGCCTCAAAAGTACTTTAAAATTTCATGAATTTAAAAACATTTTATACAGAAGAATATTTTTTAACACGTTTGACAGCAAAAGAAATGCAAAACTGCAAGATGAGAAACACAAGAAACTTCGAGCAAAATAACAGAAAATGTGATGGGGACAGGTAGTGAAGTGACATATGATCTTCCCTTTCATTTCGTTATTGCCCCTTTTCTCCCTCTATTTCACCCCTTTCCTTTCGTTATTGCCCCTTTTCCCCTTCTATGTTTTTCACTAAGGCTGAGCTTCAAAAACCGACAGCGTAAACATCACGCCATAACTTTTGTTTTCCAATACACAAGCTACGCGAGTTAAAATTTTTTTTGAGTCTTCTCAGAAAACCTCTTTTTTGAGGCGCAGCTTTGACAAAAGAATAAGCACTCGAACTTTATTGATTAAGAACTCCATCGGTCTCTTCTTTGATAGCTGCACCGTTACGAGAAATTTTATACAATGGATGTTAATTGGTGACATAGTTGATAAAGAGTGTTTTAGATATGGGAACACTTGATAAGAGAAACTAGTTAGTTTCTGATTTCAAATAGCTTTCGAAGGCGAGAGAATCGGCTTTCCGTGTTGATATATCACGAGAATCTTGGTGAATCGCTTAGCATTTGAAGCATCTGATCTCGAGAATTCCACGAGGTGATGAAAATAAGCCATTCAATTTTTACAAGGCTAATTCTCTCTCTTAGGATATAGTGCGATGGTTTCAAACGGAAGTGTAATGATAAAATCATGTATCAAAATTATCATTGCACTAACACGAAAGCGAAATGATAGTTTCAGGTTTTCAATCCCGGTTGGACATGCATAGAATAAATCAATAAAATTTACAGATAAATCTATCAGTATTTTACAGAGAATACTCCCATTAATAAACGAACCATCTGCAAAGAATACTTCCGCCCCTCCCTGCTCATATCGAATCGATTCCGTTAACTGTAGACTCTCGAGTTAATGGGAGAACAATATAAAGCGTTAAAGAATGGAAATTATAAAATATGGTTAACATATACGGATAACATGACGAGCGAACCGTTAGATAAATCGAAAATGGGATTATATGTACATAGCGGGGATGAGGAATGTTTTTTTTCTTGTTGTTAGAACTGTAGGAACGTCGATAGCTTTATCGTCAGATCACTTTTAATTCTCGAGCACTATCTGGAATGGACCGGTCACCGGTCAACTGATTTGAATGCCATCCAATTAAGTCTGGAATGCTATCCTTATACATCTTTATCAACTCATTGAATTCAAACTCGATCACTACTGAGAAATTATACGTCGTACTTTAACCATGATGTTTGCCTTTTCTATTCATTCTCACAGCCGATTGATATAACTCAACTGATACTGTAGTAATTGACAGAAGAAAAAGTATAATATAGTATGTACTTGGCTGTATTAAAAAGAGGGTTTTCGAAAATAGATTTTTCGAAACATAATGTGGTTCAAATAAAACATAATTAGTAAATTTTATGTAAAAAAGCAATAGAGTTTTGGAGAGCATAAAAGGAAAAAAATGAGGATTCAACTGTCGTTAGCGTTTGTTTAAATGAGAGTAAGAGTAATATGAAGATAAACAGCCAGACAGAAAGATCAAGGCAGAAAAAAGATACAATAGAAAAAAAGAGGAATAGAAGAAGGGAAAGAGAAAGATTTCGAGAGAAGATACATAGAAAGACAGAATATTTCATTTGAAGTGAACGGTAAAAAATTTGGATACAAAAAATATTGTTTAATGAAGCAGAGAAACGATTCAATCTGAAGAGGAAAATTTCTGATTACGTATGCAGATGAAAACTGTTTTGAATCGACCTCAAAGTTAGGGAAAAGAAGAACAGAGAAAAAAAAGGATTTGAAAGCAGATGGTCCTGAAAAACGAAAAGAACACGGATCAAACAGGAAAAGTAAACATGATAATTTCGACATAATATGAGACATACATAGTTCAAAGATAAAAGGTGGAAGAAATACATTCACGTTCACAAGAAAATAAATGAGGAACGAGGAAAATAATGATGAAAAAAGATCTTGAGAAATGTCGAAGAGAAGGTACAAATACGATGTAAGAAAGTAAGAGAGAGAGAGAGAGAGAGAGAGAGAGAGAGAGAGAGAGAGAGAGAGAGAGAGAGAGAGATAAAAAAAAGAGTAAGAAAAATAGAAGAGGATGTCATAGTGAAAGAGAGAGATGATGACATGTTCTGATTTTTTTTACATATCCCCAAGTTAGCCGATATGGTTTCACGACCTGCCACCGATTCTGACTATTTTACTGCTTTCCTCACTAATTTCCTCTCTCTCTCTTTCTCACTATCTCTGTCTATTTTGTCATCTCTTTCTGGTTTCTTCTCTCTCTTTTTTCACTATTTCTCTTTCTTTTTTCTCTTTTTTTCTTCCTTTCTTTCTCTCTCTTACGTTTGGGATATGACGACAAAATTGGTCGGATTTTCACACAGAACACTCTTGGCGGTGATTCAGCGGGAATGAAATGAATTCATGAAAAACAGTCATGAATTCTCTTTCTACCTTACTTCGTTTCCGTCTTTCTTCCCTCTCTCTTATTCTCTCTCTCTGTCTCTCTCTATCGCTCTTTATCTCTATTTCTCTCTCTGTACCTCTCTATCGCTCTCTAAATTCTCAAGTTTTTTCTCTATTGTGGTTCATTTCCCACCCTCCTCCAATTACTATTCCTACTCCAAAATACAAGAATGAAATTAGCCTTGATGAATGCTCAGTCGAGCCCTGAAGGGCAGTACTGAAGAGCAGAGCACAAATGCCATAACGTTCTCCGCATTTCTGGCTGGCCACAATTATGAGAGGAATGAGAGAGGAGAGAGAGAGAGAGAGAGAGAGAGAGAGAGAGAGAGAGAGAGAGAGAGATACAGAGAGAGAGAGAAAGAGAGAGTTTAAAGGAAAAACTTATTCAAGACATAGAGAAAGAGGTAGAAAGTGAAAGAAAAGAGATAAATACTTGTCTAAGGGAGAGAAAGAGAAAGAAAAGAAGAGAATATTAGATAAGAGAAGATGTGGAATGCAGTAGCTAACGATAGAACAGAGAAGGGGATATATGTTTGGCTGGTATAGCTTCTTGAAAGATGATATAAGTGTGGCTTGCTGAGGAGATTCCGCTCCCTCATGCGTGAAATAGAAAGAACATCAGCGACCAAGTGATTTTCTCTAGCTGAATATGCATGAAACACTAGAGAAGAAAATGGTCACTCGAAAAAAAAGCATACAACAAACACGAAAGCATATTCCTGGTATCATTCTTTTACATTTAACTTTTATCTGACAACTTGAAAGTCAATTGTTAAATTCTTTCTGGTGTTATAGTTCTTTTCTCTTCTTATGTACACATTCTCGTATTATATTGTACGTGTAAAGATAAACATTGAGAAACGCACATATTAGCTGTAAAAATAAACTTTCAGAATTAAACTTAAAAGAATAAGAAATTATGAAACTACGAAAAAATCCAATGAATTAACTCAAGTGAAAAATTCTTAATTTTTTTTAGGAACAGGAACTCACAACAAAATTAACAATAATAACAAAAACTTACCTTCTGAAGAATAACATATTATAAAGTTCAAATGGGAATATAATGTAGTTCAATTATAAAACAAAACCCTGAAAAGTTTATTCTTAGTGAATCGTGACTATATGAAAGATCTCACACGCAAACATTCTTATGGAGCCTGTGGTAGAGCTGAAGCAAGTTGACAAATTAGGTTCAAAGTAGATTGAGAAATTTTAACTTACACTTTACGAGAAGCATAGATTTAGGTCAACTGCACTCAAAATCAAAAGAAACATACCACAAGGCTTAGAATAATAAGAACCTTGCGAGTGTTTATATTCTGGACTTTTTTTTGTATTGCCAAAGCCTCTCTCTTTTTTCTCTGGTATTCGCTTTCAACTTCCTTCTCGCTTTTATCGATTGAATCGAATGAACGGTTGTGTTTTTCCAATTTGCTGGCAGCTGCAGGTGACCTATGACCATTAACACGAGGCTGAGACCTATGTAGAAGAGTGAAAATGCAAGTACAGGTGAAGCAAAGACAGAAGAGTAAGATTTCGGATGAAGAGAAAGAGATACTGTGAGGTAAGGGCTTAAAAGCAGAGAATGTACGCTCGAAGCAGCAGAGAATGGACGCAGAGAACTTATGTTACCTTCTGGCGACCTATGAACACTACAACTAACAACAGCAGATGAAAGACACGTCGACTGTCTTATCTGGGTATTAGAACTGAGATAATATTCAGCTCTGAGAAAGAAGCTTCTTAATGAGATGACGTGAAGATGTGGAATAGAGATGAAGCTGTACTCTAAGATTATAGCCATCAGTCTTTCTCACCATCCACAGAAGAAGGGTGTAGATCGAAACACAAATCACGAGGAGACGGTAGACCTAGGAGAGAAACCGCAAGCGTGCAATAAGGAATGCCCAACCAACAGAGAAGTCGTACTACTAGTAGCTATTTAGACAGGAATAGATTTTCGCATATATTTTACCGGCGTTGCGGGTCAGAGAAACACACTGACAGTTAGTTATTAGCATAGTTAGCATAACCTAATAGTTAGTAGTTACCATGGTCTCTGAGAATCAAAAGTTCCTGACAACTCGAGAAAAATGATATTGTCATTTGTCAGCTTCGTCAACAATTGGTTTCTGGGGTTTACTGGACGAGATATGGAGCGAGGAGCATGCAGTCACGAATGAAAAGAGTGACATGGCTGAGGAGAGAGAAGGTCAAAAGATACAGATACTTAAATAAAACAGAGAGAAAGATAGGGAGAAAGACAGGAAAAGAGAGAGAAAGAGGATAGATAGAGATTTAGAAAGGGAGAGCTAGAAAGAGATAGCGAGATATAGAGAGTAGACAGTGCAGAAATAGAAAAAAAGAGAAAGAGGAGAGGGTAGAGATGAAGAGAGGAGAGAGTAGAGATAGAGAACTGCTCCGGATAGGGTACACAATGCAAAAATATATGTATTAAGGAAGACTCCCTGGAGAATCAAGGAGAGCCCCGAAATAGACAATGAGAATATGTAGCTCTATGAGCAAGTAATAATATCCAGAAGAGTGCGAAAAACAAAAGAAAACATAGTTTACATTAAAAACATTTATGTCAAAGGAAGTGAGAAGAAAAAAAGAAACAAAAGAGAGAAGGAAAGAGAGAGAGAGAGAGAGAGAGAGAGAGAGATCGAAAAAGAAAGTTTGAAGATAAAGAAATAAAGAGAGGATGTGTGAGAGAGGTGAGTGAAAGAGAGGAGAGACACAGAAAGAAACACAGAGGAAAAGAGATAGAGATCGAGTCGAACATTTCTAAGGGTGAAAAACGGGTGTAATAAGAAATCCTTGAGACTAACGCCGCTTCTCGTTCAAAACCAAGTTCACGCAACATTATATTGAAGTTTGAAATTTTATTACGCAAGTTATTTTGAAACATCACGTGTAAAACGTATGGAAGTCAGATGGATAGCACCCCTTTAAAGAGAATCAGATCCGTAGAATTAAAATGTTAATGCAATCGGAACATATGCGTCTCAAGATGCTAAATAATTCTTTATTATCTGGCATTTTTGTTTACACTCCTTCACTCAACTCCAAAACACATTTGACATAGGTAAACTGCACAACGGCAATTTTTAAAAAGTGCGACTCTTACCGACCGACCCTCTTCCTCAGTGAACTCGAAAGGAATTTTTCCGAGTTTTTTGAAGGTATAATTGGAAGAAAAACTCATTTATTTTTCTAATTGAAAAAAATCATTAGTCAGTCGTAACTCATCCGTGTCAAATTGAAAGTGTGAAAATTCAAACTACTCGGGTGATCGACGTTCAAAAAATTAATGCAAAAAAATCATTAGTCAGTCGTAACTCATCCGTGTCAAATTGAAAGTGTGAAAATTCAAACTACTCGGGTGATCGACGTTCAAAAAATTAATGCAAAAAAATCATTAGTCAGTCGTAACTCATCCGTGTCAAATTGAAAGTGTGAAAATTCAAACTACTCGGGTGATCGACGTTCAAAAAATTAATGCACATTCAATAAACTTCATACTTTACCCAAGGAACATCCAAGCCAAGAATTCAGGGGGTTTATCGTTTTAAATTCATAAGTGACCATATATTGGTTCGGACAGTGATGAAAAATGGAGAAAGGTCTTGCAAACGATTTACAGGACTAGCTAAACATTCCGCTCTATCGGTACGACCTGTAAGAACAATTGGCAGAAGATCCAATTGGGAGAAGATCCAACTTGTCATGAAGTAGTACCAGCGACCAAAATGGCTGCGGCCTTTGCTAGGCTTTCCAAAGAACATCATTCAAGACCCCACTCGACTGCTAAAGCGTCACCAAGAGCTCAAAAAGATCTGGACTGCGCTCTTTAGAGTGGAATCGAAGTTAGTTAATAAAAAAATCTACAAAAAAGCAGATAGAATCAAAAGGGTAACTACATAGTTCTGTAGAAATGGAAATTAGGGCGGGAAGAGACTAAAAACAGGCTTTCAAAAGCATGAGTTTGGGAAAGGTTTCAATCACAAAATTAGAGGATGAGGATGGGAATTTGGTATCATCCGTCAGGGAATATAGAGAAATGTTCATAATTTCTATAATAAGCTGTATCATGGAGATGAAGGAAGGGGTTACAACCCTGAGGGGGGAATTCGGAGATAATTGTAGAATATTGGGAAGTGAGGTGGTAGCACAATTTAGGAAGCTGAAAGACGGAAAGGCTCCAAGGAGAGATGGAATGAATATCCCCGAAATGCTGAAGTACGGTCAGGAATTCCCAGCACATTTTCTTACAGGGCTGTATAATCAAATAATGGAAGGTGCAATACCGGAGGGATTTGAGATCCCGTTATAAAGCTGCCACCTAAGGGATGAAATCTTTACAGAATACCGAACAGTCAGCCTAATCTCAATTGCTCAGAAGGTTTTTACTGGGCTCCTACATAGAAGATGCCAATTTTATTTTGAGAACGCGCTTTCTCCGTAGCAATCTGGATTCTGACCCGGTTTCTTGAATTCTGATTTCATCCAGAGGTTGTCTCTTGTGATCTCAAATTGTAAGGAGTACCAGCTGCCAATGTGTTTTTTCCTTGACATAAGGAAGGCATTTGACAGTGTTAATAACATGGCTGTGTTTTCTGCACTTGAGTCGCAGGGAATACACGAGCAAGTCATTATCTTTTTGCAGAGGCTGGGACTGGAAAATGGGAAAGAGTTATGGAGCGTTAGAATTCAACTTTTCACTTTGCAGAAAATTACTTTGCAAAGTGATAAGTTGAATTCTAACGCTCCATTAGAAATCGCAGTAGGTAGTGGGTGAGACAGGGAGATTGCTTGTATCCCAAGCTGATCACAGCGTTACTTGTGAGGGTAATCCGAAAGTTGAAATGGGAAAAGAAAGGTATAAATATCAATGGCCACTACCATATTCATTTACTATTTGCTAACGACGTTGTGTTGATTTCACACGAAACGAGGTTAATCCAATAAATGGTTCGGGATTTAGAAAAGGAACTAGGAGAAGTGGGATTTTTGCTAAACGGGGAAAACTGACAACTCGTCGAGAAAAATGGGTTGATGTAGTGGTGCGAGGCCAAGTGGTGAAGGTAGAGACCAAAACTGTTTATCTGGGATGTGAGATCAACATTGAAGGGTGGCAAAATGGGTAAGTGCAAAGGCGAATTAGGTCTAGTCGTTTTGCCTTTCATAAATATCATTCACTCTTTGTATAAAGGGGGGTCCCAATGTATATCAAACTTGAGTTGTTCACCTGCATTCACATACGGCTCAGACGTATTAGCCGTCAAAAAAGCCACTCTGAATAACTTGGCTGTTTCACAAAGGCACTTGGAAAGGTTAATGCTAGGGTTCACTCTTCCGATCATCGGTCGAACTAGTGGATGAGGGAACGGACACGACTAAAGTGTGTGCAGGAATTCATGAAGAAGAATTAGCACTGGTGCGCTCGAATTACAATCATACAGGAGGTGGGCCCAAATTGTGACTGAATGACACCCCAGAGGACCGAGACGTCGAAAGAGAAATCCTGGAAAGAGACCGAGAGACGACTTTTTGAGCTGCGTCGGAGCGGAGTTCTTGAGAGCTGTGCGAAACAAGAAGGAGTGGTTCGGAACAATGACGCTTAATGTTCATTGGTGTTGAAATAAAGCGATTGAGTTGAATTGAATCAAAAAATATTCAACCCATGCTTAGCGAGAAAAAAATACATATAAATAGTGAAGTGAATCATTAATGTGTGACACAATTCTAGAAAAAATTCCAGCAGGGCAGAACTCAGACAGGGAAAGTGCAAGATGCTGGGATTGGGTTTAATTCGTAGTCATTCAAGAATTCTCACGCAAAGCAAAATTATGCTTCACGTGATTCTAATGTTCAATTGTGAAGAGTATATCAGAGACAGCGAAAGAGATGATAAGAGAGAACCAGAGATGAATGGAGAGGGTTAGAGAGAACGAAAGTAAGAGATAGAGACAGATCATTATATGTTGAGAAAAGTTATCAAACGAGAGAGCAAAAAAAAGCGTTAAGAGACAAAAGCAGTGTAACCGGAGAACATTTTCACATGAGAATTGTTCCCGAATGGCAAAACCTAGTAAGAAAATCACCATTTTTGCTTCTTCTCAGAAAAAAGGTTTCCGGAGGAAAATTTTGACTTGAACCCATTCAGCCTCAAGGAACGGAGTAATGCAAATCAAATGGATTCAATCGTAAATGATAGACCTCGAAACACAGAACCAGTCCCCTTGTCTCTCGGCTTCCCTTTTTTTAACTGTCACTGTTACTCCAAATGTCATTCACCACTCTCCAACCTCTCGGCGGTTATACATCATATCACTCTTTTTCTTAAAAAAATTTTAACGAAAATCACCGCAAACTTTCTTTCAAAATATAACATCGAAGTGATGATTCTAATCAAAAACATAAGCGAAGTAACGGGGAAATTTATTCAAGTTAATTACTTAATAACTTGAGATTTTAGTTTAAAGACGAGGTTGACCTTGATAGAGAGCCTCATTCTTTTTCATGCAAGTACCTTTCATTCAAGGCGAAAAAGGGAACCGACGCGCAAAACAATCACTTCGAACTCTTTTCGGGACAACAATTATGGCCTGAGAGGCCAAGAGAACACTATAACAAACACAGCCTTTCATTGTAAGCCGTTAATCTCTCTGAGAGAACTCACCTTATGAGGCGAGGAATAAGACTGGAGGTTGAGCGAGGAGGAAGATGTAGACGCACATCCGGATCCGGAGACTCCCGAGCCAGAAATCGAGGATGGCAGGTCGTTGTAGTAAGTGCGACGGGTTATCTGCATATGAAAACTATGAATTCATCATTTATTATGACAATTCATTCATACACTAATTCAATTAAGTATGACATGTTATTCATTCAAAATAATACAAAAATTCAAAAACACATCTTCATTCATTCATTCATTCATTCATTCTTCCATCAAATTCTTGAAAAACCGACTGAGCAATTAAAGTTGCTCCCTACCACGTATATAGAACCCCGCTTTCGTAATAGCTGAACTCAAATCCGTGAAAGTAATCCAAGTTCATCAATGCATGTATGTACGTGCTATTCTTTCATGTGAATTGGAATAAATGATTGTAAAAACCAAGTTTACTCCATGAGATATCTCCCAATCACTCCCAACTTTGATGAATGAGTTAGTTAAACTTCAATTTTTGAAGATTAAATTTCTTTTTTTATATATACTTTAGTGACTCTTTACTGAAAATAGTCTCTTATAACTTTTCCTAATTCGACACCTTATCATATTTGCGAACTGTGGAATGGTCTGTGTTCGTATGAGTCATTTATAGTCCGATTGATTTAAAGGGTTTTCGGGAACATTGAAATAACCTTCTCTTGAGCAAAGTAGTTGCTCTCTCCCACTGGGGTAGGTAAAAGGAAGAAATATCCTTCTCGGACTTTTTGGAGTTCTCTGTTCTCGTCGTAGACACTCTGTGAAGCTTCACATTAGCTTCGTATAAAGAGAAATGATTCTCCGAACATTTATATCCGTTATTCGCTAGTTGAAAACGCTTTCTGAGTTTTTCTAAAACATTATTGAAATTAAATGAAAGCACTGAACAGTTTCCTGTTCATATAAGTCTACAATTTCAAGTTTTTCGAACAAAATTGCCGAAAACAGTGACAGTTGAATTCGAAGGCTCAAGCGTATTTTCAAAATGTTTGTTAAAAAATACAGAAAAAAATGGAAGTTAGCTAACAGGATTAGCTAGATACCTTTCAACGAATACTTATGGAGCGTTAGAATTCAACTTTTCACTTTGCTAACTGATTTTTTTTCTGCTAAATGATTTTCTGCTATCTGGTTTTTTTTAACGCTCCAATGTCTCACCACGAAAACATGGACTACGGTAAAAAGAAAGAACCTAAAATGTGTACAATTAGTGAGAGAAATATAACGTTCGAGACATGAGCAGCGATGTCTTTTTTTCTTGCAGCGAGAGAGTTCAAACGGGATATCGTTATGTTTCAAAAAACCAGATAGCAGAAAATCAGTTAGCAGAAAAAAAATCAGTTAGCAAAGTGAAAAGTTGAATTCTAACGCTCCATTAGTTACACATAGTACATATATAACTCCATTGGTAAAATAACCCAGAAGTAGAGCTAGTTCACGGCACGGAATCGAACTTTCTTCTTTCAACCAAAACTGCGCGTTACTCCTACACTACAAAATTCACATTGCTATTACCCGTGAAAGTGCCGTAGTCAGTTTCAGTTTAAAAAAAAAAGGAATGAGCTCGATACTAAGCGTACAAGTAGAGTAGTGCGCTGCAAGAGACGAGAAAGTGGGAAGGTCATGCAACCGAGCATCCTTTTCCTGCTGAAACTTAAAAAATTACTAATCGGGTCTCTGCTCGTGTTCAATTATTGATCAATGATAGTTTTAAAGAGTTAATTTTATCAGGAATTCGTATCCAAAACTACCAATTCATTTCAAAATAAAAAAGAAGAAACGTTTTAAATAGTAAATAAACAAAAGGTTTTTTTGTTACTCAATCACATTGTTACCAAATATTTAATGATTCCGAAGAATGGTTAACATTTTAAAAGTACTATCAGATTTATTGTGTATCAGAGAAACTTTGTTGTAAAACATATGATTTGTATGACAAATCTACAAACTCTCAATTGAACTGATTCATATGTCGTGTGATTGACTCGAGATTGAGATACATATATGGTTGTCGACTATGAGCGAATTTAATATTTAATAATTATGAATATACATATAACTAACGGCATGTCACCCGGCAAAATTTGAACTTCGTATGCACTCAGCGTCAGGCGATCGTGCTTGTTTTCGTTCCCGATTTTGCTGAAGTAAGTGTATTCATATTTTTTTTAATGCGTTCTTTTCTATTACTCGTTACATGAATTCGAAAATGCCCATTTTGAATCAAAATAACAAAGACAATAGAAGAAAATATAAAGAAAATAAAGTACAAAAAAAGTCGTCTGAAAATCAAGATCATTTTTTAGGTGAGATCATTCCCTTCCTATTGAAAAAATTCTATGACTATCGTTTCTCAAAGGAATTGGATGTTTGTTCTCAAATCAGTTAAACAGACAATTCAACTAGAAGTTCTTTGTTGACAACTAATACATTTGAAAGGCATCAGTTTCTCATGTCAATTACATATAATTAGTAGTTTCTCGCAAAGTTAGGTTATGGCATGAGAACGGTGTGTTTAACTATACATATGTGATGGGAGGCACTTTGGACGAAATCCCTGGCAGATCTACCCAATATAGTGGTTAAAGCTAGTCGGTAGTAATTGCACGTCTCTTATTCTCCGCCCTGATACAGACGCAAACAGTGATCTGCTAGTGTTTCTTTTAGGTTCAGCATGTATCTAAAATCGAAGAAAATAGAGTCTTTCGTGAACGGGTTGAGAAGAAAAGTAGGACTTCATTTGAGTCAGTAACGACAATCGAATTTCAAGAAACAGAGCGATAGAAGTACATATAAATACGTAGAGAGCCATAAGATTGAAACTGTCTACGTTCATTTCTTCTGAAAAGGGCGTTCCTATCTGACAAAAAAGGCGGTTACAACAAACCTTCAATTCTCCTGAGAAAGGTGGTCCTATCAAGCACGAAAGGCGATCACAAAAAAATTGAAATCGACTAACAATCGAAGGAGTTGGTTGAATTCGGGGTCGTCACAGCGGGGCAGAGTCTCGGTGTGGTAGTGCTGTCTGCTGAGAAGTCGCCGGTTGCAGACTCTCTTTCTGCTGCTCTCCCCCTGGTGCTCTCCGCGGGCCCGATGCAATAGCTCCACCTGGAAAACATTGAACTCATCTTTGTTTAAGTCTTCACCAGACACAAAAAAAGCGTTTTAATAAAAACTACATACTTCAAAAGTATTTGCTGTCTACACAATGAAAGTATGCTAAATGTACTCAATTTTAATATTTTATTATTTTATATCATCTTTTTCAAATTTTAACTTTTGATATTTATAAAGAAATTTTCTTTGTTTGTGACTTTGGCGAAGGGCCTTTTTTCCCGAAAGACGTTCCCAGAGGGCCTTTTTCAAGGAGAGCGCTTCATAATCAAAATTTTTCCCGATGCCTTTCTTCCAGAATGGCTCGGATAAATGATTCACACAATACGATTTGTATGTGTGCTTTTGCCGTATGGAGTAATCGAGATAATAAGTGTATATAGAGCAACCTAAGTCAACCGGGTTTGCAGATTGTATAACTGCCAAGAAAAGGAAGAGAGCCACGAAGGCATACTTTCCAAAGTATCCCATTCATTCATTGATTGTATGCCCTTTCTAGCATACTTTCATACTTACGCGCAGGAATACTTTCAAATTGTTACTATTCATAAATCATATGTATGCTTTTTTAGCATACTTTCCCAAACCCATCCTTTTTTGTGTGAGCAATTTTATTTTCTCAATGCGCTTTGGAGCTTGAATATGATCAGTTGCAAGCTCTTTCTTACCACCCAAGGGTGTAGATCAATTAAGACTAATTATGAGAGAAACGCACACTTTGGAAAGACCGAAAGCGTGGGGTTAAAATTAGAGAACATTCCGAGACAAAGCGAGGACTCTGCATTGTCATTTCGATAAGGCTCACCTTGTTAATAAAGTTTCGAGAGTGTGATAAAAGAGCAGTTCAATCAAAGTGTGGAACTGACTCTGATGTATGTAGTCTTCTGTGGTAACGAAGGCTCGTTGAAGTACACAGCATTCCGAATGAACAGCTCTATTTGACGATGGCCGATGGCGATCGAGAGATATACGACTCCTCAAAAGAATGTATCAATCGTGCTTATAGCATGTAGGACTTTTGCATAAAAATTAATTACCTTTTATCTGTTTACAAATAAAATTGCAATAAGATTGGCGTCGTATGAAAAAAAAAACTGATCGAAAATATAAAAAAATCAATGCATTTTATGGAAACGGTAAAGTTCAGTGAGTTCTAGTTGAATTTTTTAGTGTCGCCTTCGATGCTACCACAACACACAATTTCACAACATCTTAGGAACCAGTTCATCCTGACCGGTATCGAGCGCGTCCTCAGGTTGTGCATAGAGGGATGTCTTTATGCACAAGCGCATTGGAGATAGCGGGCTTGCCCGTCGCGTACCAAAATTGGATAGTACAGTGTACATACATATAGTTCGTCAAAAGAGGGCGATGGAGGACTGGCCTGGGCATGCCATCGGATAAAACATAAGCCGATACTCCGCTATACTTTGTAATGGTGCCAGTAAAATAGCCTCTTGCCCTTCTTCGGTTAACGAATCGGTATCGCGAAGTAAATCGTCGACTGCGTTGCGAGTGTAGACGGAAAAATTTCTCCGGACTCAAAAGGGTCCTCAACAAAGTTTTGCAAAGGACTCCTCTTGACAGGACCTATGGGCAAGCAACAACAAACAACAATAACACTTTTTTCAGTAAGTTTTTCTAAAAGATTCATTTGAGCTTGTTTACTCAGTTTTGAATGCAGTTAGAAACAACCCTATTTCTGGCACGACTAACAGGTATGTTCATGACCAAATATAACGCCAAAAAATCTATTGAAAAAGTACCTTCTGTCTGATATTGCCGAGCCAATTGAGATGGCAGCCCGAACATGGTTGGTTTATACACGCGACGTGGGCAAGAATTGCTGCGCACAGAAGATGCCACGGATAAGTATTGATTAGAAGAGTATTGATTGCTCTCGTATTGCTCCGTCGACATAGAGGAGAGTTGCTGAAAAGTTTCTTCTTGACCAGAAGACTGTAGGAACTCCAGAAGGAGTATGTTAAGTATTAACATACAGATAGTTTTTGTTATATTGATTGAGTTTTCATTTGCATAGTACATAGCACTTTATATGAAACCTATTCGCGAACTTATGTGCTCTTCCGTTCGTTTGTTGATAAAATTTCTCTGTTTCTTTCACTTCCTTCCTTTATCTTCGCAGACAGTAACTGTCTCTCTACTAAGCGTATTAGCCTCCTCAACATTAGCCTTTTTGATCTACACGCTTTTTGTGTGGTTGTCAATCTACCGAAGAAAGTCAATTTACATCAGAGTTGTCGTAGTTGAGCAGAGCAGCCCTCTTCCGTTTCTCGTCCTTGATAACTTCATCGTAAGAGTGCATCTGAAGACCCTGCTTCAGGCGCATCCCACGCGGAGTGCGTGGGTTCGTCTGAGGTATGCCCTGCGAAAACATTCTTCCGTCATGCCAATTCTGAGCGGTCGGTTTTTTACGCCTTTCGTGCAAACATATCTTCTGGCACTAAACGACTTCCAAAAGGATTTCGAGACGTTGTCGCTAGTGGTGTTTGTCCAATAGGATCGCCTTTCTTACGCAATTTCAAGGTAGACATAACATCTTTTTTTGCATTTATAATTCTCTAGTTCTGTTTCTCTATGGTTTGAGCTACTTTTTCTTGTCTACTTAATAATTGGGCTCTTATATTCTCACGGGATACCCAAGACGCATACATTGGAATACTAGACGGAAAATTGGCTTTAAACGCTCCGGTTTCGAAAATTTTCTTCATAGGTGATCATTTTGAGCACCGGAGACTCCTTTCTTCAAAGAAAAAAAAAATTTTTACAAAAAATTAATTTTTACTTAAAAAATTATTTTTACATCAATAATTATTTTACATCAAAAAATTATTTTTACATAAAAAAATTATTTTTACATCAAAAAATTATTTTTAAATAAAAAACGCTTATGCCCTAAAAATAACGCTAACGAGGCCGTACGGCTTAGGCTAACGAGACCCAACAAAAACATCAACAAAAAAATTCCACTCTGCACTGTCTGGCGTCTAGTATGCGCGTGAGGATATAAGAGCCAATATTTGATATGCCACCTGAAAGCCGTGTTGATACGATAATTTTGAAAATTCTTTCTAGTCTACTAAAATTTAAAATTATTCAAAAAATAACGCTTCATCCCTGAAATTTTTCATTTTGAAAAGTTTTTTGTGAACACTGAATAAATTGAATTGATCAATACGAGTATACACAATTTCTTTTTTTTTCTTAAAAAAATTGATGCCTATCCTACATCTAATGTTCTCAGATTATAACATATTGAATTGGGCAGACAGACGTTGAATCAATTTTGACCAAATGTCTCCAAAGACTAAAGGAAGTGAAGAGGAGGATCACTTGATCAAGCTCGCAACAGCTAAGGAACCAGGCTATTACTTACCCTTCAGAAGCATGTAAATCAGAAAGACTAGTGAGAAGGAAACGGCATTTTTTGGAGATCACCAAGTGCGTGCGATGATATTATAAATCGAAAATTACTCACAGAGAATTCGCATCACTTGCTCATTAGGAAGCGTACGGATTTTCAGTTAGACGACACGATTTAGCTTAGTCCTAATTTAGATTTGATCAGTTTCAGATTTATATATCACCGAAAAGAACCTTGAACACGGGGGCACCAATAAGGGAAGAAGTGTGCTTTGGTCGCCATTCCTTCATCTCGGAGGATAACTGCAGAGGCGGAGGCATCTCCTGATACATATTAAATTTAACTTCACCAAAAAAACTTAATTAGGATATGTGCAACATAGCCATTCTCAAGTATGAATAGTCATACTTGAATATTAAAAGAGTGTGAATATCTGATAGGTCTTTGTGGCAAATCGCTCTTCTCTATTATTACTCGGCTATGGGACCTTGCTCCATAATCCTATCTCTGCATCACATCTTATAAGCCAGAGAATGCTTTCGCATGGGGCACTATAAATACGCCCCTTCGCTCGTCATAGAGGAGAGGAGAGACCGGGCCCGGTCGCTCATCCCCACCCCATATTATCTGTCTGTGCTCCTGTTTCGTAGTATTGATGCTGAGTAAATTGCTCGAATAATGTGTAACGTGATCATGGCTTCCGGCGTAATTGTTCTACCGTAATGTAACTTCTATCGTTCTATCGTAGTCGCTTCAGATGCTCTATAATGTAATCGTACTTGTTGTCCATCTATAATGTCTAAACCCAATAAACTTGTCGACCTTCATGTTCGTGTTTGGGGTCGCAAGACGGGGGACACCACACCAAAACCCGCGGACTCTCACTGGTAGCAGCGAGTGGTTCTTATTTAGAGAGCCGCGGGGAAGGTTTGTTGTCCCGTCTTGATGCCCGTATAACTCTCTTTTATTTTCTACATTATAACAAGTTAAGGGTGGGCAATTGGGAAAATGTGAGCGCCGTCGTTTCGTGTGTGTATGTGTTGTTGTTGATGTGAATTTATGTTGTCCGCGAAGTTGAAGTCCGCGTTGCGAATGAATGCCCTAGGGAAAACGTACTAGGAAGACCGGTGAATTTGTGTAATGCCCTAGGGAAAACGTACTAGGAAGACCGGTGGATTTGTGTAATGTTATAGGGAAAACGTACTAGGAAGACCGGTGGATTTGTGTAATACCCTAGTGAAAACGTACTAGGAAGACCAGTGGATTTGTGTAATGCCCTAGGGAAAACGTACTAGGAAGACCAGTAGATTTGTGTAATGCCCTAGGGAAAACGTACTAGGGAGACCAGTGGATTTGTGTAATTCCCTAGTGAAAACGTACTAGGAAGACCAGTGGATTTGTGTAATGCCCTAGGGAAAACGTACTAGGAAGACCAGTGGATTTGTGTAATACCCTAGTGAAAACGTACTAGGAAGACCAGTGGATTTGTGTAATGCCCTAGGGAAAACGTACTAGGAAGACCGGTGAATTTGTGTAATGCCCTAGGGAAAACGTACTAGGAAGACCGGTGGATTTGTGTAATGTTATAGGGAAAACGTACTAGGAAGACCGGTGGATTTGTGTAATACCCTAGTGAAAACGTACTAGGAAGACCAGTGGATTTGTGTAATGCCCTAGGGAAAACGTACTAGGAAGACCAGTAGATTTGTGTAATGCCCTAGGGAAAACGTACTAGGGAGACCAGTGGATTTGTGTAATTCCCTAGTGAAAACGTACTAGGAAGACCAGTGGATTTGTGTAATGCCCTAGGGAAAACGTACTAGGAAGACCAGTGGATTTGTGTAATACCCTAGTGAAAACGTCCTAGGAAGACCAGTGGATTTGTGTAATGCCCTAGGGAAAACGTACTAGGAAGACCGGTGGATTTGTGTAATACCCTAGTGAAAACGTACTAGGAAGACCAGTGGATTTGTGTAATGCCCTAGGGAAAACGTACTAGGAAGACCAGTAGATTTGTGTAATGCCCTAGGGAAAACGTACTAGGGAGACCGGTGGATTTGTGTAATTCCCTAGTGAAAACGTACTAGGAAGACCAGTGGATTTGTGTAATGCCCTAGGGAAAACGTACTAGGGAGACCGGTGGATTTGTGTAATTCCCTAGTGAAAACGTACTAGGAAGACCAGTAGATTTGTGTAATGCCCTAGGGAAAACGTACTAGGGAGACCGGTGGATTTGTGTAATACCCTAGTGAAAACGTACTAGGAAGACCAGTGGATTTGTGTAATGCCCTAGGGAAAACGTACTAGGAAGACCAGTGGATTTGTGTAATGCCCTAGGGAAAACGTACTAGGGAGACCGGTGGATTTGTGTAATGCCCTAGTGAAAACGTTCTAGGAAGACCAGTGGATTTGTGTAATGCCCTAGGGAAAACGTACTAGGAAGACCAGTGGATTTGTGTAATGCCCTAGGTAAAACGTACTAGGACGACCGGTGGATTTGTGTAATGTTCTAGGGAAAACGTACTAGGAAGACCGGTGGATTTGTGTAAAAACCTAGTGAAAACGTACTAGGAAGACCAGTGGATTTGTGTAATGTTCTATGGAAAACGTACTAGGAAGACCGGTGGATTTGTGTAATGTTCTAGGGAAAACGTACTAGGAAGACCGGTGGATTTTTGTAATACCCTAGGGAAAACGTACTAGGAAGACCGGTGGATTTGTGTAATGCCTTAGGGAAAACTTACTAAGAAGACCGGTGAGTTTGAAGTAAAATCCTAGGATTACGTACTAGGTTGGCCAGTTAACGCGTTATAGGACGTTATATATTTGGATAAAATTCAAGGTAACAAAAAAAAGGAGAAGCAAAGCGAGAACAGAGGGTCCTCGTGTTGATCGCAGGAGGCGACGCCCGATGACCCACTTCGGGAGGCGCCACTCCGAGTTTATAATAACCAAAGTTTAAGGTTTAGAGAAAAAAGGGGAGGAGAGAACAAGTGAGAAAGGAGAAACAAAAGGATGTTTGCCAAACAAAAAGGGTGGAACGAGAATGTTAAAAAAAGAAATTTATAAGAAAAAAAGAGAAGAAGAAGAAAGAAATAAGAGAGGGTAGCGAAATGGGGAAAAGAGAGAGAATGAAGATGATACCGGGTTCTTTGGAGGATCAAGTAGCAGGCAGCAGCGTACACAATGTACTCCAAATGGTAAGTCCAGTTTATTCTATCGTGTTTGTGGCGCAAATCTGTTTATGTCTCAGAGAGACCCGTATCAATTTCAGAGGTCATAAGCATATGGTTGCGCGGCTTTTAACACTGTTGTTTGGGCTGTTTGGCCAATTAAGAAAAAAAGAGAGAAAGAGAAGAGGAGATACCGTGCTCGGTCGCTCACCCCCACCCCGTATTATCTGTGCTCGTGTTTCGTAGTATTGATGCTAAGTAATTTTCTCAAATAATGTGCAACGTGATCATCGCTTCCACCGTAATCTTTCTATCGTAATGTAGCTTCTATCGTTCTATCGTAGTCACTTCAGATGCTCTATAATGTAATCGTACTTGGTGTCCATGTATAATGTCTTGAGGCAATAAACTTGTCAACCTTCATGTTCGTGTTACAGGGGACACCACACCAAAACCCGCGGACTTTGGCCAATTAAATTCAATTAACTCACTAGAGTATATGTAGTAATACACATACAGTATGAATAACCATGCAAATAAAGTATCAATAGTCAATAGTCATTGTATCATTCATTTAAAAAAAAAACTTTTTTTGTTTGTAATTGCGTGATGAGGATCATCCTAAAATTCAAGGTCTAATTTAGGTTTCACGGCAGAATTCCCCTCGTAGCCAACTTAGAGAGCTGTTGCAACGAGACGCTATTTTAATAGTGTAATAGTCGTCGGCTTCCGATCATGTTTCCATGTCAAATTCTTACATTCTTGTATAACATATGATCAAAAACTACAGGGTGGTTCATAAATAGTGTTACAAATGTTTGAGAACATTTCCTGAGGAAGTGACCGCACGTAGCGGTCACTTTTCTTGTTTTTTCCGATTCCCCGTAATTTTTTATACGTGTCAAGTGAGTTTCGATTGAATCCATCGATGTTTAGGGTAATGACAGCGTCGAATCGCTTGCGAACTGCGATCATTCGCCTACACACTCTTGGCCACGCCCCTGCTCGCATTGCTGAAACGCTTCGCCTGCCTCGCATGACAGTGTATCGAGCGATCAAACGATTCGAGGAGCTTGGCACATCTTTGGACCGTCCAAGGCGAGGTCGTCCTCGCACTGCTCGCACGACACAACTCATCGAAACCGTTCGGAGTCGGATCAACCGAAATGCACGACGAAGCATCAGACAGATGGCGCAGCAGCTCCCGATGAGCCGAACTTCATTGGGACGAATAGTCACGGAGGAGCTGGGACTCATGTCGTATCGTACACGGAAGGCCGCTTTTCTGTCAGCTCGCAACAAGTCGGAAAGAGTCAAAAGATGTCGCGACCTTCTTCGTCGTACGCAACAAGGCGAACATTTCAATATGGTGTTCTCTGACGAAAAGCTGTTCACCGTGGAAGAAGTCCACAACTCCCAAAACGTCAGAGTGCTTGCGAAGGACGCAGAGCAAGCCGATAGCAAGGGTAGAACGGTCCAACGCAGTGCACATCCAACTCAAGTCATGGTCTGGGCGGGGATCTGCGCAACAGGAAAAACACCGCTTGTTTTCGTCGAGAAAGGCGTCAAGATCGACACGGAATACTATCTGAAACATGTTCTGCAAGACGTGCTCCATCCATGGTCTCAATCGCATTTCAATCAGAGGACATGGACCTTTCAACAAGACTCAGCACCAGCCCACAAAGCTAAAAAGGTTCAAACGTGGTGCAAGGAAAATTTTCCCGGCTTCATCACAACAGCAGAATGGCCGGCCTCATCACCCGACCTGAACCCGCTCGATTATTCCGTTTGGGCCTACTTGGAGTCCAAGGTAAACTCTCGCTCCCACCCAAATATTGATTCCCTGAAGAATGCCCTTCAGGCAGAATGGGACAACATCGGAGTCGAATACCTTCGTACAGTGGTGGAGGCGTTCCCAAAGAGACTTCGAGCTGTAGTTCGGGCAAAAGGAGATCGTTTGAGCTGAACTTTTGCGTGAATGTTGACATTTATGTTGTTGATAAAATATGTTAATTTGAGATGATTTTCTCTGTTTTGAAAAAAGGTATAACAATTCAGATTTGTAACACTATTTATGGACCACCCTGTAACACAACGAAAAAAGCTACATAACGGGGCGTGATAGAACCCTGCCATAACTATTTCTCTGTTTAAAAGTATGAGTGAAGAAGCGTATATTCACACGCCACTGACTTATACATCAGCGTATATTCACACGCCACTGACTTATACATCAGCGTATATTCACACGCCATTGACTTATACATCAGCGTATATTCACACGCCACTGACTTATACATCAGCGTATATTCACACGCCATTGACTTATACATCAGCGTATATTCACACGCCATTGACTTATACATCAGCGTATATTCACACGCCATTGACTTATACATCAGCGTATATTCACACGCCATTGACTTATACATCAGCGTATATTCACACGCCATTGACTTATACATCAGCGTATATTCACACGCCATTGACTTATACATCAGCGTATATTCACACGCCATTGACTTATACATCAGCGTATATTCACACGCCATTGACTTATACATCAGCGTATATTCACACGCCATTGACTTATACATCAGCGTATATTCACACGCCATTGACTTATACATCAGCGTATATTCACACGCCATTGACTTATACATCAGCGTATATTCACACGCCATTGACTTATACATCAGCGTATATTCACACGCCATTGACTTATACATCAGCGTATATTCACACGCCATTGACTTATACATCAGCGTATATTCACACGCCATTGACTTATACATCAGCGTATATTCACACGCCATTGACTTATACATCAGCGTATATTCACACGCCATTGACTTATACATCAGCGTATATTCACACGCCATTGACTTATACATCAGCGTATATTCACACGCCATTGACTTATACATCAGCGTATATTCACACGCCATTGACTTATACATCAGCGTATATTCACACGCCATTGACTTATACATCAGCGTATATTCACACGCCATTGACTTATACATCAGCGTATATTCACACGCCACTGACTTATACATCAGCGTATATTCACACGCCATTGACTTATACATCAGCGTATATTCACACGCCATTGACTTATACATCAGCGTATATTCACACGCCATTGACTTATACATCAGCGTATATTCACACGCCACTGACTTATACATCAGCGTATATTCACACGCCATTGACTTATACATCAGCGTATATTCACACGCCATTGACTTATACATCAGCGTATATTCACACGCCATTGACTTATACATCAGCGTATATTCACACGCCATTGACTTATACATCAGCGTATATTCACACGCCATTGACTTATACATCAGCGTATATTCACACGCCATTGACTTATACATCAGCGTATATTCACACGCCACTGACTTATACATCAGCGTATATTCACACGCCATTGACTTATACATCAGCGTATATTCACACGCCACTGACTTATACATCAGCGTATATTCACACGCCATTGACTTATACATCAGCGTATATTCACACGCCATTGACTTATACATCAGCGTATATTCACACGCCATTGACTTATACATCAGCGTATATTCACACGCCATTGACTTATACATCAGCGTATATTCACACGCCATTGACTTATACATCAGCGTATATTCACACGCCATTGACTTATACATCAGCGTATATTCACACGCCATTGACTTATACATCAGCGTATATTCACACGCCATTGACTTATACATCAGCGTATATTCACACGCCACTGACTTATACATCAGCGTATATTCACACGCCATTGACTTATACATCAGCGTATATTCACACGCCATTGACTTATACATCAGCGTATATTCACACGCCATTGACTTATACATCAGCGTATATTCACACGCCATTGACTTATACATCAGCGTATATTCACACGCCATTGACTTATACATCAGCGTATATTCACACGCCATTGACTTATACATCAGCGTATATTCACACGCCACTGACTTATACATCAGCGTATATTCACACGCCATTGACTTATACATCAGCGTATATTCACACGCCACTGACTTATACATCAGCGTATATTCGCACGCCATTGACTTATACATCAGCGTATATTCACACGCCACTGACTTATACATCAGCGTCAAAGCTATCAAACAGTGCAAGTGAGCCTTTTCTTTCACAAAATTATTTCTTAAACTCTTCTAGATTGATACAATTATGTCTTGTGTTCACTGCAATTCGCAGTAATCGAGTTTCGCAAAATGAGTTTGAGTTAAATGAGGTTGAAAAGCTAAGCGGTGAGCCAAACTTTTTGAGGCCAAAACCACCATAGCCTATTCCATATACTGAGCTTCCTCATATTTAATCTCGTCTCTGTCAATCATGTGCGTAAATGATTCAAGCAAGCTTTCTTAAATGATGAAGCTATCATTCAACAAATTTTATCTTTTCTTAACATCAACTGTTACGTACAATCGGTAAGAAC
Organism: Allodiplogaster pararmata; assembly: GCA_964056735.1. Lineage (NCBI taxonomy): Eukaryota > Metazoa > Nematoda > Chromadorea > Rhabditida > Diplogasteridae > Allodiplogaster > Allodiplogaster pararmata. Next base: position 38,854,464 of record OZ057408.1, on the reverse strand, counting down.
ACTCCAGAAAAAATTAGTAGAATACTAACTCGGAACAGCTGGCTCTCCGAATTGTCTGGGCGAATCGGCGAAATTTCCTTGAAAAAAGAACCTTGTTTACACCGGAAAGTTTGTTAACCGTGGAATATGTCGTAGCTTGAATGCGTAAGGCTGCCAATCATGAAGTTTCGCCGAATGTTTAAATTTAGGAATGCTGGTAACTCTCTAAAATTATCTCTGCTTCTTTTTCTCTTCCTCTCTATCTTTCTCTCTTCAGCTCTCACTCTTTCTTTCTGTTTCTCTCTCTTGCTCTAGCCTTCCCCTCTTTCTATCTCTCTCCTCTCTCTTTTAAAATATCACTCTGTCACTCTTTTACTTTCGCTTTCTCTCAAGCTCTCTCTCAATTTTTCACTCTTTAATCTCTTTCGCTCTCTGTCTCTCTCTCTGTGCCTCTAATTTCTCTCTCTCTCTCGTTCTCTCTCTCGTTCTCTCTCTCTCTCTCTCTCTCTCTCTCTCTCTCTCTCTCTCTCTCTCTCTCTCTCGCTCTCTCTCTCTCTCTCTCTATCAAGTACCTCGATCATGCTGAGCCCATGGAGTGCCCGAGTATCTCTCTTTTCCGGGACGGCATAGTGGTCTTCTTGCTCTTGCAGCTCTTGGAGGAACTCGTCCACTTCCTCCTCTTCTGCTGCTTGTCTCTGACGATAGTTCCGCCGCTCATCCAAGAGATCGTCATCGTTTGTCGTTCCTGAGTTGAAACTATTCATACGACAGAAGCCAGTCGACGGGACGGGTTCGAACTCGACTGTCTCTTTATTACCAGGAATGAATGCGTTACTGCCACACTACCCATTCAAAGTTTTCATCATGGAAATGAGCACGATTTGTGAAGTTTTTTCTCGAAAATATAGAAAACTTTTACAACTTAGGCACGATCGTGTATTCTATTTTTCTTGTTCTTTGTTCTGAACTCTGGTCATACTCGCAGTTTTCAGACAATTCTTGCCGTTTAACAAGACTCGGGAAGAACATGCATATACGGAGAAAACACATAGTTTTTGTCTTACTGTCTCAGAGCCTCGTGTAAATAACAGAAAAAAGGGGTTTTTCGTATGAAACATAGTATTAGTATTGTATCCACCACGTGATTCTTTCCGCGTAATAAAAAGTTCAAAGTTCAAAGTATTACTGTAGATCCCTTGGACAGTTATTAACATCAATAGTTCAAACTTGTGACAAGAAAAATAGCGAGGTTCCTTTTATTATATTTCATATTACTTCAAAAGCCTCAAGAGAAAAAACAAAGCCTTACTTCAAAAGCAAAAAAGCGTCCACTTGGGCCTATCCTCATCGAATCTACTTTGAGCCTGTCTCACTTAATATTTCTCTTGCGGTTTTGTATGAGATTACGCGTACAAAAAAGTCAGTTGTAACAATTTTCCGGAAAGAAACCTGTCAGATCCTCGGTGTCATTGGTGGAAGAAGATATGACGGAGAAGCGACGATCAGCTGAAATGGCGCCCCTCTGGAGTCTCTCCCGCATAGTCAGACCACACGCTGGTCGTCTGCATCGGAAAGTTTAATACTATGGTTAAACCACCACAGTGACGAAAGCTTTTCCACGGTGCAGGATCGAACCCAGCACTCTCAACTTCTCCGAGCGGTTCACTAATTACACTACCGAGGGACACATTGCTGATCCGTCTCATAATGCTTCATGAAAGGCTCAGAGGCTTTGTTCTATGATTCAAGCATGCTCACAATTGAATTTGCTTCGATGAATTGATGGTAGGTTTTGAAAATGTCTTGAAATTCTGAAAAAATGATTGAAAGTCAATTTTATACACATAGTATTGTAGTAAACGGAAACTTTTTGAGCTTAAACTTTTGAAAAATTGCATTTAATTAATCCCAAATGTCAAAAATTTTTGGGCATTAACCATAAGTGAAGATGTTATTAAACTTTGTTTACAAAAATTTATCACAGACACTAGCGCGCGTTCCATAAAAACTCAAAACTTCTAATAATAAGGCAATGCCAATTCCCTGTCTAGAAGGTGTATTCAGTGAAGTGTCAAGTCTTTTATGAAAACACTTCGAATCTATGCCCTATAAAAATATAGTGCGTAGAGTGAAAAATGTAAGGGTTTACTTTGATAAAACCTTCCAGTCTACTCGAACCTTTTATGCTTTCTATACGAAGATTCTCGGATAGCGAAAAACGTGTTTTCCTAAATTTAAATAAGAAACAAAGCGAAAAAAAAAAAGGAAAAAAACCAAGATTTCTAGGATCAGGACCAAGATTATGAGGAGACCAAGATGCTAGGAACAAGGTTAAAACTCTAGGAACAAGACTTGCAGTATAAGAGCAGTTTCAAGATTTAAGAATAAGCTTAAGATGTTCTAGATTGATTCAGGTTTCAGTCAAGGTAAGTGTGACCTCGGAGCAAGCGGAGGTCGTCCCCCAACCAACTGCCAGGATGTCGTGATGGTTACAGATTCCGAGCAAAACGCCGAATATGAGAACTCAGAATGGCAGGCCAGCATTGTTGGAGGTCTTTAAACTAGCGGGGGGTCCACCGCTGAGAAGGGTTCTTTGCGGGAATCGTTAACGATAAGGTCTTCTTGATTAGGGATTTTTAAGGGGTCTTTGTTGAAAAGGATAGCCCGGGGCCCTTCGTGGGAACGGATGTCAGAGGGGTCTTCGTAGAAACGAATATCAAATGAGTCTTCGTGGTATGCGTATCAACTCAGGCTTCCTTGAAACGGTGCGTGTAACAAGGATAGAGAGTCTCCTCCGACACCGCTTTCAGGGAAAGGGTTGAATACTGATGGGTGAGGAGTATAGCCTATGAGATGAGAAAGACATTATCCGTGTTGTCTGGTTGTCTAACATACCTTCTTTAGTTCCGCCTACTCTGCTTCAACTTTATGTTTTGCGTTCTCTATCTCTCGCTTACTTTCTCTATCTCTCTTTTCTGTCTCTTTGACGTTCTCTTTTCTGGCTTAATCTCTTCTCTCTTTCTATTTATCTCTCTCTCTCTCCCCCTCTCTCTCTCAGCCCCTTCCCACCTCTCGATCCCTCTCTGTCCCCAGACGCGACCACCTTAGATTTACAGCCCCTAACCACCTATCATCATCATAACTCACCATCTTCACAATCTCTTTGAGGTTTCTTTCATCTAACCCCTTACTTTCCAATCTCGCTCTCTCCATCTTCTGTGACCATCTCTTAGTCTTACGCTCCTTGACACTCTGCTAGATTTCATTTCATTTCAAAACAAAACGAGTCGTCAATTTGATACATTCAACGTGAAAGGATACACATCGCAATGAAGACTAGAGATCTTTTCAGTAAAACTCAGCGAACCGCACTTAAAGACCCAAAGGCTGTCGGTTGAGACAATGAGAGGTGAAGAAGGTTAGGGTTGATAACTGATAGCTAAGCGCTAAGGTTAACGAGGTTACGACAAATTTATTATTGTATCGTTAATATTGCTATTCAATTAATTTTTGAGCATTAACAAAAGTAAAGGAATCACAAGAAACATCAAGTTTTAAAATAACAACTTTAGCCGTACACGAGATGGAATCAAATGTGTTAAATAAATTTTTTAAAAAACATTCTTTAGTTTTAGAAATTAAAACGATAACGATGTTAGAAAATGTCATGTTTTGACAACGAAAAATAGGCATGATTGAAATTGAGCAAAACTCCTAGGAAGTATAGTTCTTCAAAAAAATTGATAGTGAGAAGAGCCCAAGGAACCATAAAAAGGCCGAAAAACCCTGGGATTAACAGCTTTTCTTAGGAAAAATCATATAAACAGAATACATATTGAAAGTAAAAGCTGACCGCGAGTCGATGTCGTACTGCTGGAGACGTTTTTTGAATGCTCTGCTGTCCGGGGACCTGCGGCACCGCTCCATCCTAGGCAGTCGGTCAACAGAACCGTAGCGGCGTATCTTAAGGCACTCAGTCTTCTGAAGAGTGAGTCTGGCTCAATATAGTCTTCTTCTGGCTCGATTTTTCGTTCTGATTCCGTTTGAGGTCGTCACCAATATTTTTATCTTCTTGTGTTACTAGCCAAGTGTTTTGTATAGCTGCCCACTTCTGGTAAATGTTGAAAATCTTTTGTAGGCGAAAATTGCTCAACTTATAAAAACTGCTTTAAGTCTTAATTTCAGAAGAGAGTCCAGAAGTGGGATAGGATGAATACTCCGTCTGATAACTCCCAGGCTGAGGTCTATACATATTTGTTTCATGTGTAGTATTGAGTTCTGGACACAAAGGTAACGAACAGGGAGTCTTCTTAATGGTTTCTGCAGTTGATTCAGGCCTCGCGAAGAAGCAGTCGAAGTTGAATACGTACTTTCCTCTTCGCCCTTCAACGGTTCCATCAACAAAGAGCTATCTATCAAGATCGTCTCAAAGAATATTCATCCAACTAGTCTTGAAAATTAAAAAAACTGGAGATAAGATTTTATATTCTCTATAACTTTCTCTCTTTTTCATCGGCCTCTCTCTGCTAAACGCATCGTTCCCTCAACATCAGTAACTTTGACCTACTTCTCTCTGCAATTGATAGAGAACATCCTGAATCAGAACAAAATGACAAACTTCTCCTTCATACTCCTGCTCGAGCCAATCTTCGTCGTAGAACTTCTCGTCCAACTCATTGTCTGAGCCGGAAGAGACCGAATCCAAATTGTGACTCTGTCAACCACCAGATATTTATAATATTTCGAAAGCTCTTTTATGAGCTTTTGTTCTCATATATCCTCTTGTCGACAGATATTGGGCAATCGAATCCATCAGAACACTTTATGGTTTCAAATACCCGAAGAGATATAAATAAAAATAAAATGTTCTCAGTAGTTTTGTGGTAACTTGCTCAATCTTGGTGAGAGAGAAAGAGAGAGAAAGAGAGAGAGAGAGAGAAAGAGGGAGAGAGAGAAAGAGAGAGAGAGAGAAAGAGAGAGAGGGAGAGAGAGAAAAAAAGAGAGAGAGTATATGTTCAATAACCGCCCCCCTGGACGGACTTTTGTTCGTGCGATAGTTACATATATCAGAAAGGAGTGTATCAAATTCTGTTCAATTTAAGTTCTTACCTTCAATCCAGCAAACAGATGCTGATGTGAGGAATAGTGCCTTTGATCACGAGATCGCCCTTGTCTCTTCGACATCTCAACAGAAAATATTTGAAAAATTAGTCGGCAAAAGCTTGGGAACATAAATATTCGGTGATCGTAAACCTCGAAGGTAAAAGCAAGCCAATGTTTATTCATTCATTCATTCTTCACTCCGGGTATATGTACATATACGATATTTGGGAACAGTTTTCATTAAAGATATGCGCATGGACATCCTTTCTTGTAGCGGTGTATGAGCAAATACCCTTCTATTCGTCGTGGCTGAGACTGATCGACTCACTTCTCGCTCTTTATTTCTATCGTAAAGAATGGAGGATTCCGGTCTCTAGCAAGAGTTGGTCACTTTGAGGCCTTAAAGTCCATACCATTACCAACACTGCAGTCTACATTGAACATTTTCATTCTTACTGTACTGTCCAGAAAAAAGTTCAATCCGTTTGATTTACATGTCCCATGACATCGAAAACAAACCGTTTGAATTGAATATCATGACAGATATATCTGGACATACTTTCTTTTAGCGGTGTATGCATGAGCGAACGTTAGCTTGAGTTAAAGGGTCGAACAAGTAAGAATCATTCATATCCTCATTTTATCGCTCAGCAATACATACAGTAAAAACAATTTTGTTGAGAAAGCTGAGACGAAAATAATGATAGACGTTGCCTTTGAGTAACCATCAAAGAAGAAAAAAGATTCGGTCACGATAAAATCTTATGAATTCGTCATGCTACATCATGAATTGCCACTGTTTAACTCTCATCCATCTCCATCCTTGATTCGGTTTCTTTTTATCGGTTCAAGGCTTGTTCTTTCAAATCTTTTCTTCGCTTATGTATCTATATCTCTCTACCAGGCGTCACTGCCTTAAAACTGTGTAACTGAGCATTTGAAGATTTATCTATATCTCTCTCTCGCTCTCTCTCTCTCTTCAAAAAGTTATTTATTCGATATCATGTTGTAAATATGAGTATTCCCTACTCCTCGTTGATCTCAAGCAACGGATTTTCATACCGAGCAGAGCAGCGGGTTGTTCCTAGAAACTTGTGCGAAAATCGTCTGGTGTGACGGGAACCGAACCCGTGACCTTTCGCATTTCCTCTCCTCACTTAGCTACACACGCACACATGATAATGCACATTTTAAGGCCCATACAACAATGTTGATATCCTCATCTTGATAACTTAACCACTCAAAGTGGAAAGCTTTCAGCGAAAACGAACTTCTGAGTTATTTCGTTAATTAATTTACCGTTGAATCTTATCAGTCCTATGAAGCTGTTGAGATTATTGGCTTCTGTCCAAGAATAGCTGCCATTCGTTTCTGACCTTGAGATTGTTTGCATGTATACAGTTATGTATAGCATCACTTGAATTTATATGTATGACACCCATGCTGTTACAAACTCTTTTACGTATGTAAGTGTGTAGTATGTTACTTCTAATCTATCTTTATCATCTAATCGCGTTCTTTATGGTTCTAAACCTCCGTGAATTACCTTTCACTTAAATTCTTTCGCATTCTCTTAGAATATCTTTTGACTGCCATCTCTCTCTCTCTCTCTCTCTCTCTCTCTCTCTCTCTCTCTCTCTCTCTCTCTCTCTCTCTCTCTCTCTCTCGTTCTATGCCACCGTCTCCACGCAATTCTCAGGCGTGAAACGCATAAACTTGTATTTGATTTAGAGTTCATATGTATAATGTGACTTCTTCGTGATGATGAATCAGCGAGATAAGGTTGAGAATATTACAAGAAGAAGGAAATCTAGGAAGAGTGACAGGTGCAAGATAAGCATACGCTCAAGAACTTGTTGAGGGGACCGCGAGAGTATGAGGGAGCGAGAAAGAAAGAAAAAAGAGAAAGAAACGAAGAGAACGACAGAGAGCAAGAAATAGAAAAAGAGGCAAAACTAAGAGAAAGGAAAAAATTATGAGAGAGAGAGAGATATGAGAGAGAGAGATATGTATATGCAGAGAGGAAGATTAAGACAGAAAGAAAGAGCAAAAGATAGAGATAAACAATTGAGCATTTGAAACATGAAAAGGCTGCGATGTGGTGAAAGCAACTCAAGAAGTCATCAGAAGAAGAGGGTGTTGGAACATTTCTATGAGAATCCCGGTCTTCTCCAACAATAAGAAACCATTCTGAGGGTAGGAAAGCGGACCAGAACAAACCATTCTCCTTTCATTCTTTAATTCAAAGAACCTCTTTTTCATCTTTTCTTTACAGGCTGCTCACATGAAGATGCTCGTTTGATGCAAGAACATCTTTATTCTTCTGGTTCAATCGATTTTATCGAATAAAACATAATTACATAATAATCACTCTCTGGGTTTAGTAAAAACTGGATGCGAGTAGCGATGAAACAATTGAGTTGATTCTTTTCTTCTAACATCGAAACGAACTAAGAGTTAACAGTAGGAGATGGTCCATAAGTTTTCCATGTCGTAAAACATTGATTTCTTCTTTGTTCTTCCTAGCGTTGTCCTGCGCTGGTCGAAGTCGGAGTGGGGTCGGCTGTATGACTTCTAGCTCTCCAGAATCTTCTCTCCATGGCGTCCTGAAGATGGGCAAGGCACAGGTCTTGGTTAAGCTTGTCTAGGAATCTAGTCCTGGGCTTCCTTCGCGGGCGGTTACCCGCGACCACCATCATGAGGGCATGTCGTGCAACGTCAGTGGTCTCTCTTCGCATTACGTGGCCTTACCAGCGTATTTTACCTCCACGCATCTTGTCCTGTATAGGAGCAACTCCAAGTCTTCCCCTAACAATGCTGTTGCGTAAGTGGTCGACTCCAGCGTAGCATATTCATATCGTTTGTGTGGAGGATGTTTTCAGTGGCTCGAGTCGTTGGCAAGGTCTCAGATGCGTAGAGAAGAACAGGGCGGATCGCTGTTTTGTACATCTTCCCTCTCAAATACGCATTTATCTTCCTATCACACAAGACACCTGTAGCTTCTCTCCATTTGATCCAGGTCACATTCACTCGTTGACGTGCTGCAGCTGTGGTAACTGTGTCTGAAGAGATGACCGATACGAGGTACTTGATGTTCGTAGTTTTAGGAAGAAATTCACCGTTGATGAGCACCGTGCCATCCGTTTGCTCTCCGACTTCCTGGTACTCGTGAAACATTGGTTTTTTAACCTAGAAAATTATTTGTCCTGACCTCAATTTATAGAAACAGGAAAGATGTAAAGAAAAAAAAATAGAATACAAGTTAGAAGAAAGTCAGAGGAAAAGGTATATGGAGAGAAAGGGTGAAAGGAAACAAAGAGACGAGGAGTGGTTTTAGGAAGTAAAAGCTGTTTGGTACTGAAGTAAAATCTTTATTCTGATCAAGAGTGCGAGCTATGCTGTTTTTTTACCAAAAAAGGGTGTAGATCAAACGACAGACTCATAAAAAAACCCTATAGAGTGTGATATATAATAGAGAATGCCATACATACAGAGAATCTGTATGACTAGCTGTTTTTGATAGCGCATAGCTCTCAATCGCAGTGCGGGTTGTGGAAAAACTCTGGCGCGAGCGCATTGAGATCTGTACCAAAGCCTAATTTAGGACATGCTACCTCCATTTTCTCTTCTTCTTAGAATAAATTACTCGGGATTCTTTCTCTTGCATTAATACTTCAGATCCGCATCCCAATGCGGAAATGAGGGTGAGGAGTGGGACGCAACTCTGCTTAGGGAATTACATGAGAACAGTAGAACAAAGAAGAGCCGATTGAGAATGAAGAAGAAGTAAGAATGAGGGAGGGATGGAGAATAGGGAAGACCAGGAGTAGAGGGCAAGACATAAAAGAAAAAAGGGTAGATGAGAAAACAAAGATAGTACATATAACTCCTGAAAAAAGAAAGAGAAAGGAAGAGAGTAAGATAGAGAAAAAGACAGAGAAAAAGAGAAAGAGACGAACAAGAAAGAGATACGAAGGGAGAAAATAGAGAGAGACCAAGGGAGAGAGATGAAGGCTGAAAGAGAGACAAAGAGAAAGAGGGAGGGAAAAACGAAGAGTATGAAAAAAAGAGTGAGAGAAAAACAAAGACCAAAAGACAGATAAAAGTAACAGTTGCAGATACATATTATTATAGAAAAAGGTAAAAGAGGTGATAAAATTTAATTTATATACATATTAGATATCACTGCTGAAAATATAATGTAGCAGAAGTCTGTTTCGCCCCAACTCAGACAGACTTCTGCTCTCTCTGGGTGGGGCTCATCAGTGATATATCGACAGGAAAATAATAAAGGAATATAAATGAATTTTTGCGAAATTGTAATCTAAATAGAAAGCAGAGAGTGTACGAATTGCGTAAAAACTTTGTCATCAAAAAAAGAACCGTCATAAAAATGGAAGACCAAACGTGCAAGATGCGAAAGGATATTTTTTTGTTAAAACGGTATTAATCTTTGACAAACAAGAAATTACAAAGGAGATAATAAGATAATAGCACATGTGTAACTGTTGAACCTTTGCTTCTTCGATTAAGTTTTTGGTAATGACTATTCCCATATCGAATTCATAATATAACATCAATGATATCTTTCTTACCCTTCTCCGGGTGAATTCTATGCATAAGTTTACCTGTTTACCTGCTCAAGTTATGACTTCTCCTAACTCTAAAGTGTTCAAAAAGAGGCTCAAGATGCTAAATGTTCTTGAAATTCTCGATCTGCACTTACAAAATCTCTGAATTGTTCCCTTGTTTGCTTTCTCTCTATGCACTATCCCACAAAAGCTAAGGATAAGATTTCTTATCGTAGAAAATTTCTATTCCATTAGATCGCACGCTCTCCGTCTCTTTTTTGAAATCACCATTTCCTTATGATTAGGCTTCTTTTCAAAATCAAAATTTTCTGCGAATATCGAGAAAAATGCAGAGAGCACAAAAGCCTGTATTCGAAGTAAAGCCATTTTCTATTTCTGATAATTAAACCCTGTTTTTATACGATATTTGCAAACATTATACATTAACTTTTTTCTTCAGCTTTCAGCGTCACTGTATACGTTATTCAGGAAACGATACCTCATCAAAACGTCATTAAAACTAATTTTTACTTATACTTTATTATAACTGCGGAGAAAATATAAGAGACTATTAATTAAAAAAATTTTTTTCCCTGTTCAATCCACGCCACAGATCTAGGAAACTGAGGCGTGAAAATGTAGACAATACAACCTACAAGCATGACCGCATTGCAAGTCGTGTTCGTCATAACTAATATGTGTAAACTTCGAAAGCTGAAGCTTAAAAAAATTAAAAGACTGCATAAGTCAGGAAAATAGAGAAGGTCCAGCATATATTTACTAAACTTCTCCATTTCAGATGTCATTTGAGCTGCTCTCATAATATTAGTTATGAGAATCGTTTGAATACTTCAACTTTGACCTCTCTCTATTGTAGGAGAATCATTAGTGATCTCACTTACACTTTCAAAATAATCCGAGGTGAAGTTGATCTTAAAGTTAGTACCTTTTATGTGTTCAAACCGTGTAATGGTAGAACACCCGCCTTTAATTTCCACATACCTTTCACAAATAAGAGGTTAACTTTCAATTGTTTTGGAGTAAGGTCGTCTAGGTGAATGACTAGTTTACCTGCTCAAGTTATGACTTCTCCTAACTCTAAAGTGTTCAAAAAGAGGCTGAAGATGCTAAATGTTCTAGAAATTCTCGATCTGCACTTACCCAATCTCTGAATTTTTTCCTTGTTTGCTTTCTCTCTCCTTCCCTATTATAGAAAATCATTGTTCAGATGTTATTGTCAAGAACATAGCTCACTATTGTATGATTCATCTTATGTTTTGTCACATCTGTATTGACGTATGAAGAAATAAATAAATGACAAAGTGAAAAAACAGTCGGATAAAAAGTCTCAGGAAAACGGGGATAACAGTGAGAAGAAGAGAACAAGAGATATAGACAGAGGGAGAAAGAGGGGAAAAAGAAAAGAAAATGAAAAAGAGAGAAAGATATGGAAAACACTTCGAAAACGTATGTGTGGATTTATAAATATTTCGGTTTTTTAGTGATATTTTCAATAATGAAAACCAGACACACTTCCAGAAAAGAACGGCAAAAACTTAACAGAACAAATCGTTAATATTAAAGAAAAAAGTTCAATAGGAATAAGCATATAAAATCTAGACAGGAGACGTCACTAAACAGGGTCAGTCATGCGGAAATCGATATATGGTTTACTAATGACGCGAGAATCTTTCAGTTGGTGCTAATATGGGGTCGATGCCAATTAGTAATAGCAAGAGGCATTAAGCTTGTTTGAAGAGACAGAGCATGAGAGACTGAGCACCAGTAAGAAGACAAGATTCAGAAAAAGAAAATGATAGAATGAGAGAGATAAAGAGAAAGAGATAGAGAAAAAGATAAAGAGTGAAACAGGGTAAAAAGAGGTGAAGAAGAGAATCAGAAAAAGTGTACAACAGTGTACATAATCAAGACTAAAATTCAAGATAAAATTCGCCTGGGTCCTGAATATAATACCAAAGAAAATAATACTTCAAAAAAAGAAGTTGATATGATACAAATCAAAAGTTGAGCCTTTTTTGTAGTGTGTTTATGATTAAAAGGTAAAATGAGTTAGAAAGGTTGAGAGAGATAAGAAGATGAACAAAAAGTTATTTATAACTTAAAAAAAGCTTTCTGTTTGTTATTTACTGTTTATGATATGTGCCAATTGAAATAATAATATTAGAACACCTCGTATAACTAAATCTAGAAATTTTAATGACTTAAAGAGAAAAAAACCCTGAAACTAAAATTTAAAAAAAAAAACATGAAAAGCATATATAGTTAATAACTAGAGACTAAAAAACTTAAGTAGGGATATAAATATAAAAATCGGTCATAACATTTTCAAATATCGTAGACTTTCCTTGTTCATGCACTACATAAACACGCAATTAGCAGTAAATTTCCACACGACATGACACTCGCGAAATCGGATCAAAACATCATGCTAGTTTTCGCAAGTACAAATCAATTTGGTTAGATAACACGCAATAATGTAAATTCGCATTTTACAAGACGCAGTAAAAAATTAATTGAGTTGTTTTTTCATGTTCATTCATTTCAAACATAGTGAAAATTTGGAGAGACAGTTGAACAAGACAAGGTCAGTAAAAACTTCTGAAACCAATTCTTCTTCCCGCCAACTGTTCGATTCAAACGGTTCAAGAGGGGACGCGGTGGCTGCCTGAGAATAGTGCGCAAGCGAGGATAAACAGACGGAGAATGAGGTAGTGAGAGAGGATGGTGAGAAATGGGGAAAGCAACGAGGCATCGGCAATAGGTTTTAGCAGAGAGAACAGCAGGTTGGGTCACGCACACGGAGACCGCAGGCAATGATAGGGTCAACAAGAGTTATTAAGTGGGGAGGGTATAGTGTTATTGAAAAAGACGGGGAGAATGTGGTGAAGGAAGAAAGGTGGAAGTAGGAGAAATGAGAAATGAAGAGAAAAAGATTGAAGATGGAGGAGAAAAGGAAATTGAATAAAGAAAGAGAAAGAGAGAAGAAAAAAAGAGAGATAGAGAGAGGGTAAGAAAGGAAATGAACTGTAAGAAAGATTTAGAGAGAAAAAGAGAGGAAGAGAGAGATTGGAAGTGATATAGCGAACGTGAGATAATTGCTCTGACCTCTCCGTTTTTTTGGGCATTCATAGGTGATTTGGACAACTATACCGTGTAAATAATTCAGTATTTTACCACTAACATAGAGAACAGGGTAATAAAAGGGTGTCACAGTACCGATGAGTTTTCGATTGCTTATTCAATGAACTCCATATCCACATAGCCTGTGAACTGCATTCATTAGAAAGTAAACGAAATGAATGATATACTGAAATTTAACAAGACTGAGTGGCCTCCATTTATCGAGTCAGTAAGGTGTAACCTTAACTTAATATGTACCTATTAGAATTTGTGTGTATACTATGAGAAATGAATTTAAGGTTTTCGATATACACATTACAATATAAATGGAAATCGGTAAAGTACACAAGCTCGGGCAATGACTGCCACACGACCTGAGCCCAAATGGCATGAACCGACGAGTCGTGGCCGTCTCACAACTTTTCTCCTACAAAAGAAGAGACGAGTGTCTGGACACACTGTTGACTGAAGACGAGAAGTGGGTGGCCTACCACAACGTAACGCGCAAGGGCCAGTCGATCAACAAGGACGAGCAGCCAGAAGCGATTAACCCGATGAAGGTGATTCTGTGTGTTTGGTGGAAATCACGCAGTGTCGTACAGGGAGCTGCTACCCAACGATGACATGACTGTTACAGCAAATTTCTAGTCTGCAAAACTCGGCAGGGTGCAGCATGCTATGGTCGCTCAATGCGGAGAGAGTGCCAATATTCTGTTCCTTAACGACAACGCCCGACCACAAGTTGTGAAAAAACGGTTCAAAAGCTGTTGGACCTGTGAAGGGAGTTAATGCCTCACCAACCGTACTCGCCCGACATAGCACCCAGTACGTAATTCTCTAATCATACCTCTTGACTGATAATGATTTTTGTACCATCGTCCTTCTAGCGATACGAACCGCTTTTTAAAAATAAAAATAAGCGATATCTACCGGTGGGTGTCCAATTCTTCGTTAAGGGATGACACTCAAAATTTATAGCGAGGACTCTGATTCTCTTCAATTGAGTATAAAAAATATCTCAAATTGGTCACGTGAATTCAAACTTCCCATAGCGGTCGAGAAAATCAGCTGTCTCCGTCTTCGGAAATCTCAAAACGATTACTTAATTGATAGCTCGCTGATAAAGGTCGTTAATTTAGTCAGAGACTTAGGTTTTTTTGTGGACTCTTAGCTCAAATTCAAGCAACAGGTAGAAATCATACGTGCTAGGACTCTGTGTAGAATTTCACAAGTTTTCAAAGTGTTTAGATGTTTGGACTTGAACGGCTACAAAACCGTTTACACCACTCACATCAGACCACTACTTGAATATGGTACAATTATTTTCTCTCCGAAAGTCCGCAGTAATAATTCGAAAAAGTTGGAATACCCTCAAAGACTTTTCACAAAAAGAGCTTATTCTCGTTGTGGAAGTACTAGTTTAAGCTATCCCCAACGTCTAGCTGAATCCAATTTGGATTCACTAATCATTCGACGACTCCGTTTTGATTTATTGGTAGGTTTTCGTCTACTTTCTGATAGAGCGGATTGTCAGTCGTGCAAAAAATAGCTCAAGTTAAGAACTGAAACCAATCTCCGGACTTGAGACTGAACCTCCAAATTAACTCTGATGAACTTTAAACGATACAATGATCCACATTCTTTCTTTTCTAGAGCAATTGCTTTATGGAGTAAAGTTACAGATAATTTCAAAGAGATTCAAGATATCGAAGCATTCGGCCAGGCTCTAGAAGAGATCCACCTCTCAAATCTCATACCCCTACCGAACTATCTGTTGTCAACAACAAGAGTGGACACCAATGAAAACTGATTATCTTATTCCCTATTATGCCACATTATTTTCCTTCCTATCTCATGATTCCATATAAGCGATGGCCTTAGAAGCTAACCTATGGTAATAAAGAATTATAATTAAATTGTAAATATTTTTTTGTCAGCTTTCCATCTTCGGCGATTGCAAAATAACGCCTCAGTTTTCATCGCATAGTTTGTTGCGTTTAAATGACTTATTGTTAAAAAAGAAAGAAGATTTGTTATGCTTATTTGTAACAATTAGTAATTAGTGATAAAAAAAGAGCTCTCTCCTCTACAATAAATCCAAATTCACAATCTCAAAAACTTACCGTTTTTTTGATTTTCAGGCATGAGAAAATTCAGGGAACTCTAGTAAAAAAACTGCACTTTTGAAAACAATCTTTTTCTTGTACGAAAATAGATGATCCGATGTATAGATTGATGTGATCTCTGTGCGCTACGAGTGCTTGAGAAGGTTGAGGTTCTTCACTTGTTGTCTCAATCGAGTGTACTCTGCTGCCAATGGGTTAAACTGTGGTCAAAAAACTTTTCAGAAGCCGTACGCAAGTACCATTTCTTGAATTAAATGTTAAAGTAAATAGGTTTTTTTTAAAAAAAAAGTACATTTTTATGCGCGTACAACTCCATTTGAAAACAAACTGTTTTTTCTTCGAAGTATTTAGTTTACTTACCTTAGGAGATCGGAAGAGGGGGGGGGGGGTAAAACTGCATTTTTCTTGGGAAACTGGGAAAAATGTTCACAGTTTGCATATGCTTACGGTCCCAGGATGAACTTATCGCGTGTCTCAAGAGAAGCTCATGTCTATGTATTTTGTGAACAAGGTTAATGTACCAAGCTTGCATAAACTCTTGCAAAAATCGGTCATTTGACGGGAATCAAACTTGCCTCTTCTCTCGCCGGGCGATGCTATCACTTTATCAAGTAACTTATGTACACAATCGCTCACACATCTTGAGGCACATGAAAGTCGTTGTTAATTCAGTTAATCGGGAAGGGGAAGGGTTATGAATTTACCCGTGACCACCATGGCCGGCTTTTGTCATCGTATCGCTTTTCTCATCCACATGTGCGATGCCGTTTACACTTACGTATGTACATATTGTATTCCTCAGAAAGTCCTTTTTCAACTAGGTGGATTAGTAATATTATATACATCCAACTTATAATTAGATTTTCTCTACTCCATTTCATGATATGGAGAATCATGTGCTTGTGCCTGATGAGAATAAATGTATTTTGATTTTCGAATTGAAAATTCTTTTTGATTTATAAAAAAGTTTGGCAATAATCTTTTAATTTTAGATATGGGAGCTTGGCAATTTCAAAACACTGATATACAAATAAAATAGCAGTTGTTGAGGGAGTTTTGTTCAGTAGAAAAGCAATTAATTCACTTTTACTAGACTTAATCAATTAAGACAAAACCTGAATCGACTCTTGATTAAGTGAAATGAAGATGGTTTCCTATATGGGTAAAATAAGAGCTCATGACGTACCATTTGCTCACAAAGAGGGATTCATGACTTCCTCATCAAAGTTGAAAAAGGTGTCCATGGCTTTTTAAAAAAGGAGATAGTAAGTGATTCTGACTTCTCAGAAGTAGTATTTACGGTTCCCGAATAGAAAAGATTGGGGTTTAATGACTTGTCATTGTTAAAAAGGACTTAGCTTATCATTAAAAATGGGAATTCATGACTTCTCATCGAAGTACAAGGGAAGATGGATGACTTCTCAATAGAATAGAAGAAGGGATTTCTGATCAATATCAAAGTAGGAGAATGGAATACTTTTAATGAATCATCATGGTAGAGTAGTAGAAGAAATTCATCACTTTTTGTCTAAGATTGGTTACTGATTTATCAGACCCTATCAGCCTACGAGAAGATATTCATGACTTTGCTTATATATATATATATATTCATGACATGACTTCACATATCAAGATAGGAAATAGATATTTATGACTTCCTATCAGCATAGGAAGAACACTTTATTACTTCCCATCGGGGTAAAAAGATAAATTTATGTTTTTTCTCCAAATGTGGAGGAGAAACTCATGACTTGCCATGAGTGCAGAAGGAGTAATTCATGACTCAATTCAATAAAGACTGTTTTATCATCAGTTTAACTTTAATTCTTTCTTAAATTAATTCTACTACAAAACCACCACAACAACCTCCACCACCCACTCAAGGTTGTATTGTTGTTTTTATTAAATGACTTAAGCTGTTGCGCATGCAAATCAAGAGTGATTTAATGAATAAATGACCCCACATCTGGATTGCAGTAGGGGAAGGATTCATGACTTTTTTGGAGAAGAGAGAGTAGCTCATGACTTTCTATCAACTGAAAAAGGGATTGGTTACTTATCGTCAGGTAAAAAAAGAACGATTTATGATTTACTTTTGGGTAGGCAAGAAGTTTCATGACTTCACATAAGGGTAGAAGAAAGACCAAAAAAAGTGTGCATTTGTTTCTATCTGTATTCCATTCTGCTGAACAATCATCTTTCTCACCTTATTTGCATTCTTCTCTGGCTGATAAAATGACTTATCAAGCTCAAATTCCTTTAAAAAAGAAGGAAAAAGAGAATGAAGTTTTGAGAGGTTGAGCAGCAGAGATGACGACTATAAAATTGAGTAAGTAAAACGTGAGCTTCTCTCTTCCAGTGTGCTTTCATGTCGAAGTCACATTTGCGCTTTCTAAAGACCGACTTTTATCTCGATTTTTGACACCATCTTTTCGCGCGTGTGTTTTTCGTTTTTTCTTCTTCTTCTCAATCCTGGTGAAGTAGCGTGGTTTTTCAAGCAGTCATTCGTTTAATGCATTCCTATAAACTATATTATAATTATAACTAAGATTTTTTTTCTCAAGTTTCTCATTGGAGAGCAGCTTTCGCTTTAAAATTGAAACTTTTCTATAATTTGGAGAAGACCTTTGATTGGGACTCATTAAAGATGGTTTCATGCATAGACCGGCTTGTAGCAAGAACATCCAAGCTTTTAGATAGCACTGCCTTCTGAAAAAAAAGATTTTTTTTAGGAATGTGTAAAATGCCAGCTCAAGGCATTTTGAGTAAAAAGATCAAAAGCGAGAAGAAATAATTTTGAAATTCATTAACCATTAACAAATTTTTTTCAAAAGTAAATGGAAAATTTAGGAAACAACATTATTAATTAAATTTTTAATTTTATAGAATCCCTTGTTTTTTTATTAATATATTGTATTTTTTCACTTCCACATATCCACGTTCTTGTCGATCCTTTTCTGTTAAATATCCGTTTCTGCACACGTCATTTTTTTGTAGATCCTATGCTTTGGTACATAAATAAAATACTTTTGGGCGAAGAGAACAATTTAATGTAGCGCTCATTCAGTGCCATTATTGATAAAACTCTGACTGGTGCTAGTTGATAATCAAAATGGATTTTGCTACCTAGCTTCAGTAGTCACTAATCTTCAGACATGCTAACAGTGAGATAGCTTCAGTAGTCACTAATCTTCAGACATGCTAACAGTAAGATAGCTTCAGTAGTCACTAATCTTCAGACATGCTAACAGTAAGATAGCTTCAGTAGTCACTAATATTCAGACATGCTAACAGTAAGATAGCTTCAGTAGTCACTAATCTTCAGACATGCTAACAGTAAGATACTTACATATATGAAATACTTCCGACCACCCCTCGTTTCCTCATAATACATATACCAAAGCTAAAAATTCTTCGTCAATTTCCAAAAAGTGTTGCTTCCAAATTTTATGTTCAAACTAGAAAGGAAAAATGGACAATTGAACTGATTTATAGCTCATCCGTCAAAGTAACTGAAGCCTCTGAAAAAAAAATCAGTTTTCTACATTCATGACAGGGTAAATTTTTTTAATTCGTTCAGAGTTATTGTTTCTCCTATTTATTGTAAATAATAACTCGTTTTCATAATCATATTTGCTTTAAATTTATCGTATTCGTAAATATAAAAGTATAATAAAGTTTGAAAAAATACTTAGCTTTGTTTGAAAAAAACTTGTTTTTCCGAGAATCAAAACATGACTTCATGGTGGGGCTCGTTCTGATGATTCTTAATTTTTTCAGATTATCAAAATCAACACGATCTCGGCTTATCTCGACTCACCCACAGTTGAGGGGCGGAATAATGAGCACGCCTCACATAAAGTTCAAAGATGAAGATGAGGAACTGTCTTCTCCAGATTCCCCAGAACCTGGCGATGAAAACAAATTTCAGAAAAGGACGAGGTTTGGAATTCATATTTGAAGTTAATTTATTAGTATTAAAAATGTTCCTCGCGCTTGTTCCCGCCTCGTGGCAGGGTACGCGCTTTCCTGAGATGCGGTTCAGATCTACCCTGATAAAACCAGTGGCTGATCCCTGAATCACTCTTAGTGTGTATAGCCTATCTGGGAAGAGCAAAATTTATGCCACCAAGATTTCTTAGCCCCATTGTTCTCGAAAAGATCTTTCCCGGTTAGAACTCGAACTTGAGAGCTTTAGCACAATAGTAAAACCCACGACCAATACGTCATCCCCAGACATCAAAAATTTTCTCTTACTGCAAAACACTTCTTATTCTGTCAAAATGCATCAAAAGGGACCGACACAGAATCTAAGTTTATTATCAACTTATCGAACGCTTTGAGCAATAACTCAGCAATAAATCTTTATTACCCCAACACTCAAGTGTATCAGTCGATTCGTAGATATAGCGGTGTTATTTTGAAGACTTGAAAAAGAAAAAAAATTATTTAGTTGCTCTCGGGTAGGTTATTTAACAAATTATATGACGCTGATTACACGGTTTTACGACCAAGAACCAAAAAATTATTAGGTATATAGTTGAGCGCGAATACAAAAAAAACAATGTAAATACAATAGTGGAGCTGATTATACAAAAATCACATGAATATATGGTTATGCTAAATAGAACAAAACAAAAAAAACGAATAACATCCACTTGAAGTATATTTTGAGCCTTAGAAAAGAAAACAAACCCTATTTTAGTTGGATGCCTTCGAAGGAGGGAATGAACTTCCAGAAGAGAGCTTCACAAGTTGGTTTGTTGTCGAAGGGGTACTAGTGGGTATCTGGAATTGAACTGATACTCACTGCTAGACGATACCTTGATGAGAGTCATTGCTAGCATATTTGTCAGACAAGGATTCAGATATGAGAAAGCTTTAACTAGAAACTGAGCAATTGTAATTATTCACTGGATAGTTTTAGTAGGCATCTAAGCGTTCCAACCTCTTAGTTACTGTGAGTTAGCGAGATCAGAATGTCAAATCGGACGAGAGTTAGCGAGATCAGAATGTCAAATCGGACGAGAGCAGTAAAAAGTGACTAAGTGATTGGAAACAGTGAGTTAGTAGTGAACTGAGTATGTTCAAGCCTAGTTCCTTTTATAAGAGCTCGCGATAAAATAGACACGCGAATAGTTTTTTTTCCAAACTTTCATACCAAATTCCAGTTATAATTACTTCAAAAAGGTTTCAGTTTTTATCTAAAAAAAAAACTTTTTTGATTCTCAGTGCAGAGATTTTTTTTAACAAAACGAAACACTGGAAAACATATTCCATGATCTATTTATATATTTGTTGTGGCTAGAAATGATCAGGTGCTTTAAATTGATCAGATCTCTTTCTTTCGGCTTTCAGATGGATCTTTAGGCTGAATATGAAAACTTTTATTATGCGGTCTCGTTAGCCTAAGCCGTAAGGCCTCATTACCTAAACTTTTGCCTAAGGGTTGTTTTTTAAATGTAAAAATAACTTTAAAATAACCATTTAAAAATATTTTTTTACATTAAAAAACTCTCACGCTTAGGCAAAAGTTTACGCTAATGAGGCCGTACGGCTTAGGCTAACGAGACCGCAAAAGCAAAGTTTTAATGTAAAAATAAATTTAATGTAAAAATAGGTAGAAACTGAACAATGTAAAGCGCCTGATCAATTCTAGCCATAAAATATGTAGTTTATAAAGTAATAATGCACAGATAGGTGATATTTGTTTGTGTCACCATGCACAAACGATTTATTGCCAAACATCAGTTCTAAATTGATGCTGTAAATGAAATATTTCAATGCAAGTATGCCGGATGAAACTCTTTGATCAGGTTAAACTTCATAGTTCATGTAAAATAAAACTGAAAAAAGCCGACAGAAACCCATTTCTCGGTTTTTTCTTCAAGGGCTAAGTTTCATCAAACTGTTCCACTATATGAAACTCAATAGAATTTTTCAAAAAGAAAGTACATATGTATGTGTAAATCAAACAATTGCCCAGTTTATCTCACTCCTAAAGCAATTTCGAATGAGAATCGATGACTTAATAAGATTTCCATCTATAAACCAATTGATTACAAGTGATCTCTCGGTTAGATGATCATCGAAGTACCGGTCTCGCAACTGAAGAAGATCCGTCAAACCGAGGGCATTTCTTCTCTCACGAGAGAAACTCAACATTTTGTTGGTCAGTGTTCGAAGTTACACAAACAACTTATTTATTTATTCAATCATTCATTTATACCTTGATTTCGGACATCATTATTACTAGAATTTATCTTAACACTCACACAAAACAAGCATGTAGTTCTTATGAAAGGTTGGAACAAGAGCTGCATTTTCGTTTTCATACTCGTATAGTCTGCCAAGCTGGTCATGTATGATTTTTTCTTTTTCCTTTCTAGCAATTACCGAAAAAAGGGTTTTTAGAATAAATCAATCAGTTGCAAAAAATACCTAAACTACAGCAAGCTATTTGGCATATAAGTGGTTTCCTTCTTTGAATGAGTACATTGCCTAATGGTTTTCTTTCTTTAACAGTTTCGCTTAGTGATCAATCGAATTCGAGAATTCAATGCAGTGAGAATTCAGAATTATGTAAACCGTCATCAATCTATCAAAAAGTTATCATAGATCTTGGTGTAGAAATATATGAACAAATAAAAAAATCCATTGTCCTGTTTGCTGCACAGGTTTGACTTCTCTACACGGGGCACTTCGGGTCTATCAGAGCAGAGGGTTGTCTTGCTGCTTCTGGGGAGTAAGTTCTCGAAAACATTTTAAGTCTTTATGGAAATAGAAAGAGGCCTGGGACCGTGTGCAGAGACGATCATCTATGGTAGAATATAGGCTAAATCATTGGGTAAGTTCTAGATAGGCACATTCCGGTAGCATATATAATAATTTATCCTAGAATATTGTAGCCGGCTAGAACATTCTAGACACGGAAAAATTGTTTGCAGAGACAATAATCTATGATGAATTTTTCCCATATAACATTCAAGTTTGGCTAGGTTGCTCCGACCTGTTCTAGTCACCTCTAGATTTTCAGTGCTTTTTTGCTGAATTCTGTGTGTTCAAAGTTCCAATTAGATTTTAACTCTTTCTTACTTTCTAAAGAATTCAAGGAATTCCTTTTTCTTATTAAGAATGGAATGTGTCTCTTAATATTCTGTCAGCAATTACGATTTTAATGCTCTTTATTGTTGTGACAAAACAAGAAATTATTTATTACGCACATAAAGTACTCCAAAACTTGAGAACAGTCAAAATTCACGCAGATATGTTATTATACAGTATGAATACACTCGCATTGTGAGATGATCTTATCGAGGTTGGAATAACATTTCGAATTCACTCAGAATAAACGTTGGAAGCAACAATGAATGCTAAAACAGCAGGAAGATAGATGCAACCTACCAAGGAAAGATAGGGAATACATGAAGGTAGGCACCGACTGCTTCACTCCTATTCCCAAGAGCAGAACATTCAATCTAATCAAGAAATTATTCAAAGAGCAGAACATTCAATCTCTTCAAGAAATTATTCATATCAGATTCGTTCGAGAAAAACCATCTCGAGAACTAAAAGACATGATTTTGGTGAAATGTCAAGAATATGATAGCGCTATAACATTGTAGGGTAAAATTTACCCTATAATGTTCTAGCGCTATAATGTGTCTCTGCAATGAGATTTGACCATCTTTTAGCGCTAGAATATGATAGCTTATATTTTACCCTAGATTTCAATCTTAAACTCTGCACACGGCCCCTGCTTGTTTACTGTATTTGAATATTATATGTAATTTGAAACATCATGAACGTTTTTTTAAGTAAAATTTTTTCTGATTTATGTATATGTATATATTTTATCGACATTTTGCAATGCAAAGTTATGGTGAGAGACATTGTAAATAATATTCAAGTGTGGCGAGAAGTAAGGCAAATATCTAAAGTAAGGCAAATATCTAAAAGTAATGCAAATATCTAAAGTAAGGCAAATATCTAAAGTAAGGCAAATATCTAAAAGTAAGGCAAATATCTAAAGTAAGGCAAATATCTAAAAGTAAGGCAAGTATCTAAAAGTAAGGCAAATATCTAAATGCTACTAGTTATTCTCCAGGTCACATATCACATTCTCGTTACGGAGACGATTTATAAACTGCTCTACTGTTCTTGAATTCAGTATTTCACTCGGGATTACGTAAAACATTCTTGAAACACGTAAACCGAAACAATTGAATCTAGACGTCGAAGAAGTACATTCAATAGCAATACCATTCATATTAGTGCGGGTAGAGGAGGTGCTCTTGAAAATGCGTGATTTTTCAATAATAGACTTGTCATTGAAGATCTTCCAACCCATTTTAAGGTCGGCAATCACCCTTCTTTCGGCTAAAGTACTTAGGCCGATTAGATTCAGACGATCTCTGTAACATGGAAGGCTGAGAGGATAATCAGGCTGTGGGAAACATCGATAAAAGAGTATTCTAGAGAAAGATCTCAAAACCTTTTCTAGGAGATCAGAATCCTTCCGGTATATTGGATTCCATAGACAAGAGGCGAATTCTAGATGAGGTAGAACATATGTATTGAAACACTTAACAAGTACTTGGGAATCATTGATGCTTATAGAGCGGAGCATAGTATACATCGCTTTAGTAGCCTTCATAGTTCGTTCAAGAATCGCGTCATGTCTGCGAAGAGATGGTACTAGTTGGACTCCAAGGTCTCTCACTTGAGTAGATACTTTTAAAACACAGTTATTTAGGTGATAATTGAAAGGAGGAGAAGTTTTGCCTAAGCGTAGATGATAGGTCTTGTTCGAAGATAAAGAAAGATGGTTGGCTACGCACCAATTATACACATTATCTAGACAATTCTGCATTTCGATAGTTCGTTCAGTTATATTGTGAGCACTGTGAGATACATATAACTTAATGTCATCAGCGTATGCTTGATAGCGTATATTCGGATAAGGGCTAAGCACATAATTCAATTCGCTAATGTATAGAGAAAACAGAAGTGGTCCTAATACGGAACCCTGTGGCACGCCAGATGTCACAGGTTGAGGAGCAGATATTGTCTTGCCCATTCGTACAGAAAAAATTCGACCGTCAAGAAAAGATTCTAGCCAAGACATCAAAGATAGGGACAAACCGAAACGTGCAAGTTTTGTCAATAACTTAGGTATACTTATCGTATCGAAAGCTTTGGTAAAGTCTAGATAAATCACATCGATAGATAAGCCTTTACTGATATCTTGTGTCCAGTCGTCTTCACAGACTAAAAGATTAGTAACAACAGAAGCACGGGAGCGAAAACCATGTTGATTTTGAGGTAACAATTCGAATTTCGCTAAATGTTTATCGATGATAGCTCTTATCAAACGTTCCATGACTTTAGAAGCAGGGGAGAGAATGGATATTGGTCTATACGAGGACGGTAGGGAAGAGTCTTTCGCTGACTTAGGGATAGCAGTAATCAGAGAATGTTTCCATACGGAAGGTGTCTTACCAAGCCATAAAGAGAAATTGAAAATGTGAGTGAGCGGAAGAGCGAGTGATTTGGCACACTTTTTGAAAACTATTTGAGGAATTCCATCCGCACCGACGCTACCAGTAGGTTTGAGCTTGGAGAGAACTCGGTAAACATTACATGGCAAGAACAAATGATCATCTGGTTGGGGAGGAATAGAATCACCGTAGATTGGAGGAGGAAAGCCATCGTCTTTAGTGAAAGAAGATGCAAACTCGGAAGCTAATAAATCACATTTCGAGAGAGAATCAACAACAATACAACCAGTAGCAGTTTTCAAACAGCGTGGGGGAGCTGATTTAGGTTTAGTGAGGGAAGCAATATGGCGATAGAGGTCAGCTGCTCTCTTCAGTTTTTTCCTCTCACAATACTTATTCCATTTCTTAACTTGCTTGAGAAGGTCTGAACTAGCTTTCATATAAATAGTGCGAATGAAGGGTATTGTAATATCAAGAAAAAGTGAGAATTTCTGTATTTGATGAGTCTATGTATATAGGAAGGATAAGAGGCAAATGGAGAACGAGGGAGTCGTCTCGGAACATGTAATTCTATCGCATCATGCACTATTTTACAGAAACGATTATACAAATCATCAATATCATGAAAATAGTCAAAACGATTCTCCCATTCTATACTTGAAAAATATTCATCCAGTGCTTCAAAATCAGCTCTAGCGAAATCAAGAATAACATCGCTTTCAGGAAGTGCAAAGGAAAATTGCAAGGTGAACTGAATTCCAGAATGATCACACGAATGAAACGGTGGAATGATGCAAGGGCTAGATACAATATTCTTCTCAGTTGTCAAAAGCCAGTCTATACATTTGGTATGGCGAGTCGGATCATTAAGCATAAGATTATAGCCAGCAGTGTCTACGAAAGACCGTAAAATCGTATCAGAAACAGTTGACGGATTAGTTAAAAAGTCGCTGTTGAAGTCTCCTACTACGATAGCTGGGAAGTTACAAGATGCTGTTAAGTCTACTAACAAATCGCATAGTGTAGTAGTTAGTTCAGCATTGTAATTTGGAGGACGGTAGCAAACTATTATACGACAGAATGAGTTTGCTAATAACAAATCAACCGCAACAACTTCACATGTATCACAAAATGATTGTCTAGCGAAAGTTAAATGATCCCGCATTATGAGAGCCACACCTCCTCCTCTAGAGTCTCTATCATTTCTAATAACATTGTAAGGAAGAAGACCGGTAATTTCTGAATCAGCTACTCTAGAGTTAAGCCAAGTTTCACTAAGAGCTACTACATCTGGTTGCTCTATTTCAAGAAAGGAACGGAACAATGAAAGTTTATTTTTAATTGAACGAATATTGAAATAGAAAGCTTTCAGACCGGTACATGATCTCAGTTTGACGTCTTCGGCGTAGGATTCGTCTGGCTTCGAATGAGGGCGCTGCTTGTTCGTGTCGACTTCGAAGCTCGTACTGTTATGTTCTGACTGCTTCGAGCATTTGGAAAGGCGGAGTAGCGCGGCTGTGCTGGAGATCGTCGCTTTTGGTCTGCTTCATTCCGGGGCATCAATTCACCATCGAAGATGACGTAGTCTTTTCCTTCCGATAATAACTTACGTTTCTCTTGTCTTAGCAAGTACTCTCTCTCTCTCTCTGCTCTTTAGTAAGACTGGGTCGGACATTGATTCCTTGGAATTGATTATTCTTGCGTAGTAAGGCACTCTTTGAAAGAAACAGTCTTTGATGTCCTTTGGTGGGGAAGATTACTTTGAGAAGTCTAGACGAACTCGTTCCTGGCGTATTCGGCGGCTTTCCCATTCTGAAGTGAGAGATTCCACCGACGGCGATACCAGATGCGTCTAGAAGACTGGTAATGAGTTAAGAATCGTGCTGAGTCTGTGCGGAAGGACGAGCATCGGTGTTTTCAGGAGCCCTCTCGATGACGACGGAGCGAAGCCTTTTCTCCTCATCGATCTCCTTTCGGATGGTCTCTTGGCTGACGGAGCTTGTGTAGAACTTGTCGAAAAGAGCGTTGCAGGTTCTCAGGAGAAGTACGACGTGGAGTGGAAGAGAAGGTGTCTTCTCTTCCGCGTCAAGAAAGTCTTTCAGAGATTTTTGTAGGAGAGCTGCGTATTCATTTGTTGTCGAGGCCGACATAATTGCGAATAGACAGTAGAAATGGAAATGAATTGGAGCAAGTAGAAAGGTCACCGCTCGATATTGAGAACAGAGTGGTGAGTGAGAACAGAGTGGTGAGTGAACGTATTAATATGTATTAATTTTGTTGTGAGTCATGATCAAATCATTCAAAGGTACTGATGGCCATCTCAGCATGTCTTCTGGCATGGCAGACCATCTCCCTCGTTCTAATTTATCAGGCCAGGCCTACAAGCTCCCAGGTTTTTGACTGATCCACTAATCTTGGATGATTTGATTGTGAGTAATAAACAAGCAACAAAGTCATTTACAATGTTTAAGAAAAGTGTTTTTAATTCGATTCAAACGCTTATCGTCATCAAAAATTTTTGTACACAGTTTTCAAGCTCTGAGTGTAATTAGTTTGAAAACGTAAATTGTAGCCTTAGAAGAAAGATTCAGCATTTTAAAAATTCAATCCTCTTCTAGACTTACCCTTTAAAATTTCCCATGTTGTTTGCGACGTCTTTGTCTGTAAGAGTTTTTTTGCATCTGCAAGCTTTCGATTAAAGCATTGTGTTTACTCACTGTTTTACTTTTAATACGACTTATTCCTCATGGTATTACTTCTTGATTAATAATTCCAAGGTCACAAAAGACTTTGGTTTAAAGGAACTTTTCTCAAAAGTACTTAGTTTTCCCAGACAGTAAGGGTTCCAAGATATAAAATAAATAAATAAATAAAATAATATCTAATTCTGCTAAAACTTGTTTTTAGTTTTGCTCTTCTCTCACCTTATTTATTTCTTGATTCAAAGCCATTTCTCTTTCTTACTTCGATTTTTTATGCAGGTATTCGTTTATTATATGTACAATACCATTCACTAGTACAATTATTTCATTTATTCAATCATTTAATCATCCAATCAATGAATAATTTTTAAACTTTGTGAAAAGATGCTACGGCAAAAAGAATGTTCTAGGTATCTTTTTTAATCTCTGAGAATGGATGGCTGTTTCCGAAAATCACGATCTGCAACATGAACCCCGTGAGAAGATCCTACATTCAGCGTCTGTTTCAACTTTATTACCTACTTTAATGTAGTACACCTCGTAGATGTACTGAGTTATACTTTAATGTAGTATACCTCAAGAGTCTCAAGGCATACTTTCAGTGCTGAATGGATCAGGAGACTTCTCACCAAACATACTCGGGTATATCATGCAAGCTAATGCAGACGTTCAGGTTATTCATTCAGATTTGTTCTTTTTCTCCCATATTTCTGATAATATACATTGACTGGCGAATATGTAAACTACTGCGAATAAACTGTATCATAGTTTAATCAAATTTCATGTTAATCAGGCGTCTCTACATTCTAAACGTTTTACTGAGAATTCGAAGACTTTGCATATACATATTGAAGCAAATGAATAAAAAAAAGGAGATATGTAGAGAAAGCGCGCTCCCGGTTTGAGACGAGATGGCTGGGTTCGATCCCGTCCGGTGGACTAGTTTTTTCCGTGCGATAGTTCCATCATTTGTCATCTCATGTAGGCGTCACTGCCTTCAACTTGTGTAACTCATATTTTGAAGACATTGTATTAAATTTGTCGCTTTAGAGAATGTGAACATCCCATGTTAACTCCACCATAGCCCGCGATGGCTTAATCAGTAGAGCATTAGACTATCAGTCTGGAAGCTCTCAAGTCACAAGATCGGCTTCATTGCTGAGGGGCAAATAAAGAGTTGTTTCTCTGCCTCCACTCTTCTTCCTTCACGGAAAAACAAAAAGAAAATTAAAAATTAAAAAACCATATTTTCACCGGTATCAAATTATATTTTCAAGGCATCAAATTTGTTTGAACGTATTATTACATCTAAATAAAGTACGCTAGCCTTAATAATAAAGAAGCGTTTATCAATATTAAAAACGTTAAAGCTTTTTGAATTTCCTTTATTTAACTACATAAAGTTCAATGACAGAAAAAAAGCGTCGATTACGACCATTCTTTTTGATTATTATTAAATGAGATTCAATACTAGTTTTTTTAAAAAAAATTTCAGGTGACATACGGCCAAGCGAACCTGGCCAGTCTGCAAGAAGACGAGCAGGCCCTGAAAAAATACGAAAATGATCATCCTAACTTCAAAATAAACGATTTTTTCTTTCATGCTGGGTATCTCACTTTCTTTTCTGTATACAGTTTGAATCGATATTTACCAAAACTATAATGGCAATAATTGTCCTCACGCTTGTTCCTGCGTCACAACAGGATGCGCGCTCCTCTGAGATGCGGGACAGACCTATCCTTGTACAATCAGTGACAGCTCGCTGATTAACTGCTACTGTGTGTAGCAGCAGTGGGGAGAATCATAACCGTGAAACCACAACTGAGTAAAACTTTCCAACGTTGGGTCGAACTTAGGACCATTCGCATACTAATCGCGCACACTACCAATATACAACAGAGCCAGTATTATTCTTGTATGTTACTTAGTTTTTTGGTTTTAAGGTTCGATTGCGGTTCTCTGATGCTCTTCTGCTCTTTCGCGGGAAGGCAGTTCAACTGCTGCGAGTAAGTTCATTTTGACTCAAATTTACAGTGTTTCTAAATTTTTCGAGAAAGTCTGAGTTTGGTGTTCTGAGTCATAATTTGTTCACTGATTTATGAAATCAAAAAAATCAAGAATTTAAGTTCATGATTTCCACCTTCCCATTTCTCCGCATTCTATGGAAGTTTCTGTGAAATTAATATAATTTGAATTAATAAATTTAAACTTCAAAAGCTTTGTCGAAAAATTCGAGAATCTCTCAAATGAGCCAACTGCTTCAGGATTTGGCCAAAAACTGTAGAGTATAGAAAAATCATGATTGCCGCGAGCAATATCTAGTTTTCTTAGTCTCAGTATTCTGATACATATAAGACGGTGCTGGGAATTTAGTTCGGCAATTCGTGTTGTTTCGGTGTCTGTGGCAAGTTTATCGTGAAATTCATTGGAATTTCTCGCCATTTCTTTGTGAATTCGTGGAATAATTTATTTCATCACTTCTGGCACAATAAACAATCAAATATGAAACACAAGAGTAAGCAGATAGCGAATCTTGCCTGACAGAACTCGAACTGTTCGAATTTCGTCATGTATTGTTGCTCATCACTTGACGGATTTCGAATGGTTCGGATTTCGTCATGCTACAATACTCATCACATGGCGAAATTCGAATGGTTCGAATTTCATCACGTTACGATGCTCAGCACTTGACGAATTTCGAACTGTTCGAATTTCGTCATGTTACGACGCTCGCTTTCTAAATCTCACACTCTCCCCGCACTCTCGCAATTTCGCACTCTCCCGGCTATTCAGCAGATTTATATAGTACGAACAAAACGATCAACCTATACAGACCGGGTTTGCACGAATGCTATACTATTCTCTTTTTGGGACACAGAAAAAGAAAAAAAGTATAGCGTTCGTGCAAACCCGGTCTGTATAGGTTGCTCGTTTTGTTCATACTATATAAGCCTGCTCTTATTTTGCTGAATAGCCTTGTACTGATCATCAACCGATGACGAAATTCGAACCGTTCTAAATTTGCCTTGTAATGATCATCAACCGGTGACGATATTCGAACCGTTCTAAATTCGCCTCGTAATGATCATCAACCGGTGACGATACTCGAACCGTTCTAAATTCGCCTTGTAATGATCATCAACCGGTGACGATATTCGAACCGTTCTAAATTTGCCTTGTAATGATCATCAACCGGTAACGATATTCGAACCGTTCTAAATTTGCCGTTTGAGGTGGTGACGGAAATTTGCAAAGGTATAATGAGTGTCTGCAGCTACTCACAGGCCGTGCTGACGAGTCTCGGGAGATGTCACATGCTGAACCTCGCTGCGTCTCCTTTCAAGTGGATGAAACGGCAGACACAAGCTGGCATCAACAGCGGGTTTGATCTTTGAAGGCTTTTACCCCTCCCCCTAACTGAACCATTTACTATGTTATATTAAATATCCTTTTATTAATAAATAAAAACAACTTTTTGAACCATTTATCACACTAAATTATGATAACTCATTTCAACTCGGTTCAAATGCTTTTATTCAAACGTATTGGGACTTGAAATGCCATAATCAAAAATAGTATTTTTAGGTGGTTTAATTGAAATTTAAAAAAAGCTGGCCTTGGTTTGGACCATCCGGCCTCAAGGTATTTTTAGTTTGGACCATACCATAGGGCACAGTTATTACTAGAGACCGGCTTCTGCGACACGGTCTGATGTCAAAATGAAAGGGGTAAGAAGTTACGTGACATGGCTTTTGGTTTCATTGATATTGCTTTTGGCGTATCACATAGTAAATAATTATTTTAAAGACTTCTCAAAAGACTTACTTTTCATTGAATTAATCGAAAACGTGATTAAATCGAAAGATTTAATCTTTGATGAATAAATCGAAAAAGAATAAATCGAAATTTGCAGCCTCCAAATAATCCTCGATGCTCATCCTGAAGAACAATATGATTTTAACTCATACAGTTGGTTTGCTTGGTTTTTTGTGGTAGGTACAAAAATCGTAATTGAAGGTATAAATTTCGTTGGCCAAGATTTATGAGAATCCGTCCACGTCTAAAATCATTCATAAAGGCCAAAGAGACATAAAAAAGAATCAGATTTCTGATTATTTTTAAATTTACGATTTACTAACATCAGTATAAGTATAAATAATTTTTAGA
>OZ057408.1:38620091-38822974 GCA_964056735.1 Allodiplogaster pararmata | reverse complement strand
AGAGATGAGAGCACTTACTTCTACCCACATAAGGCTATCTCACTGATTAACACGTCGTTTACATATTCAGGACAAAAACTCAATTCTGAAGAGAAAATAGAATGAAAAAGACCATTAGCATGATAATCCATGTTTAGAAGTACTAGATTTCGAGATAAAAAGTAGCCGAAGTACGTAAAAAGCATTTAAAAAGAGAAGTAATAACTGAGCGATAACTTAATGATAAATAAGGAATTTTACGACAGCTCGGGACTCGAAGCCTCTCATATTCTTGGAGAATGGCTTTCGTTTCTACGTGAACGAAATAGACAGCGCAACATACGAAACTTCTCAGGTGAATTCTCAATTTTTTCTTGTTTTTCCAATTATTAAAATTTTATTCTTATTATATATTCAGAAAACAGCTTTCTAAAATAACAAAAACCTAACGAAGTGTATTCTATCTTTCGTTTTATATCAGGATTAAACATTGTAAATTTTAAAATTCTTCAGCGATATTCAGAAATGTTTTATTTTCGTTTTACTAACTTTTTCAAAATTGCCAATAAACTATGCTTACTCCAGTTATTGGCAGGGTATAAGTGTGTCTCCGGGGGACTGGATCTACACTGCACTCACCACCCAACAGGTTTAAGAAATTTGAAGTGGTAACTTCGCAACTGAGGGTAACTTTTTCAGGTGATTGCTTAACCGGTTTTAATTTTTAATTGTTTATAACTTCACCGATTGATAGTTTCATCAAATGGTGAATTCATCGATTCATGACTTTATTGAAAGAAAAGTTCATCGATTAGAAACCGTGTATAATGATAGTTTTATCGCGAGATCTGTTTGGGTGTAAAATTATACATCGTGAATATATAAATGTATAAATTCATGTTTTTTTTCAGGGTCATTGATTATATCCTTGAAAGAGAATATTAGAAATTAGGAAAATTGAAAAGAAAAATCTCAGTAGATTACCGTGGTTCAAATTTCTTGAACTCCGATGACATCTGACCAAACATTCACGCTTAAAATAGTTAGTTTACGAGATGGGATTGAACTCAGCATCATATGATTGAGAGATGGTTGAGTTCGAACCCGCCTAGGACGCTATCTTTTGTCTCTTTGGTAATCCTAAGAATTGTCATCTTATCCTTGCGTAATTGCGTTATAACTTTCATACTGAGCATTGGAAATATAATGATGATTTCTTCCATCACCGTTCTGTCCAAATTTGGAGTTATGCTACACAAGTTAAATTTTCTCATTCTTGGTTGTTTTGTTCCGTTTACGCCGCTTTCGCTTAAAAGCATGCGTGACTCAAAAGCATTTGAATTTTTCACCTAGAAAACTGTGTAAATGAGTATTTGTAGATTTGTCTCTTCAGTTCACTTTGCTGAACAAGCATCAATGGGGGAACTGCTCATCAACATGGCCGAAGGGTTACAGCGCGGTCGCCACAGCCGCCCACTACTCTTCCACCAACTGCCTCAGCAAATGCAAGGCCAGGTGAGTTCATGTGGCTCATTTGCTGGTTTCCTTGGTAAAGTTGTGGCATTCAATCGTTCCCGGTAAAAGGAAGACGCAGGTTCGTTCCCGCCTCTGTATTAGTTTTTGTCCGAGCCATAGTTCAATCAATAAAAATAATAATCTTCCTCGCACTTGTTCCCGCCTCGCGGCAGGGTACGCGCTCCCCTGAGATGCAGGACAGGCCTATCCTGGTAGAACCAGTGGCTGCCTGCTAGATCACTGCTCTCGAAACACACTGGCAACAGTGGCCATTCGTGACTCTACAGCCTTGAGAGCCTCTCACGGATGGAGCCGGGTCATCCAGTCCAGAATCGAGCGCGACCTCAGGTGGCGGATAGAGGGATGCCTCTCTACGAAGAATTCGTGCTGGGAGGTAGCGGGAGAAATCCCGCCGCGGACCAAAACTGGGTAGTATAGCTCGTCAAAGGAGGGGCGATGCCGGACCGGCCTGGGCATGCCACCGGACAAAACATCAGCCGATACTCCGCTATACTTTTCAATGGCGAGTCGAGGCGCCAATCAAATAGCCTCTTGCCTATCTCCTGTCAACGACAGGCGAGACGTCTCAACTCCCACCCAAAGCGATGCTAGGCCGGCTTGACCACCCACTCACAAGGCCTATAGCATGAACAGGTTGCTACAACGATGTCCGCCTTCACAAGGTGCAGCATGACAGTCTCAGGACTGCAAAGGACATCAAAACCCTTCTCCGGACGCATCTCGTCCGAAGAACACGAGAACTTCTCTCATTAAAGAGAGTGTTCATAACCAAGTCTTCGATGCGGGATGCTTGCCGGTAACAACAACAGATCACTGCTAGTGTGATTAACAGCAGTGGGGAGAGTCAGATTCGTGCATAAGCACTACCAACATTTCTTAACCCTTTGGTTTGGGTGGATCTGTCCGGGGTGGGAGTCGAACTCGGGACTCTTCGCACAATGGTCTAACACACTAACCACTATGTCACGCCCGGACTATAGTTCAATCAATATTATGGATAATATTAATAGTTAGTTCAATCAAAATTATGGTTCAAATTCAATCTTTCCTCCCATGAACTAGAAATTTACTAAACTAATCTTCGTCCTTTGACAGCTTTTTCAGTGATATGTAATGGCAAGTACGCCTATCATGGTTTAAAAGTATTTGAATATAACAAGAGGGAGCAACAGTTATGAAGACTCATTAGATAGGGTAAACACAAGAAACATATACGCTATTGTTTCCAGATTCTTCTACAACAATTGCAAATGCAGCCCATTCATGTACAACAGCGATGGAGGTTTTTCAACAAAAAACATTTATTCATGTCACCGACTTTGAAAGTCATTTCATTTTAATTAAAATATGCTACCTTATGACTCAAGGATCCATCCACTGTGTTCAACACATTTCATCATTTCTCACTTTATATAATTTTTTAATGGTTTTACATTTTGGGAGATAATACTCTCGACACAATGCTTTTACAAGAACAGATTAAATCAATCAATTGGGCCTTTCAAATAGCACTATCGCACAGAATAGCAATGTGTCTCCTTGGTGTAGTGGTCACTCACAGAATAGCAATGTGTCTCCTTGGTGTAGTGGTCACTCACAGAATAGCAATGTGTCTCCTTGGTGTAGTGGTCACTCACAGAATAGCAATGTGTCTCCTTGGTGTAGTGGTCACTCACAGAATAGCAATGTGTCTCCTTGGTGTAGTGGTCACTCACAGAATAGCAATGTGTCTCCTTGGTGTAGTGGTCACTCACAGAATAGCAATGTGTCTCCTTGGTGTAGTGGTCACTCACAGAATAGCAATGTGTCTCCTTGGTGTAGTGGTCACTCACAGAATAGCAATGTGTCTCCTTGGTGTAGTGGTCACTCACAGAATAGCAATGTGTCTCCTTGTTGTAGTGGTCACTCACAGAATAGCAATGTGTCTCCTTGGTGTAGTGGTCACTCACAGAATAGCAATGTGTCTCCTTGGTGTAGTGGTCACTCACAGAATAGCAATGTGTCTCCTTGGTGTAGTGGTCACTCACAGAATAGCAATGTGTCTCCTTGGTGTAGTGGTCACTCACAGAATAGCAATGTGTCTCCTTGGTGTAGTGGTCACCCACAGAATAGCAATGTGTCTCCTTGGTGTAGTGGTCACTCACAGAATAGCAATGTGTCTCCTTGGTGTAGTGGTCACTCACAGAATAGCAATGTGTCTCCTTGGTGTAGTGGTCACTCACAGAATAGCAATGTGTCTCCTTGGTGTAGTGGTCACTCACAGAATAGCAATGTGTCTCCTTGGTGTAGTGGTCACTCACAGAATAGCAATGTGTCTCCTTGGTGTAGTGGTCACTCACAGAATAGCAATGTGTCTCCTTGGTGTAGTGGTCACTCACAGAATAGCAATGTGTCTCCTTGGTGTAGTGGTCACTCACAGAATAGCAATGTGTCTCCTTGGTGTAGTGGTCACTCACAGAATAGCAATGTGTCTCCTTGGTGTAGTGGTCACTCACAGGTTCCGGTGAACCAGCTTTTTCCGTGCGATGGTTTAATCAATTTTTGTCTTAACCAGGCGTCAACTGTGTAACTGAGCCAATTTTAGAAGAAATAAGAAGCTCCGTGTTAAACAAAAAAATTTCGTCTTGGCGTGAAAACACATAAAATCAAAAAAAATACAAAAATAGGACGATATGAAATCTTTTTCAGCGATTTAAATACATTTTTTCATCGTAAAACTTAGGAAGAGTTGATTGGTTTACGGTTTATTCGAGATAAAGATAATTCCGCAAAGATGAATGTACATTTCCAATAAATTGTTTTGAAAATAGAGACAAGGTTCGATTTAAACGAAATTTGATTGGTAATAACCATATTATGTTGTCAGAGTATCGATCTTGTACTCCACTGGAGACTTATAAGTGCATGGAGGACCACGTCGTGTTCCACGAAAACGGTGATCTATCTTTTGATC
This sequence comes from Allodiplogaster pararmata, assembly GCA_964056735.1. Taxonomy (NCBI): domain Eukaryota; kingdom Metazoa; phylum Nematoda; class Chromadorea; order Rhabditida; family Diplogasteridae; genus Allodiplogaster; species Allodiplogaster pararmata. Next base: position 38,818,506 of record OZ057408.1, on the reverse strand, counting down.
TCGTTCATCCTGAGCAGGCTTGCTCGAAAAAAAAGTCGAAAAAAACGAAAAATTTTCGACAGTCAAAAAACTTTTTTTGTGAAAAATTTCGAAAAAAACCGGAAAAACGAAAAATGTGCAACTCTGATTCTGAGTTCGATTGAGTCATAGGAAGAATGTGTATCAAAACTTATATAATAAATGATACCGCGGCTGGTTCACACGGTATAAAAATAGACTGTCGATCTAGCTGCTCTTGAGACGCGAGTTCGGTTCTCATGCTGATGAAAAAAAAAGTTTTCTATACCTCCGCTCTTTCTTCTTTTACTGATCAGCATAGTTGAATCCGGTCTATAGACGCCTTTAATCTGCTCCGTTGATATCGTATTTAAATAATGTTCCATAATACGCGTTCCCCTTCTCACTGATAATGAAAAATTATGAAATTTTATGCATTATGGCGCTTCATTTCAAAGAAATATATCATGAGGCGAATAATTAAAAAAAGATGACACCTTGTAAGAATGATAAGGCTGAGAAGAAATGACGTAGTACAGATAACTGTAACTAACAAGAACGAAGCGAATGGTAGATTGAGGGCTCATTTTGTCATTTCGCGATGAAGTTTGCGAATGAACCATAGAGTTAAAAGCAGTGATCGATGTTATGATAAGAACTTTCAACTGAAAAAAAAGCTCTTCAAATCATCTGAATGCTCATTGTATGACATGAAAGTTCGTAGGAAAAGTTATTGAATCTAGGGCCACGCAATAATCTCCTAAGAAAACTTCAAGAGTCATTTAAAATTCCTCAGAAGTGAACGTAGAAAAAAACTCGGTTTCTACCGCTCTTTGTATTTAACCTACATAATAAAAATAACAAAAAACAAAAAGTTTTATTTACCAAAGAATGATTTGATAAGAACAATAAACTTATGTATATGAAAGAATCAAAAAAACTGTAGATCAATGTTGAATCTCACTATATGATGTTTAAAAGAGAGCGAGTGAAGAAAAAATTCAAATGTCATATACATACATACATAGTCTATTGAACGCATTTTTCAATTTTTTTCTTCAATTCTTTATTCCGTGCACAACAAAAGGTTGGGGGTAAATGGAAAAGAAGAATAAGAGGCAGCGAAGCACGGACTGGTTTTGCTAGCAGCATTGAATTTCCCATGAGAAATTAGAAAAACAGGAAGCATTGAATCGTGTTATTCGAAGTGTATGGCACAAAAGAATTGAATCGCAGAACGGAATTGAGAAAGCTTAGAAAAAAACCATTATATACACTTTATTTTTAAATAAATTCAAACGCTTTATTCTCGATGTCATGGGAAATGAAGCGCCATAAAATTGAACGGCTCCATTTGGTTCTCCGTACAGTACACTAAAAATGAGAACAATGAATTTAGAATGAAGTGTCGATCATGGTTTGGACATTACGGCCTGAAGATGTCCGAATCCTGCTATAGACCAGAATCCCCATTCTTGGCGATAGAATTGAAGAGCGAGAAGTGATAAACTGTATGTATACAGGGTGCGGCGAAAGTTCATGTGGACAGTATTTTTTCCGATAAAAACTTAACGGATTGAGTAAATCAAACAAAATTTTCATCAAAGTTTATTCATATAGTTTGGGATATAACTGCGTTTTCAAATTTCGAACAGCCCTCCTTTCTCCTTGACACAGGCGCGGAGTCGCTTGTGGAAGGCACCCACCGTGCTGGACAGGGAAGTGACGTCAAGTTTTTCCTCGCTTAGTTCCCATTCCCTCGCTTAGTTCCCATAGAAGAAGGTGACCCATTAAAAGCTCTCTAAGCCAATCGATATCCCGCTGTTATGCCCACTCCAAAGCGCACAGTCAAGAAAACAACCGGATGTTTCGACTGCCTGAAGAAAAATGAAGAAATGAGAAGTCTGGCTGAAAAAATGGAAAAACTGAAGGCCGCCGTGGAAAAATTCGAAAGGATGAGCATTCCGGTCGTCCAAGGTGAGTCTCTGCAGAAGAATGCAGATGTGACTAATTTAATGGAAAGAATGACCAAGTTGGAGGGAAGCCTCGAGAGAATTGAGAAGACTTTAGCTCAGTTAATGTCAACTGCCCATCCTCATAACCGTCAATCCCTTCTTTCTCAAAATCTATCTCCCCAAATGCTAGCGTATGAAGCGGCTAGGAAAGCTCTAACAGATGACCGCGTCATACTGAAGGAAAAAGCGGAGAATTTGGTCGTCGTCGGCCTTCCAGAAGAAGAAACCGAGGCGACCACGAATGCAGCGGACCGGCAGTTCTTGCGTTCACTCTCCCAAGAACTCGGATTTCCCGAAATCTCTACCGCTCAATTCATGCGCCTAGGGAGAATCGAGAATCGACGCCGAACCTTGAAGATTTTCCTAGGCTCAGAAGATCTTCGTTTTGAGACTCTAAAGCTCATCCGAAGACGACGTCCAAGCTGCCTTGCTTCCTTCCCTCACGCGTACATACGCAAAGATATAACCAGAGAAGGCTTGCAACTTGAGAAGGAGGTGAAGTTGTTGGCTCGAAATTTGAATCAAGAAGAGAGAAAATGGAGAGTTGTGGGTACCACACTTGTTCCAATCCGTCACGCCCAGCCCTTCCATGCCCAGTCCCACCAAAACGAGCATACATCCGCAACGATTTCTTCGCCTTCGCCATCGAATCCTCGGAACTCCTCTCAGCCGCAAAGATTCTCAGAGGTCAGCAGCAGAAACATCACCTCAAGACGCTAGCTATATGATGGTCCTCCCGTTTCTTCACCGTCACCGCCCGACATTCAGCTAAGCTTTGCATATTTTAACATGCGTTCTCTCTATAATAAATTAGTTCCATTTCGTCTTTATCTAGAAAAAGAACAACCTGATATAGTTGCTGTCACTGAGACTTGGCTGAGTTCGCGTATAGCTGATTCAGAGATAATTGGTCCTCTTCCTTACGTAATAATCCGAGCTGATCGTAATTCTCGTGGCGGAGGAGTTACCCTTGTATTGAGAGATCACTTAACGTTCTTGAAGCCTAGTTCTTCATTCATTCATTCATTCTTTATTCCAAGCATGTAGGTATTTAAGAAAAGCAAATTACATACATATAAACAGAGGTATGCATGGACTACATTACACATAAAGCTTAGTGGCGGTGTGTAAAGGGGAAAAAAGGGGAGCTGTGATAATGATGAAAAATAACAAGTCTTAATTAAGTATCAGAAACAAGACTAACTGGCACAGTCACATTCACAGGCAGCGAAAGAAGTTGCTTTCTAAATTTAAGGCTACTAGCTTCGTTGATAACATCAAATGGAAGAGAGTTCCAAACAGACATTTGACGGGAAACACATGTCGATAAAGAGGTCTTATTGATGCGGTGAGGAGGAATAAGTCTTAGAGGATGCGAATGCCGAGTGAAACGCTGAACAGCCGAGATTTCGTATAAATTATCAGTGTCTATGTCTAAGCTGTTATGTAAACATTTATGAATAAAAAGTAGATCAGAGATAGCACGACGGTACTCGAGGCTCTGAAGGCCTAGAATTGAAAGCCTCTGGGAATACGGAAGCTTAGGGTGACGGACTCTTCCTAGTACTCTCCTCGTGAAAGAGCGTTGGACTTTATCAACCAACTTAACAAGGCCCGAGGAAGATGGATTCCACAACTCACTTGCGTATTCGATAATGGGTCGGACATAGATTTTAAAAGCAGATGTCAACAGAGAAATGGAAGGGGATTTAAAAGCTTTAAATAACATGTTGACAACAGCGGAAGCTCTCTTAAACTTTTCGACAATATGGTGTTTGTACGAGAATTCATCGGAAATAGTGACACCAAGATCTTTAGCTATCTCGTCAACAGTTAAGGGGAGACCATTTATACGGTATACAACAGAAGGATTTCGGGGTCCTAAATGCAAAACAATGCATTTAGATGTCGACAAAGACAAGTTCCATTCCGAACACCAAGCGGTAACAAGATCAAGAGCGACTTGGATATCATGGCTAGAAGAGGGAACTTCTTCTTCTTAGCGTTGTCCCGCGCCGGCCGAGGTCGGAGTAGGGTCCGCTGTACGGCTTCTAGCTCTCCAGAAACATCTGTCCGTTGCGTCTTCCGAGTGGAGTCTTGCAAGGCGCAGGTCTTGGTTGAGCGTATCCATATATCTTGTCTTCGGTTTGCCTCGAGGGCGTTTGCCTGGTACTTCCATGTCAAGGGCGTGTCTTGCGATGTTGGTCGCGTCTCTTCGCATCACGTGTCCATACCATCTAACTCTCCCTTCTCGCATCTTGTCTTGTATTGGGGCAACGCCGAGTCTCCCTCTCACAATCATGTTACGCACACAATCTAGGCGAGTCAGTCCTAGTGTCCAGCGTAACATTTTCATCTCATTCGTGTGGATAATGTTCTCGGTTATACGCGTTGTAGGCCAGGTCTCCGTCGAATAGAGAAGCACGGGACGGATTGCTGTTTTATACATCTTTCCGCGTATGCCAGCTGTGATATTCCTATCACAGAGGAGAACTGCAGCTTCTCTCCATTTCATCCAAGCTGCATTTACTCTTTGGCGTGCCGCTGCATTTGTTGACGTGTCTGAGGAGATGACAGAACCAAGGTACTTGAATTCGGAGGTCTTCGGGAGCGGTTCACCGCTGATGTGAACAGTTCCCGTCGTTTGCACTCCGATTTCCTGGTATTCGGTCTTCTTGATGTTGAGGCGTAAGCCATGCCTACTAAGAGCGTCATTCCATTCTTGAGTGCGTTTCTCGATTTCGGCACGTGTAGGAGCAGCAAGGAGAATGGCGTCGGCGTATGCGATGGTTGACGGAGCCGGAGTCAGTAGAGGACGCGTGACGGTATCCATAACTAAAATGAAGAGAAGGGGAGACAAAGCACTCCCTTGGTGCACTCCAACGTTTACTGCGAATGGCTCTGTGATGCCGACCGGAGTTCTGACAGTACTCTTTGAATCATCGTACATCGCCATTGTCCATCGAATGTACTCTTCAGGAACCTGATGATCGCGCAATGCATATGAAATAAGATCATGGGGGACTCTGTCGAACGCCTTTTCCAAATCGAGGTAGGTCAGATGGAGAGGTGATCTTTTCTCTGCGTACTTCTCGACGAGTAAACGGAGTGCAAATATTGCATCTGTTGTGCCTCTTCCGTTCACAAACCCGCATTGCTGAGCTGGAATATCGACGATATCTCGTATGCGTGAATCCAGTATCCTCTCAAATATCTTCATAGTGTGGTTGAGAAGGCGTATTGGACGGTAGTTGCTGCACACTCTGGCATCGCCTTTTCCTTTGAAGACTGGAACGGTCGTGGAGTAGCGCCAGATATGTGGAATTTGGTCTTCCGACATTCCGGGAAAGCGCTGAAAGAAATACTTGATCAGCCGCATCTGTTGCCTCATCGTTGTCTTGTTCTGGGATACCAAGGCAGACTATGTTCTCGGCCTTAGTTTCTGTCATGTTCTTGTCGACTGTCATAGCTCTTACCGCGGCATCGTAGGCGAGGATATGCGGTGGGATGGATAGCAGAGAAGGCAACTGAGAGGATTGACTGAGGTGCGCTGGATGAGAAAGCGATGAGTCAAGAGGAGGCAGGCGGGAAACGAGTTCCTCCACCACACTTTCCAACCTTATCATCTTCTCCATCAACTCTTCAATCTTCTTCTCGTACATTGAACATCTCGGGAAAGAAGGAGGAACAGCCGAAGAACGCTTTCCACCCATGGAAGATGACGACGTTTACTTAGGAAAGAATGGAAAGAACTGGGTCAAGTTAAAAGCAGGGTCAATGAATCAATATGAGAGCGGAAAAAATGCTCACCGCTCTGTGTGAAAGACTGAGAGGAAAGTGAAAGACTGAGAGGGAAGTCCTTTATGCTCTCCTTCGGAAATTGTTTATATAGACTTACTTTCTACCACTGGTTACATACGTCTGGTTGTTTGCTATCGTCCCCGTCCTACACCAATGAAGAGACCAGACTTTTTCGTGATTCTTTATCCGATATTCTTTCTTCCACTTCCTATCCTGTAGTTGTGACTGGTGATTTCAATTGTGACACTCTCTCTCCTCCTTGTTCTTCATCCGATCGATTGTTAGTAGACATGATTACTCTCTTTGATTTGACCCAATTCTGCCGTGAACCAACACGTCTTAATCGTTGCATTGATTGGCTACTAACTTCTCTGCCCTCGCTATTGTCTAATTATAGAATTGTTCCCTCTTTCCCCTCCTCTGATCATTTAGGGATCGCTTGCTGCCTTTCAATTGTGACCGACTCGCTTTTAGCCGAACCAGTTCTCGACTATTCAAGAACTGACTACGATGAACTTAATAAATACTTCAATTCAGTTAACTGGGAAGCCGAATTTGATAACTCCCTCTCGATTGACGATCTGTACGGCCGTTTTATACGCTATTTCTGAATTCGTTCCAATTCGTAGACCTCGAACCCTCACGGCCACTTATCCTCGCCATATTCAGAGAATAATTAAATATCGTAACTCTTTGTTTCACAATATTGACGATCCTAATACCCGTTTTCTTTACGAGAAAGCTAGTAAAGATCTACTGAAGCAGATAATGAAATGGACTAGGCATTGTGAGAAGAAGAAATTGTCTCGCTCTCGGGACTTGTTCCGACATATCTCATCCCTCACTCGGCCTAAACCTGTGCCTCCTCGATATCTATTGAATACTACAGGGGACATAGTATTGAAAAACAAACTTAAATGTTCTCTGCTCTCTACCGAATTCGCTTCTCATTATACTAAGGATGATAACCAACGTATCGCATTGCAAACTGAAGCGGCCCCTACTATGAGCCCCTTTCCTATTTTTCTCCCCTCTTCTGTTCTTAAAAGCCTCTCGAAGCTTAAACCAACGGGTAGCAAAGGTTCAGATGGTATCCCTCAGTTTGTCCTCAAGAAATGTGCTAAGTCTCTTGCACTTCCTCTTTCCCATATTTTCAACTATTGTATTATCTGTGGTCAAATACCGTCTTACTGGAAACATTCTCTGGTGACCCCTATTCTGAAACCAGGCAAGGAACCTCACTTGGTGTCCTCCTATCGTCCGATTTCCATCCTTTCTCCCTGTTCTAAAACGATGGAGCGACTTGTTAGAGCTTTCATAATCAATCATCTATCTGAGCACTCTATTATACCTATCAATCAACATGGGTTTAGGCGTGGAGCGTCCACAGTAACCAAATTATTAATATGTGAAGAAGATTGGACCTCTTCGTTAGCCAAAGGTCTTTCAACGGATGTCATCTACCTTGACTTCTCTCGTGCATTTGACACCATTAGTATAAGTAAGCTTTTGTCTAAATGCACACATTATGGAATTACTGACCCACTCCTTTCTTGGCTTGAGTCTTTTTTAACTAATAGATCTTTCTCTGTGCGTATGGGTGATGTCACTTCTGATCCAATGAATGCCACATCGGGTGTGCCCCAAGGGTCAGTCCTGGGGCCACTTCTTTTTACTCTGTATATATCCGATATAAATGAGGTACTAGAGAACTTTCCTAATATTCGTTATCAAGCATACGCAGACGATCTCAAGATTTATGATCTCAAGATTTATGGTTTTTATGATAAGAACTCATACGGCGAACGAACTCGAGAGCTGCAATCAGCATTAGATTCCGTATTCGATTGGTGTTTAGTTAACCAACTATCTCTTTCTCCATCCAAGTCTCTCCATATTCACATTGGAGGTCGATCTTTATATTTCTCATACAGTATAAATAATGTTTCCATTTCATGTGTATCTCAGATACGTGACCTGGGCATACAAATAGTTTCTTCTTTGCGTAGGAAAGAGGCTGTAGCAGACCGAGTTAAAAATGCATCCAAAGCAATGTATGCTATGCTCCGTGCGGTAACTGTTAATGATCCTGGTATACTGGTCAAGTGCTTTAAAACTTACGTAATGCCGCACTTGGACTATGCTTCGAATATATGGAATCCATACTATGGAAGAGATTGTGATGATATAGAGAAAGTTTTAAGGAAATTCACTCGCATAGTTTATCATCGATGTTTCGCAAATGAAGTTAATACGAGGTCTCTTCCTTCTTACCCGAATCGACTTGCCCGCCTTGGATTCGTTTTTCTCTCCAAGAGGAGGATATTTTCTGACTTAGTTATGGGTTTCAAGATCTTCCATGGACTGTCAATAATAGATAAAAAACGATTTTTCAAAGAGACTATTCCAACGCGAACTAATATAAATGGCTTATTAGTTCAGGGTAGCAAGAATACAGCTAGAAACAACTCTTATGGAATGCGAATATCCCGCCTTTTCAGCAAACTACCTCGAAACTTGATTAATAGTATGAACCTGAAATATTTTAAATCCCAATTAAAAAGTGGTGTTCTATCTACTCTTCTCTCGTCATGAATTCAGAACTAAATTTTTTTTGTCGTTCAAATTGTTCTCCTTATATAGTTTTGTTTGTTTGTTTGTTTGTTTTTGTTCCCCGTTCAATTCGCTATATTAAAGTCAAATTGATGTATTGCTTTTGTTATCGTATTTGACAATTGTTTAGCTGATCTATTCATTCCTCATTTTCAATTGTAATCAAATTTGTGCGTTATTGCATCGAAAGATGTAGATAAAATATATACATAAGATCATCCCACGCCTTCTGTAGGGCACGCTTCAAACTTTCCAAATTCTTGTGTGGGGAAGCACAGGCTTTGCTCTCAAGGACCGACCACACAGAGAAGCCCAGAGGATTCAAATCAGGTGAGTACGGAGGCCATTCGGCGGATGTGATCATGGAGGGGAAATTGGTCTTGCACCAGTCTTCCACAACTTTAGCCTTGTGGGCGGGCGCAGAGTCCTGCTGGAACGTCCATTTGCGTCCCGCGAAGTGAGCCTGGCTCCAGGAAAGTACTTCCTTTATGAGAATGTCGTTCAGGTAGTTATTGGCATTCATTTTGACTCCCTGCTCGACGAAAACAAGTGGAGTCTTGCCAGTCGCGCAAATCCCGGCCCAGACCATGACAGAAGCGGGATGGCCCTTTCTCTCTCTGTGTGGTCGGTCCTTGAGAGCAAGGCCTGTGCTTCCCCACACAAGAATTTGGAAAGTTTGAAGCTCGCCCTACAGAAGGCGTGGGATGATCTTGACGTCGCTTTCCTGTCCACCACGGTGGGTGCCTTCCACAAGCGACTCCGCGCCTGTGTCAAGGAGAAAGGAGGGCTGTTTGAAATTTGAAAAGGCAGTTATATCCCAAACTATTTGAATAAACTTTGATGAAAATTTGGTTTGATTTGCTCAATCCGTTAAGTTTCTATCGGAAAAAAATACTGTCCACATGAATTTTCGCTGCACCCTGTATATGTTTATATACATATATGAAAAATACGCGAAAAAAAAAATTCAGACATTCGAACAAAGCATGGGATTTTCAAGAAAGGCTCCTGGAATAATTTACTTTTTCAAAACTCACCTCGATAATTACACTTGTTATCCAGAAACGACGGAAGAATTTCGTTGGCCGGACTGTAAAGAGTGTGCGGTGGAATGCGTTCGAACGGAATACGTCGCTTTTAATTCATACGCCAGAGTCAATGCACCCGGATTGAATCAGTTATTGCGCAGATCAGGAGCTAAATCAGATCGAATATATACAAGGTTTATCGCAACTTCTTTTTAGAAACGAAAAAAATCATTATAAACCCATTGGTTTACAAACAGTCGTGGTTCCGGAAAAAACAGATATTTTTTGAGCTACGAAAAAAGAGAGAAAGAGAGATAATGAAGAAAAAAGAAACGAAATTTCCTGCCCGAGACAATAAGAACTGGTAATTTAGATAAACTTTCGATCCGGTAATCATTTAATTTTCAAAGGATGTTAAGTATGAAACATTCATAACAAGAGAAACGCATGAGAAACTCCTTCTTGTGCTTGAAAGCTTAGGGTTTCATTCCAGTTTACTGAATTGGTTTGAATCATTTCTTGAACAGCGCTTCTCGCGTGTTCAAGTGAATAACACTTTGTCTGATAGGTTTGCAATCACATCCGTTGTCCCCCAAGGCTCCGTCTTCGGACCTTTTCTTCTCTGTTTTTTCTTAATTTATTGCGGGTTTTACACGCAAATTCATGTATTTGAATGTTTTTTCGGCCCACCTCTTTGTTGACGACATCAAAATATTTGTATGTTTCACTCCCAGCGATGCTTGGCTCGCTCACTCTCAACTCACATCAGCTGCACTTTCTATTCAGTCTTTCTGTTGGGAATGGCAACTCATGGTTGCGAGTAATAAGTGTAGTCTTTTGCACCTCAGGAAATCGAATCCTTGTTTGACCTATTCCGTAACAGATTTTTATGGTATCCGTATTCCGTTTGTAGTAGCAAAATCACCTGTGCGAGGTCTTGGATTTTTCATGGATGATAATCTTTCTTTTGGTCATCACATCGATTTCATAACAAGACGTGCCATGAGACTAGTCTGTTGTTGTTGTCTTGCCCAACGGGTAGATCTTCCTTCGCGAGACACTGGAGGAAGTCGTTGAAGCTCTCGACCCTCCAGCATTAAAAGCCCACACTCTCTTTCCTCTCTCTCTCTTTTTTTAAATTTATTTATTTATTTTTTTTAACTCTCCTTTTTTTCTCTTCTCTCTTTCACTTTTTTTTTTTTGGAGAGATTTAATTGAACAAGAAATCAACAACCGAGTTCGGCCTATTCCAAAGGTCGATAGGGCTAAGTGAAGTGGAGTTACAGCGACACGAAAAAATATGTCTCGAAGTATGCAGCTCTATCCTACACAGTGGGCAGAGGGGAGATTCATTGGCCCCTATTCGGTGGAGATAACTGTTAAGGAAACTAGAGTGGCCGCTTCGCAATTGAGACAGAGTTATCTGATTTTCTCTGGATAGTTGGGACGTGGACTTGTGTATTCTAGGAGGTTTAGTTCCCAGAACTGGGTTGGGTCGACTATTTCTAAGAAAATCTCTGACTGTCTCCGTGTGTATTTTTCTGAGGGCCACTTTATAGTCCGTATCACCTAATACTATGTCTATGTCTTTGGCGTGCTTTCTTATTGCCCTGGGAGGTTTGGCTTCAGTGCAGATGCGGTGAGATGGATGGTTGGGCTGAAGCCTGGCCTTGGCGGTGAATTGTTTGCTGAGCATGAGGTTGTGTTCTTTGACTGGAAGAAGTTTGCTCTCGTATGCCAGGTGCTGAGTGTCCGCAATTGCAAGGTTTCCAGTTGCAATCCGAATGGCTTTGTTTTGTGCTGCTTGCAAGGAAGTCCAATGTGATTCGGCAAGTTGGGGCGAGTAGATGGGTGCTGCGTAAGACAAGACTGCTCTAGTGGTTGCTTTGTAGGTGTTCAGCATTGTCTCGGTCTTCTGTCCCCACCTTCTTCCCGCGATTGCTCGGAGGACATTCAATCTTTTTGTTGCCTTTGTCTTTAGTCCTTCGGCGTGTTGACGGTAGGTTCCCATCTGGTCCAAGGTGACACCAAGGATCTTGGGGGCTCTACTTGGAGGGAGTGGCTCACCGTTGACCACAACTTCTGGAACTTCACGACATTCCTTTGTGTTGGTGGTGAAGAGCGTTACACTGGATTTAGCTGCCGAGATGTCCATCTTTAGTTCCCCAAGATGGCTGGTGAGGGCTGGGAGGTAGGAGTTCAGTCTGTCAGCTCCAACTCTCCAGTCAGGGTGAGAGGCCAGTATTGTCAGATCATCCGCATACCCGACCAGTTTCATCGTCTCGGGAGGCTTCGGCAGCCCATTCAAGTATATGTTGAACAAAGAAGGGCTGAGTACTCCCCCTGAGGAACTCCTGCGTAGCAGGTTTGCTGGCGGCTGAGGCAGTTTCTGAAGTCCACACGGATGGCTCTCCCTCGTAGATAGCTGGAGAGCCATCTAACGAGGCCTTTGGGGATGAACGTTTCGGCGAGAGTATGACACAGGCGAGAAATGTTGACCAGATCATATGCCGAGGTGAGGTCGAGCGCAACCATCACTGTGCGATGTGGAGGGAGCCGTTGGTTATGTAGCCCGTTACCTCCATCAAGGCTGTCGTGGTCGAGCGTCCTTTTCTGAAGCCATGTTGCCAGTTTTCCAACTCAACTTCTTCTGTGATGTGGGGGAGGATGATTCTCTCGAGGAGTTTGACCACAGGGGACAGAATTGAGATCGGTCTGTAGCCTTTTACCGACATGAGGTCCTTCCCTGGCTTCGGAATCGTGATAACTCTGGCCGTCTTCCAGGCCGAAGGTATGATGCCGGTGCTGAGTGAGCAATTAAAGAGTATTGCAAAGCATCTTGCACACTGTTCGCCAGCCTTTTTAACCATAAGAGGACAGATTTCGTCGAGATCCATGGCCTTGGAGCTTCTCATTTTCTTCATTGCTGTCTTCACTTCGTCAACTGTGACGACTGGGACGTCGGAACGCTCAAGGTTCGAGGTCCAGCGGTGCGTTCTCCTGTTAGATCGATCAGGGGTCTTGACGGCTTGTTTGGCGAGTTGTTTGGCGAAAAGGTTGGTAGCTTCCAGGCTGGATAGAGGTGAACCCTTATGGACAATAGCGGCGTGGGAGGGTTTGTGTGCTCGACCATCAAGTGATTTGATTGTGTTCCACAAACGATTTGTGGGTTCGTTGGGTCTGAGGTTGTTCACGAAATCTTCCCATGCAATGCGCTTATCGTCCGTCATTGATCTTATAGGAAATCCTTGTCATCAGTTCAGGGTCATTGATCTTATAGGAAATCCTTGTCATCAGTTCAGGGAGACATGGGTCTGCCGGGTTTGCTCTACGCATCTGATCTCTTTTTCGGATGAGTGCTTTGGCTTCTTCGCTCAGGCGGGGTATGAAGTCTGGGCATCTTCCTTGTGGTATATGTTTTCTTGCCGCCTCTCTGAGAGTTTCAACCAGGAAGGAATGCATGTTGTGGGGGTTTCCTTCGTACGGAAATTCGCCGAGTCTCTTGTTAACTTCTATTTCGTATTCGTGCCATTTTGCTTTTCTGAAGTTCATGTAGCATCTTCGTTTCCCAATCGTTGGGATTCTCAGTTCTATCTCGAGTAGGACTGGTAGGTGGTCAGAATTTAGCTTTCCGAGAGTTCTCCAGGAACAGTTGGTCGCAATGTCGTTTGTGACTGACGTAATGTCCGGAGAGGCTTCCTTACGTGTGTGTTGCTGAGGAGAGTTCAAGACTATGTAATTGCTCTGCTCGATAGATCATGCCTTTTACCGACATGAGGTCCTTCCCTGGCTTCGGAATCGTGATAACTCTGGCCGTCTTCCAGGCCGAAGGTATGATGCCGGTGCTGAGTGAGCAATTAAAGAGTATTGCAAAGCATCTTGCACACTGTTCGCCAGCCTTTTTAACCATAAGAGGACAGATTTCGTCGAGATCCATGGCCTTGGAGCTTCTCATTTTCTTCATTGCTGTCTTCACTTCGTCAACTGTGACGACTGGGACGTCGGAACGCTCAAGGTTCGAGGTCCAGCGGTGCGTTCTCCTGTTAGATCGATCAGGGGTCTTGACGGCTTGTTTGGCGAGTTGTTTGGCGAAAAGGTTGGTAGCTTCCAGGCTGGATAGAGGTGAACCCTTATGGACAATAGCGGCGTGGGAGGGTTTGTGTGCTCGACCATCAAGTGATTTGATTGTGTTCCACAAACGATTTGTGGGTTCGTTGGGTCTGAGGTTGTTCACGAAATCTTCCCATGCAATGCGCTTATCGTCCGTCATTGATCTTATAGGAAATCCTTGTCATCAGTTCAGGGTCATTGATCTTATAGGAAATCCTTGTCATCAGTTCAGGGAGACATGGGTCTGCCGGGTTTGCTCTACGCATCTGATCTCTTTTTCGGATGAGTGCTTTGGCTTCTTCGCTCAGGCGGGGTATGAAGTCTGGGCATCTTCCTTGTGGTATATGTTTTCTTGCCGCCTCTCTGAGAGTTTCAACCAGGAAGGGATGCATGTTGTGGGGGTTTCCTTCGTACGGAAATTCGCCGAGTCTCTTGTTAACTTCTATTTCGTATTCGTGCCATTTTGCTTTTCTGAAGTTCATGTAGCATCTTCGTTTCCCAATCGTTGGGATTCTCAGTTCTATCTCGAGTAGGACTGGTAGGTGGTCAGAATTTAGCTTTCCGAGAGTTCTCCAGGAACAGTTGGTCGCAATGTCGTTTGTGACTGACGTAATGTCCGGAGAGGCTTCCTTACGTGTGTGTTGCTGAGGAGAGTTCAAAACTATGTAATTGCTCTGCTCGATAGCTTCACAGAGTGCAGTTCCTCTGGCATCTTCGGTACCAGTACTCCAGAGCACATTGTGGGCGTTCACGTCACCAGCCATAACGCATGTCTTTGTATGTTTGAGGAAGTGGGCAAAGTCTGTGTTATAACCCGGTGGACATGAGGAGCGTGGAGGGATATAGAGATTAGTTATTCTCAGATTACCGAGTGTAGAGGGGATCTCGATAGTCATTGTCTCTATTGTCTTATCACCGTGAGTTGAGTCTGCTAGCAAATATTGGATGTCCTCTCTTATGATCATTGCGAGGCCACCTCCTGATCTGGTTCGGTCCTGTCTTATTAGTGAGTACCCTTTAATCGATGGCGATACGGCTGTGGCATCTAGTTTGGTCTCCTGGATTAAAGCTATGTGGATATTTTCCTCGTGGAGTAAGTCCTCAAGCTCTACGATTCTGCCCCGAATTCCATTAGCATTCCAATGGATGATTTTGAGGGTATCTATCTTAGTTTGTGAGCTTCTTGGGGGAGGTCTGACACAGCTATGACATCTCCAGGATGGGTTCCAGGCATTGAAGGAGGAGAGACCAGAACATTTAAGATGTGTCCATTTCTGACACTTCTGACAGCGAACGCTATTGCTGGAAGCACTTTTGTGACATACAGTACACGGCCATCGCAAAGGACCCGGGTTGCTTTCTATTCCAGCAATTAAGAGGAGGGCGAGGATCAGAGCCGCTGGAAGGCCCTGATCCTTAATAGAAAAAAAACGAGAGGATTGGACAGCTGGGGGGAGAGCTGTTCGATGTGTCCCTTGCGGGAGAAAAACCACTTTGGGATAGGTATAGTTTGGAGTCCTTTGCGTCCAGAACGTCCGGGACGTCTGTCGACACTCGCACCATCGTGTAGGCGACTCCGTTGGCGAGCATGAGACTTGTTTCGTTCACTGAGCATCAGAAATCCTGTCCGTTATATCTGATGTTACAAAGCCTTTATCGTTCCTCTGCTTGAATTTTCACCGCTTATATGATTTTCCTTCAACTCCTTCAAATCCTTCAACTCGTCGTGGCTGAGAGCAGTCGACTCAATTCTCGCTCTTCATTTCCATCACCCAAAATGAAGGATACCAGGAATTGGACACCTTGAGGCCGTATCGTCCTAACCATAATCGACACTCCAGTCTACATTCTACGTTCTCAACATCAGAAAACTGAGAGGAAACTGGAGTCGTTTGAATTAATGACGCTTCATGTCTTATGACATCGACAAGCGTTTGAATTGAATTGAATTGAATATGATCTCCTCACAAAATCAGCCTAATTAGAAAAATAGAAAATTTGCAGCATATTTTTACGAGACTTTTATACTTCCAGTGCTCAAGAATGGACTCTTTCAGTTCGTGGCCATCCTATAGCAGAAGACTGGAAAGATATAACTTGACTACTTCGCTGTACCGCAGAACAAAAGCTGACCTTATCTTCTCTTATGAAATTTTGAATGGTCTCATTGATATACCTGTAACCAGTATGTATACTTTCAAGGCATGTAATGGCCGGACGTCAAAATACGCTTTTCATATACCCAGAAACCGAAGACAACCGTTTTTTTCCATTCGTTCGCTCTACGAACCGCTATAAACTATTGTAAACTGCATGAGAATGTTTGTAAACTCCCTTAATATATCTAATTTCAAAACGAGGTGGGGTAAACTTCGTCTTTTAGATCTGCTTGGTATACATTTACCTAATCTTTGAAACAGAATAACGAGTTTTTATTTCTTTGTCTTTTTGTTTTTATTTCTTTGTCTTCAAATTCTAAGTTACACAGTTTGAAGGCAGTGACGCCTGGTTAAGATGACGAATTATTGAACTATCGCACAGAAAAAAAAGCTAGTCCTCCGGGCGTGATTGAACCCAGACCATCTCGACTCAAACCGGGAGCGCGTGTTAGCATTACACCACGGGGACACATTGCTATTCCGTGCGATAGTGTTATATGAAAGGCTCATATGCCTTGTTCTCTTAGTGAAGCATGCTTGTCAAGCGATTGCGTCATGAATGAAGCGTAACTCCAGAGTTCACGATCAAGACAAAAGAGAGATGGAAGATGGATGAAAAATCTTCAAGTTCTAAGTTACACAGTTTAAAGGCAGTGACGCCTGGTTAAGACGACAAATGATTGAAATATCGCACAGAAAAAATATTTCTTTGTCCTTGTTTTTCTTTAATTTCCATGTGTTGTCAAATTCCAAATAATGTATGAATAACTAAATGAATAACTGATCCAGAGATGAAACTGCCACTATGAGCGTATTCTTCCGAGATCTGACCTACACCGAATACACTCAAGTTCAAGGAACAACGCTTACAACTATTATCAGTTAGTGGTTTATGGGTTCGCAAATCAAAACTACTTTTTTTGATATCTCTCAATATATCTTTCTTTATCTCTCCTACTTGCCTGTCTCTTGCTGTCTACCTCCCATTTTTTACTTGATCCCGTCTCTCTGTTTTTGTACCCTATTAGTTGTAAGCTCTATCTAGCTCTGAAAACTTTCTTTCTTCACTACATATTTTGACTCTATGATCTGTCCTTAATCTTCTCTCTCTTTTCTATTTCTTTTTAGCCCTTTCTAACATTTGCCACTTTCTCCCTCTTCTCCTTTCTCCCTTTGTATAATACCTCTCTCTCTTTCTCTCTCTCTTTCTCCCTCTCTCTTCTATAAACTGAGGTTGTGAATGTTAAGGTAACATGGGTGGGAACATGGGGATGTTCCTTGGATTGAGTGTCTTCACTCTTATCGAAGTCATCATTTACATGACGAAAGTGACATGGATCACCATCTCCAAGAAGAGAAGAGAACATTTGGCCGAGAAGAAAAGACAGGAAGAGGTTGATTCTCTCAACTTCACTTAACACTTTATTGCACAGTACGAGTTGCAACATCGAAAAGATGAGGTTAAATTCACATTGAAGTGATGTAGAATTCATCTTACTTGTTTACGGAAAAACAATAGAAAATTGAGGATGTTCAGAAAACTTTTTTTTAAAAACTAACTCATTATTCATTTGTCTGAGCGTGGCATAATATTAAGGTGTCCGAATATTGTGCAAAGGCTCTCAAGTTCGACTCCCACCCCGGACATATCCATCCAAACCAAAGAAATTAATACATGTTGGTAGTGCTTTAGATAGGATCTGAACAGGGGTTATTTAGTCATGTCCGGTCGTCTGTCGGCGGGCGTCTGTTTCAGACCTTCAGCGCGCGTCTGTCTCACTCATAAGGGGAAACCCTTATGTGAAATATTTTTCATCTCTAAAGGGTGAAAATTTATCAAAAACTTTTTATCTCATAAATTTGAAACTTGAAAAATTTCCAGATGTAAGGCAAGTGTCTGTATACAAAAATTTTCGCCTACGGCGGGGGTCTGTAGGATTTTCGGACGAACTAAAAACCCTGTATCTGAATCTATCCACTGTTGCTACACTACACACACTAGCAGTGATCACACACACACACACACTAAAAATAAAGTTCTGAATAGTCATAAGTTACGCTGGACACTAGGACTGACTCGCCTAGATTGTGTGCGTAACACGATTGTGAGAGGGAGACTCGGCGTGGCTCCAATACAAGACAAGATGCGAGAAGGGAGAGTTAGATGGTATGGACACGTGATGCGAAGAGACGCGATCAACATCGCAAGACACGCTCTTGACATGGAAGTATCAGGCAAACGCCCGCGAGGTAAACCGAAGACAAGATATATGGACACGCTTACCCAAGACCTGCGCCTTGCAAGACTCCACTTGAGAGACGCAACGGACAGATGTTTCTGGAGAGCTTCAAAGCTTCAAGAGCTTTATGGACCTATACAGCGGACCCTACTCCGACCTCGGCCGGCGCGGGACAACGCTAACAAGAAGAAAAATAGTCATAAATTTAAATATATACATATATGTATATGTATGTATGTGTCATTTTCCATACTTTTTTTTTGTGTGCAGCGCGCAGCTACTGGTCCTATTAGGGTAGGTCTGACTCACATCGTAGGTAAGCGCGTACCTTGCCTTGAGACGGAAGCAAGCGCGAGGAAGATTTTCAATCAGTAATACAATTTTTAACTATAATATATTTATGATATAAATAAATATATGACACACAGAGAAAAATTGATCGCTTTTGATACATTTTCTGAGCAATATAAAGGGGACGATGTGGTTAATGCGCTTTATATTGTTCAGTCTGTAGTAAAACTCGCCCCAACTCGCCCTAATTCGCGAACTGCGAAACTGTTCACTTGTGATCAATAATATTGTTCACTTGCGAAAAAGTGTGCAGTATTAAACCTAGCCCATAACTTGTGAGATTTTCTTCCTTTTTTCTTTTCCTTAATTTTTTTCTTTTTTTTTTGCTTTCAAATTAAAACAAAAATTGCGTTTTTATTTGGAATGTACAGGGTGCAACAAAAGTCCAAGGGCCGTATTCAGAGACAAAAATTTATCCTAAAGTTTATGGTAAACTTTATACTAAGTTGTAGTTTCGCCAAAATGGAATTCAGAGAGTAGACTTTACGGTAAACTTTAAACTAAAGTTTAGTAGGAAAGCTGAGACGCTCTCACCCGTCTTGTCTCTGAATACAGAACTGAGTTGAACTTAGGTCTACAATATACTAGGGTAAAATTTACCCATGAGTTCATCTTAGATCTCTGAATACGGCCCCAGGTGTCCGAATTTGTCACTTTGCATCTTTTTTGTTTGGTGTAGCGGTCGTGTGATTTTCCGCTTGTATCTTATTCATAATGTTGCTAACATACCCTGAAAAAATCAGAATGATAACTCTTTTCGTTTTCCGGTAATGCTCTCTGATATGGACCGAGGCTACATTCTGCGCTTGAGCCAGTCTGGGGACATTCAAAAGCACATCGCCAGATCCACTGGATTCTCCCGTATGACCATTGAAAACACAATACGTCGCTTTCTTGAGACTGGTACAACAAATGACCGTCCCAGGAGTGGCAGACCAGTGACCACGACCACTTCCTTCAACATGAGAAGCATCCGAGACAAGATTCGATATAACACCAAGCGGAGTCTCAGAAAACTCGCGAAGGAGCTGAAAATCTCGGCTAGTTCTGTTCAGACGATCGTCAAATCCCCCATGGGACTTCGCCCCATCAGGCTGCAGAAGAATCACGCATTGACGGACCAGATGAAGGCGATCCGTCTTCGGAGATGTCGTGAACTGTCCAAGCGGTTCAAGCCGTTGGACTGTTTGGATATTCTCTTCACCGATAAGAAGTTGTTCAATATTGAGCAGTCCTTCAACCACCAGAACGATAGGAATTGGTCGAAATCGGTCAACGAGGCCAATAAGAGTGGTCGCTACGTTTCGAGAAAGGGCCATCTCGCTTCTGTCATGGTCTGGGCCAGGATTTGCGCGACTGGCAAGACTCCACTCGTTTTCGTCGAGCAGGGAGTCAAAATGAATGTCAATAACTACCTGAACGACATTATCATGAAGGAAGTACTTCCCTGGAGCCAGGCTCACTTCGCGAGACGCAAATGGACGTTCGAGCAGGACTCTGCGCCCGCCCACAAGGCTAAAGTGGGGTGCAAGACTGGTGCAAGAGCAATTTCCCCTCCATGATCACATCCGCCGAATGACCTCCGTACTCAACTGATTTGAATTCTCTGGACTTCTCTGTGTGGTCGGTCCTTGAGAGCAAGGCCTGTGCTTCCCCACACAAGAATTTGGAAAGTTTGAAGCGCGCCCTACAGAAGGCGTGGAATGATCTTGACGTCGCTTACCTATCCACCACGGTTGGTGCCTTCCACAAGCGACTCCGCGCCTGTGTCAAGGAGAAAGGAGGGGTGTTTGAAATTTGAAAACACAGTTATATCCCAAACTATTTGAATGAACTTTGATGAAAATTTTGTTTGATTTGCTCAATCCGTTAAGTTTTTATCGGAAAAAATACTAAACACCTGGACTTTTGTTGCACCCTGTAATGAACACTTTAAATCAACAAACTTTTTTTTCAACAAGCATGATAAAATCTTTTTAAACAAGCATTTACGGATTAACCAAAGAAAAGTAGTCCATCAAAATATTCCATCACAATATCGATGAACACAAACAGAAGAGCCAAAGCAGAATTGAAAAAATTCAAGGTTCTCTGTAATGGGTAACTGGTTTTTTTTCACAAAAAAAAATCAACAAGCATGATTCGATCATTGTCGAAATTACGAGAAGAAAAGATGTCAATAATCTCAACAAATAAAAACAGACGAGTCGAAGCACAACTAAATATTACACTGTTCTTTCTATTACACTGGTTTCAAAAAAATGTATTAGGCATGATGCGATGAAAGGAAAATCATCTCTAGCTTTTGTTCAGATCACTCCGTGGCACTTGTCTAGTTAGACGTAGGCTCCTCCCCATGCATTTTGATGTACGATGTTGCTCCTGTTCTCTCTCATTTTCCTCCTCATCCCTCTCACTGTTATTTTTACATTAAAATAAGGGCCACTTGTCCAGATCTACATAGGCTCCGCTCCCTCCCTCGGGGGGCGGAGTCACGGATTTATGACTACTCATAGGCTTAGTAATAGTTTACGCTAACGAGGCCGTACGGCTTAGGCTAACGAGACCGTATAAAAATTAGCCATAAATCCGCGACTCCGCCCGTCGAGGGGGAAGAGGGGCGGATCCTACGTCGATCTGGACAAGTACCTTTTCTGGTTCTTATCTTAAGTAGCAAATTTATAAAAACGCATTTCGAAAACACGAGGAAAAATAAAATACCATTTTTTAAACGTTTTAAGTGATTTTTTCTCTCATTCTAACCCTGCGCTGATCTTCTAATGAGTTCATTTCTGACCTGCAAGCATTCGGAGTCATCAGAAAAGACATGAATACCTAAAATTTTTTGGCATTTTCGAAAGATCAAATCTAAACTTTGAAGAATGCCACAACAAAAAAAACACGAAATCTTCTTTGTTGAATTTAAAATATATGTGAAGTAACATACTCAACATCAACCATAGCAGTCAAACTAAGAAAATAAAATGCGGCTTAGGTAAAACATACTGATAAATATATAATGTTCAGTTCCTCCGCTCTCAGCGCAACCAAAAATGTTCAAAATGTGATCAATATGCATGTAACCTTATCATTGGTGATCAATTTTTTCTGTGTTTATAGCAATAACTAAACCTTTGAATGAATATAATAAGTAAATGATCAATTAAAATCTTAGTAGTGCCAGTGTTGAGATGCGGTGTGGTTTAGTTGAGTAAATGAATAAGTAAATGAATAAATACTTCCATTTTTTGCAAACAACCGACACAAGTTCTAAAACGGGTAACTTTAGGAGAAGATTCGAGAGATGGAGGAGACGGTGAAATCGTTCCGAGAGTCCAAGCTCCACGAGCTTGTCGAGGAAAACAGGAAGATGACTGTTGGAGAGCGCATCAGGAGGTCCGCTTTCTTGTTTTTATACGAATTCATAAAAGGTACCTGAAAGCTTTAATTAAGCAGTTTCACACGGTTTAAAAATTTCCTAGCTCGTAAATTCGACCTTCACCTCTGGGTAAGCCACGTCATTGGTGGCCCATAAGAAATTCTCTTGTTTTACGGCGTGAGGTCCGTGTGTCAAAGAGCGCGTTTTATGTTTTGAAAAGAAGAGGAGAGAAAGAAGGCAAGAAGCTAAGTTGAGTGCGAAAAGAAGAATCGGAGTGATTTAGATGGACGAGTAGATCGAAAGGAGAGATGGTAAATCCTCGCCGGAAAACTTCGAACTCTTCGGACTACAGTGATCAAGTCGCTTTTTTCAAGTTTTTTTCCAAGATTTAAAGAAAAAACCTATAAAAAATTTGTTATTCAATTTGACAACTTATTATTCGGCTGAAAAGGTCCAGCTGATTTCTCAAAATTGTTTCGATATCATGATTCTCCACTATAGCAAAGATGTTAGCTACAAGTATGGATGTTGAAAGTGTAATAGGCAGTAACTGGCGTTATCAAGTGATTACGTAGAAAAAAAATGTAATTTTTAGACTTGAATCATTATTTTCAGCCTCGAAAAAGATCGGGTCGATCAAGTTCACCTAGTACTTCGAAAGGTCGGAGTGCTACGACGGGAAGTAAAGATCGATTCATGCAGAGGTGAGGCTTTCAGAGGTAGAATGGCTAGTTCAACGCTAAAAATTTATTTTCTATATCTTATGATTCGCAGCGTTTCCGAATCGTTCGAATAGCCTCAGTCAGTTGATGTCCCGACTGGAGAATCCGCCACGGCTTAAGCGATGTTGCCTCATGATGTCAAACTTTCGCTAGAGAAAAGCCTTCTTTCATGCTGTTGCGAAATGAGTATAAACGACCGTTTTTTGACGTTGCAGCACGATAAAAAAATACTTTAAAAAAATATGTATGTAGTCTACACATTTCAGTGCAAAAACAAACATTCGATGACAGAGAACACAGTAATACATGATATAAAAAAAACCTTGCGACAGTTTTACAGTTGAAATTCAAAGTGCTTTTGGGGACTTTATTCTTTATTCCAGTTGTAATGGTTCAGATATACAACGGATGGCGAGAGATTACAACATGGTAATCAATATTTTAAAATGAACAACAGCCAATAAATGATCAGGATTCTAATTTAAGTACTGGAATAGACACTTCTTAGCTGACAATGCATTCATATTGAAAAAATAAGAAGGAAGAGAATTCCAATCATTCACAACTCTATTTGTGAAGAATTTCTTGTATCGGTTTGTGCGGCACAAAGGCAACAAAAGCTTCCAATGATGTCCTCTAGTCCTAGTGTAGTGAGACATTGGTAAGAAATCTGGGCAAGTGATATCTAATCTTTTAAACACTATTCTATGCAAAGTGAACACATCGTTAATAAGTCTGCGTCGTTGAAGACTTTCACAGCCAAGCCAATTCAGTCTTCCTTCGTAAGATAAACTAATTCCTGCTCTATTAAAAATACGCTTAGTAAATCTTATTTGGACAGACTCTACTTTCTTACTTAGCGTTAAGTCAATAGTATTCCAGACTTCACTGGAGTACTCCAGGATAGGTCTAACGTAAGTACAAAATAGCTTCATGAGAATTGCAACATTTTTTGTACGAAAAGATCTCAGAATGAGATAAGAAATAGAAAAAGCCTTATTACAAATATGATTCACATGTTCCTTAAAATAGAGATCGTTGGAGATAGTTACTCCTAAATCACGAAATGATGAAGTGAACGAAATCGGAGAGGAATTGAGATTAAAGTTGACATCTGGATGATCCCTTCCTATTTGCATAGCAATTGTCTTACTGCTCGATATAGTAAGTCCCCATTCATCAGACCACTGAGATACTGAATCCAAAGCTGTCTGCAGTAGACCGGAATTGTTAAGTGTGAAAAGCTTATCGTCGTCAGCATACAACGTGCAATAAACATCTTCGGTAAAGCACTGGGTAAATCATTTATATAAAGCAAGAAAAGCAATGGACCCAACACAGATCCCTGCGGGACCCCACATCTAACTGAATAACTACTAGAGAATGAAACGTTAACAACTACATACTGACTCCTGTTAGAAAGATAAGAAAAAATGAATTAATAAAGACAACCAGATATACCATAGGCTGACAACTTCTGCATTAGACGGTTCAAAGGTACTGTATCAAACGCTTTGCTATAGTCGATAAAAACACAAGAAACATAGGCAGAAGAAGATACATCGAGTGCTTTGTACCAAACAGACAAGGAAGTCAAAAGAGCGGAAGAGCAGCCGCGACATTAATCTCTCGAAAAAAGTTGAGTGATCGACGATGTATCTGTAAAGATGACATCATTGCTCGATGAATGAGATCATCGAGTCAGTGTTAATACAACTGGAATTTTTCACGATGAGATCATGGCTCTCGCTCTTTTTAGGCAAAAAAAATGTTGGATCAGTGAGGTATGAGATGATCTTGCGAGAGCACGCGAAATAACATCTTAAAGTATGAGAAAATGAGATTTCACATGTCGTCTTGCTCTCCAATTGAATCTTAAAATACTAACTAATTGCAATCTAGTTTGTTTCCGTACTTAAAAATCATTTCACTTTTTTTGTTGAACATTTCATTAAAATTTTTGTTTTTTTGTTGTATTCTCGACACTTCGTACCGCGACATTTCGTATCCCGAAACTTTGTACCCAACATTTTTTTCTTCTTGTTACCACTTTTTTCTTTCAAGATTTTTCAAAATTTTCGCCTAATTTGAATGACATGAGGTTATCGCACCGATGACCTCATCGTTCAGAGATTAATGTCGCGGCAGGACTTTCTAGAACGGAAACCATGTTGGTGAGGACTTAAGAGAGCATTGGCCTCGAGGTAAGTGTGCAGTGACGTGCTCAATATTCTCTCAATTACTTTGCTGCAGCAACAAGTCAACGAAATAGGTCTACAGTTAGCTGCATCCTGTACGGAACCCTCACGTTTATACAACGGTTTCACGAAAGCCTGCCGCCAAATTTCAGGACAATTTCCATGAAGAAGAAAACTATTGAAGAGAATTGAAAGAGGTGTAGCTATAGCTTGGGCCGATCCTTTCAAAAATGAGTACGGAAGATGGTCAGGGGACATAGAATTGACATTTTGAGCTTAGACAAGACATGATAAACAATCGATGGAGTTATCTCTATATAATCAATAGTGGCTTCGGTGTAGGAGATGGGACTGTTCACTTCCCTATGCGGTTTCTCGGTGAAAGAGGATGAGAACATTCTAGCGAGTACTTCGGCATTTTCGAGGTCTGTCTCAACTATCATTCCATTCAATGGGTCTTTTATAGGTCCAACAGAAGATGATGTTTTAAGTTTATTATTCACAAAAGAAAAGAATCGCCTTTTGTTCTTCGATAAGGCAATCTCAGATTCTTGTTTGGCTTGAAACTTGCGAATAGCATAACGTAACTTGATTGAGTGTTTGAAATATGAACGATAACCTATTTTGGAAGCACGTTTATAAAGCTTACGGAATTTAGGCAACAATGCAACTATCTCTTGAGAATAACAAGTCTTCTAAGATGGAACACAACGTCTAGGCACTGTTTGACCTATAATGTCAAGCATTATTGAAAGGAAGGTATCATAAAGAATGTTAGGGTCGGCGGAAAAGGAGAGAAGTTGGGTCCAATCATAAGATGAAATCAGATAAACAGCAAGCTCAAAGTTTGTTTTCTTATAGTCTAGATAGTAAAGCTTTTTCTTAGGAGCTGAAGCAGATGAAATCGAAAAACGAACTAAGCAGTGATCTAATGTAGGGAGAAGAGGATCAACAATACATGAAGAAATGATGAAAGGGTCACTACTGAATACCAGGTCAAGCAGACTCGAACCTCTTGTTGGTTCACTAACTTTCTGGAATAGATCAGCTGATAGAGCAAAAGAAAGAAGAACTGAAGAAGGGTGGGATTCTGACACAGGAACATACAACTTGTTATTCGACCAGTCTATCTCTTTGCAATTGAAATCACCGCATAGGATAAATGGGGAAGACGAGGTAGCGAATGAATCACTAAGAACTGAAAGACATTCGAAAAACGATTCTAAATCACACGAAGGGCTTCTATACACTACCGACAACAAGAAAGGAACTGGCTTACACTTGATTTCACAGGTTATCATTTGACAATACGCTGAGAAAGATTGAGAGGAAATGAGCGTGGAAGTAACACGGGAAGAACTCAATTTTAAAACACCCCCTCCCGGAAAATCACTAACCCTATCACAACGATGAACAGTATAAAGACCTCCATTAGTTAACATGGAGTCAAGTAATCTATCTGGGGAGCCCCAGCTCTCAGTTATACATAGAATGTCAACATTATGAGACTCTAAGAAAAAAGTGAGAATGTCTAACTTGAAAGGCAGTGAGCGAAAATTGACTAAATAACAAGAAAGAGAATTCTTATCACAGCAACTCAAATTAACACAATTCAAACTAGAAATAGAAATTTACCGTTGTTTGTCCCGTCAGTTGAATGAGCGAGCTGCCTGGGAGAGCTGCTTCGATGAGATCGTCTTCGTCATCTTCGCGTTCTTCCGAGAAGGCGTAGGCGGAGGAGCAGACACGATTGCCGGGCTGCTAGGCTGTTGAATCGTCACGTTCTGCAGCCCTTCATTGTTGCTCGAGTTGTAGAGAGGCCTGGGATGAGAGAAACGGATCAGCCTTGTCCCTCGAACTCCCCACTCCATCGCTCCAGCTTGCTCGTTCCGATCCTTGGCAACTTTCTTGCAGCCTCTCTCCAGCAAAAGCCCTTCTCTCGTGAGATCTTCTCTTCCATATGCATGAGGAAAATTGCGGAAGACAGCAGGACGACGAGCTCGTAGCGATCGAAGGACTTCTGTTCGAATCGAGGGAGAGGGAAAGTGGATTTTTAAAATCCTCTTCTTGGTATCTTTGTTCCCGAAACGACGATGAGTGATACAGTTCTGATTGAGTGCATCAGTGAGAGAAGGAATACTGAGCTCATTAACGAGAGAGTTTAATAACTGACCGTCTTGCTGATCAGTATCCTCTTCTCTCTCTTGTTCTGGAATGCCAACGATGACAAGGTTATGTGACTTCTCTTCTAGGAGTGTTCTGTCCTCCTGTATTACTCTTCTGACGGCATCGTACGCAATCAATTCTGGTTGCAGATTGGAAGAGGTGACTGTGCTGTAGGAAGGGGCCAGTGTTTGGGAAGTCATCTTAGAAAGTAATGGAATGATGGAAGAAAGAGAGTTCATCATGGAGCTGACAGCGGTCAACAACTGAGATATCTGCTCACTTTGGCGATTGACGGCTTCAATCAGAGTTTTGACATCGGAGTTTGATTGGGAAGATGGTCCAGGCATAATCGTACGTGATTATAGACGGAAAAGTTTGGGCAACGGAAATCGATATGGGAGCAGTATTTAACCTCAGCGCTCAGTAAGTGAACAGAGAGTAAGACTTGATTCAATAAATTCTGAAAAACCTTAATTTCAATGATTTTTCCATCAGAAAGTGATTGGTCAAGAAACATCAGCTCATATGCGAAATATCAAAACACAATAATATAAAAGTTTTAGGAACACTGTAGAGTAGCTCGTCGATATTTATCCAAAAGAGGGTGATGGACGAAACTAAGTTAGCCGAAGGAAGGAGGAATCAGCAGGGCACCAAAACTCATTATTATAATGGGGACTGAACGTCAGACAAAATAGATGATCATCTTTAAAAAAGTGAAAAATAAAACAAGAATTGAGGTTCTATGACAATATGCTGAGGGGCAACGGTCGTGCTGATGACCTCACTGACCAAGCAACGGGGAGTGAGGATGAGAGTGTGGTCAGTCCAACATCAAAATATCATATGTTTAGTTTGGATCAAATACTTCATTTTATATATTGTTTGACCTGTGGTGCTAGCTTCTGAGTCGTCCGAGCTGTTAGTGAATTAGTGTTCCAATAAAAAATTGCAAAAGGACCTCAAAAAAGCAAAAGATGTGAACATTGGAAGCTCAACTGGGTCATAACATCGCATGGAGAGTGGGGGTGTGGGTTCAGTTACCACCTATTGATTTGTTTGAAATGAGTTTTGAAAGTTTGATATTTACCTCTGTTGGGAAAACGTAGAGAATAGCGTAGCATCCCCCTTCATTCCACTGTCATGTGGTTTAGACTTGGAACAGATGGGAATGTCCCTGTCAGGGGCTAAGAACCTTGGAACAGATGGGAATGTCCCTGTCAGGGGCTAAGAACCTTGGAACAGATGGGAATGTCCCTGTCAGGGGCTAAGAACCTTGGAACAGATGGGAATGTCCCTGTCAGGGGCTAAGAACCCACGGCCAGTGGGGCGTGGCTAGCACACGCCGCACTAGCTAAGGCGATATACAATGTCATATCATATCTTCATCGCCAAAAGGATAACGTGTTCAGTGCTCTCGCTAACATGGTGGACATAGAATGTGTGAGAAAGAGGTTAGGGGTCCGCCTATAACAATAGTTTTTGTGGCTTCAAGGTGTTCCTATAATGCGATAGATCGGTTACTTTCATGTGAAAACTGGTATGAATGATGGAAGTGGACAAGGTAGGTGAAGTGCGGAAATTTTGAAAAAAAGCGGTAACAAATGGCAATAAGAGAGGCAGGCGACTGACCGTTCAGGACATTTGTTACGAGAGAGAATAAACTTGTAATTTTTTCTTCACCGTCAAATGATAAATAATCAAGTTTATTGCTAACATGGATGACATACCTAGATAGATTAGTGCTGATGAAACAAGAAAAGTAAGATATTATATACATATGACGGTGCACTGGAGAGCCTAGTCGGAACGTTCGATTTCTAAACTTCTTGTTCCGAAAGGATCCCGAGGCGGAAACGCAATCAGACAAGCAAGAAGAAAACGAGGCAACCGATTGCTTAAGAATAATGATTTACGAATTCATGAATAAGAAAAAATGATAAAATCTATATTTGTTAAGATTGAGTTGAAAATCGATTTGAACGCTCTCGATGAATCGCGACCCCAAAAGCCGGTTCCTAACAACAATTCGTTTT
Organism: Allodiplogaster pararmata; assembly: GCA_964056735.1. NCBI lineage: Eukaryota > Metazoa > Nematoda > Chromadorea > Rhabditida > Diplogasteridae > Allodiplogaster > Allodiplogaster pararmata. Next base: position 38,789,691 of record OZ057408.1, on the reverse strand, counting down.
TTCTTCAAGTTTTAAGTTTTCCTAATTTTTCTATTTTTCAAACATTCATTGCTTTACGCACCTATACACCACATGTAAGGCTCAGTGCTCGGTTTTCTTAACCTTTAAAATAAATGTTTTTACTCGGTTTTTTTAACCTGAGAACTTGCTGAATAGCGTCTTCAACATTGGCATATTGCTTACTAGCGTCTTCGTATTGCATCTTGAAGTTTCGATAACTACATAGTTTTTTATATACGGTATCTCACAATTTTATTAACATATCCTTTTAATTTTTTCATCAATTCAGACATCTATATTGAGTTGAAAACATTATCAACTTCTACTAACAAAAAAAAAAAATGAGAAAATTGCTTTGAATTTAGTCGACAGTTTTCACAGTCGATAGGATGGAAGCATAGAATATTTACTAATTGGTCTTTGTTCAGATCACAGGAAGATTGGTGCATCGCCGCTCGTCCACAAAGCAGTCCCGTAGATCCCCGAGCTTTTCTCAGCGTAGAAGGTTATTAAAAAGTTCAATTATAGCAGCAAAGCCTGATGTTGAATCTTTTAGAGCTAATAAAAGTAGAGATAACCAACTTATCTGTGTTTTTCGAGGCTTTTCTGTTTCATAAAACAAAAAAAAATGCATTTTAACCTTCATCTTACATATAAGTTGCGAATATTTCAAAAATTTACATATATAAATAAAACCTAGAGTTTGTTTGCAAAGAAAATAAGTTTACATGAACTCATTGTTTTCATGATAAAAAAATTAATTGAAAAAAAATGTCTTCAAAATAACGTAAAATCAACATTCGTTCAAGCTTATAACAATGATTCAAAGGAAAATTGAGAGAAACAAATGAAGGCGACGCTATGTGTAATTTGATTCTGCTCAGGGCAATCTCTGAGGCTGTTAGTAATTACACCGGCTTGGGAAAACGAAGCAGAGTTGAAACAGAAACAGGTCTGTCTTCGCTTTATCCGATTTGGCCACCGAAGTTTTTCATAAATTTTTGTTTAAATTCAGAGAAGCTTTATAAAAAGCGGTCGATAATTGGTGTACGTGAAATCACAAACTCTTCATTATTGACCGCTTCACTTCGATTCTCTTTTCTTCGACTGAATCGAATTGATCATGGTTCTCTTAGTTATCGATTGACTCTTTTTGACTCAACTGTTCAACTCGGGCATTTCTAGGAGGCATTCCTTCCCCGAATCTTCCTCAAGCCTCTTTCCCCGGCTTTCGAAAAATACCAATGGAGCGAGCTCAAGCATCGGAACCACGGCCAGCTAACATACTTCTGAGCAGAGTTTCCGAAAAAGACAGTTTCGAGTCCGAAGGAACTCCTGACATTTTTGTTATAAACCCTAATCAAAAAAATGTGTAATTTTTCACAAATTTAAGTTATTTGTCAAAACATCGCTCACGTTTTCATTATCATTGTTTAAAAATTTTTTGGAAATATAATTAAGATTAGAACGGAATTTTAGGGTTATTATTACTTTCTTTTATCATCGATGACAAGGACTATGCCCAGCTGTCCCCCCCTCACACACTGTCTAATGGTCTGCAATTATACTCTCACCTTTTTTCTCCTTCTTTGGCTCCCTTTTCATCTTTCCCGACTTCCTCATCATTCAAGCGATAAATTCGCGTAGTATACCAAGAATACGAATTTGTTTATACTTTTGTCCGGTGTAAATACAATTAACTTAACTTGAGTACTTTTGGAGTTATGAAGCTGGATACATAATTGATCTTGTAATACAGATAATATGAGCATTTGACGGTTATCACCATATCGTAAAAATAAAATTGAGTAAAAGAAAAATGGAAATCTGAATATTTTTCATGTATATTTAGTCTAATCGAATTTAATTTATGAATAACCTGGAAGAATTCCTTGAATAATAACAAACTTCTGTCTAATTTTCTTAGAATAGGTTGTAAGATTTTGTTAAATTCAGAAATTTTAAAGTCCAACAAGATATTTCATCTGATAGGGAAAACTTTAAACTTTGTTTTATGAAATTTCTGATTTCAATAGAATTTTCAAATTTGTATTGATATTAAATTTCATCTGCTATTTCAAATAGTTTCATTGTAAAAACTATGTATTTTTGTAGTATATTGATATACATGTGTATTTTATGAATAATAAATCATGCTTTCTATTGAGTGATATTGCCTGATGATTCATTAATATTAGGCTTGACACAATGTGAATTCTTGAACAAAGTTTTTCAAAGAACCGATACGTCGTGGTAAAAAACGGTTACAATGTGGTTGAAAAGAGAGGTACGGGAAAAACGCATCGTCAGAGAGAAAAACCGCATCAAAAGAGCGTGCGATATGATTAGCCTACCAAATCTTTTCTAGTTCCTGTTTGCTCAGGGGCTTTTTTCAACTGCTTAGGTACTTTTAATATGATAAAAATATTTATCGCGATGTGTATGAATGACGGGCAAGGATGCAAATAATGAACTGTTACAATCCAATTAACACATGCGTGACACTTTACCAACTAAAGGGAGAAAGAAAGAAGATAATAGGTCAACACATTTAAAATAACACGAAAAAAACTATTGGAACACTATGTGTTACCTATGAAAAGTTATCAAAGGCTTAGTATCAGAGGCTTAGTAGCTCAATCCTTTGAAGGATTGAGCTGAGAAAATCGATTCTGGTAGAGAATTCCATCTGTGAACTACCGTTACAGGCAGAATGTTAGAGTGCTTAGAAGACTTCAGCTCAGGCATGAGAAGGTGGTATCTCTGAACTCGTAGATTGTAGTCATAGTTTGGAAACAGGAATAGGCTTTCAGCGGGTATTGAGGTACTGCTATAATGATTTTAAAAGTCATCATCAAGTCCGCATGGTTTCTCCGTTCCTCCAAAGACTCTAGTTGGAGTAGTCGAAGCCTTTCTGGAGACGACATCTCTAAAAGCACAGATCTCCTACAAACAGTTTTGGAATAACAACGTTGAACCGTCCCTAAGAGACTTATTTGGTTTTTCTGACAAGGTTTCCATATTGTAGAGCAGTACTCTAACATAGGGCGCACATACATATGTGATGAAAAGCTATTGGAAAAAGACCAGTTCTTCGATTTGAAGGTTCTATGTAAGTATACAGTGCTTCCCAAAACTATAGTCCTTCCAATTTTGTTTTCGCTTTTTTAGATAAAGGTAACTTTCAATGAATGGAAATGAAACGAATATGATTGTACGCTTAAAAAAATTACATTTGGAATCGTTCACGGTTTTCCGCTCAAATTTAGAATTTTCTCATATAGCGCTGTCCCAAAACTTTATCCCACATGTTTTTTATTCTGTTTCTTGAATGTTTGCAATTTTTTTCTTTATTTTTCTGATTACTTTCTGTTTTTCAGAAGTCATGTCTAGAAGCACGCAACTATCAGAAGTCGAAAAAGGCTTAATCGATGTTTTGAATGCCCCCGAGCACAGCATCTCTGCAATTGATCGACATTTGTCTCGTAGCAGGAAAGCCATTCGCAATCATCTGAAATGAAAGCTGAAAAATAAAGAGGAAAGAATGGTGGACGTCCACCCAAAGTTTCCCAGCGAGATAAGCAACGCATTTCTAACTTTGCCTCAAATGCAGTGAAGTCTTTTCGCGATATTTCTGCGGAATCTTCTTTAACTGTATCGAAATCTAACGTTCATCGAATTCTCAAAACAACGCCTCATATCAGGCATGCAAGACTATGAAAAACCCCTCATCTCAAAACAACGCCTCATATCAGGCATGCAAGACTATGAAAAACCCCTCATCTCAAAACAACGCCTCATATCAGGCATGCAAGACTATGAAAAACCCCTCATCTCAAAACAACGCCTCATATCAGGCATGCAAGACTATGAAAAACCCCTCATCTCAAAACAATACACGTCGAAAATCGACTGAGTTTCGCTTAAAAGGAACTTAAACGTGACTGCAATAAGGTGAAAAAATTCAATATTCAATAAAAAATTATTTAAAACTTTTTTCTTCTTCAGATCATCTGGAGCGACGAAAAAAAGTGGTGTCTAGATGGTTGCGATGGACAAATGTTTTATTGGTATGACCTGCGGAAGGAACCACGACTCTTTTCTCGAAGGAACTCTAGTGGAGGGTCTGTTATGTGTTGATGTGCGTTCCATGCTGATGGTACCTTCCCCATCCAGTTCATTTCGAGTAAAATGAACTCTGTTGACTATCAACATGTCCTCACTAAAGATTTGATTCCTTTTTTGACAGATCCGGTGATTTCTCAGTTGACTTTTATGCAGGATAATACCTCGATACTTGCTAGTTTCTCAACTAAGGCATTCCAAGCAAGCCACAACGTCGATGTCTTAGCGTGGCCATCTTGCTCCCCGGACCTTAATCTATGTGAAAACGTTTGGGGAGTTTTAGCCAAGCGTTTTTACGCAAACGGGAAACAATATAGCAACATAGGGGAGCTCCAAGCAGCCATCACTGGAGAATGGGATAGCATCGATGTTAGCTCATCATCACTTGATAATAGAATTTATCAACTCATACTTTGCGATGGAGCTTTAGCAGACTAGTAAAATTGTTTTTTTTCGTTCTCTAACTGTGAAATATAAATAAAGTTAATGCAAACAATGAACTGGGGGGCTAAAGTTTTGGTACAGTAAGATTTTCGAAATTTTTGAGAAACTACCTCATCTGACAAACAATAGCATGAGGTGTTCTTCTATGTTCTCTCGTGTGTTTATATACTTTTGAACAAAAAAAATTTACCTTAACCAAAAAATACGAAAAAAATTGGATGGGCTATAGTTTTGGGAAGCACTGTAAAACTGCACCTAGCAGTTGCTCTATTGTTAATGTTTTCAATATGTTGCGAAAAACTCAAACTATCCGAGTACTCTCACCATATTTGAGCGAGGTAATAACTTACCGTCCAAGTAGAAAGAATGAGAAGGATGATAAGATCCTAATTGTATTATAACAGTTTTAGTGCATGAGATCAATATTCCCCATTGTTTGGACCAATTGGAGACTTTGTCTATGGCTAATTGTAGGAGGCCTGGATTATTTTTTGTATTGATAAAAATGTTTTTGTTCTTATATGTCATCATTTCTTGTCACCTAAGTTCTTCATGACCAAAGTATAAATTAGCGAAATTCGCCCTTATTAGCATAGAAAATCTCAAAACATTTTAGCTCTCATAAAAAATTAGAATAGAAATAACACAGGTTGAGCGTGTTCCGTTTAAAAGAGGTCTTTGATATATATATGTTCCTCGCGCCTGTTCTCTAAGCGCTCGCCTGAGATGCAGGACATACATATCCTGGTAGAACCAGTGACTACCCGATGGGTCACCGCTAGTGTGTGTAGCAGCAGTGATAGAGTCAGATTCGTGCAAGAGCATTACAAACATTTATTAACCCCTTGGTTTCGGTGGGGGGTCGAACTTACGACCCTTTTTTATAGTCGAGCACTCATCGATTATCCCACACCTGGACTAATAGGTATATAAGAGATCTTGCAAAGAGTTATCCGAAGCCGAGGGTAGCATATTATACTCAACTTATAATAAGATCAGAGAGAAGAAGAGTAACTTGTGTTTTCTAAACTCCTGATGCAAGAGATAATTAGCGTTGTTGGGTTTCGAGAAGCCCAACTAAGGTTTTCATGAAGCTCATGAGACTAGCTTTTCTAAAACTTGATGTACTTTCCAAATTTTTTGTAAAATTCCGTGCCTTTGCTTTTTCTCTCGCTTCTTCGACTAAAATTCACCTTATTTGAACATTAAAAGCGTTAGCGTAATCATGCAATGAGAGAGCAAATTTTGTTCCAAATCGGTTGGGAAAATTCTAACTTTATATATATTCTTACTTTATTGTTGCTTGTTATCCGCAGGGCCAGCACGCGCTTGAAAAGAGTATAGGGAAACTTTAGGGAACACCTTCATTATCCTCTACTGATTTTAACAGGATTTGAAAACTTTGATGGTAAACGAATTATAGCTCAATTCTAAAAATTATCCCTTTTTAAAAATTATTTTCGAAACACGGACCACATTTTCTACCAAATTACTTATTGAGCACCAGAACTTCAGGAGCCCTTTGAACACAGTCGTATACATATTATACAACGGCATAATCTACATATAATCAATTTTTTTACAGTTAAGAGCTTTTAAGGAGCTTTTTGAGCCATGGTTTCCTATATCGGCATAAATATTGAGATTGTGCGCACTTTTGAAGTTCGTAGCCATGACAAGACAGTGATTCAACAGTCCAACTTTCACGGGGATGCTTCACGAATTTAATGAGCTATTGAGGCAGTCACAGAATCTTTGGTTGACTGCGTGTTTTATGACTACTAGTATATCTAAGAAACTCTACTAAAAAAAAGCTAAATTGCCTCGTAATAGGCAATTACAAAAGCACTCCGTGCACTGTATAATTACCAATGCACGCCGAGGCGCGGGAAAGAGAGAAAGAATGTTTGACGCACTATATTCATTCACACTATAATTTAGTTATGAAAAGTGATAATTTTTACTAAAAGAATACTTTTGGGCCATTACAAAAGAAATATATTAGGGCGACGTTTTAAATAAAGCGCATGAGCGGAGTTAAGAATTTTCCCGCGCCTCGGCGTGCATTGGTAATTATACAGTGTGCAGCGTGCGTGCACAGCGAACACAGTGTGCACAGTGTGCACGGCGTGCTTTTGTAATGGCCTCGTAATAAGCTAATTTACGGTCAGAATTATAAGGTAAATCTTTAACAAACAAACTAACAACCTTAATTTATGCATTTTCAATGTTAGTTAGTAATATATTCAAGCAAGGACTCAAGTTGGCTCAAGTTCAGACTTCTTACTTTATGAGGAAAAGCATGTAATTTGTTCTAAGTAAAACGTAACATTTCGCTTTTTCTCTTTATTTTCACGATTCTAGGGTATAAGATGATACTATCCTGAGTGAGATCTGGCCGACCTAGTTCAATCAAGTGATGATCTATCGTCGACGAAAACAAAATGTTCCGACCTTCCTGGAAGGGACGCAGGGCCGATACTCTCCGCGCACCGAGCCTCCACGGGTTCCCTCTTGTAATTGTATGTCGCTTTATTGGCATAACTTATACTAGCAAAGAAAACATTGATGTTTGCAGTGCTTTTTCACACTTAGTGAGAAAACGGTCCTTTTCGATTGAAATATATTTTCCAAAGAACTAGGCTCTTGACTTCGGAAGAATAAAATTATAGCTCTTTACAAAAATACATCTTCTTTCAATTCAGGCTGATTTTAGTGAGATATCGTATTTTGTTTTGTCAGAGATGTGACCTGAAACTGCGGGCCTCATTTTCTAAGTCGCAGCATTTTGTCTGACTATGGAATGTAAGGATATGGTGAAAAAGAAGTATAAAATCTTAAAAAAGGGCTCTGATAGAAACATGTGTTCTACGTTTCTAACAACTGACAAGGTGCCAAAACGTGAAACGCGCACATATAATCTTTCATACTGTCTCGTTTCTAAGCCGTAAGGTTTACCAATCCGTGTAGTCTCGTTCTTGATCCGTAAGGACCCCCTAGAGTAACCATTGCCTAAGCAGAAGAAAACCAGGAAAAGTACCTGAAAAACTTTAGATCTTAAGTTCGTGATTTAATTGTTAAGCTGACTAGTACGAAACTTATTGATTGATGGTATGTACGATAATAGCAGAAAGTATTAAGATGTAATAGCAGATAAGCACAGAAAGAGTTAAAATATCACGAAGAGACAGAAGACGATCGAGGAAAAAAACTCTACAGTGACAGACGTTACACCAAACTTAGGTTCCGAGGAGAGCTTCAAATCTTTTGTGACTAATTGAAATCACCATAAAAGCTTGAAAGATGACTGAAATAAAAATACAAAAACACAAAAAATAGGAGCTGACTTTTTGTATTTTCAGCGGCATTGGCGAACGCTAACCTCAAAAACTCGGTGTCTTCGTTCGCGAAATCAGGTTTCATTTTTGACGGATTGAGGTCATAAATCGTATTCAATTGCGAGGAAATGAATTTAAAAGATCGCTATTAGAACGGTAAGGATGTGATGGGCGAGTTAGAATTTATTTACCATGGCCATATTAGGATATCTGCCATAAGTGTTCAAGTCTATAGAAGTTCAAGAGAGAATGAGAATTCAAGACTATAGGATGTCAAGAAAAATATGAAGGGGGTCAAGACTAAAACTTGTCAAATATGAATAAATTTAACAAAAAAAGTGAATAAAATTTCAGAAAAAAAGGCGTCAGGGTTCTCCTTTTGCCCGCATTGCGAGTTGATTCAGTGCGTTTACTATACAAGTGTTCAGTTGGTACAATTATTCGCTTTTCTCGTGTTCTCTCCTGTTATAGAATACAATCGCTCTATTTCTTATATGCGTGCCTTTTGATCTACCTTTTTATCGAAAATGGAAGAAGAGGGAAGGAGAATTGAGAGAAGAGTGTAAGAAAAACTAATATAGATAGAGGTCACTTTGAAGAAATTCGATTGAATGGCCGCTACGCATTGGATAGAGAAAAACGAGCCTGACCTCTCCCATTGCCGAAAATTGAAGCGCGTTAGGGGTGGGCATAGAAAATAGAGATTGGAAGATAGGAGGTCCCTATTCATTGTTCTCTATTCGGGAATGTTGAACACATGCATTTCACCTTTAAATTAGTGTTGTTGTTGTTTGCCAATAGGTCCTGTTGAGGGGAGTCCTTTGGAATAAATTGGTGAGGATTCTTTTGAGTCAGGAGAAATTTTCCCCGTCGCATCGCAGTTTGCGATCCTTTTCGCGAGACCCATAAGTTAACCGGAGAAGGGCAAGAGGCCATTTTACTGGCGCCATTACAAAGCAAAGCATAACAAAGTGCCTATAAATTAGGGTGAACATGTTAGACGTATGGACGGAGGGCCGGAACAAGTTTGTCTCATTAGTGAGCACGAAACTCCGACGACTGCAGGAATAAAAGCAGGGCCACCGTCAAACCAGCAGGCGCAAGGCCACGTTCATCCTACCCTGCACACATTCGAATCGATGGCAGCAGTAGCTGCGGGCAGTAATGTTCATCTGGCGAAGAAGTCTTCACTCCCCGACGCGTTCGCATACTCCGGTCAGACCTCATCAGGGGTTTCAAAAAGCATCCAAAGAAGACACATATGATCCGCGAAAGCGAAAACTCGCCTGAACAGATCTCCATGAGTTGCAATAAAAGGTCTTTTGCTCGAGAGAGACAGAAAGTGTGCGTAATGTAGAGAAGGAATACGAACAAAGAATTAATGTCTTTATCCTCTTTAGGATAGCGCTTAGATTCGCGCATTGAATTTACTGGCAAAGTTGGTCAGAGAAACATCATCCTGATTGTCAGCAATCGAATCTTACTGGTCAAAGGAATGTTTGTACGCGCCGCGCGAGTTGAGAAAGAGATGGAAATGATGAAAAAATAAAGAGGAGTGAAAGAGAACGAAAGAGAAGTTATGTTATTCTAGGCAGGTAAATACATCGCTGCTCCAACATAGCTGGTTCTATCCAACCCGGCTGATTTTTTCATCGCCTTTCTTTATATCGAACTCTCTCTCTCTCTCTCTCTCTCTCTCTCTCTCTCTCTCTCTCTCTCTCTCTCTCTCTCTCTCTCTCTCTCTCTCTCTCTCCAACATACCGTATTCCAAACATAGCCTTTTGATCTACCCTATTCTGTCGTGGGCAGCAACCACAGTATGTAATCAGTTCCTTATAGTTCTCAATATGTAGATTGAAAAATTTCCAGAAAAATCAATTTGAAGTTGTAAATAATTTCAAAAATAAAAAGCGGTTCAGCCTGTTCACCTTCTTCTCGGTTGATAGAAAAGGGTGGATTTCATCCAAGAGTTCAACTAGTGGAAGAGCAAGTAGGCGGAGTATTGGAGAGAGGAAGCATTGGATTACTTCAAGGAGAAGAGCAAAGGGTCGGAGTACCTTATGGATTAGGAGGAGGCAGACTGTCCAGACAGCCTACCGAAGCGCCACCGCTTTCGTCCCAAAGCTTCAAGTTCGTGTGCATTAAGAATTTATTCTTTTTTTTAAACTTCAAGTTTTATGCAAAACTAAATGTGTAATAAAAAGAATAACAACTAATGTGCTGAATCGTTTGACAAGAGAAAAAATTCTGGTTTTTTTATTTATGGAGATTGAGTGCAGTTCTTCAAATGAGATATTGGCACTTGTCTAGTTTGACGTAGGATCCTCCACCCTGCATTTTGATGCACGATTTTGCTCCTGTTCTCTCTCATGTTCCTCTCTTTCTCATCCCTCTCCATGTTATTTTTACATTAAAATACGCTTAGGCTTCTTAATAGTTTACGCTAACTAGGCCGTACGGCTTAGGCTAACGAGAACGTATAAAAAATTAGTCATAAATCTCTGACTCCGCCCCCCGAAGGGGGAGAGGCCTACGTCAATCTGGACAAGTACCTATTTTTGTTACTGAACGGTTGACTGTTTTTGATCACTTTATCTATGGCACTGTTTGCATTTATGTCCCCTACCAGAGGTTCCATGGGTCAGATGAGAGTTGCATTTTTTTACGGTCAAGCCGTACGGCCTCGTTAGCGTAAACTTTACTAAGCCTAAGCGTTTTGCAATGTAAAAATTTTTTTTTAATGTAAAAATAATTTTTTGTAAATGTAAATAACCAGACGTATGACTGGTTTGGGGGGGGGCATAAAAGCAAACAGTGCCTTATCTATTAGTAAAACAATGCAAATCGGCCAAGTATGACATAGTTCTTCCGAATATAAGACGAAGGCTAGCGTAAAGCGGATTTTTTTTAGAAGGACCGCTTGTGCTAGGAAAAATTATTTCCAACAAAGAAAATAGGACTATACATACACATATCACTTTAAAAAAAGTTCAGTCATTGAAATGGAAACATCAGGGGTTAAATGGAGCCGCCCAATTTATATATTATATATATTTTATCTACATCTTTCGATGCAATAACGCACAAATTTGATTACAATTGAAAATGAGGAATGAATAGATCAGCTAAACAATTGTCAAATACGACAACAAAAGCAATACATCAATTTGACTTTAATATAGCGAATTGAACGGGGGAAAAAAACAAACAAACAAACAAAACTATGTAAGTAGAACAATTTGAACGACAAAAAAAATTAGTTCTGAATTCATGACGAGAGAAGAGTAGATAGAACACCACTTTTTAATTGGGATTAAAAATATTTCAGGTTCATACTATTAATCAAGTTTCGAGGTAGTTTGCTGAAAAGGCGGGATATTCGCATTCCATAAGAGTTGTTTCTAGCTGTATTCTTGCTCCCTGAACTAATAAGCCATTTATATTAGTTCGCGTTGGAATAGTCTCTTTGAAGAATCGTTTTTTATCTATTATCGACAGTCCATGGAAGATCTTGAAACCCATAACTAAGTCAGAAAATATCCTCCTCTTGGAGAGAGAAACGAATCCAAGGCGGGCAAGTCGATTGGGGTAAGAAGGAAGAGACCTCGTATTAACTTCATTTGCGAAACATCGATGATAAACTATGCGAGTGAATTTCCTTAAAACTTTCTCTATATCATCACAATCTCTTCCATAGTATGGATTCCATATATTCGAAGCATAGTCCAAGTGCGGCATTACGTAAGTTTTAAAGCACTTGACCAGTATACCAGGATCATTAACAGTTACCGCACGGAGCATAGCATACATTGCTTTGGATGCCTTTTTAACTCGGTCTGCTACAGCCTCTTTCTTACGCAAAGAAGAAACTATTTGTATGCCCAGGTCACGTATCTGAGATACACATGAAATGGAAACATTATTTATACTGTATGAGGAATATAAAGATCGACCTCCAATGTGAATATGGAGAGACTTGGATGGAGAGAGAGATAGTTGGTTAACTAAACACCAATCGAATACGGAATCTAATGCTGATTGCAGCTCTCGAGTTCGTTCGCCGTATGAGTTCTTATCATAAGAAACATAAATCTTGAGATCGTCTGCGTATGCTTGATAACGAATATTAGGAAAGTTCTCTAGTACCTCATTTATATCAGATATATACAGAGTAAAAAGAAGTGGCCCCAGGACAGACCCTTGGGGCACACCCGATGTGGCATTCATTGGATCAGAAGTGACATCACCCATACGCACAGAGAAAGATCTATTAGTTAAAAAAGACTCAAGCCAAGAAAGGAGTGGGTCAGTAATTCCATAATGTGTGCATTTAGACAAAAGCTTACTTATACTAATGGTGTCAAATGCATGAGAGAAGTCAAGGTAGATGACATCCGTTGAAAGACCTTTGGCTAACGAAGAGGTCCAATCATCTTCACATATTAATAAATTGGTTACTGTGGACGCTCCACGCCTAAACCCATGTTGATTTGGGTTTACATGTATCCGCCGCTCAAAGTTTGGAGGAAAAAAAGAAGAGGGGATGAAGGAAAAGGGTAAGAAAAGAGAGGGAGTTTTTTGTCAATAGTGTGTGTACATGTATCCGCCGACGGGACCGATCCGGTCACTATTTAACCCCTGTCAATAGTGTGTGTACATGTATCCGCCGACGGGACCGATCCGGTCACTATTTAACCCCTGTTCTCAATAGATTTCGTAACAAAGGCCTGTAAACGGGCGAAAGTTAAATTATCAATGAATTACAATAGGATCATTAGAGTTGTAAGTCTAGCATATAATTCGAATTCAACCTGGTTCCGTCAATTATTTTCTGATCAAATTACGACCTGTAGGCTGAATTCTGTTTAAAACTTCAGCTGGTCTCTTTTTCTTAGGACTGACCTTTGCACCGAAACCCCCGGTTTCTCTCAAATAGCCTTATTTCTCATGCTTCCGGTTAGTCTCTTTTTAGGCAGATATTTCTGTTTTCTGCGGGCCTGAGGTTTTGCTCGGATGTGTTATGAGATCAGTGGTAATATTTAGAATTGAACAAAATTCTTGATTATCGATTAGTTTGACCACAATAATTGATCGAACGATGTTGGCAGTTATCCCCGGCCTTCAGCAGAGCATCTGACGAATCGATTCGTGGCGAGCAGAAAGCCTCATTTGACGCCCTCACTTTCTTTTTCGGTACTTGAAAGGACGGTGGAAAGGATGGAAGAATTCATCGGTGAGAGAAACTTGAACGAAAAATTTTCATTAAACTTGATGAAAAAGTCCGCAGATCTTGATGACAGTGATCTTTCGTCTCACTGACACTGAAAGCTAGTCTTTAGGACCATGACATCATGTTTTGGTTTGAAGAAAAGTTATTTTAGTTAAAATGACAGCTAGAATGGGTGACAATCACAGTCATTCTCTGTGACAATGTTAGCCAGTCTGGGTGACAATTAAAGCCATTCTTGGTAAAAATTACAGCTCTTTTTTATGAAAGTAACGTGACAATGACAGTCCGTCTCTATGAGAGACCGTTTTAGTCATGGTGACGATGTCAGCTGATAACAGTTGGTGTACTTAACGTGACAGCTTTTGAAAGAGGCTTTGAGAGCAGTTTTGGGTGACAATGAAAATAGATTTTGGTCGCATTGTATCTGGTTTGGTTATATTTACAGCTGATTAATTGATATAAAACGTTTTGGTTTCCCTTTCCTTCCAATTGCAACACTTAGTATACCGTTTCCCTTCAATTATTTGATAAATACATATATGAAGAAAAATTCTTGAAGGGAACACCGGACGGGTAGAAAAGGAGAAGGAGGAAGTTAATGAAGAAAGGGGAAGGTCCATATTGTCACCTCCAGTAACAGAAGCCTCATCAACCAATCAGTCATCCTCGCAGCATAAGACCCCACCTGCCACCCGTTTGGTCTCGACATCCCTGCAGAGCCTCCCAGGAGGTCGAGCCGCCGGATCTTCTATCATAGGTAGGTCTGCCGGATCTTATATCATAGGGAGGTCTACTGGATCTTCTATCATAGGTCGGGCCGCCGGATATTCAATCGTAGATCGGGCCACCGGATCGTCTATCATAGGTCCCGCCGTATCTTCTATCATAGGTGGGACCACCGTATCTTCTATCATAGGTAGAACCGCCGTATATTCTGTCATAGGTAGGACTGTCAGGGTCTACGAATGGGTCTTGTCAGAAGTACTCAATGTCGCTCTTTGTTAGTGGGCATTTATATTCGCATAATGATACTGTGTTTGGATGCAGAAGCGTATCTGAGCATGAAATAGCCGCTGCACATTTGGACGCAATTCCTGCTTGTGGTTTTTTTACAACTTTGGCGGTTTTCCCAACTAGTTGTAGGTTAATTTGCAATTGAGTTGGGTTGATAGTTGCAGTAGAGCCTCTCATCCCGTGCATTTCTACCCAAACTTGGATTTTAAAGGAATATCGGAAATGATTACACGAAACCCATTCTCCACAACAATAAACATTGTTTGTGATAAAAGGAGCAGTCATTGGTTCTACCAGTCATTGGTTCTACCAGTCATTGGTTCTACCAGAATAGGTGTGCCGCTCATTTTAGCGGATCGTAGACTTTGCCACGCGTATCTTTTGGCTGGTTCTCAAGTCAGAGAAATGCGTACCTGTTTCTGCTTTTTGCCGTGATTGGGTTTTTAGAACAAGAAAATAAAGTTTTGATAGAAAGGGAAAAGGTTGTGGAATTCGAAAATGTATTCTCGCAGAGGTAAAGGGGATCGAAGGGGCCTTATCGGCTTCGGAGGAAAATCTTCCGCTCCCTCAGAATTGGACTATCGAGGTGACTCCTGAAGGAATACGGTAAGTACATATTCTCTTACTGTATGAGCGGTACTGTATGCTCTTCAAATTGATCATATTGAGACTTGCTCATTAAGTATACATTTGAAAACATGATGTTTTGAGAGTAGCAGGCAGCATCAGGTTTTTCAAGGTTGTGAAAGAACACATACATAGGCCACCAAAAGCGGAGACAGAGACCCGCCAGTGGCATGATGAAGTAGTTTCAACTAGGAGTAGGGGATCTTTTGTGACTGTACGACCTCATGATAGAAATAGATATTTGCCGTAGATCGAAACGTGGGTACGCCAAGCGACAGTAGGACTTGACCATTCAACCCTTGGGCAGCATATGTAGGTCACCTGCACTGTTTAGAATTTAGAGAAAGAAACTAGTGCTCATTGAGCTAGGGAGTTTAGATCAATGAGAAGCTCCCCTTACTCTGCCCTTCGCCCCTAACCCACTTCTCACTCCTCTTAAAGAGTTTAGATCAATGAGAAGCTCCCCTTTCTCTGCCCTTTGCCCCTAACCCGCTTATCACTCCCCTCAAAGAGTTTAGATCAATGAGAAGCTCCCCTTTCTCTGCCCTACGCCCAGGGGTTTTTTAGTGTGAAAGAAAAAGGGACAGACGCTCGCCGAAGGCGGGAAATTTTTTTTCACATAAGGGTCCCCCCTTATGATTTTGAAACAGAGACCCCCTGAAAAAAATTTTTCACATACATTTCCCCCCTTACGATTTGGAAAAACAGAGGCCCGCCGAAGGCGGAAAAAATTTTTTCTCATAAGGGTCCCCCCTTAGGAATGAAATTTTTTTTCTCACATAAGGGTCCCCCTTACCTTTTTTTTCACATAAGGGTCCCCCCTAAAGATTTGGAACACAGAGGCCCGCCGACAGAAGATCTGTCATGACTAAATAACCCCTGCCTACGCCCCTAACAGGCTTCTCACTCCCCTTAAAGAGTTTAGATCAATGAGAAGCTCCCCTTTCTCTGCTCTTCGCCGCTAACCCGCTTCTCACTCCCCTTAAAGAGTTTATCAATGAAAAGCTCCCCTTTCTCTGCCCTTGGCCCCTAACCCGCTTCTCACTTCCCTTAAAGAGTTTAGATCAATGAGAAGCTCCCCTTTCTCTGCCCTTTGCCCCTATTCCGCTTCTCACTCCCCTCGAAAAGTCGAGTTGAATGAGAAGCTCCCCTTCCTCTACCCTTTACCCCTAATCCGCTTCTCACTCCCCTTACTTTAAGGTTTGTTTCAGTTTCATTTCATTTATTTCATGTAACTTTGAATTGCTTGGGGGAAGGTTGATGGGAATATGTTCGAGAACATGGACTACATTGATATATATATTTTGGGTGAGTGGCTCATGGTTTTTGGATGTCATTGTTAAACTCTGAATTGTGACTGAGCTTCTCTTCATTCTTTTCAGTGATTCACATAAGTGATGACCGGTTCTTAATCAAATGCTAATTACTCAACAACATACATTTTCGATAGAAATTTTAATTATAAAGAGTTACTGATCAGAAATAATGGGGTTAGGTAGAATCAGATGTTTACTCAGCTTTCTAACTTTAATATAAAAAAGAGCACTTAGTTGAAAGAAAAAAAACAATTGCAAATAACGTTTGTTAAGTTATTTGAAGCCATTTATATGTTTCATTTCTCTTTGAGTGTTTCTTCTGCTTTTCTGTAAAACTTGAATGCATATATTTTATTTGTTTAGCTCATTAGTTTTCATCTTAGATATTATAAAGTTTTTATAGGCCAACAGTTCGAATTATCTTGTTTCCCACTGAGTCAATGTAACAAGTCTCCAATTTAGTTTTTTTAAAGTCCTTTTCAAAGTTTTAAAAAGTTGATTCCACCACCATTTTAGATCATTCAATTTTTTCTGTAATGTCACTAGTCTCCAGCTCAGATTTTTTTTAATTGGTAAATATCACCAGTACCCATGGTTTGTAAACTCCATCACTCCCCGTTTTAGGTACTATGTGGATCACAACACTCGGCGCACCCATTGGTTGCATCCATTGACACGAGAAAAGCTACCGCCCGGATGGACAAAGTCTTTCGATCCTGTCAACGGTGTTATGTATTACAAGTCAGTATCTAATACAATATCTATTTGTTAAAGTTGTCATTGCCGCAAGCTGCATCTTCAATCATTCATTCTTCAATCCTTGTAAAGGTATGAATACAAATTCACAATGGATGACTGTCGTAAGTGCGATCTTAACTTCTTCTTCTTCTTAGCGTTGTCCCGCGCCGGCCGAGGTCGGAGTAGGGTCCGCTGTACGGCTTCTAGCTCTCCAGAAACATCTGTCCGTTGCGTCTTCCGAGTGGAGTCTTGCAAGGCGCAGGTCTTGGTTGAGCGTATCCATATATCTTGTCTTCGGTTTGCCTCGAGGGCGTTTGCCTGGTACTTCCATGTCAAGGGCGTGTCTTGCGATGTTGGTCGCGTCTCTTCGCATCACGTGTCCATACCATCTAACTCTCCCTTCTCGCATCTTGTCTTGTATTGGGGCAACGCCGAGTCTCCCTCTCACAATCGTGTTACGCACACAATCTAGGCGAGTCAGTCCTAGTGTCCAGCGTAACATTTTCATCTCATTCGTGTGGATAATGTTCTCGGTTATACGCGTTGTAGGCCAGGTCTCCGTCGAATAGAGAAGCACGGGACGGATTGCTGTTTTATACATCTTTCCGCGTATGCCAGCTGTGATATTCCTATCACAGAGGATACCTGCAGCTTCTCTCCATTTCATCCAAGCTGCATTTACTCTTTGGCGTGCCGCTGCATTTGTTGACGTGTCTGAGGAGATGACAGAACCAAGGTACTTGAATTCGGAGGTCTTCGGGAGCGGTTCACCGCTGATGTGAACAGCTCCCGTCGTTTGCACTCCGATTTCCTGGTACTCGGTCTTCTTGATGTTGAGGCGTAAGCCATGCCTACTAAGAGCGTCATTCCATTCTTGGGTGCGTTTCTCGATTTCGGCACGTGTAGGAGCAGCAAGGAGAATGTCGTCGGCGTATGCGATGGTTGACGGAGCCGGAGTCAGTAGAGGACGCGTGACGGTATCCATAACCAAAATGAAGAGAAGGGGAGACAAAGCACTCCCTTGGTGCACTCCAACGTTTACTGCGAATGGCTCTGTGATGCCGACCGGAGTTCTGACAGTACTCTTTGAATCATCGTACATCGCCATTGTCCATCGAATGTACTCTTCAGGAACCTGATGATCGCGCAATGCATATGAAATAAGATCATGGGGGACTCTGTCGAACGCCTTTTCCAAATCGAGGTGTCTTAATGCGATCTTAACGATAGGACTTTTGAAAAGAAAGTTTGGTTATAGTTATATTCAGGCTGATGAAGATGAATAACAACGCATCAACTATATTTGTCGAGCTATTCTTACATTGATATTCTTCAGAGAAAGCTAAGTTTACTGAATATTGGTTTTTATTGACTTCAATATCTTGCTCATTATTTGAGAGATAACGAAAATTTGCGCGTATAGTTTACCGACAGTTTTTATAGCGGTGTTTCTCTAACTCTTTTTGCGGGTAAAATCTATGCAATTCTATGCGCTATCCAGAAAAGGCTAATGATGTAAATGATATGTTGGTATGCGTTCTCCATATTTCATCCTACTCTTTCGGTCTCCTTCCGAAGTCTGTCCATCGCTCATGATTAATTTTGTTGATAAAAATATGTGAGTGGTAAAAAACAGCTTAATGTGGGTGAAAAAACAATGATAGTTTTAAATTGGGTAGTTTTGTGAATATAGCCGTCGTTTTGCAGTGAGATCTTATTCGTCGTTTTGCAGTGAGATAGAAGGCCGTCACCAGCTCGATCATCCAGGACTGGCAAGAGAGTCCCCAGTCAATACAGCGCCGGTCAGTGGGACCGCAGGAGGCGGAGGAGGAGAGGGACAAGGAGGAGGAGAATTAGGAACTGGCGGGGATGGGGCCGGAGGAGTTGGGGGACCAGGTGGCCGGAGGGCGGAAAGCACCATTGAGAATCTCAATATCATCCAGGTATGAGGGCGTGAGAATAAGAATGAGAGATACAGAAAGAGATAGAGAGAGAGTGAAAAAGAGCTAAAGGGAGAGCGACAGAGAAAGCAAGAGACAGAAATAGGTAGATAGAGCAATAGAGAGAGAGAGAGAGAGAGAGAGAGAGAGAGATGGAGAACTGGGTAGAAAAAGACGGAGAGAGGGAGAGATTAAGTTCTACCTTTTTATAAAATCATTCAAAAGCTAAAGGTTTGGTTTTGGCCACAATTTGTAAGAATCCTTGAAGCCAAAAAAGTTTTGAAAGGTTGATAAGTATAAAGTTGTGATAAAGAAAGTTGTGATTTATAGTTCGTAGTGTACGTGTTGATGTTTAGGAAGAGGTGCCGGATTGGCTTTCGCTGTACCTCCGTGCGGATGTCGCGCTGGACCATCTCATCGACTGGGAAATGTTCCCAATGCAGCATTTGCAGCTATACGAGTTTATGACGTATAAGCTGTACAAGCAGGAGTGCCTGGACATCGTCATCAAGTTGGTGTCCCATTTTCTCTCCGGCTTAGCTTGCCGGCGGACGTATGCGCGTACACACAGAAAATAGTTTTCCTTGAAATTAAAAAAAGAAATCAATTTATCACGAAGTGTTTACTGGACAAAAACTGTTTACCTTGAATAACGGAATGGAATGGTACATACCGACAGAATTCGACAAGTTTAGAAGAAAAACGCGGTTTTGTACTCAATTTTCCTCAAAAAATGATGCATTCATACGGTTTAAATTTGTCAAATGATAGTTCGACTCTTCATTTTCTTACGGGCAACTTTTATCGATAAAAAAACATTGGTTATCAGAACCAGGCTGTTTCTTCTTACCCGCAGAAAGAATGTGTATATCAAGAATACTAATGATGAGGGAACGACAGATCTTTGAGAGAGCGCGAGAGCGTGTGATGTGAAAGAGAGGATGCAGACCATCAGAGCATTCTCTCGAAACACACTGGCAACAGTGGCCATTCGTGACTATACAGCCTTAAGAGCCTGTCACGGATGGAGCCGGATCATCCAGTCCAGAATCGAGCGCGACCTCAGGTGGCGGATAGAGGGACGCCTCCCTACGAAGAATTCGTGCTGGGAGGTAGCGGGAGAAATCCCGCCGCGGACCAAAACTGGGTAGTATAGCTCTTCAAAGGAGGGCGATGCCGGACCGGCCTGGGCAAGCCACCGGACAAAACATCAGCCGATACTCCGCTATACTTATCAATGGCGAGTCGAGGCGCCAGTCAAATAGCCTCTTGCCTATCTCCGGTCAACGACAGTCTCTACTCCCACCCAAAACGATGCTAGGCCGGGTTGACCACCCACTCACAAGGCATATAGCATGAACAGGTTGCTACAACAATGTCCGCCTTCACAAGGTGCAGCATGACAGTCTCAGGACTGCAAAGGACATCAAAACCCTTCTCCGGACGCATCTCGTCCGAAGAACACGAGAACCTCTCTCATTAAAGAGAGTGTTCATAACCAAAAGTCTTCGATGCGGGCTGCTTGCCGGCAACAACAACAACAACAACAACAACATCACAGCATTCTTATCAATAGCTTTCTTGGATAGCGCATAGATTTGTCCAAAGATTTTACACGCAATGCGGGTTAGAGAAACGCACTGCAGAAAACGCCATGAAAACTTTCCTGCACAATTAAAATATGTTTTCTCGTTAAGATATGAACGAGTAAAGCGAGAAATAATCAAAGAGATCGAGAATCGATTGCGGAATCAGTCGTGATGAGCAGCAATGGGAAGATTGCTGTACAGTATTTCTCTCTTAATCTCTTTCACTAGCTGACTTTATCTTTCTAGCTCTGTTCATCTGTCACTCTGTCCACCCTCTCATTTATTCCCCTTAACTCTATCACTCTTGCTCTGTGTCTCTCTCTTTATCTCTATTTCCGTCTCTTTCTCTTCATCTCTTCAACTCCCACGCACAATTTTCATTTCTCTCTCTCCGTGAGATTTGAGTAGACCGTTTGATAACTTCTATCTTCATGCCACAAGTTCCGTCAAATGATTCAGAATTATATTTTCTCGCCGGCATTTTTAGATATATATGTAGCTGCTTCAACACCTACCTATAGTATATGTTTGTAGGTTAGTGAATGTGCCTTATTAAATTGGATTGTATTCTTGTTATTCAATTTCCATCCTGAACAGTATATGTATTAGGCAGAGCATATTGAATATTTTACAGAATAAGAAACCTGAGATAATATTATGTATAATCTTTTATCCAATGTTTTTGCTATCTTCAAATATTGCGAATTGTATCGGTAAATATTTCAAAGAGATTATTATGATTTTTAGTGTCTGAAAACTTAGTGCAATATTGAATGATAAGTAGTTCTCAGGGTTTTCAGTGAGTATGAAGTTATTCTCAGAAGAGGAAAGGTCATCAGGTGGCAGGAAAACTTCTCATTAGTTGAGGAGTTTGGTTGAGATTTTTTCGTTGTTCTCAAAATTCGCTGCTTTCAAATTGTATTTGCTCAAAATATATTTTGGTAAGTTGATGGCGTTGGAGTTTCAATGCTTTTTCACGCGCTTGGATGGCTCAGTCGGAAAATCAGATAATTTTTTATATATATGGTTGGTTACTCACCATATATGGTTGGTTACTATGTATATATGGTTGGTTACTCACCATATATGGTAGGTTACTATGTATATATGGTTGGTTACTCACCACTGTGCGAAAAAAAGCGCCAAAAGAAAGTATTATTCACGTCTCAATTCGTAATTACTATTGAATCCCATAATTCCATTTGAATTGAAACAAAGTCTATCAAACTTGATTTATTTAGTTATTGAAGTTTTGTATTCTGTTTTAGAGAAAGGTTTTTGAGTTAGAATTGAGTTTCTGTGCTCTAAAAATAAACGACTCAATTTTGAAGTGTTGAAATTACAGATCCACAGTACATGCAACGACAAGAAAGTCGATCACATACAGTGGAATAGTCGGTGTTCACTAGCTTATTTGGGAATGAATAGTATTCACAGAGAAGCGGGCCTAAGAAGGGTTTTATAGACGCTAGCGTTTTCAACATTGGAGCAGCGTCTGCGCATTAAAACTAGCGAGGCATTTGTAGAACAAGAAGCAAGTCCTGATAGAAAAATCAAAAGGTCGGAACCTTGTTTTAAGAATACAAAAAATAAAAGTTCTGACTCTTGTAAACGCGGCGCTAATTTCGTCGACAGGGGTAAGATTGAAAGCTAAACGTTCTACTAAGACAGAATAATGCAACTTTACAGTTGTTTGTTCTTGTGACCTAGATTTTTCAAATCTAATCTATCTGTCATCCATGTGACTGATGTTTCTGGACTGGTACGCTTCTGAGCGATAAAGCTATCATTGAGGTATATTTAAAAAATTAGAACCCATATGGATCGATGGTCTCTCTCTCCAATAGTCTATATTCGATTATAAGGTAAATGACGCCGTCTGAATCGATGTCTATGAACGATCAAATAAAATTTTAATATAATCGATTATAATAATCGCATGGTGAAAATACAAAAAAATGCCTGTGAGATAGACACTCTTCGCCTCGAAAAAGGAGAGCTACAACTTGAAAACGGCACTTTTAGATGCGCAAGATGAGAATCAATGAATAGTGTAGCGAATTAAGAGGCATGTATGTCGCAGCTACAACCGGGTAATGTTTCCGATGGCAGACGCTCTCACGGTGAAGTCTGGCCACATGCACGCAACGGACGATGTGTTGAGCAAGGCGCAAGTGTGGGGGACACTTTCGATGACCGTCAAGGAAACCGCTCGTGAAGCAGCTCCAGTTGCCCATGTCAACTGAAGAAATGGGATAACTCAAAGCAAACAAATGTGGGGTATCTTTCGGGTAATGGTAGTGCACCCGCATTGGGTAAAGAGAAAAAGCTAGGTTTGATCCCGCCCAGGGAAGTAGCTTTGTCCGTGTGATAATAACTTAACCAGGCGTTAAAACCTCATAAATTTTACAGGGAAAAAGCATATTCTTATCATAACTTTTAGCAATTTCCAATCCTCACTATTGAAAAAAATTTCAGTTTTCTATGATAGTAAAAAAAATTTTGAAAAGGAATGATAAATGTCAGAGTCCCGATGCTTGCTAAGTGACATATGAAAAAAACAAGATAAATTTACATTACTTAAACCCCAATAGTTCCTTTCAGAATCTACTATTCTCATCAACATAATGTTCCTAACTGGAGTTTTCTATTTCTTCTTTGCGTTTCAAATTTTTTGAATCATTAAATTAAAGAGTATAGAGAAAGACACACTTCTTGCTGGATACCTTCGGCTCCAGTAAAGACATACTGCTTGACTCTGTAAATAAATAGAAAGTTATATTACTTCCGTGAAACTTATTACACACTTTTTCTTGACTTTATATCAGTTCGTACTCTGTACAACTATTTCGACATATACTCACTTAAATAGTTTGAATAAACTCGGAAGAATTGTGTAAACTTCGCTTCAGTAATAGTAAAAAATAAAATAAATGGCGTTCTTAACTTTACTAAAATTAAAGTTTATATGGTGACCATAAATTACTTGGACAAATTTTTTAACGCGCTCTATTGCGTGACACAGTTGACCGATCTTTGTTTTCATTTTACCATGATATTGCTCTGAGACTGGTTGTTTCTTGTTTCAAGTTTCATGACTATAGCTTCATTTGTACAGTTATGGTGAAATCAAGTCCTCTTCGTGCTGCGATCATTGCATTGCAGAACTCCGGTCACACGAGAGCGGACATCGCGCGACGACTCAATGCTCCACGATCAACTGTTTACGCCACCATCGATCGTCTCCGGGAGACAGCCGATGGCAAGGACCGTGCAGAAAGAGGTCTTCCACCGACATCCGACACGCCCCAGATTAGGAGCGTTCTCCGGAAACGCATCGCACGCAATCTTCGACAATCCATGAGGAAGCTCGCTTCGTCGGTCGGTATCTCCCGTGAATCAACACGACTGATATTCAAACAACGTCTCGGGATGTACCCCTACAGGATGCAGAAACGACATGGATTGGATGCTCAACAGAAGCTTCTTCGACATCAACGGCGCAAAGATCTGTTGCAACGATGTGCGCGGGCCGAGCATTTCCGTACGCTATGGACTGATGAAAAAAATTGACCATTGAGAAGTCCGTGAATTCTCAAAACGACAGAATACTTGCTCACGATCGTAATGGAGCAGCTGAGCATGGAATCACAGTCGGAAGAAGCACCTCATGGTTTGAGGAGGTGTTTGCGCAACGGGCAAAATGCCGTTGGTTTTCTTCGACCCTGGTGTGAAGATAGATGCCAACTTCTACGTAAAAAAATCCTCGAAGACGTGGTAGAGCCGTGGAGTAGGACACACTATAATGGAGCTGATTGGGCCTTTCAACAGGACTCGGCACCTGTCCACAAGTCCAAAATCGCACAAGAGTGGTTGCGCACACACACCCCAAACTTCATAAGCACTTCCGAATGGCCATCAAATTTCCCCGACCTGAACCCGCTCGACTTCAGCGTCTCGGGCGTCATGCAGGCAAAGGTTGGAGCTATCCACCACCACACTCTCGATTCTCTGCGTGCCGCCCTTCTGAAGGCATGGGCCGAATTCGACAACGACTACCGGCGGTCACTGGCATGTGGATACGAGCGTCGTCTCAAGGCATGCGTTCGCGTTAAAGGCGGCCATATCGAACATGATTGAGCATAACTGTTGGTTATATGTTGTTATAAATTATGTTATGATACCAAGATATGAATTTCGTTTTGAAAGGAAATACAGACATTTACATTTGTGTAGGTAATTTATGGTCACTATGTAATCCACACAATTGACTTGACCTTGTCTCACATATAATTTAGACTCTTCAAAGTTCTCTTGACTTCATTTCAGATTGTAGACTTTTCAAGACTGTATTGTTTTGTATCATATATCGTGTAGAGTTCTCATGATCATCGCCTTCGTCGAACATTAAAAAAAAACTTGGGAAATAAATCGATAACTAATATAAAATGCTAAATTGGATTCTATGGTGAGATCAAAAATATTTTCAATAAAAAAAACGTCTTAAGATTTTGATAACTTCAGCGGAAAACTTATAGTATAATGTAAAAGGAAATCGAAATAAGGAACATTGTTTGCTGGGGTAGCTCTTCTATTACACTCAGGTAGATGATTCTTGGGGTAAGAAAGACTCCTTCCACTGTGCTGTTCTCAGCTGCAGCTATAGTGTTCTGAAACATGGTAAAGAGAGCTCATCACAGAAAAAAGACGCATTTCTTGAAATGTCGAAGACCTTTTAAAGAAAATTACGAAAATTCTTTCGCCGTTCTCAATAGAAAATTAACTCGACATCAATTGAACATTCTTTGTAAACAAACTTCTTCACAGTGATGAAGTCTCAAGAAGACAAGATTCGTGAATATCTCTGGTTGTAGAGTGCAGATATGTAGTCGCCCTTGGTGGAAGAGGATCATCTTCGCATCGAACTGCGTTTTCTCCCAGAACAAAACAGCCTGCGTGGAACTGATTCATTCATTTATTCATTCACTTATTCACTCACTAATTCTATAACTCAGTCATCCATCCCTCGTTTATCAAGTCATTGAATATTTTTTGCTGTAAATCATGGAGTTCGTGATGTGCTAATCGCGGTGAATATAATTTGTAGCTGTTCTCAGGTCTTTTTTTTTGCCTTCTCGCACAATCTTTCTGTTAAAAAATAAACTTTTTGCACAAAAAACAAAATAGTTTGTGAGTCATTTGAATTTGCCCCTCGGCTTCGCTCGTGCTTCAGGAGCTCAATAATAATGATACTTTCTCAAGAAACTCTGTTTTCAGCCCCTCGCAAAATGAGCTACCGAGCAAAATTCGCCGTCAACTTATTCAATTGATTGTGAAGAATACTCATTATTATCTTTCACTGTAGAAAGACATTGAAAGGAAGAAATCAAGGAAAAGGAAAGAGAGAGAGAGAGAGAGAGATAGAGTAATTCGAATAAAGATGTAAATAAAAATAAACATCCGGTATGATCGTTGCTGAAAGTGTACCTTGACGACAGCGTTTGAGTAAAAGCTGGGTAGTGTTAGCCGATGTGTCTCTCGCATAGAATTCACGTCGTGGACTGTATATAACGCGGAAGAGCCATCAGCCTTGCCGATGCGAGACCTCGCGAGAATGTGCGCGTGCCTCGAAGACAGACTGGATCGAATGGGCAAGATGAATTCGTGATCAGCTGGGAGAGGAGTCGTTTCGACTCGACCTGGAATCAGGTCTTCTTAGTTAAATTTAGTTGAAGCAAGGCCTTATTCCTCGCTACGTCTTCTTTTCCTCGTCATTTTATCTCTACCAACTATCGAAGCGATGGTTTGCAACGATTTGTCCTCTGGTATCAGAAAGCCGTGAGTTGAATTATATCGCTGGCTTGAAATGGGACGCTTCCAATATACAGGGTCACCGAATTCGGTGACCGAAAAGGTGACCAGCTGTAGGTAAGCTTTATTTAACTAATGTGGTATTTAACCTCGATAAGGAACTTTGAACAGGCTTCTTATAACCTAGTTAAAACTCTGTCGTGATGAATAATAACCTCCTCGAAGATGGAGACACTCCCTCAGAAAGAGAGACACTCCCTCAGAAAGAGAGACACTCCCTCAGAAAGAGAGACACTCCCTCAGAAAGAGAGACACTCCCTCAGAAAGAGAGACACTCCCTCAGAAAGAGAGACACTCCCTCAGATGGAGACACTCCCTCAGAAAGAGAGACACTCCCTCAGATGGAGACACTCCCTCAGAAAGAGAGACACTCCCTCAGATGGAGACACTCCCTCAGAAAGAGAGACACTCCCTCAGAAAGAGAGACACTCCCTCAGATGGAGACACTCCCTCAGAAAGAGAGACACTCCCTCAGAAAGAGAGACACTCCCTCAGGAAGAGAGACACTCCCTCAGAAAGAGAGACACTCCCTCAGAAAGAGAGACACTCCCTCAGAAAGAGAGACACTCCCTCAGAAAGAGAGACACTCCCTCAGAAAGAGAGACACTCCCTCAGAAAGAGAGACACTCCCTCAGAAAGAGAGACACTCCCTCAGATGGAGACACTCCCTCAGAAAGAGAGACACTCCCTCAGAAAGAGAGACACTCCCTCAGATGGAGACACTCCCTCAGAAAGAGAGACACTCCCTCAGATGGAGACACTCCCTCAGATGGAGACACTCCCTCAGAAAGAGAGACACTCCTTCAGATGGAGACACTCCCTCAGAAAGAGAGACACTCCCTCAGAAAGAGAGACACTCCCTCAGATGGAGACACTCCCTCAGAAAGAGAGACACTCCCTCAGAAAGAGAGACACTCCCTCAGATGGAGACACTCCCTCAGAAAGAGAGACACTCCCTCAGATGGAGACACTCCCTCAGAAAGAGAGACACTCCCTCTGATGGAGACACTCCCTCAGAAAGAGAGACACTCCCTCAGAAAGAGAGACACTCCCTCAGATGGAGACACTCCCTCAGAAAGAGAGACACTCCCTCAGAAAGAGAGACACTCCCTCAGATGGAGACACTCCCTCAGAAAGAGAGACACTCCCTCAGATGGAGACACTCCCTCAGAAAGAGAGACACTCCCTCTGATGGAGACACTCCCTCAGAAAGAGAGACACTCCCTCAGAAAGAGAGACACTCCCTCAGATGGAGACACTCCCTCAGAAAGAGAGACACTCCCTCAGATGGAGACACTCCCTCAGAAAGAGAGACACTCCCTCAGATGGAGACACTCCCTCAGATGGAGACACTCCCTCAGAAAGAGAGACACTCCCTCAGAAAGAGAGACACTCCCTCAGATGGAGACACTCCCTCAGAAAGAGAGACACTCCCTCAGATGGAGACACTCCCTCAGAAAGAGAGACACTCCCTCAGATGGAGACACTCCCTCAGAAAGAGAGACACTCCCTCAGAAAGAGAGACACTCCCTCAGATGGAGACACTCCCTCAGAAAGAGAGACACTCCCTCAGATGGAGACACTCCCTCAGAAAGAGAGACACTCCCTCAGATGGAGACACTCCCTCAGAAAGAGAGACACTCCCTCAGAAAGAGAGACACTCCCTCAGATGGAGACACTCCCTCAGAAAGAGAGACACTCCCTCAGATGGAGACACTCCCTCAGAAAGAGAGACACTCCCTCAGAAAGAGAGACACTCCCTCAGATGGAGACACTCCCTCAGAAAGAGAGACACTCCCTCAGATGGAGACACTCCCTCAGAAAGAGAGACACTCCCTCAGATGGAGACACTCCCTCAGAAAGAGAGACACTCCCTCAGAAAGAGAGACACTCCCTCAGATGGAGACACTCCCTCAGAAAGAGAGACACTCCCTCAGATGGAGACACTCCCTCAGAAAGAGAGACACTCCCTCAGAAAGAGAGACACTCCCTCAGATGGAGACACTCCCTCAGAAAGAGAGACACTCCCTCAGATGGAGACACTCCCTCAGAAAGAGAGACACTCCCTCAGATGGAGACACTCCCTCAGAAAGAGAGACACTCCCTCAGATGGAGACACTCCCTCAGATGGAGACACTCCCTCAGAAAGAGAGACACTCCCTCAGATGGAGACACTCCCTCAGAAAGAGAGACACTCCCTCAGATGGAGACACTCCCTCAGAAAGAGAGACACTCCCTCAGAAAGAGAGACACTCCCTCAGATGGAGACACTCCCTCAGAAAGAAAGACACTCCCTCAGATGGAGACACTCCCTCAGAAAGAGAGACACTCCCTCAGAAAGAGAGACACTCCCTCAGATGGAGACACTCCCTCAGAAAGAGAGACACTCCCTCAGATGGAGACACTCCCTCAGAAAGAGAGACACTCCCTCAGATGGAGACACTCCCTCAGAAAGAGAGACACTCCCTCAGAAAGAGAGACACTCCCTCAGATGGAGACACTCCCTCAGAAAGAGAGACACTCCCTCAGATGGAGACACTCCCTCAGAAAATAATAACCTCCTCGAAGATGGAGACACTCCCTCAGAAAGCAAATCGTTTCAGAGTCAATCTGAAGAAAATCTCACCTTTCCTTTCTCAATCTAATTTTCCCAATCGCTTGCTCTTTCTCTCTATTTTTCTCTAACTCTCTCTTCTTCCCGTCTCTCCCCGCTTTCTCCCATTTTTCTTCCAGAACGCTTACATATATGTATGTAGGTAAAGAGGGTAAACTAATGGAGCGTTAGAATATCACTTTTCACTCTGCTAAGTGATTTTTTTTTCCTGCTAAGTGATTTTCTGCTATCTGATTTTTTTGAACGCTCCAATGTCTCACCACGAAAACATGGACTACGTTAAAAAGAAAGAACACATGCATTCTAATGGAGCGTTAGAATTCGCGAAAACATAATGAAACATAACGATATCCCGTTTTTTCGAATTACGTGAACGTCTTGTTCTAACCTGAAATGTGTACAATTAGTGAGAGAAATATAACGTTCGAGACATGAGCAGCGATGTCTTTTTTCTTGCAGCGTTCAAAATTTTCTCCATTCTAACGTTAGAATGCATGTGTTCTTTCTTTTTACCGTAGTCCATGTTTTCGTGGTGAGACATTGGAGCGTTAAAAAAATCACTTAGCAGAAAATCACTTTGCAAAGTGAAAAGTGATATTCTAACGCTCCATTAGACAAATGTGAGATATTCCGATCAGGAATGGTTTTTTTCGTTTTCAATTTTTTTTATCGATTTTTCGACATTTTTCAAAAATTTTTTTTCGAAAAGTCGAAAAAAGTTTCTCGAAAATTCGAAAACTTTTTAAAAAAAGGTTCTAATATTGTACGTTTCTAGTAACAAATTAGGATGTTTTTTCGTGGGACAGAAAGGTTTAGGTGCCGTGTAATACCATATTTTCCGAAGCTTGCCTTTTTTCATTCTTTCTGATGTTTTTTAACCATTTTATAAAACCTTGTTACTGCCAAAGCGGAACTCGGTTATTAGTAAAGTAATTGAGTGATATGAACTCGGTTATTAGTAAAGTAATTGAGTGAAAGACATAGCTGCTCATGTCTCGAACGTTATATTTCTCTCACTAATTGTACACATTTTAGGTTAGAACAAGACGTTCACGCAATTCGAAAAAAACGGGATATCGTTATGTTTCATTATGTTTTCGCGAATTCTAACGCTTCATTAGAATGCATGTGTTCTTTCTTTTTACCGTAGTCCATGTTTTCGTGGTGAGACATTGGAGCGTTCAAAAAAAAATCACTTAGCAGAAAATCATTTTGCAAAGTGAAAAGTGATATTCTAACGCTCCATAACTCTCTGTGTTCATATATATTTGTCAGTTAACTATAAAAAAAACCTCATAATCTGTCAAACTTACCATAGTGAATGCTGCCTCAGAGTGAATTTTGTACATGACCGCGAACTTCTTCAAATTTTCCGTCTCGCAAGTTAACAAGGGCGAATTGTGTAAGCACCGCTTCGAACGAAACACGATACTGCCACGCCGAGAAAGTGTATATAGTTCACCCTTCGTCACTACAGCATGCAATTCTCCGAGTGGCAAAGGTTTGTTGAGATGAGTGACATTTGTTACTGACAGTGTCGGTCTCTGAATGAAATTGACAACCATGCAGAACAGAGCATTAGCGGGTCGCGGCTATTAATCTTAAATTCTTTTTACATAATTGGTATGCTTAGTTTTTTTCTCACTAGCATTATTGCTAGTCTGAGAAAATGTATACAGCATGCTCTTTTCATTACTAGCATGCTTTCTTTCCTCATTTAAAGTAGAAGACGAATGTTTTGAGGCCAACTGAATTATTGAAAATGATGCGTGAAAGTCTTACTGTTTACTTGATTTTCTCACTGCACACTGTTTACCAACACAGCTGTCAGAGTACAGATACCATTTAAAATTTCTACTTCTCTAATTTTGAATTTTATTTAAAAGCTCGCGCTATATCACACATTGGAATTCGGGGGTTTTGAGAAAATATTTCTTAAAACAACAAGGTATTGTGTGTGTTACTTTCTTCACTAATTTCTTCAGTGTATTTATTGCATTATATGTATTCATGAAATATGATAATGATGAGAATTTAAATCTTCAACAAAAAACCGACCACATGGTATAAATTATTGATGAGAAGAAGATAACAAATCATGAGGAAAGCCGCAAGAAGAAATAAGACGCACGCTGCTTTTAGTCTTATTGCCAGCTGAGAGGAGCCCTGAAACTAAGCAGGGTTACTATAGCTCAACAGGGTTACGGTGGCGGAACAAGTTTAGGTGGGATAACGGGATTACTGTTGCTTTCAAGCGTTACAATGGTGTAAGTTGGTTACTATGGATGACTCAGACATTTATGCATTGCAAATACTATAATAGTTAGAAAAAAACTGTTTTTACAGATTAAAAGTATTCAAAGAAAAAAAAAGCAAGTTTCGCATGAAAAAGCGATGATTCACTGAAACAAAAAGAATGTCGAAATAGACAATTTCATGTTTTGTTTTGCACACAAAATGATCGATGTGAGTCCGTATCCGATGGCTATTTTTGTGTTTTTACGTTCTGATAATAATCATATAAGTTATGGCACAAACTTTAAACTCCAACTCGTCCGGCCAAGGCGTTTCACTCACACTCGAGTCATCCAAACTGTAATACATCGGTTTACTTACAAGTGGCCTCGTGTCCGGCAGCGGAATATTTGGATGGATCATACTCCAGGCTTGTGAATTTCTATATAGTGTTTTCAAAAAAAAGCTTCTCCCAGTCAACATTATGAGGCGTACTTTTTTGTTACATATATTTTATCTACATTTTTCAATGCAAAAACAATTTCCAGAGAATTAATAACTCATAAAGCATGACATGATGAACATTATGTAAACAGTGGACAATGAAGTTCTCGAAAGAAAGAACACTTCCTTTTAATCAACAATATGAATATTGAATAACTCAGCCATACTTTCTAAAATGATGATTTCTCCAGAAAACTTCTAAAGGCAGCGAAAGATGAACAATGTATTGTATTGTATTGTTATATTCTAATGTATTCTGCATGTATTCATTCAAGATGTATTCTGCAAAACTTCTCTAGGTAATTGAGCGAACACATGTGAAACTCTAAGAGTGATAGAATGGAAACGACTTTCTACAAAAATGCCGCTAAGTTATAGTTTATCGCATTGGGTTCATTCATCAACATAAAGGCATATGTGGAATGAAGGCATATGTGGAATGAAGGCATATGTGGAATGAAGGCATATGTGGAATGAAGGCATATGTGGAATGAAGGCATATGTGGAATGAAGGCATATGTGGAATGAAGGCATATGTGGAATGAAGGGATATGTGGAATGAAGGCATATGTGGAATGAAGGCATATGTGGAATGAAGGCATATGTGGAAAGAAGGCATATGTGGAATGAAGGCATATGTGGAATGAAGGCATATGTGGAATGAAGGCATATGTGGAATGAAGGCATATGTGGAATGAAGGCATATGTGGAATGAAGGCATATGTGGAATGAAGGCATATGTGGAATGAAGGCATATGTGGAATGAAGGCATATGTGGAATGAAGGCATATGTGGAATGAAGGCATATGTGGAATGAAGGCATATGTGGAATGAAGGCATATGTGGAATGAAGGCATATGTGGAATGAAGGCATATGTGGAATGAAGGCATATGTGGAATGAAGGCATATGTGGAATGAAGGCATATGTGGAATGAAGGCATATGTGGAATGAAGGCATATGTGGAATGAAGGCATATGTGGAATGAAGGCATATGTGGAATGAAGGCATATGTGGAATGAAGGCATATGTGGAATGAAGGCATATGTGGAATGAAGGCATATGTGGAATGAAGGCATATGTGGAATGAAGGCATATGTGGAATGAAGGCATATGTGGAATGAAGGCATATGTGGAATGAAGGCATATGTGGAATGAAGGGATATGTGGAATGAAGGCATATGTGGAATGAGGTTGTGAAGGTTTGTACGCGTTAGATTAACATGTTTAAAGATTCGGTCTTTTTCGATTATTGACAGGTTATCATAAATTTTCCAACCCATTTTCATCTCAGCTTGAGTTCTTCTCAGGTAAAGGGGCGAAAGATTGAGGCTAGCTAATCTATCTTTGTATGATGGGAGAGAATGTGGGTAATTGGAGTCCGGAAAACAAAGATAGAAGACAATGCAAAGGATTTCAGAACTCTTCAATCAATTTCATATCTTTGGCAAAATACGGGTTACAAAAGCTAGATGCAAATTCTGAGTGAGGTAAGACATAGACGGCACGATTTGGATTCTGAGATCCCGCATTTCTGAGAACGGGGGACATCGTTGATGTTGTAGGTTGGCTGGAGAGTATGAGAACCTATGTGCAGATGAGTGCTATTAGATGAAGAAAAAGTGAGAAAATCATAATTGCATCCATCATATACAGCATTCAAAGCCAATTGTAATTTCTGACCGCGTTCAACGAAGTTTTCTTTCTTGTACAAAACAAAAATCTTCAGCGTATGCTTGGTAACACACGTTCGGAAATGGTTCAAGAACGGAATTTAATTCAGGTATGTGAAGAATAAAGAGAACGGGACCAAGAACCGATCCTTGCGGAACTGGACGGGGGTTGAGATTTTGTGTCCCATACGGACAGAAAAAGTACGATTAGTGAGGAAAGATTTTAGCCAAGAGTGTAAGGGATCGGATATGCCGTAATATATTCCGGCACAAAATCGGTTCTGCAATAGTCCTGCAAAAAATCGGTTCTGCAATATGTTACAGAAAATATTATAGAAAAACTAGAGAAATTTTTTAAACTTACAACCAATCCGCTTTTTCAGCATTCGCCTCACCTCGCCTTGTTTTTGCACTAGGCGTGGCTGAAAATTTATTCGTTATTGTTTTATTCATACATCGAAAGATCTGATAATATTAAAGAAATTAAAAACAGTTCTTTCTGGCTGTGCAAAAGCAGCCGTGAGGAAAAACACAAATAGTTAACACAAACTCAAAATACATACTCATTTAAATTGTAAAATGTATTTCAATAAAAAATAAATAAATAAATCTAATTTAATCTCGTGTTGTTTAGATCCGATTCTGCTTTCTTTTTTGCTCTCAAGTTGGCAAGATTTTTTTAATCAAGAAGCAGAAACATCGAAATCGTATTGTCCTGACTTTGTATGTATATTCTCTCTCTCTATTTCAGCTACCGGTATTCAAAAAAAATTTCTCGCTTCTTTTATCAGCAAAATTCATTATATTTGACGCTTTGAGTTTTGGGCGATAAAATGAAACGCTCGAATTTTTTGTAGAAAGTTTTTTGAACTGTTCATCTTTCGTAATACTTATTCAAACTAACAAGAAGGTAGAGAAATCACTTCATCTTCACTTGCAGAGCTTTTCATCTCTTTTACCGACGAGAGAATCACTCGTTTCCTGATCATATAAGGAAACTTAACCTTCATTAACCACACTAAAAAAACTGCGTTACACCATGCGTGGAGCTTCATACATACATGTATGCAAACGGTCTTGTTAGAAAATACTACCGGATTTCAATATTTTTCACTCCAGATAATTAAATCGATAGACTTTTTGAAAGAAAAATACTCAGTCTGATTTCACCTTTCTCAGAAATTCATCATCGTCGAAAATTCTACCTTAATTAACATCAAATCCGATATATAGTTTTGAGTTATGATCATTTCGCAAGTCTTAGACGCAGAGGTAAAAACCGAACTGCAAATCTAGGGGAAAAAGAAAAAATTGAATGGTCTGCTTATCAGTTTAGATCAGCTGTCAGAACGTAGAGAGATTGTTCATGACGTGATGCGATGCCATGATGCAAACTTTTTTATAATAAAAAAACCACTCAAAACTCGTTTGAGTAATTTTTTCAGGTTATCATTTTCCCGACTTTCTCATACACTTGCTATGGAAAGAAACTAAATCTTATGAGAAGATCATATTATTCAAAGATCATCTCATTAAGAGATCAGGCCATCAAGAAAAAAAATTGAAGAAGCTCATCGACTAATTTTTATTTCGAAACACTTATTCTGGAGCAAAAATATGATGTAGGTGCCAAATAGGGCATGGCAGTATCAGCGACCCTAAGAACGGAGAATTTTTATGAGATTAGGCAGTTTTAAGAATTACTGATAAATTTGATTGGCCTGGCCACAGTCTAAACCCGATAAGAAACACACAGGAAAAATCTATGCACTTATTAAAAACATTAGTGAAATAGCCTTTTGCTCTTCTCTATGTTTTTCTTCGTTTTTCCTACGGATATCGGGTGAAAAGGGCCACTCACTACTTCGTATAACTTTTGGGGACAGGAGTCTTTCATTTGGTCAAGGCTAAAAGTGGAAATTTTTTATAATTTTTCCTCTTCATTTCTGTTGCCCAAAAAGGATGATTTTGGTTTCGAGCAGGAATTGGACCCCTTGAGGCCATAATGTCTTAATTAGATTGAAAGTTAGTCTACATTGCACGTTTTCGTCCTCAACATCAATAAAATCAGTATCAGAGGGAGTTGTTCGAATCAATGGAGCTTTTTGTCTTATGGAAATCGTTGTCTTATGAAATCGTAAAGCGTTTGAACTTGAACTTTAACATAACTTTCAGGCCTAGGCAAGCAGTTAGCGAGCAAAGCGAAAATGTATGAAGTAAATATTTCCGAATGGATATGAGCATTAATAACTCAGCTTTTGATCAGTGATCGCTGTTCTTTCATCCTTTTTTCTATAGATTTTGCATCTTGTTCCTTTACTCTAAAGAATCGAGGGTCAATCGAGAGCAAAGTCATGGAGCGTTAGAATTCAACTTTGCACTTTGCAAAGTAATCTCTGCAAAGTGATCCCGTTGAACGCTCCATCACTCTAAAACCACGACGTAAACAACGAGCCGTGCGAGAGAGTGGTGAAATATATCATAAAGTTGGAGAAGTAAATTTTTTTTCACTTTGCAGAGATTACTTTGCAAAGTGAAAAGTTGAATTCTAACGCTCCATCAGCGTTCAGTTCATGAAGTATAACTTTCCATCATCCCTCAAGTAAAAAAAAAAACTACACCTTTCACGCCCCTCACGCTCCTTACGCCCGTTAGTTACTATTTCACCACTTCTCGGGAAAATTCTTAACTTCGCCCCATGCGCTTTATTTAGTTTTCAAGATTTAAATGTTTTTTCTGTTTAGGATTAGGCAAAAGTTTACGCTAACGAGGTCGTACGGCTTAGGCTAACGAGACCGTATCAAACTGGCGTGGATTAGTAGTGAACGGGCGTGAAGGGCTTGAGGGGCGTGGTTTAGTAATGACTTTTTTTCGATGTTGAAAGCGGTCGACTCCCTTCTCACTTTTCATTTCTATTGCTCAAAATGGAGGATTCCGGTCTCAAGCAGGAGTTGGTCACTTTGAGGCCGTGAAGTCCATACCATTACCAACACTGCAGTCTACATTCCACATTATCATCCTCAACATCAAAAAACGAAGAGTCAGATGGAGTCGTTCGAGTAAATAACCTTCACATGTCCCATTTCATCGAGAATAAAACTTTGAATTGAATTTTTAAAACCTTTGCATCTCAGTCTGAGAAGTAAATATATTTACATATTAAAAACCCTCTTTTTTCTCAGTGAATTTATATTTCGTTTCTGCACTGAATAATAAGACAAAAAAATGTATACATTTGTCTGGGGCTACAGCACCGACCCTTCATGTAAAAGAAAGCCGTGTTTCGTAACCCTCATGTCTTTTTCGAGAGCAGTTTTTTTTTATTTTTCGTCGCATCAATTGCTTTTAATAATTGAATTCAATAATGCATAATAATATCCGCGCTTTATTCGAGGGGCTACACTACTTCGCAGAAAATTGAAATTTTTGTGTTAACATAGCTGAAAAATAGCGATTTTTTTCTTCTTTCGAATGAAAATCTAAATTGATATATTTCCATTTGCATCCAAGAATCAAGAATCGGCTCTCTTTTGAATGAGGGGGCACGCTTTATAACATGTTAGCCCATAACAATGTTGACAAGCTCGAAATTTGATTATTATTATTTAATTATTATTCTCGTAAATTCGTATTCGCTACAACACTATAAACATAAAAAAAACGCAAAAAGTCACTTTTCCCACAAGAAAAGTGAGGCCTTTCGAATAAAGCGCGGTAAACGAAACACTCGTTATCCCAAAGCACCCCTATCGATGTAATATTCCTTGATATCAGTAAAGCATTTGATTCTGTTGATCATAGATTACTTCTAAATAGGATAGCATCTTTTGGTATCTCTTCTCCAATCGTTAAATGGTTAACTGATTATCTTGTTGGCCGCTCACAAACAGTTATGATCGATAATAGTCTATCTGACCCAATTCCCGTAATATCAGGTATACCTCAAGGATCATCTTTAGGCCCGTTGTTATTCTTGTTGTACATCGACTCTGTTAAAGAAGCTATCCCCGATTCTATCAAATTTTGCTTATTCGCCGATGATATAAAAATAATGGGATGCGCTACCTCTTGTAATTATATCCAACTAGCTTTGAATCGTATAACCTATTGGTGCCTAGAGTGGAATTTGTCCCTATCCATATCTAAGTGTAATGTACTTCATCTCGGATCATCCAATTCTCGCAGCGTCTATTACATGAACAGTCAACCTCTAGTAGTTGGTAGAGTTGCCAAAGATCTTGGTGTAATCATATTTGATCGTTTCTCTTATCGTAATCATGTTGAAGACAAATGTAAAAAAGGCTCTGCTCTTGTTAACATGATGTTAAAAGCCTTCAAGTCACCATGTCCGCCTCTTTTAACTTCAGCTTTTAAAATTTATGTCAGACCTGCCGCGACATTAATCTCTGAACGATGAGATCATCGGTGCGATGACCTCATGTCATTCAAATTAGGCGAAAATTTTGAAAGATGATGTGACCTTAACTAACTTTTTTTGGAAATAAAAGGTCCTGCACGGAATCCCATTCTTAGAACTTACGCGCGTAATTGACAGAGTCAATGTCTGCGCTCTGAACTTTTCTTATTACACGGACTCGAGTTTTATATTAATCGCACTTGTTCGCACTTTAGGCCCCTCCCCTCCTAGAGGTTCCATGGGTCATACTTCTGTATTAAATACATTTACAAAATAATTTTTACATTAAAAAGGTATTTTTACATTAAATAAATTATGTCTACATTGAAAACGCTTAGGCTCAGGAAAAAAGTATAGGCTCGGGGAAAAAAGAAGCTTAGGCTCAGGAAAAAAAACAAGCAAAAAAATGTTGGGTACAAAGTTTCGGGGTACGAAATGTCGCGGTACGAAGTGTCGGGTACGAAGTGTCGAGAATACAACAAAAAAACAAAAATTTTAATGAAATTTTCAACAAAAAAGTGAAATGATTTTTAAGTACGGAAACAAACTAGATTGCGATTAGTTAGTATTTCAAGATTCATTTGGAGAGCAAGACGACATGTGAAATCTCATTTTCTCGTACTTTAAGATGTTATTTCGCGTGCTCTCGCAAGATCATCTCATACCTCACTGATTGAAAAATTTCAGTTGTATTAACACTGACTCGATGATCTCATTCATCGAGCAATGATGTCATCTTTACAGATACATCGTCGATCGCTCAACTTTTTTCGAGAGATTAATGTCGCGGCTGTTCTTGAATACGCTAGTGATTTATGGAATCCCTCAACATCCGGCTTAGTAAAATCTATTGAAAAAGTTCAGCGGTCGTTTACGAGAAGAATCCTAGCAAGATCTGACCATTCCAGACTTCCCTATTCACAAAGAATCTCCATGTTAGGCCTAGAAACTCTTGAATATCGTCGTGCTATATCTGACCTTTTATTTATTCATAAATGTGTCCACAAAAAATGTGAACTTGAAACTATGAACTTGTTTCAATTGTCTGCAGTACAGAGATTTTCTCGCCATTCTCATGAGCTCAGGCTAAAAACACCTCATAATATTAGCAAATGTTCTATTTCTACATGTGTTTCTCGCCAGCTATCAGTATGAAATTCATTACCTTTTGAGATCGTCAGTACACCTAATACTGCTAGTTTCAAAAAACAATTATTATCTCTACCTACTGAAAATATATTACCTAAACCTTTCGTTCATGACTAATATAATTGTCGATTTTAAGTATATCACCCTCCCCCCTTTTTTAATCTATACCGCGACCCCTAAACACCGCCACTTAGAAGAAAGTCCATGCATTTAACTTTGTTTTTATTTGTGTTTTCATGATATCTCATGTGCTTGGAATAAAGAAATAAAATGAAAAAAAAGAAACACACAAAAAAACGAAACACACAAAAAAATGAGTGCTATCAAATTAAAATTTGTTCGAGAGAACTCTAAAAACAAAAATCTCGATAAGAGAGTCAGTGATTTTCAATGTAAAAAAATATTGATAAACTTAATATTAGAAAATGCAAAGTGAAGCATCATAAAAATTTTAATTTGAACTTTCCTCCAAAAAAACTACAAGTACGCAAGTATTGGGCCTTCCCGCGGGAAGGATCGGGAAGCTTTCTTCCCGCAGCTTCGTGGATAGCGTTTTAGAAGGCGCGTGCGAAAGCTTCCCTCGGTAAGCTATTTGGAGCTTCCCGCGCTGGCCCTTCCCGCGACATTCGTAGATACGGCTCATGTTTGGCACGAGATGGTCTTCGAATGTTCAAATTGAAGTCATACTACAATTCTGAGTGCAGGTAGTGATAATCAACGAAAAGCTAGCTACCGTAAGAGTTATGTATTTTTCTCGAAAGTGTAGTTGTGATAAGCGCCACTTCCGTTCAGAGTTTTTAAGAGATGTATGAGTTTGATTCCGTGTCATGTACTAGCTTTTGTAAGTGCGATAGCTTACTCATATCTAATTTAAATCACGCCCCACTGCCTTTGAGCAATGAATTTATAACAACAAAACATGAGAGAAAAAAAAACCTTTTTTGATACATAGTGTATGTAGTAGACAACAAGGCCCCAAAATTCAAACTTTGTTAGTACCGGGATAATGGAAATGAAATTTTTTCAAGCGAGAAATTTCTGTCACGTCTTCTCGTGAGGAACAGTCAATACTATAAGAGAGATGGAGAAAGAGCAAGAAATTTAAAAGAACCGACAAATTAGAGAGAAAGAGGTTCACAATAAGGTTACAATGAGGACGCAATAATGCAGTGTTTTTATTTGCGAAAAACATAATGAAACATAACGACATCCCGTTTTTTTTTCCATGTTATGTTAACAACTAAAATTTGTTTAAGTGTTCTCAAATACTCTCTCGCCGCAGACAACGAGAGACACCGCGACTTCTATGTCACAGAAAGGGCACAAAATACCGTACACCATGCACATTTGAAGCGCTATTCCATTTGAGACTATTATTTATACAAATTTTAGTTGTGAACATAACGTGGAAAAAAAAACGGGATGTCGTTATGTTTCATTATGTTTTCGCAAATAAAAACACTGCATAAGTTTTATATGTAATTTTTTTTGCCGCGTGAACAGAGAAAAACATGCAAACTGTAGACTCAACACTCATTCTCTGTGTTCTTGTACCCGGAAGCGGTCCATTTGCTTTCTCTTTTAGAAATGGTTTTTTTAGTTTCTCGTATTTTTCGTGCTTATTATGTTTGGTTCCAGGAATTTTGAGCATCTAAACTGCTCTCTGGTGTTCAATTACAACAATTATCTGCACTCGATCATGGTTAGAAACGACTCCGTAATCTTCATCGACAAAAATGGCGCATTTTATCGCCCTCAAGAAATACCTGTCATGAATCAAAAGCGTTTCGCCGAAGAAAAGCTTGGGACTCGCAAGGTTCGGTCGACTATGACAGTTCTTCTTCGCAATTACCGCTTCTATGTTGGTATTTTTTTCTTTTCTAAAATAAACTTTAGGAAATTTTTAAAAACCGTTCGTGAGAAAATTTGAACCGTTCATCTTGCCAATGAACTGTAAAATGATGATTTGTTCGATTAACAATTTTTGTTGGTTTTTTCATTCGAAATTCGAATATGAACGATATATTCGATATCAGCACTTAAAATTTATCTGATTCAGATTGAGAAACGTCTACACGCTGTGTGGATTTTTTTATCCTTCATAGTTTCCTGAAAGCTCAGAAAGTAAAAAAAAGAAAAAACGCGGCTTAAGTAAAAAAAATTTTAGCGACTGAAGCGGTCAAGGGGGCCTTCCGATGAAACTTCAACGATGAGTCCTAAGGTTAGTAATAAAAAATTGTCCAATTTTTTGAAAATTTTCTTGTGAATTTTTTCCGGTGCGACTAAATTGATTTTAAGGAACTGTTTCACTTTAGATACATTCCCCCCTACCAGAGGTTTAATTGGGTCAGATGAGAGTGGCTTTTTTTGATACGGTCTCGTTAGCCTGAGCAGTACTGCCCCGTTAGCCTGAACTTTTCCCTAAGTCTCAGCGTTTTTTCCATGTAAAAACATTTTTTAATGCAAAAATAATTTTTCGTAAATGTAAATAAGTCAGACGTATGACCAATTGAATCTCTGGTAGGGGGGTGTCCTTAAAGTGAAACAGTGCCGATTTCAAATATAGTTGTGCAGTATTGAATATATCTGATTTGCGAAGTACTGAATGAGCTCTAATCAAATGGTTGTCGGAGAAGGAAACCTCGGATCCCGAAAACTTGGACGATGTGCGGCTAGAGAGCAAAAGCAGAAAGAGCTCAGGAATCTTCTGAGACGATGAAAGTAGTCCGAAAGTTAGTAACTGGAGTTCATAATATGTTTGTTTATGTGTAACTGGTAACGTAAATCATTCCCAAGATGACTCCTAGCAAGTTTTTCTGATGCAAAAAAACTATCAATAGTGTACGTTTGGTAGTACGAAAGATGGCTGGGTTCGAACCCATCCTGTGAACTTATTTTGTCAGTGTGGTAGTTTTTCATAAATCAAGAGAAAGGAAATGAGGAAGATTTCGAAAACATGCTTCCATGGCAGCCATCCAGGAGAAAAAGAGAGTGATGTTAATAAAGGGGACGACTTCTGACCGCTCAGTAGGGATAGATAGAAGATAAAGTGATGTCATGAAAGTCTTGTTATTATCGCCTTTGCGTTGCCTCCCCGCATAGTTCAACAAAAGTAATTTGCCACTGTCCAAAAAAAATGAAAAAAGGGTTGGGACGAAAGTTGGTCTTGGTCTTTGGTCTTTGAAAGTTGGTCTTGGTCTTTGGTCCTCCACTGGTCTTTGAGGCAACAAGCTGTACAAAAAGTTTTTCGCAGATTTCAAAGTCACGTTTGTGATTTTTCACCTGAAAGCAAGCAAGCAAAGCAAACTGAATTGGTTTCCTCATCATGCAAAGCGGTACCAAAGGTTTGTTAGCTCCGTTCCTTCTGTATTTTTGTTGAGCGTACATATAATACAGAGTAGCCCATGTATTTGGCAACGAATATTTCGGCGTTTATAATTCAATTTGGGCAAAAAAACGGGCAAAAAACTCGCACTCGGCTGGGACCGAACCTCCGCTGCCTAACCGGGGCTTGTAGAGAGTTAACCAATACACCAATCGAGCACACCTTGTCTTATGCGATTTCCTGCTATGTGTAGGGCACGATGTCCGTTCTTTCTAGTCACGCATTTTCATGAAGCAATGGCGTCATGAAAGGAGTGTAACTCCACAATCCATGACAAAGACTGACAGATGATGGTAAAGAGAAGAAAAAATTTTTGATTTTTGTTAGTCGTTTAAAGCAACGACGGGCTTAGAATATAATGAACGGTGCTACAGCGATGTCCGCCTACTCGCGGTACAGCACGTCAGTCTCAGGACTGCAAAGGACATCACCAATCTCCGGAAGCAGACCAGCTCCGAAGACACGAAGACACGCTCCCTCCGGAGCACACAATTCTTCCTCCGTTTTTTGTAATGTAAGGCAGACTGACCCGGCCGGTCTGCCTCAATCTCTACTTCTTCAAGCCGGAGACATCGAACGCAACCTAGGACCTCCCACCACCTGGCTCTGCTCTACTTGCCGAAAGACAGCGAACACCAACTGCATCCAGTGCTCTCTCTGCTCCGAGTGGACACACATCAAAGCGAAGTGCAGCGGTATCCCATCGCTCGAGGACTACGTCCCTGCAACCTACCGATGCCCTCCATGTCAGACCCGCCAAGACACACCCTCGCCGTCTGCAGACGCAGCTCTCGCTCCAATCACACGACACAGACGCAAAGACAACAAGAACCTGAGACTGCTACAATACAATTGTAACGGGATAAATGGCAAGACAACAGAAATCCTCGACCTCCTAACCCGCCTGAAGATCGAAATATTCCTGATAAAGAAACGAATCTGACGGATCGCGCAAAAACTCCTTCATTCCCCGGATACTCCATTGCTAGAAAAGACCGCAAAACCGACACAGGTGGCGGCCTACTCACAGGCATCACCCATTCTTTGAACTACTCCGTCGTCCCGTCTCTCACAGATCCTCACCTGGGATCACTGACTGTTCGCATCTCGGACAACAACGACCTCTCTCTGGACATCACCAATGTCTACATTCCTCCGATGAGCTCCTGCAACACAGGCTACCATCCGATCTAGCCCCCTTCTACGCAAATGCGAGAATTCCATCATACTAGGCGACCTTAACGCCCACGACTCCAGCTGGTACTCTCACTCGACAGACAACAGAGGAAACCTCATCTCCAGTGCTATTGACGACTCGGAACACGCCACTCTCAACCGCGACATGCCCAAACGAGTTCCCTCAAACGGTCGCCCTTCCTCGCCAGACATTTCCATCTGCTCTCAGGATCTCCTCCAAAAAGCGTCATGGAAAACCATCACTGAAAGCAGCTCCGATCATCTTCCGATATCGAACTAGAAGGCAGTAATTTCAACCACACTCACAGAGACGCAACCTTCACAAATTACCGGAAAGCGGATTGGGAAGCGTTCCAGCACGTCGAAGGAAGCCTGTCTAAAACTCCTCTTCCCAATCTACCAGCCGCTCAAGCAGAACCTCTCTTCCGAAGAATCCTTGTATCAGCTGCAGCAAAAACAATCTTTACCTCCGCGATCTTCCGACAGACGATGCCCACACGAACGTCATCTCGTATGCTGACGACATCACGATCTGGGCGTCAGATTCCAACATCAACGTCTCCTCCAAAAATCTACGCAGGTCCATCACGAAGATTGAAACCTTCCTCAAAGAACGGTCACTCATCATTTCCCCGACCAAGAGCCAGCTCATGCTTTTCACCCCGTTCAGTCGCGAAATCAAGTCTACTCTGGATATATCAATCTGCGGATCACCCGTTCCCACCGTCAACCAGGCCAAGCTACTCGGCGTCACGTACGACTCGATGTTCACATTCAGCCATCATGCCAAAGACATCGCGAGACGAATGTCGCAGCGCAATAACGTTCTGAAAGCCCTTCCCGGAAGCACCTGGGGCAACCAAAAAGAAACCCTCCGCCAAAAAGAAACAGGGAATCATCAAATGGCCGACACTGACCATATTCATCGCGAATCAAAGGTCATGCGCACCAAATCCCATCTGAGAATGCTCGCCGCGCAGTACCTCGCGAGATCATTGGACCCAGAACACATCCACCACGGCCTCCTCGACTGCCCGGCGCCCCCTCGTGCAATGAAGAACAACCTCGTGTTGAGCTGCAAGAAGACTGTCGAAGCCGCGAAACAGATGTCAAAGGATCCGAAGAATGGGAAATCAGTCGCAAACACCGTACACTCGATGATGGTCTCGAACGAACTCCAATCGATGAAGGGTGCCGTCATCCTGGGAGGCAGACCTCCGCCCGTAATCCAGGAAGAAGAGAAGGAGTTACCCCGCAGGACTAGATGCACGCTCAGCCAGCTCCGCTCGGAATTCAGCAGATTCATCAACAACTACCTCCACCGCATTGACGAATCCATCCACGATGTGTGTCCGGATTGCTCTTCCGGACCTCACGACGTTGCGCATCTCTTCGACTGCCCATGCCACCCGACCGCGCTGTCTCCAATCGACCTATGGACCAAGCCGCTGGAAGTTTCAGCGTTCTTGAAGATAAAATAAAAAATAGAAGAACAAGAAACGAAGGAGAACACAGACGTTCTTTGAAGCCTGCTACATCCGGCAACAACAACAACAACAACTATAATGAATGAATTCCATC
Organism: Allodiplogaster pararmata; assembly: GCA_964056735.1. NCBI lineage: Eukaryota > Metazoa > Nematoda > Chromadorea > Rhabditida > Diplogasteridae > Allodiplogaster > Allodiplogaster pararmata. The sequence goes on along the minus strand of OZ057408.1, from coordinate 38,744,705 downwards.
GCACGGGCAAAAAACTCGCACTCGGCTGGGACCGAGCCTCCGCTGCCTAACCGAGGCTTGTAGAGAGTTAACCAATACACCAACCGAGCACACATTGTCCCATGCGATTTCCTGCTATGTCTAAGGCACGATGGCTTTGTAGTCACGCATGCTCATGAAGCAATTGCGTCATGAAAGGAGTGTAACTCCACAATCCTTAGACATAGCAGGAAATCGCTTGGGACAATGTGTGCTCGGTTGGTGTATTGGTTAACTCTCTACAAGCCCCGGTTAGGCAGCGGAGGTTCGGTCCCAGCCGAGTGCGGATTTTTTGCCCGTGCGATGGATTTCATTTACATATGTTCTTCCCACATGTGTTTTCAATACATGGTTGAAATTTCATTTCATTTTATCAATTCTCAAAAGAACGGTGTATGCTCATAGAGCACGCTCTATCATTGTGAACTTGCAGTAACTTGGTCGATCAAATACGCGCATCGCTAAGGATCTCAACGACTCTCGCAATCTTGTCCGAAAGCGTTCAAACTGCTTGAACAGATCGGTACACTTGCTGACTTGCCCCGAAGAGGTGATACTCGATTAGTGCGCGCCTTTAACAAGATTGAGGCCATGAGGAAGCGATTCGGTCGAAGTGCTAGACGTAGCATAAACAAAATGGCCTCCGAGATGAACTTATCACGTACTAATCTTCAAAGAATCTTCAAGAGGATATGAGGCTCACCCCATATCGTACTAAAAAGGCTGACATCCTAACTTTAAAGAACAAGGAGGAAAGACTCAAACGGTGCCACGCCCTAATCTTTCGGACGCGCGACAATTCTCACCTTAATACAGTCTTCTCAAATGAGAAGCTGTTCACTGTGGAAGAGGCCTACAACACTCAAAATGTGCGAGTGCTTGCTCAGGACTCACAAGAATCTAATGAAGCCGTTAGAATCGTTCATAGAGCTTCCCATCTAGCACAAGTCATGGTTTGGGTCGGAGTGTTCGCCACCGGCAAAACTCCCCGAACCAGGAGTCAAAATTGACCAGGAATACTACCGCCAGCACATTCTTCAAAAAGTATTGCTTCCTTGGTCTGTTTCCCACTGACGTAATACCCCTTGGGTCTACCAGCAAGATTCTTCTGCGCCTGCTCACAAGGCTATCGGAACACAGGCGTGGGGCAAGGCTCATTTTTCCGACTTCATCTACAGCGCAGAATGGCCCTCCTCATCGCCCGACCTCAACCCGCTTGACTATTCCGTGTGGTCCTACCTTGAGAGCAAAGTCAATGCTCATCCTCACTTGAATCTGGAGTCTCTAAAAAAAATCCCTGCAGGAAGAGTGGTCGAATATCAACGACAAGTACCTTCGTCCAGTGATCAAAGCGTTCCCAAAGCGACTCCGGGCTGTCGTTTGTACCAAAGTAGAGCGAAACGAATGATTTTTTGAACCAATGTTTTATTAAAGTGAGCTTGAAAAATACAAGTTTCAACACTCTTGCTCACTTTTGCACTGAGATGCACGTTTGTAAACGCGATGTCGAATACACGGGCTACCCTGTACATAGATGCAGAATCAGAAAGTGATACTTTGAAAGTCTGAAAGTGAATGTCTTAAACTTTTTCGAGTAGATTAAATCAAAGAATCCCATTCTGTCAAGCGCAGTACTACGTTTTTGTCTTCCGATTAGAAAAAAAATTGTTTAAGCAATGCAAGCGTCCAAAAGCAACCAGCGCGATATCAAGAGCCATTGCGTTCTTCTGATGGCCAGAAATTTTCAGGTAAATGTAGTTGATTTAGGTTGAGAAGGTCGGGACGACTTGACAAACGAGTACCCTTCTTGTACGGTCCTTGAAATGTTTTTAATTGTGTGCGTGTTAAGCTCAGTAGGTAAGAGCATCGCACGAAAAGCGAAGGTCGCGGGTTCGAATCCCGCTCACCAGTTGATTTTTGCACATGTGTCTCCGAACAGTCCGCTCATCTGTTTGTTAAAAACCGGTGCCTATGAACAGCGAAAACTAGGGTGTTCTCTAATTCGAACCCTTTTCGGAGGACAAAGAAAAGGGGATCAACTAACGCATGGTCAAGAGCTAGTATACCGGGCGGGGTTGACTCTAGACTTTTAGGACGAGCGCAATATCACTGCACTAACCAGTGCACTTTGAAAAGCTTGCAATATTGCTATAAGAAAAGCTGAATGTTCATGTTTGGACAAGGACAAAAGTAGGTAACACGGTTCGAGGTAACAAACTGTGAAAAAGTTTTTGCAGATTCCGATGACACAAATGATGAATCGGACGGAGAAGAATGGGAAGCAAAGTGTCAGGCTGACATACAGTTCTATTAGTCAGCGGCTACGCTACTGAACAAAAATCGAGCAACTACTCTATAACATCTATGGTAAAACTTTAAACAATATCTATTGTGATACTCCCTATGTAAGCTGATGATTCCTGACAAATCATACATATTGGAAAAATAAATGAACATTTTTTGTAAGATGACCATTTTGATCTACTGAAAAAAAGACTCACTGAATGCCTGAAACTCTGATCACAAATAAAAAAAAAACTTCGCCGCTTTTAACTTTTTGTAAAAGTGGTAGAATTGCCCAGTCAATCGCCCATTTTTTTTCTGAAAAAATTTCATTTTTCAAACAGCCATATGTTGAAGTTTACTTGTAGTGATAATCAAATTCTCGCATGGAACTGAGAACTTGAATAAGCCCTCAGCTGTGTAATTATTCGTTTTTCTGCTTGAAAGAATCATTCGATACAAAGCGTCCTCTGATTTTGTTCAAAGTCACTTGAACTCTAGTGTCATATTTTATTTGCTGAGTGATATTTCTAGTTTAGTTCGTACATCTTCGTAGTAAAAAGGTAGTCTACGTAGAATAGTCAAACTCCTACCTTTTTCTAACTGTGATAGGGAGTTCGACTGATATAGCTTATTTTAAATGCAGTGGGAAGAAAACAAAAAAATTTTTCAAAGGAAACAGACAAATTGATAAAAGCTTTGATCATAAAAAATCCTTAATAACAAATTAAAATCAAATAATTGCTTCGAATCATCAAACAAAAAAAAAAACAAATCAAAATTAATCCTCGCAGGATCTTCGCTAACATATATCGCTCGCTTCGGTTACTCAAACGGTTGTTCCGATAAAAAAAGCTGCAGAACAAGAATGTTTTTAAACTAAACTGTTTTCATGCGAATGAAGAAACTTTCAAGAATTTATAGGTAGCACTCTTTCAGTAGTCTGCTATTCTTCTCATTTTAACCAGTGAATTAAAATTTTTAAATAAATAAAAAGACTGAATGCGATACCGGACAGGAGTGGAATGTATGGTACAGAAATGCGAGGAGAGGACATGGGACTGGTCTGCGTGGATAGCAAGAATGCCAGTCGGCAGATGAGCCAAGGCTGTTGAAGAATGGCATCCCAGAGGGCTGAAGCAGAAACAATATATATATGATTTTCTTACGACTTCTGGTGTCCCACAGGGATCAGTACTTGCTACCCTTTTATTCACTCTCTATATCTACGAACTCTCACATAAACTTTCCGTATTGCCGATGGTTACAACTCAACTATTTGCAGATGATTTGAAAATTTACACGTCTTATAACATCCAGAATTGTGATCACGCGCATGCTCAATTAACTAAAGCGACTAGACTCATAAATGAATTCTGTGATAAATGGCAGCTCTCAATTGCCACACACAAATGTAATGCTTTCCATATGGGTGAAAAGAATCTAAAATTCCCTTATTTGGTTACGAACTCACCTCCAACTGCATTCATGATCTCAGAATCGCCAATTCGTGATTTAGGAGTTTATTAGAGTAGAGAAACATTGTGAAGGTGCATAATGTGTTTATTTTTAAAGATGAATTGCGTAGAATTTAAAAGATAAAGTTCTGCTTTAAATTATGAATAACAAATGCGAAAGTCTGTTTCGCCCCCGAGCCCAGACAGACTTTCACTCTCTCTGGGCGGGGCTCTTCAGTGAGTTCCCAGAGAGACCGTGATAGAGAAATAATAAGTAAAAATTTTTCTTAAAAATTTTTTTTTTCGGTAGTTTTTTCTTAAAAATTAATTCAAACATGGTTTTTCTTTTATTTCCTTTTTCAAAAAAATATTAATTTTTGTGAGATATGACTCGAGAATTTTGTGACTTTTGGATCGGGAGAGGTTTCTACTTGTCGAAATTCGTCTTTTTGTTAAAATTTATATATATATATATATATATATATATATATATATATATATATATATATATATATATGATTTTCTTACGACTTCTGGTGTCCCACATGGATCAGTACTTGCTACCCTTTTATTCACTCTCTATATCTCCGAACTCTCACTTAAACTTTCCGTGTTGCCGATGGTTACAGATCAACTATTTGCAGATGATTGAAAATTTACACGTCTTATAACATCCAGAATTGTGATCACGCGCATGCTCAATTAACTAAAGCGACTAGACTCATAAATGAATTCTGTGATAAATGGCAGCTCTCAATTGCCACACACAAATGTAATGCTTTCCATATGGGTGAAAAGAATCTAAAATTCCCTTATTTGGTTACGAACTCACCTCCAACTGCACTCATGATCTCAGAATCGCCAATTCGTGATTTAGGAGTTTATTAGAGTAGAGAAACATTGTGAAGGTGCATAATGTGTTTATTTTTAAAGATGAATTGCGTAGAATTTGAAAGATAAAGTTCTGCTTTAAATTATGAATAACAAATGCGAAAGTCTGTTTCGCCCCCGAGCCCAGACAAACTTTCGCTCTCTCTGGGCGGGGCTCTTCAGTGAGTTCCCAGAGAGACCGTGATAGAGAAATAATAAGTAAATTTTAAAAAAAACAAACTTAAATTATTAAACTAAATTGTAATAACGATAACATCACAAAAAACATAAACAAAAAGGAATTTTCTTAAAAAAAGAGAAAGGTCAATAGCGTATGAAGTAGTGATGAGATATTTAATAACAGAAAAAGAGATAGGGATGGAAGGGAATTGAATGATCAATGATGATACTCAATATGTTGGAACTGTTCAATGATCTTTTGATCGATATTGATGTGTACTGTGTTATATTTTAGTGATATTGATGGGTTTTTGGTAATAGTTTTAATTAATCTACCTAATATTATATGATCTTGAAATTGATTTGACCTGTAAGAGTCTATTAACATAGTGATTCTGTTGAGAAAGTCTTCTATGTGTTTACAGTTATTACTAAAACGTAAAGTTTCACTGTATATGGTGTTAAGACCACTGTTGATAGGTATATTAGAGCTAAAGTGAGGGTTTTTTATAACCTTAAAGTTGTATGCTTAGGTTTTGTTGTATAGTTTAAACTTTGTATTACCATCTTCTAAGATTTCTATGTCTAGGTCAAGAAATTCAGCTTTGTATCTCTGTTGATTAGTTTGTTCTAAAGTAATACTTCTTTTGTAAAAGAAATGAACTCATTCAATTTGTTTCATATATGAATTAAATCATCAATGTATCGGAATGTACAATTAAGTGAAAATCTTAAAGGATGAGTTCCTTTTATGTTTTGGTTAATATAATGAAATTCCATCATAGCTAGTGTTAAGTCAGCTATTTGAGGAGACGCTTGGGGTATACCTCAAGGTATACCCCAAAACAAGGGTATACCTTGAGGTATACCCTTGTTTTGTTTATATATAATTTGACTATAAAGGGCATAGCTATTGTCTAAGATATAAGTAAGCATTTTGTATATTTGAAAGGGAAGGTAAGTTCTACTTTTGTTGGTTTCATTAGTGTAACTGGTTTGTTTACCTTTAATTCTGATGGCTTGGAATCCACTATTTTTGAAACAAGTTTTAATAACTCTTTTTATGTTGATCTTAACTATGTCATGTGGGAGGTTGGTAAAAAAGAGAAGTGAAGTCAGCACAGTATATTTCTTTTGTTTAATTCCCCGATAGTCTAAGTTCAGGAAGAACGGGTTTAGTATTAAGAATAGAAAAAAAGGTGAATAGTACCATTTCTTTCGCTTGTTTGTTTGCAATAACTTTTGAAATGTCTGGATAGATGTTTGAGAATTAATTGAAGTTCTTGAGATAATGGTTTGAGACTGCTGTTGGAAGCTCCGGTTATAAATCGGAATTTAACGGGATTTTTGTGCATTTTAGGTATACCATAAACAGTTGGTATGTTGTATATGTTAGATAAAGGGATAGGAATTTTGAGTTCTTTAGTTAGTTCCAAGTGTTTATTAATTATGTTAAAGGTGTTTAAAGAAGGAATTGGTTGATAGGTTCTAGTATTTTCTGTGCTTGTATTCATCTCTTCGTTCATAAATAGAAGATATAATTTCTTATATATATATATATATATATATATATATATATATATATATATTTATTTATTTATATGTATATATATATATATATATTTTATCTGCATCCGAGAATGCGCATTGGTAATCAAACATCATAGGCAATAAATTTGTTTGAAAAAAAAAGACAATTGAGAGCTATGGCATATGAAGGCTAGATACTTCATTAAATGCGAAACACTATTCTATTTACAGACAATTTTTTACGGAAAGCTTTGAGAGACTTTTCCCGAAGAAGATCAATAGGTAACTTGCTAAATATTCGAGAAACTCGCAAAGAGAAGCTGTAGTACCTAGCAGTGTTACGAGTTTTTTCAACTTGAATACCACTAGGATTAGTTCTTGTACAACGTCCTTCTTTAAATATGCGGTTTCTATCAATTATGGACTGGTTCTGCATAATCTTCCAACCCATGACAACGTCGTTTTGATATCTCCTATCGTCCAAGTTTGTTAGGCCTAGACATCTTAGCCTAGTTTCATAAGACGGAAGAGCCTGAGGGTACATTTTGTTCGGAAAACAACGATAATATACAATGCGTGTAAAAATTCTCTGAACATTTTCTACCGTTGTCGAATCTTCCGAGTATTGAGGATTCCAAAGCGTCGAAGCAAAGTCTAGGTGAGGCATTACATAAATTTTAAAACATTTGACCAATATAGATGAATCATGGACAGAGATGGCTCTAAGAAATGAGAACATCGCCTTTCGAGCTTTGGCCACCCTATCAAGTACAGTGTCATTACGGCCAATTGGATGCCCAAATCACGCACTTGTGGTACTCTGTCGATCGATATCTGATTGATGACATATGTAGTAGACGGATTACTGGAACCAATATGTAAATGGAAGGACTTAGACGGTGAAAGAGTCAACTGATTGGAAAGGCACCAGTTATGAACACAGTCAAGAGCTTCTTGTAGTTCTTCTTTTTTCTCGTTCATATCTCCCTTGTTATAAGAGACATATAATTTAATATCATCGGCATAAGCCTGGTACTTCACATTCGGAAAACAATCGAGAACATCATTAATGTCTCATTCTCTTTCTACTCCTCATACAAAACATTCCGACTCTCTTCTCTACTTCTCCAATTCTCTGGAACTAACGCAGAGAGTTGATGTTCCACCCAGAGGTAACAGTGTTCTGGACCTTGTCTTCACTACTGACAGTGCACTCATCCCAGAGTGTCTCGTTCTTCCACCCCTACCTACACTGGACCATAACCTTGTTAAATTCGAGCTCCGTGTCCCTAGAAGAATTAAACACAAGAAGACCTACTTAGATTTCAAACGCTGTAACTTTGATCTCGCCAACTCTATTCTATCTTCGTATGACTGGACCTCCACACTCTGTTTTTCCTCTGATCCAGATTATCTATATGATTCTTTTCTTTCAGTTGTTCAGGACGTGATTTCTAGAACAGTTCCTCTAAGAGTAGTTTCTCATAAGCAGACTCGCTACCCTAAGCATATCCTGAGTCTTCTACGTTCTAGTAGCCACCTATACAAACAAGCAAGGCGGATAGGCTTTCAACCCTACCTCAGAAGATCGATTGAGCTGCGCAGAGCAATTCGAATGTTTCAAGCTGACCAAGAAGCACGAGTTGCTACTTCTAAGAATAAAAAACAGTTCTTCTCCTTTGTCAGCAAGCGTTTAAAATCTCCTTGTCTGGTTGGTCCTCTTAAGGACCCTGAAACAGGAAGTACTGTAACTTCAAACGCCGAAATAGCTGAAATTCTAGCTGCTGTGTTCTCAGCATCTTTTACGGCAACTGGCCCTGATGCTTCATTACGCACAGTCTTGCCACTTACTGACCAACAAGTTGACTTTATAGATGTAAGTGCTCCAATCGTGTTTAAGTGTCTTTCTAAGTTGAAGAATGTTAACTCTACTTCTCCTGACAACATTCCATACTCTTTTCTAAGAGGGATAGCTACAAGCATTGCATCTCCACTAGCTATCTTATTCAATAGTTTTCTACTTCATGGTACATGCCCAACCATATGGCGTCAAGCTTGGGTCAAGCCTATCTATAAGAAAAAGGGGAACATGAGCGATCCAAACAATTACCGGCCGATCTCTCTGACTTGTTGTACCAGTAAAGTCCTAGAAAAGATAGTGTGTTCTTCTCTCCACTCTTATCTGGATAGAAACAACTTGTTAAGCCCATTCCAACATGGCTTTCGCTCACAAAGATCTTGCTCTTCAGCACTGATTATGTCAATTTCTAAGTGGCACAAGACTCTTAATCAGTCCAGTTCTTCATATATTTCCACTGTCTTCGTAGACTACAGTAGAGCGTTCGACACTGTGCCCATTAACTCCTTGCTTTTAAAACTGTCTTCTTTTGGTATAACAGGATGCCTGCTTAATTTCTTCAAAGCTTTCCTGACTCAAAGAACGCAAGCTGTGATGGTAGCTTCATCTTTCTCAGCCTCCTATCCTGTTCTCTCTGGGGTTCCTCAAGGATCTGTCCTAGGGCCCTTATTGATTCTACTTTATATAAATGATCTTCCTCAGTCACTTCCAGCAGGCGTTCATTGCACTCTTTATGCCGACGATGCCAAATTGTTCACTATGAATGACGCATCTCTGCTGCAGAGATCATTAGATGTTCTCTCTACTTGGTCTTCCTCATGGGGTCTTACTATTTCTCCAAATAAAACGCGCTACATGCGTTTGGGAATTAAACATCCTGATTTCAATTTCTCTGTAAATGGTCACTCTCTTCCGGAAGTGAAACAGTTTAGAGATCTAGGGGTTTTAATTTCAAGTGATCTTTCATTCAAAGCGCATGTAAAGAGTATGTGTAGTAGAGCCTCTTCTATAACATTCCTGATACTAAGATCTTTTCGCACTCTGAACGTCAACATTCTCATGAATCTTTTCAAGACTTACGTGAGACCAATACTGGAATATGCTTGCGAGATCTGGAACACTAGAAGCATAACCCAATCTAAGCAAATAGAAAAAATTCAGCAGAAATTTACTAGAGAAATTTTCAAACGTGCCTGTATGAATATCCCTTATAGTCAACGATTGAAATTATTAAGAAGCTTGAGCCTTAGAAAACGTCGACTGACAAATGATTTGATGATACTTTATAAAATAGTACATCACAAAATAGACATTCCTATTGGCGAGATCCTTCCTCTTGCTCCTAGAAGTAGATTCACCCGTGGTCATACATGGAAACTTCGTATGCCTATTTGCCGTTTAAATCGATTTCAATCATTCTTTCCTTATAGGATAATTAGAGAGTGGAATGATCTTCCTGTTTGTTTTTTTAGCTTATCACTTCCCAAGACCAGGAAGTTCTTAAATGAATTGAATTTTTGATTTTTTTCTCGTCAGTTGTTTAATTATTAGTAGCCCAGTTGCTACTTCTTATTTTGCCATTGTAAATTATATTTGTTTTCGATTTTTACTGTGCAATCAATTGTATAATCATGTAACGATGACAATAAAATTATTATTCTTATTATTATTATTCTTAATGTCGGCGATATATAAAGTAAACAGAAAAGGACCCAGTACAGAGCCTTGAGGAACTCCGGAGTTCACTGGCAGTGATTTCGAAAACGATTTACCTATTCGAACCGAAAAACTACGCTCCGTCAGAAATGATTGTAACCAGGAAAGCAATGGATCGTTGATGCCGTAATATTTGCATTTGTGGAGGAGTTTCGGAATACTTATGGAATCGAATGCCCTAGAAAAGTCTAAATAAATAACATCCGTACACTGGCCGATTGATAAAGCATTAGTCCAATCATCGTCACAAACTAAGAGATTAGTGACAACAGATCCATGTTGGTTACTAGGGATTATGTTGTTTTTCGTGCAATGATCAACAGGAATGTCTCGAACTAGGCGTTCCATAGTTTTAGAGGCTGGAGAAAGAATAGAAATGGGACGATAAGATGAAGAAAAACTAGGATCTTTACCAGGTTTCCGAATTGCAGAAATGAAGGAATGCTTCCATATTTTGGGAGTAGATTGGAGCATGATGCACATGTTATAAATGTGCGTCAGGGGGAGACACAGTGATGAGGCACATTTCTTAAACATTATCTGAGGAATATCATCACTACCTGTACTACCAGTAGATTTAAGTTTCATAAGTTGCCTAAGAACAACATGCGGTAAGAAAACTTCTAAATTCGAAAGAGGAGGGAAAGGCCTATCAAGGAAAGAAGGAGTAACTGTGTCAGCCGTTATGAAAGAAGAGGCAAATTCACTTGCAAGCATATCACACTTTTCAATTGTATCCGTTACCATAGTACCAGTAATATCGGTTAAAAATCTCGGTGGTCTTGGCTTCGGTTTAGTGAGAGATGAAATATGTCTATAAAGATCACGAGATCGCTTCAATTTGGTTTTTTTCGGAATACTGTTTCCATCTACGCATCTTATGAAGGAGTTTCACACTTGCCTTTTTATAAAGAGCCAGCGATGCTGGTTTATCTATCTTACCGAACAGTCTATTTCTATAAGCAATAAATTTCATGATATGCAGAGGATAAGAACAATGAAAATCTCGTGGGGTGCGTAAAGGAACGAAACGAGATATAGCACTGGTAACAATAGTCGTGAAACGGGAGTATAAATCATCACAAGAGGTAAAACTATCGAACTCGTACTCCCAGTTGATGGTACTGAAAAATCGATTTATGAGGTCGTAGTTTGCTCTTGAATAATCACGAATGGGTGTAGAGATTGGTGACGAAGCGGATGTAGCTATATGGAAAGAAATACCACTATGGTCACAAGAGGGAAATGCAGGAATTATTTTCACATTTGTGAACATTTCTGGTGAAGAACTAAAAATCCAGTCTAAACAGCGACCAGCACGAGTTGGCTCACGACAAAGAAATACTAAATCAAAAGCGGAAATTATTTCATGAGTCTTCTTGTGATTAAATGAGTTGTCAACCACTAAGGCATCGCAGTTCATATCACCTATCACAAGCAGTGGATGATCATTGAAAGAAAATATATCCGAGAGTTAGTCACAGAACAATTCTGTTTGAGCAGTGCTGTAATCGGGAGGGCGATAGAAAAGAACTAGACGAACTATTGATTTGGTGACTAGGAGATCAATAAATAATATCTCGTTCGGATGGAAGGAGATGCTAGATTCAATGAACGAAAGGTGATCACGTATAATTAAGGCAACACCACCTCCTCTACTATTACGATCACAACGAACTATTACATATGGTAATATGCCTATTATTTCATGATCGGGAATACTTTTCTTCAACCAAGTTTCCGTTAGCAAGACTATATCAGGTTTTTCATTCTCTAAATACATTCGAAAAACAGAAAGTTTATTGCATAGAGAACGAATATTATAATACGATACTTTCAAGAAAATATCAGTGGAGTGAAAATTACGAGTACGGACAGAACTAGGATTCGAATATATAGAACTGTGTGATGAAACATGACCTGGACATTTCGCTAGTTTGACGGCAAGGCTGCGTGGACTATCGGATGAATAGATTGTCGAGGAACGGTGACTTCTGACGAGCGGAGGACTTGGACGTTTCTTGCTGATGACCCAATCGACTTCGTTGATCTCACAGTGATGTTCTGACTTCCTTGGAACGTTCGTTGATGGGAAGAGGGTCGATTGGTATATGATTGACGAAGAGCGTCGACCTCGCGACGGGGTATAAGTCGGCCATTGTATATAACGACATCTTGACCCGCAGCTACCAGCTTTCTTTTCTCCTGACGAAGTTGATATTCCTGTTCGCGTTGAAACTTCGTTAAGCTCGGGCGGACGAATATATTCCTCAAGAGAGGGTTCTGGCGGAGAGAGCTCGATTTAGCGAGAAACTGTCTCTGATGCGTTTTAGTCGGGAAGGTGAGCTTGAGAACACGTGCATCGTTTGAATCATTCTTCCTAATTCCCATGCGGTAGTGAGCGACTCCTGCGACCGGTAGATCAGAAGCGTCGAGTAGAGTATGAATTATGCCTGAATCGTGGGCTATTTGAGCTGAAGCTGAAGCTTTCTTGTCGGCAATCTCTGGTGCGCGTTCTATTACCACTGAACGTAGCCTTTTTTCTTCCTCCATTTCATTCTTCACAGTTTCAATGACATTGCAGTTGTTTGTAGATTCCGAAATCATCTGCTTCATTACTAAAGAACATGTCTTCAGCAAAAGAAGTATGTGATTCGGAATATTGGGATCCGTCGCCTCCTCTTCTTTGATGATACATTCGTCGAGAGAATTGAGAAGAGCTTCGCTAGCTAGAGACATTGGTCGGTGAGACGGTTGATAAGGTGTACTGATAAATCAATATGGGAGCGATGAGTAAGCGTACCACTCTCTTCAAGAGCAGAGAGAACCAATGAGTGAATTTCTTGCAAGTGAATGTATACTAGTTGTTACTAGCTTTATCAATAGGGTTATTATGAAATTTTTTCGTATTTCAAAAATGCTTCTGTAGATTTGTTTGTAATTAGTGGAATCGAAATTGTAGTGGAATCTGTCGAGATATCTAGAAATTAGTGGAAGGCAGTGTTTTTGGAGTATATTGTAAATAATAATACGATCATATTGATTAAGATGGAATGTTTTGGTCATTTTCGTTACTGTCTGGTTAATGGATTGTTCCATTTCTGAAATAATTGTATCTTTATCAACATTTTCACAAATGCGATATTTTGTACCTCGATTCAGGATTTGACGTAGAGATGAGTCATGAGTGATTTTAGTATTTCCGCTGCATATGTGTCCAAAAGTATTGTTTATAAGTTCAGGGTATTTATAGCAATAACATTCGCTTTCTAAAATGTTTTTTTCTTATTGTCATTATTAAGTTCCTTAAGGAAATTGTTATAATTGAAAATTTTTTACTAAATGGTTCAGTTAAACTATATATAGTGCGGAATGTAAATGGTCTGGGAATTAGACTTTTCAATTCTGAACCATTGATAGAAGCTTTGTTAAAGATGTGGTTGAAGGGTATGTTATCCATATATGTATTGAACACGCTACAACTAACTGCTTGATTATGCCTCAACAGTATTTTTTCATCTCAAATAATTAAGGCCATCCTGTTTCGTTACAAATGATAACGTTCCCGCCATATCGCAAATGTGCAAAGGGATTAAGTGAACCACTGTCGTACTTATTTAACATTTCATTGTCACTGGGCACCTTTCCGGAGCTGTGGAAACAAGGTATTCTGATCCCCATAAATAAAATACCCGCTCCTAAAATGCCCGAGCATTACCGACCAATAACTAACTGTCCAGCACCGTCCAAAGTTTTTGAAAGAAATGTTTGTGGCCACTTGACCCGCTGGTGCAGTAGATTCTCGCTAATTCCTGAAAACCAGCATGGTTTTCGGCGACATCGTTCTGTGATAACAAATTTATTGGAGTCCATCAATTCTTGGCACAGGGATCTAGGTAAGGGAATTTCTGTTGATGTTTTATATTACGACTTCGCAAAAGCGTTTGACACCGTCTCGCACAGAAAGTTGCTATTTGTTCTCAATAACATAGGGATAAGAGGTGAACTCTGGAAAGGGTTTGAATCCTTTCTTACTGGGAGATCATCTAAGGTCAGAGTAAATAACATGCATTCGCATGATTTTCTTACGACTTCCGGTGTCCCTCAGGGATCAGTACTTGCTCCCCTTTTATTCACTCTCTATATCTACGAACTCTCACTTAAACTTTCCGTATTGCCGATGGTTACAACTCAACTATTTGCAGATGATTTGAAAATTTACACGTCTTATAACATCCAGAATTGTGATCACGCGCATGCTCAATTAACTAAAGCGACTAGACTCATAAATGAATTCTGTGATAAATGGCAGCTCTCAATTGCCACACACAAATGTAATGCTCTCCATATGGGTAAAAAGAACCTAAAATTCCCTTATTTGGTTACGAACTCACCTCCAACTGCATTCATCATCTCAGAATCGCCAATTCGTGATTTAGGAGTTTATGTTGTTAATGAGCTCTCATTTGTTTTCCATATTGAACAGGTAACAAGACGAGCATTGAAAATTGTCTATGCCTTATTCAGATCACTATCGATAAAAATAGCAGCACCATATATTATTATATGCTTTAAAACCTATGTTCTGCCGGTGCTAGACTTTGCTTCCGTTGATTTGTCTCCCCACAAAATTACCTTGATAAGAAAATTAGAGAATGTTCAAGATGTGTTCACAAAATTACTACAGTTATCTCGATTTTTTATGAAATTACCGGTCAGTCTTCTCAGGATTCAAACCATTCTAAGTTTTCGGATAAATTTGTCATTGCTGGATGTTCCAGAGTTCTTAAACATCGATTTAAGTTTATAATAGTCGTTCATTCTCGTTCTCGTTGTATTTTTTTCTTCTCTTTTTTAAAAGTTCTTTTAGTTTTGTCAGCAGAGTCTTCCTCGTGTTGTCTTTAGTTTTGTCAGCAGAGTCTTCCTCGTGTTGTTACATTGCAAAATGTATTCCAATAAATAAAATAAAATAAATAAATAAGCAATAAGAGTGAAAGCTTGTAGAACCTTCTCGATCGTTTTGCGGTCTTTTTTATAATAGGGGTTCCAGAAGCAGGCAGCAAACTCAAGATGTGGAAGAATGTAAGTAGTGAAGCACTTGAGAATAATGGCTGGGTCGTTGATCGGGACAGCCCGTAAGAGTGAGTACATATCTGCTATCGCTTTTGTCGCTCGGTCTTGTACGGCTGGGCCTCGACGCAATGATGAAACGACTTGTACACCCAGGTCGCGAACTTGATTGACACATGTTAACAGTACACTAGAGATGGAATAAGATCCGATGAAATATTGGGGTCCTATATGTAAATGAACAGTTTTGTTGGAAGACAAAGAGAGCTGATTAGAGAAACACCAATTACTTATAGCATCGAGGGCAAGTTGCAGTTCTTGACTTCTTTCTGTGCAGGTATCTCCACTGTAAGACACATGCATTTAACATCATCAGCGAACGCTTAGAATTTTACATTAGGGAATAGATAGCACATCGTTCAAATCGGTTATGTATAAGATGAAAAGCAGGAAACCAAGGACGGAACCCTGGGGAACCCCTGATGTCACTGGAAGAGAACGAAATCTACCCATGCGAACGGAAAAAAGTGCGTTCTTTCAAGAAAGATTCGAGAAATGACAACAATTGGGATGGTATACCATAGAGTCTACACTTGAAAAGCAACTTAGGAATACTATAATAATTCTATCAAAGGCACGAGAGAAATCAAGGTATATGACATCAGTGGGAAGGCCGCTTGAAAGCGCTCTTGTCCAATCATCATTGCACATTAAAAGATTAGTCACAACGGAAGCCTTTGCTCGAAATCCGTGCTGATAACTTGACAAGACATTGAAACTATCTATGTAGATGATCTGTCAAAGTTTTACGGAGTAGGCGCTCTAATGTCTTCAATGCGGGTGACAATATTGAGATTGGCCTATAGGAAGAAGGAGAAGAAGGTTTCTTGTCTTGTTTCAGAATCGCGGTAACAAAAGAATATTTCCAAGTAGCGGGAGTTGAAGATGTAATTAGACAAAAGTTGTAAATGTGGCATAGAGGAACAGAAAGTGAAGAGTGACACATTTTGAACACAAATTGAGGAATTCCATCAGCACCGGTGCTGTTAGCATATTTCAGTTTATGAAGAGCCCATGAAACAGTGGACGGAAGGAAGAGACACAGATTGGCTTGTGGAGGAATGGGATCTCCCGTGAGGTGGGGCAACAAGCCATTATCATGTGTAAAAGAAGAAGCAAACTCAGCTGCTAACAATTCACATTTAATTCTAGAATCGGTCACAATCTGTCCATTTTGATCGATAAGTGAACGGGGAGGATTTGGCTTGGGTCGGATGAGAGAACATATGTGCCGGTACAGGTTGCCAGAGGAAGTGAGCTTTCTCTTGAGGCAATGCTTGTTCCACTTGTTGATTGGTTTGAGTAGATCACCGCTAGCCTTCTCATACAATTTACGAATACTAGGATAACGGATATTGCGGAATAGGGCATTTCGATAAGTTATTAAGTTTCGAATATGCAAGGGATAGGCAGAGAAAGACGAGCGAGGGGTGTGTATTGGAACATACAAGGAGAGAACGTGGTGAAGTAATAGTAGAAAGCGAGAGTACAGATCATCAACAGAGAAGAACATATCAAAAGCAGCTTCCGAATCAATCGAAGTCAAGTACGCGTTCAAAGCGGAGAAATTAGTTCGAGAATATGTAGTCTGGCACACATTCCGCATCGATACGGTCAATAGAGAATCGAATTTTGGTAGAGAATTCTAAATGGTCACAAGACGGAAATGAGGGAATGACACGGAGCTCGGTAAAAAGAAAAGGGTGAGATGTAAGGAACCAATCCAGTGATCGCTTGTCACGGGTCGGGAGACGGTATAGAAACGAGAGGTTGAAAGAGCTAATTTTCTGAAACTTCACCAATTCCTTTCCTATCTTGAGATTTGATCACCCTGAAAAATTCATGTCAATCGGTCAACTCGAAAAAAGTTATTCACGTTTTTCATTGTTCAATATATACTTCTGTATACTTCTCTGAAGAAAGATATACAAAGATAGCAAAGAGAGAGTACAGAATCATTTCACTTGTTGTGTATTTCATCGTTGTTTTAAAGTAAATTTTAACAACATGCCAAGAAGCATGCAACAAAAAACATGGAATTACCTTGCAAGATTCAATGCGAAAACTTAATAAATCAATCTAGTATAGTAGCTTATAAGTGGTGTTATGACTCTTTCGAAGAAAAACATCTATTCTTCCAACTAAGAAGGTCCAATACACGAAATGGCAAAATTAAGATCTGGTTCCCGGTCCCAAAAAATAACTGTAGAGCCAATAGTTTTGCAGCTCGATCTGCTAGAGTTTGAATGAGAGTTTTAAATAACGGTTTCGTTTTTAAGAAAAAAAGTCCATCATTTTCATAGAAGTTTTATGCGTTGGACCTTCTCGAGAATCACTCAAATGTTAAAAATTTTCTTCTGTTTATTATTGTGTGTTCAGATTCTTCATTCATACTCGCGTGTTTGTATGTACATATATAGTTTTTGATATGTATATTGTGTATTGTATTGTGTAATGTGCTTGTTACACGTAGAAAATAAAACATAACATACATGATGAGACCATTTATTGAAATTTTGGCACAATACACCATTTCAACTGGTAGTGTTGCCATGAAACCAGAAGAAAATCGTTTCGTGTTATTACAACATTGAGCTAGAACTTTTAAAAAAAACATCATGTAAGCAAAATTTATTTATTTTTCATATGCAGTATGAAATACTTCTACGGTGAAGTATTAATAAAATGCATGATATGTTAACTTTTTCTTTTGATTCTGGATGATCCATACTATTTTTTTTTCAAACTAATAGGTACAACTTATTTAATTTGAAACGAGTACCCGAATCTTTACCCAACCACTATTTTAAACAAGTTGAAAAATTAATAGCTTTTATCGCACAATTGTTTTTAGCAGTATCTATGAATTCTTCACAATTTGTTCTCAAGGCTACATATGTACTCTATGTACTTCTGCACACACTTCACTGCTCGTCATAATTATGTGAGCTGTGAGCATTCTTTTTTAGCTCGTCATAATTATGTGAGCTGTGAGCATTCTTCTTTTTTAGCGAAACACTCAATTTACGATAATTTAGCCTCAAATTCTCAGGAAATTCATCAATTACAACATTAAAACGACTCAAGTTTTTAAATCTTAGAACTTCTCGTGGTTTTTCAAAAACTATCAAAAAAAGGGTGCCCGCATAAATTTGACGAGCACTGTACATATTGTCATACTGTTCTTCTTACTAAATGCAAATTTTTCTTCTATTCTTCAGATAACCATATAAAACACATTTTTGCTGGTTTCGAGCTTTTCGAGCCAATAATTACAAGAACTTCATATCTGTGTGTACTCACAAAGAACTCCTGGTAGTCATTATCGCTAGGTGAAACATTAAAATCGTTTCCCATTAAATCCCAAATAATGCCTTTCTCGGTTGCAATCGAGAACTCATGATGTAGTTTCGTCAGCCATCAGAATTAGAATAGTATAATAAAATTAGGTTCTCACTTCACAATGTTTACAGCGGCCGACGTTTGAAGCTTTTCTACTTCTCGCTCTTCACCTTATAGGCAAAAAAAGGCCCGGCTTCTAGCAGGATTCGAACATTTTAATTTCGTATTGTCCACACTATATCAAATTAAACTATTCGCTCACTGCACAACAGCTAAAGATATTTACTTCTAGACCCTCATGGATATTGTTTTGGGAAAAAACGCTAGAACTGAATGCAATTAAAGTTGTTCGAGTTGGAAAAGCCAGAGGAGTACAGTAAAACTCAGCAAATATACACCCAAAAAAAAACACCCAAAAGGAGAGAAAATATTATTTAGAGTGAGATCGATATGAATAACGCAGAGTTTCTATGGAGAAATGTTGCGGCGGACTTTATAGAGGTACGCGACTGCCTCCTTCCAAAAGACTTTGTCTTTTCCATGGCCTTTCCTCCAATTTCTCGACAGTGACCATAGCATCAACTGCAAAAAGCAAGTATGAACGGTTCATTGGGAGTTTCGTAGGATCAGATCTCAAAATATTGAAGAAATCAAATTCAATCAATTCAAACGCTTCCACATCAGTGTGTTCATCAGTGAATAAAAACATTAATTGTCATTGATCCGAGCTCTTCTGAGGCCGTATTCACGTCCCACTTTTTCACTTAAATAATAATAAGTTCAGATGGTAAACGGCATTTTAATTGAACATCTTCAAAATCGGTATGTACCTTTCATTTTGTTTTCGGGGAAAACTGTTTTCTTGTAGTACATGATTTACCTTTTTGAGTTGGTTATAAACTGTATTTTCCTTGAAAGTGAAAGACTGAAAGTGGAACTTTGAGATTATTTATCGCCTTTTATGTTATTTTGAGTTGATTATGTTGACTTTTTATGTAGCTAAGTGTATTTCCAACTAATTTTAGACATATATGGCTTTGTTCGAAAATTTTCCGAGAATTTGGAAAACGTAAAGTTGATTTTTTTTGTGTGACTATTTTTCGCTTCTTCGCGGTTGATTCGCTGTAAAGTTGATTATGTTTACTCATTTTCTTTCTAATTGAATTTTTTATACTAATTTGAGCCCTATATTAATTCAGTCAATCATTTCCTTGAGGATAGACTACGTATTTCCAAATTTTAGGAATAATTCTCGCATATTTCGTTAATGGTCCGCTCTGAATTTGATTGAGTTTACTCATTTTCTTTCTAAAATTCTTTTCAAAAACTAATTTTAGACATATGTAACTTCGATATATCAGAAGACGGATAGTCGAATTTTGAGAATATGCTCACATAGATTTTTAAAAATTAATTTTTGTTGAAGATAGATTTTTTACTCGAGAATTGTATACAGATAATTGAACTTTGTGCGTTTTCCACTGTACGTTTTGGTGACTGTAAATTTTCATAGAAGACGAATAAATTTCCATCGTTAAAACGAATCGTTAAGGATTGTACTAATCTAGTAGAATTTTGAGTTTTTGAGATAGCTTTTTTTAAACCATCACCGACATTTCATCGAAAGTTTTGAAACTTTTCCTGAAGAACCGGTGAAATACTAGCGTAAGCATTTGACTCAATTACGCTTTATGTCTAACGGCATCCATACTGAATCGTCTGTACCTGCCTTCTTGCCTTCAGAGTCCAAATAATACCAGGCGAATTTTCTAACCGGGTAGGGAGTTGTGGTCATTCCTTTGCGGGCGCCGGAGGCTGCCGTTCTGCCTGTAGGGAGAGCAACCGTTCTCGAACCTGTTGGAGCCTCTGCACAATGAATGAGAAAAAAATTCATTTTTGTTAAAATTCAATCAAATAATCAAGTCCGAACGGAGTAAAATTAATCATTAAAAACTTGTTTAAAAATAGATACGACTCACATACCTCCCTCCCCTCGTTTATCCTTTTTTCACATATTGCCACTATGCATCAAAATATATTCCATACATGAATTAATTCTCCTTCTTATTTTTCTGTCTACGTGCAAGTAATGGAAAAAAAGCGTTCATGAAGATCTCGTAACATTTTCGCAATAACAGACATCGACATTCTCGTAAATTTTCATAATTTAAAAACTCAAAACTTGCCATGGTTTGCATACTAATGAGAGCTCTACTTAATCGTGACTGGCTCTCCAAACTATTTGAGCACCTTCCCCTCTGTTACTAGGAACTGGTAGAGATGTTTGATGTATGTATAGCTTCATCTTCAACGCATTGAATGTGAAGTGTTTGTATGGTATCGTATTGTGAATTTTTAAATTCTCAGAAATACGGTTCAAATACACTGACTTCTGATTGAGATGACCATAAATTGAACTACCAGACGGAAAAAAGTAACCATCCCAAAAAGTGTAATTGGTAACGCGCTTGCTCTACGTTATGGAGACATAAAAGATGATTGGGTTCGATCACATACGGTGGACTAGTTTTTGATCGTGACGTTGTTCATTTAAGTAGCGTGTTGTGAAGTTAATTGTTTCGTTGTAAATATGTATTGAAAAAAACACATATATTTTTGTGGCGAATATTCGAAACGATTACATTTTCATACTTTATCATTTGCCACACCCGTCATTACTCAACCCATTCCAGAATTAGTACCAAAGACAGCTTATGAAGTCACGATAAGTCACAAAAATATGCGTGACTCAGGTGGCTCGAACAAAAAAGGATTTTGATGTGGTTTTAGATTACTCCACATCGGAACCACCTTTCATTCTTTTCTTTTTTTCTTTCTTCACCTTGATTCTATCAGTTAAACGTTGCATTGTAAACTAATGTGATCAATTTAATCCTAAAAAGAGGTTTTGAGGATTTTTTTATTTATTTTATCTACATCATAATCGCATGTATTGAGGAGATCTTTGACAGGCAGTTATTTGATAGACAGTTTGAAGGCAAGGATTTCTAATCAAGAAAAGGCAAGCTTCTATACACGTAGGAAGTTTAATTCTTAATCACCACATAATCGGTTATACTACAGTTGTCAAAGAAAAAGCTACCAACTTGTTCTATTCTTGAAATTCAAATGTTGCATAGTAAACACCTTGTTTTATATTGAATCATATGAAAATAGATCTAAGTACTAGTGTAAACCGGAGATTCGTGCTGCACTGTTGCACTAAACAGGTGATAGAGAAAAAACTGCTAGCAAAAATATTTACAGCGTTATTGTTACAAAACACAACAACACTACAACACAATGTAAGACCATGTTAACTATAAACACTTGGAGGAGACATGAGCGATTTCGACACGACACAAAATTGAAGGCAACAAATTTATCTTTCTCACCGTGACCAACTCAAAAAACTACCGCCGCAGTTTAAACTTTTGGATTACCCCGAGCATGAATTCAACAACGTGAACAATGTAAGTAATTCTTGACCTACGCATGAGTATTTTGAAATTCAAGTGCTGACGATCATGTGAAAAATGTTTTTATACTTAAATATAAACTGAAAATACTGAAATAAATCTTTTGTTCCTGTAGTAATAACTGCTCAATTCCCAATTCTAAATTATCGAATTAATCGCGTTTCTGTATTCTCAGAAAACACTTAAACTTATAAAAACAAGCACAATTCTTTTTTTCGTCGAAAGTTCTTTTTTGTTGCTCTTGAAACTGACAGGATGCTTACACAGCACCTCACGTCTCATTATTAACAACATGCACATCGTTCATGCAGAAACCCGATTGAAAGGATCAGTGTTGAATTTGCAAGAGAGAGCCTCTGTCGTGGGCGATTAACTGCATGGAACATCAATACTCATTTCTTATCAAATTAAAATGAGAGACAACAATTGTACAATACAGACCACGGGTCCAGTTACGGTAATGCGCTCGCTCCCGGTAAAATAAATAAAGCTGGGTTCGATCCCGCCCAGGGGTTACTTTATTATATTCGATAAAATAAAAATGTTTTGGTAGCACAAGTTCAACGTTTACAGCAAGCACAAAGTCGTCGCATTCTTAGTTGCAATGGAACAATCACCACCAACAACTTTACTTGGCATCAATCGACACGTTCTGGAACAAAAGTGTGCATGAAAATGCGTATCAAATTATGTTTACAATGATTGCATCCAGTAACTAGGAAAACTTAGGCTCCTGTCTTATTTAAACAAAAAAGTTTTTCAGGATGAAAGAAACTACATATTACAAACTTTTCTTATTTACGTTAGTCCCTTTTGTGAACAATTATGTACTCTTTCTTGCATCTTTTTCGCTCTCTTATGACCTTTCTTTTTCTATCGCTTGTTTTCTCCAGTCTCACTTTGTATTTAACTAACTCTCTAGCACTCTCTTTCTCTTTTCTGTTTTGCACTATACAAAATCCTCATGTCGTCTCCTCATCTCAATGCTCTCTCAAAATATTTAAGCCATTATCTTCACGCTAAAATGATAAGCTTGTCCTAATTTTTTTCTTTTGTTTCTACTTCTAAATGAACATGTGTTAACAAAAATACTGCTCATATGTACTTACCGTAGTCCCACCTTTCGTTTCGAATCTTGAAAATGTGACCAACCGGACTTCATTGTAGCAAGCTCCGGCGGTCATCTTCCTTCGTATTGACCTTTCTCCACCGTATCCTCTGATCGTGGTCTGCTGTACGGTAGTGAGCGAGGCTGGCCCACATATACTAACAAGATCCTGCAATGATGAACCGATTTCATACTGAATTCGTTCGAGCCGTTTGGATTTGTGTTCAAATGGAAATGGCCTTACTCGTGAGCGAAAGTAGTTCAGTTCCTTCTTTTTTTCTCTAAAAGGGGTTGTTTTTTGATAAGTGTTGAAAAAACATTGATTTGGCGACGGTAAAACGGAGAACTTTTCAGTCATTCCACCATTTTCTAAAAGCGGGGAGCTATCGTATTTGATTTCCCGTTTAATTTTCGTGCAGGTGTTTGCTCCTAGCCTAGTCCAAGTGTTTGCTCCTAGCCTCTTATAGGTTCGCAAAGACATGAGTACCTTGTATTCAAATTTTCTAGTGAGAGGTCAGTCTAAGAAAAAATTTCGAGAATCTATAAGCCCTTCTAGATTATATGGTAACCAAGGGCGTAATTGCGAAGCGCACTGCACACTTTGAACTTTGCTTTCTTACAAAACTAAAACACGGAAGATGTGATACATATGTAATCAAACTGTCGCAGGAAACTAAGCTAGTCAAGAGGTGTTGCCGAACCATGTCGTCTTTCTTTTACCAGGAGTGAAAACCCCTATGTACCGAATCCTGTCGTTTCTCTTTTACTAGTAATGACATTCTTTTCTTTTTCATTCTTTTCTTTTTCAAACCCCGGAGATGGTCGGGTCTATCATTTCCTCTTCACATTGACTTCTACTCGTCTCTACTTCATTGAATTACGAGATTTCTCTTCTGTCTTCTTGGGACTCAAGACTTCGTGAATCTCTTCGGTATGAGGTTGAAACGCTAAGTGGTCTACCAAGACTCTTCAGTGCAACGCCACAGTTGCTTATTCCTCTTCCAAAGATTTTCTACTTTTTCATTTTCTCATTGTCAACCATGTTAGCGATGACCCTGAACCAGTTGTCCTTTGGCGATAAAGAATATCAAATATCAAACTCCTATCTGTCAAATATGTTAGCGGTTACTCGTAACAGGTTTTTTTCGTTGATGGAACTATTGATTTGAGAACGACAAAAGGTGAAAAAAGTTAGAGCATAAATGGTATTTCTATATGAAAAAAAAACTGAACCGGTGCACTGCCATTGAAGACTGTGTAAAGGGCGATGCCAAGTCTGCATGACAGTAAGAGGCGTCGACTCGACTGGCGGAATCGTTTTCCCCATATTAAGAAGACCTGAATCGGTCACTAACTTACACAGAGACATTTTTGTAGAAATGTATCAGTGGAACGGACCCCGTGTTGTAACAGGGCCGTGTTGTAACAGGGCGTCAATTGAGAATCGAACGCGCGTTTTTGTAGAAAAAAATTATGTGAAGGTTGAGCGTCGGATGAACGAATATAACTCACAACTTTTTTGCGATTTATAGCCTTTTCACTTAACTACCATTGCACAAGATTCACAGCATTTCTAGAAGTTTCTCAAAAACCAGGGATAGGGAGCTATGTATTATATATTTCATGGGTTTCCTGCTAATTTATTGACTGGAATGAATTTCATAATGGCGCTTTAAACTGATGATTTGTAGCATTCAGTTCGAATCGAATCCCTATTTTTTATAATTTAATTTTTTACCGGTGCATATCGCATGCCTACTGTTAACTTCCTGATTGAATATGTGACCTGATTAATCTTTTTCAAAACTGAATGATTTCTCTATATTCATCAAACCTTTTTGTTATCTCTTAATTTCTGTTAAGTTTGTATCTCAATTGATTTGAATTATTTTATTCTAATGTTCATTTTTACTATACGGATGAAGAAAGATAGGAGAAACGGTTCTTTCTAATTTTTTGTTGTTTCAAATCTGAACATCCTCGTTCTTCCTACACGTAATATGTTCATGTCGTGAAATCTTTTCACTTTCTGTAGAGGGCTCACCCAGAAGTTACTCGAGCAGTTGAGCACGAGCAAGAAGTTAGAGAGATCGACAAAAAGAGACGCCCAGGCCGAGTCGCCGAACACCGTTGAGCCAACAAACTGAACAATTACCAATCATGAAATAGGATTACTGCCAGACGGACAAAAAGCGAATTTACATGGCGGAATCGGACTCTCTGAACAGAATCGCGCCCGTGTCACTAATTACACTTTGTACTTGGGCATTCGTTGAAACCAGTTATGATAACCAAGTAATCGTGTCAAGATTTTTATTAGGAAAAAAAGATCATGGTAGACTGGTCAATTATATTTAAATTATGTGTCGATTGCAAAAACCACGTTTCATTTCAACGTTACAAGAACCACTTTTTTCATAATAGAAAAAGTTTTAATTACGTTTTTATATTCTATTATTAGGATGAGCCTTGATAATATTTAAATTTGTGTCTCGAAGCGAATTGTTTATTTACTTGTGTAAGCATAAACACCACACATTCAACAATTAAAAAAACACTCTTTTTTGTGAATGATGAAGTATCAGATTAGAACAAAGTGGCAAAAAAGCAAGAGTGTTAATAGGTTTTGATATCCCTTTATTCTACTCGAGATAACCAATGAAAGACTCCTCTAGAATCTCCGGAAATAAGTGCCGGTTTTTTTTTTCAGTCGAAGCTTGTGCCCAGCGAAACATACTCATATCATTCGTGTGAAGAACGTTTTTGTTCGCCCGCGTGGTAGGCCAGGTCTCCGTCGAGTACATAGAGGAGCTCGGAAAGAAATGCTGCTTTTAACACCTTACCGCGAACGCCAGCCATTTTTCTCCTTTCACAGAGGTTTCGTGTAGTTTTCTTCATTTTTTCCAAGCTGCATTGACTCTTTGGTGCGCTGCTAAAATTGTGGATATTTCTGAGGAGATGACAGATACCAGGTAAATGAAGTCAGTGGTTTTCGGGAGCGGTTCACCGTTAATTTCAACCGTTCCATCTGTTCAGCCTCCGATTTCGTGGTACTCGGTTTTCTTGATGTTGACGCGTAGGCTATGCCTGCTGAGGGATTAATTCCACTTTTGAGTGCGTTCTTCGTTTTCGGGACGTCTAGGAGCAGTAAGGAAAATGTCGTCTGCGTACGCGATGGCAGTTGGGATTGGAGCCCATACTCTTCATCATGGTCGATATCCATGACCATGATGAAGAGTATGGGCGACAAAGCGCTTCCCTGATAAACTCACCCCTTCACTATGAATGGCTCTGTGATGCCAACCGCACTTCTGACATAACTTTTTGAATCCACGTACATCGCCGTCGTCCATCGGATTTGCTCTTCAGGGACAAGATGATCACGTAGTGAGCTTTCCGTACTTGTCCCTTAACGTGGCTGCCCTCTGAATGTCCAGATGTTACGGTGCCGAGACTTGGCAAGCCGATATAATGCTTTATCGTTTCTCGGTCAGTCCAGCTTCTCGTATAGATTGCGGAAGTAGGAGGCTTTGGATACTGCGACAACTCTCTTTGCTGCTTTCTTGGCTGAACTGTAAGCAGTGCGGTCCTCAACCTCATTCGTCAGCTTCCATCTCTTGTACGCTTTCTTATTCGCAGCAATCGCATCTTGAACTTTGGACAAGAAAAAACAGGTGTCCTTCTCAAGCCTTGTTTTACCGGGCTTTTTCATTCCAAGGATGCTTGTAGCAGGTACTCTGATACTTTCTTTAAGTCGGCGCCATTGCTCATCAATCTCCACTGGAAACTGCTTGTAGTAAATATGTACGTTCCGCTTTTCCGTTTGACCGCCACTATTCCACACGCGTGCATTATGGATTACGAGCTGACGGTTTCTTCTCCTTTGGAACACTGTTATACAAAAAGAAAGGACGGTGTTGAGATGCAACAGGTTGAGATGGTGTTGAGATGTCTGGTGGGATAAACTTCGCTCGCTGAGTAAGCCAGAAGTCGATTTGACTCTGATTCCTTCCTTCTCGTAGGTGATTGCGTAAAACTGCCTTTTCTTGCAAAAAGAGTAAACAATTCAATTCTTTTTTCCAGTTGTTCAAGTAACGTATGAACGTGCATGACAAAGGATGACTGACACAGTGTGTTTCAGTATTTAAAATAATGATACAGATAATCACAGAGAAAATTACACTTTTTAACAGATAATGATAAGTATTCACAAAAGACAAGGAAATTTTGATGTTAAGTTTTCACAATGGAAGTTTCTGGGCACTAAAAATGTTCGAAAATTAATAAAAACGAGAAGTGTTGAGCTTATTCACTAGAAGAATAAGTTGGAAAATTCAATAACAAGATTGAGCAAGGAGAGGGTAGTGGGACGGTTTTTTTATACATTGCAAACAATAGTAACGAGGAAAAAAAAATCAAATGTTAAAGAATCATTGATCAAACCATCGCACGGTAAAAAGCTAGTGGTTAACATGGTTAACACGCTCGCTCCCGGATAAAGGAGAGATGGTTGCATGGGTTCGAGTCCCCCCGGTGACTAGCTTTTTTCCGTGCGATGGTTTGATCAATTTGTCTTCTCTACCAGGCGTCACTGCCTTAAAACTGTGTAACTGAGCATTTGAAGATTTATCATCCATCTTCGACCTCTCTTCTGTCTTAATTGTGAAATCTGGAGTTATGCTCCATTCACGACGCTTTCGCTTCATGAGCATGCGTGACTAAGAGAACGAGGCAATTGAGCCTTTAATAAGCACTATCGCACGGAATAGCAATGTGTCACCGTGGTGTAATGGTTAACACGCTCGCTCCCGGATAGAGGAGAGATGGTTGCATGGGTTCGAGTCCCCCCGGTGACTAGCTTTTTTCCGTGCGATGGTTTGATCAATTTGTCTTTTCTACCAGGCGTCACTGCCTTAAAACTGTGTAACTGAGCATTTGAAGATTTAAAGAATCATGTACGGCGAAGTTTTGTGCTGGGCACAATTGACTCAGGGTCTAAATTAAGCGATCGGCTCTTAAACTGCGATGAAGAATTAATTGAGACTATGTCTGCTGGAAGAGAGTTCCACATGTTAATACAACGAAAAACACACGTGTTATGAGCCTTCGGCATGTTAAATGGTAGCGTCAATCTAAAAGAGTGTGAGTTCCTGTAAGAATAAGGGGATGGTTGGATTAGGAAAAGAGGAAAAGATTGAATGATCTCCGTTCTCTATGAGTGGTGACCCTTCCCGAGCTCTGCCAATTGATGGCAAATCTCCTCCTAATCTTTGCAACCTCCCCATTCCCACAGTCTCTCTTCCGTTCATCGATAGTCTTGTCCGAGAAACGCTGACAAAAGTTATGCAGCCGCTTCAACAGATGATACTTGCTCAGTCCCAACAGATTTCTGACATGAACAAAGTAATTCTGGACCAGTCACAGCAACTTCTACGGATTAGTGAAGAAATGCAATCCATAAAGTCATCTGTCTCTCCGGCCACCCTTAGACCCCACTTGTATTCAGCTATCGTCGAATCCACTTATCGAGACAAGGATATGCTCATAGGAAAAGGTAAACGAGCTGTTATTATCGGACTTCCAGAAGGCAAGTCAGAGGATGATACGTGTTGCAAAGACAAAGATCTTATCTCACGTCTTATCATCAGACTCAATTCAGCGGACCTTATTGACGACCTAGAGAAGGGTAATATCAATCATCATCGTCACCCAATTGATCGCCCACGTCTCTCTGCTCCTCATGGCCGTCCCATGAAAATTGAGTTTTCTTCGCTTGGAAAGCGTAACCTTTTTCTGGAACTTTGCAGAAAGGCGAAACACCCTTTTCCTAAAGGATGTTACTCCCGAGCTGACCTCTCGCCGGCAGAGCTTCAAGCCGAGAGAGACTGCATCCGAATATCCACTAACCCATCTTTTCCCCCTGCCAAAGTGGTCGATGCTCACCTAATCCCTGCCTTTCCTCGTTTTGCCCAGTCTTACAAACGAGTACCCTATCGACCAATTTCCCCTCCTCCCGCCTCTTCGTCACTATCCCCCTTAGCCAGTTCAACTCAACACTCCCAAATGCCATCGTCTTCGCTGGTGAACTCTGGGGCCCGGTCGACATCTACATTCGAGGCTTCTTCAACTGACTTTCCTTCTCTGGCGGAAAGCTCCGTGAAGCCGCTACAAGTCAGAAGCAGACGCAATACCAGAAACGCCGAAGAATCTGCCTCATGCCCCAGAAAGTCAGACGAATTTGTTTCCAGAAGAAGAAATGTTAGGAAAACCTCTCGTTATTCACCATAGGATAAGTCGGATAAAAGAGCTAGAAAAGAAGTAATCAAATGCTTGTATTTCAACTGTAGATCAGTGATGAATAAGCTATATGATCTTTATTTTCTTCTTCGTTGCTGTAAATATCACATTCTCTTACTATCTGAGACATGGATGCACAGTGAGCTTCCCGACTCCATTCTAACCGATAGTTTACCCTTCACGGTATTCAGAGGTGACAGATTGGCACAAAGAGGAGGAGGCGTAGCCATTCTAGTAGATAATGCCATCTCCTCATCTTTAGTTGTTCAATATAGCAAGGCTCAGTGCGAGGGGTTAGTAATAGACATTTATCCTAACACATCTTTCTCGTTTGCTTTCTCGGCCATTAGACTGATTGATATATATCGATCTCCTAGCTGTGGAGTAGAAAATACAAAGGATCTCTGCTCGTTTATCACCTCTCATGTTACTGAAGTATTTCCCACCATTCTGTGCGGAGACATGAACCTCCCCAAGATAGACTGGGCAAATCTCACCGCTCCCAATACATGTAGTATGTCTCTTGCATTCTTAAACATGACATGCGACAACAATCTTAAACAACTCGTACTTTCTCCCACTAGACTTCAAAATACACTCGATTGCCTGCTCTGTAATTCAAATATCATAAAAGACTGTATTGTCAGGCCTCCCTTCTCCACCAGCGATCATGCCTCAATATACTTTGAAATCAGAGATAGAGCCAAGCGTATTATCACAAGCACCAGCTCATCGTTAGACTGGAAAAAGGCAGATTGGGAAATAATCAACTCAGACCTCTTTAGCATCGACTGGACTTACATGCTCTCAAACCTAACTATTGACGAAAGTGTCGATAAATTAACCTACATCATCCAATTCATAATGGATAATAGGATTCCAAAAAATAAGAATGTCAAAACACATTTGAAATATCCCCCCAAGATAAGGAGATTATACAGCTTCCTACAGAGAAGTAACAAACGAAACCCTCTCTCCATTACATCATTACGCACATCCAAGAAACTTCACAAAGAACTAGTCAAATTCGAGGTTCTTAGGGAAGACAAGCTTAAGTTCCCGAGAAACTATAAGGTATTCTTCAGAACTATATCCAACCGCATTAAAAGCAACACATCTATTCCTGCTCTCATAGTGAACAATAAACCAACTACTATCCCCTTCGAACAAGCAACTCACTTCGCCGAGTATTTTGATAAGTTACAACCCTTACCAATCAGTGGACCCCTTCAGATCTCTCGCCCGAATTTTCACCTCGACCACATTAATGACATCTCCCCTTTTGAGGTGAACTCCATTCTGAAACGAATAGCTCCGAAACTGAACTCTTCCCCTGACTTTATTCCAAGTAGACTACTCAAAAATTGTCTGGACTCACTGGCCATACCTCTCTCAATCATTTTCACCAACTCACTAACCTTAGGGCACTACCCTCTGGCCTGGAAAAAAGGAATAATCAAACCAGTTCATAAAAAAGGGCCCCGCTCTCAGATCGAAAATTATCGTCCTATCACTATGGTGTGCTCTATGTCAAAGGTATTCGAGAAACTGATCTTCAATATAACTTATCAATATCTGGAAACCAATGGCATACTACATCCCAAACAACATGGTTTCCGTCGGAGACGGTCCACGGTAACATCCCTGGTAGAGGCTCATTCCATTTACCTCACGCTTCAGAATAAAAAAATAGACTTTGACATCTGTCTAGTCGACTTTTCACGGGCTTTCGACTCTGTAAACATAAGATTTCTTGTTCACAAACTTGAAAAAGTGGGAATAACGGGCAACCTCCTCTATCTTATCCGTTCTTTTCTCACGAGCAGGTCCTCGAAAGTCTCAATCGGAGATACATTATCAGGCCCTAAAGTATACAACAGTGGTGTTCCCCAGGGGAGTTGCCTTGGACCCCTCCTCTTTTCAATATTTATAAATGATATCATGGAGCACATAGAGCCAGATGTCCATGGTTTTCTATATGCCGATGACCTCAAAATTTTTTCTAAGAACAGAGACTCTCTTCAGAAAAGTCTGGATTCCATTTCCGATTACTCACTGACCTGGGGACTTGTGATATCAACTCAAAAATGCTTTATCATGCACTGTGGTCCTAGGAATCCAAAAGTAACATATAACCTAGAAGACAATATCATACCAACTACTTCATTAGTGAAAGATCTTGGCATTACATTTCAGGAAGATATCACATTCTCTAAACATATTGAACTAACCTCCCTAAAGTCCCAAAAATGTATAAACATGATCTTCAGAGCCTTTAAAACCAAATCAATTAAAGTTCTGCTCAGAATATACACCACATACATAAGACCCCTTATTGAATATGGGAGTGAGGTATGGTCCCCAGTAACTATCGGTCTCGTTAACTGCATAGAAAAAGTGCAAAGATCATTTACACGAAGGTTACTACAAAGGGCCGGATTACCCAAAATGAGTTATGTTGCTAGACTGAATTTTCTTTCCATCTCCTCGCTTGAATATAGAAGAAATGTGGCCGATCTTGTGTTCATCCATAAATGTCTGCACGGAAATATTCAAGTAGATTACTCAAATATGTTTAAACTTTGCCCATCGCCTTATTCGCTGAGAGAATCGAATAACTACAGAATATGCTTGCCGTGTAAATATCAAAGCAGAACAAGCACTTGTGCCTCAAGAATGATTAATGTCTGGAATAAGTTACCTTGTTCTTTGGTTTCTACAAGCTCTTCTAGCATTTTTAGAAATGAACTTATCAAGCTTGATTGTGAGACCATTGTCACCAACTCTAGAATACATTTTTAATTCAAGTGCTTTGTTTCTTCAAATGTTTTGTTTTTGTTTCTCCTCTTTTTTTTCCATTATATTTGTGTTCTCGGTTAGCTCTCGAATGATAAAGAGTGAGTTCAATTTTTGGAATTTCAAGTTATTATTGCGGATGAATAGTTCTTAATTGCTGATGAATAGTTCATAACTGAAGATACAAGCTTTGCTTTCTTTGCTTTTTTTGTGTGCTTTCCTATTTTCCTAAAATGAAATGTTCCTCATTGTTCTTGTCATATTTAGATCTCACTTTTCATAACCTTCACTGAATTCACTTTTCTTGTGATAGTGTCATCTGTTTCGTCACTTAACATTATGTTTTGTTTCAAGCGGAATAAAGAATTGAATTGAATTGAATGTGAGTGGTCAAAAATAATGTTACGGTGAATGACTTTGTGAATGAAACAATTATCCTGAATGTTACGTCTATACTCCAGCGAAGAGAGAGATAATTTATTCAGGCGAGACTGATAGTTAGTAGATGGAAAGCCTGCTCTTGCAAAAATACGCCTGGTATAACTTCTTTGAATCTTCTCGATTTCATTAACAAGCCCAATAGATGTTGGTGACCGAAGTTCGCTACCATATTCGAGCAATGGGAGTACGTATGTCTTGTAAGCTTTGAGCAACACTTCAACAGAAGAAGTCTTTAAAACAGCGAAAGACAATGTTAGACATTCTTGTAGCTTTGAGGACGGTCTGGTTGACATGATGAGAAAATGAAAGTGAGCTGTTGAAAAAAACGCCAAGATCTTTTATAATTGTGCTCGAAGGTAAAACATCGCTTTCTATGTGGTATGTGGTGAGTAAGTTATTACGACTGGTATATCACCCCGATCACAGAAGTCCAGAAGACGTTGTCCTGCCGCGTTGATCGAGAAGATTCCATGCCCTCCACGTTTTCTCTTTTCTGACATCCTTGTCGATCTGAGCCAATTTTTTCTCTCACATTCTTGTCGATCTGAGCCGATTTGAGCGTTGAAAATGCGACCGATTGAGAGATTTTCATGTGATCCGTAGAAGTCTTTCTTATAAGCGTCGCTACATTCTCGTTGTGGTCCGTATGCTGAGATGACGAGTAGGTTGCTGTTTGGAGAGGAACTGCGGATGGCCATGACTCGATCCGTAGAGCGAATGACTTCGGTGACGTCATCAGCAACCTTTGAGGAGAGGATAATGTCGACGCCGTTTCTTGTTGACGACGTATATCAGCTTGTATCCGTCTCGTATCAGTTTCGAATTGCTTCCTTTCAACTTGATTCCCTGCACAGCAGCTATGTCGACCCTCCTTACTCGTAGCATCGCCGCGAGTTCACGACTGCCAGATCGTTCCCACATTCATGATGCCGAGGCGAAGTTGGGCTGTACGTCGCGCAGACATACCCCACACATGGGTAGCTGCCTGTCCTCGCATATTTGATGGTCCTATCATACAAGGTAGAACCGCGTCGGACGCGCCATAGCTTTGGTGATGATCCTTAAAGAACTTGAAGCCATGGTTTACAAAAAAGTTCTACATACAATCGGCTTGTTGAGTGGGTAATTAATCGATCAATCGACTCGCACCCGCCCCGACTCACTTGGCCTGGAAAAAACCTCTCTCCGCCTAGCCATCTGACGGATAGAACCACTACCGGAAGTGGACTTGTCCAAAATGGGCCAATTTTAGCCTCACTTCAACCGTAGCGATACATCACAAATCAGATATCTTGGATGGATATGAATTTTTTTCTTCTCCAAAAGTAAATCCCGACTGGAAAAACCTTGAGCAACTCTTGAGTACCTAAAATCAAAAAAAAGAAAAAAGTTCTCATATGTTTAATGAAACTTCTTGGCAAATTAACTTATCTGTTTGTGAAAGTGAATACAAAAGAAAATAAGCGTAGATCTATGAGCCCCCGTCGGAGGGATCTATGAGCCCCCGTCGGAGGGAACAAAATAAGCGTAGATCTATGAGCCCCCGTCGGAGGGAACAAAATAAGCGTAGATCTATGAGCCCCCGTCGGAGGGAACAAAATAAGCGTAGATCTATGAGCCCCCGTCGGAGGGAACAAAATAAGCGTAGATCTATGAGCCCCCGTCGGAGGGAACAAAATAAGCGTAGATCTATGAGCCCCCGTCGGAGGGAACAAAATAAGCGTAGATCTATGAGCCCCCGTCGGAGGGAACAAAATAAGCGTAGATCTATGAGCCCCCGTCGGAGGGAACAAAATAAGCGTAGATCTATGAGCCCCCGTCGGAGGGAACAAAATAAGCGTAGATCTATGAGCCCCCGTCGGAGGGAACAAAATAAGCGTAGATCTATGAGCCCCCGTCGGAGGGAACAAAATAAGCGTAGATCTATGAGCCCCCGTCGGAGGGAACAAAATAAGCGTAGATCTATGAGCCCCCGTCGGAGGGAACAAAATACAAATGTTCAAAACCTGTTCGAGAACATCGATGACAGTCGGTAGAATGTCAGATATCAGAAATTTGGCGATCACTAGAACTAACATGATGTTTGCCTTGTGTTCCTTCCTGTAAGCAGTGCATTTTTCTTTTAAATTTTTAAATAAAATTGTTTTTGCTCTGTCTTTGACTTTTTAAAAGAGTAAGTTGCAGAACGTTTGAAGTATCTTGAATGATAAGAAGCAGCGAGAAATAAGAGCCTAAGATTTCAGAATTGCTGCTGATTTAATAAGCAAATTTCCTAGATATGAACAACAACAACAACAAAAACCACAATAGTTTTTGTGACAGAGAAACTGGCTCAGAAATATGGCTTCCATGATTAAATTATAGCACGAGCCGAAACAAGTGCATAAAGCGAAACCAAACTTAGCCGCCTCTATCACCTTCACCCGGAAAACAAGCCCGTTACCGAAACCTTTTCGAAAACATGAAATTAACTCTCACTTCTGGCAAAGCGCGGATTTCTTCCGATTGTCCATGTCTGGATTGGGCGCGCAGAGAGATTTGCGCTTCGCAATAGCTTTTCGGAGAGCGAAGGAGATGCGAACAGTGAGGGCGAAGAGGAGGAGACACGGACAGAGCGTGACGAATATGGTGGCCAGTATCACATGGTACACCGTCCAGTACAGGTGATTCTAAGAAATTTTTTTTTGGATTTTTCACTTAGGGTGGGGGGTGTCAGGGGTACTTTTCAGCGTTTTTTTGTTACTTAGGCTCAGGTATTGTTTAATTATTTTTGATCTACCCAAGGGAAAACCCAAACATTCATAGTTCATCATGGTTGAGAGTTTACTTCTTTTACTTCGATGATATGTAGTCAAATTCATCACTTTATGTTTTTGGAAACGACTTTGTAGATTTAGTGGATGTTTAATAATTTTTGCTTACATCGCTGAAGGATTGGTAGTTACCAGAGAAAGGCTTACTCGTGATAATTGTCATCTATAATTTCATGACCTTTTTCAACTCTAATTTCATTACAGTTTCTCTTAATTGAATGTGTGGAAACACGAATGACACATTTGAAACTCCTTGGTATTTTAAACCAATATATTTTTTTTGATATGTGACTAAATGTTTAATTTTGGTGCCCATCTAGTTCACTCGTCATTAATGAACGTTCTAATTTAGAGCTTAGGACTCGAATCCGTTACCATCCGGTGAAAACATCGTGCGCAAGGGAAATAGTGGAGGCTTGAGAACACGAGAGAAAAAAATATGGGAAGCTTCAAACAAACTTCCGAAAGATTTTAAAAAGAGAGTTTATGAAAAGAAAAAAAGTGTACTCGAATTTAAAAAAGTAAAATGAGAAAAAAACGACGTGTTTTTTAAGCTCTTTTTTCATAGCTGAGCAACTTGAAATCAAATGTTAAAAACTTCATAAATGCCAGAAGATTTTTTGAATTTTTTATTTACACAGAAAGAATTTCAACGCCTCAGATTTGTGGCCTTTCAATGTTTAAGCTTCCATACAAAACTGCATTACTAAAAAAATATAATAGCTTTAAAGTTCCCAATTTTTCACTTAAAAAAAGAACAATTCTAATCTACAGAAGTTCTCAATACCTTTTATATTTCCATCTTCATACATAATTTTGTATCTTTCACTTGCTTATCTTTCTTTCTTTTTATTTATTTATTTATTCATACATTATTCAAAATGCGACAACACACTTTCTCTATCTCGCTTTCTTCCTATCTCTCTATTTCCTCTCTACATACATATGTACATATCTTCATTGCTTTTTTCTATTCTCTTCCTTTTTTCTATTCTCTTCCTTTTTTCTATTCTCTTCCTTTTTTCTATTCTCTAATTCTCTTCCTCGTCTTTTTCCCTCCTCGTTCTCTTTTATCGATGCATCTTTTGTCTTTCTTTATAAACTGGAATTCTTTACATCCATCCATAATTGAATTGTTTTCGTACTGAAACTCAGCTCTGAATGCTGAGTAGAGTCTTCTTAGAATATAAATCGGAGTCATTTTCTTCTTAGAGTAAAGGAGCAATGAAGTTAATTCACTTCTTGATTATGTAGTATGTACATACATAAGAATACGCTGTGATGTTGCCAGCAACAAAAATTGCGTTACATGGCACTCCAATCCAATTCAGAATTGAAAGAGACTAATTTGGTTGAAGTTAATTTCTCTCAGATTATTTATATAATAGATTATTTATATATTATTTATATAATAGATTACTAGATGACAATTAATTGAACCATCTATATATAGACTACTACAAACACACAAAAACATTCGGCCTGAAAAAATACGCTCATGAATTTGCAAGTAAAACAATTCACACTTGAAAGTATGATAACATAAATAATCATAGAAATCGAGTATTAATACGTATTCTTATGAGTAGATACGTGAAATATTCCATACTTAATTTTGTGTCGTGACTGTAAAGAAGGCCTTTGAGCTTCCCAGATAGCACATTCTCACGAAATAACAATCCGTTCTCTGTCAAGAAACTGGTAAAGCGCTCGCACTCCGTGGAGACCCGATAAACTAGATTTTTGTCGTGGGGTCGTTCAATAAGTTGTCATATTAACTACTATATAAATCTTCAAATGCTCAGTTACACAGTTTGAAGGCTGTGACACCTGGTTGAAACGAAAATTTGTTGAACCATCGCACGAAAAAAAAGCTGTCTCACCTGGTGGGATCTAACCCACCCATCTCTTCTGACATCGGGAGCAAGCGCGTAACCATTATACCAAGTGAATTATTGATATTCCGTGCGATAGTGCTATATGAAAAGCTCAATTCCGATCAATATACACTAAGCTGTAGTCAGGTAAAAAAATTTTTATCACAAATATTTTTTCAGGACTCGAGTCTTTCGCCACAGATGTTGGTTGCTTTGTCAAAAAATCGCATATCCGAATGCTTGGTCCCAGGAACCCGAAACAGTAATTTTGTGACTTGGTTCCACTCGTAAGCCGCGCATTCTCGCAAGCTTAAATTATTTTAAACTTAAGCAGATGTTTAGATGAAAATAGGGTTTAGAGTGCCGAAACTGCTAGATCACGCTCAAGAAAATAGCCTTTTCTTCTTTTCAACTAAGTTCATCAATGTTTATTTTATCTGCAATTTATCTGCAGCATGTTTATTTTATCTGCATCTCTTCACCGTGATGAACTGTATTCGTCTCAAAACATACACTAAAATCAGCTCAAATTTAATTTCAACAAAGAACTCATGTAATGCTTTCTTCATTGGTCAATAATTTTTGAAGGATAGAGATACGAAGAATTTTTTATTGGTGATAGAATAGAAGAGCCAAGGGTTGCGATTCGAATTTAAACGTGAAAGATATAAAATTATGTATGAATATGAAAAGAAAAAGATTATGATAACTTCGGTAGATCAGAATTGTTCTAGTTTTTTCTGAAAAAAGGGAAAAATTAAGAACTTTAATGCTTTTTTTGGTAATGCAGTTTTGTATGGAAGCTTACACATTGAAATGCCAGAAATCTGAGTGGAAGAAATACTTTTATGTGAAGAAAAATGAAAAAAAACTTATGGAAAGTGTAATGATTTTTTAAACATTTGATGTGTGAGATTTCCCCGAAGGCTTTATGTAGAAGAAATCAGGGAACGACGTGAAAACTAACATCAAAAAGCGACGTCCTGGCAACTGTAGCATATTCGGTTTGCGTGATGTTGTCATACTGTAGTGTGACGTGAACTTCGAAAAAGCGAGGAGCGGAAAACAAAGCAGCCAGCACCGAGACCATGATCATCAATCGCTTCACACGGCTGAATAGTTTTATTTATTTACAATACATTTTTTCTAAGTGAAGTTTTTCTAGAATCAAATTTTCTGCTCATTTGAAAAGTATGATCATAAACAGCTAATTATAATTTTTTGACCCATTAACTTTTATTTATTTATTCTTTATAACATCACAAGCAAAAGATGAGTCAGTTATTCGTGTTATATGTATACAGTGAATGAAATCCATCGCACGGGCAAAATTTAGCACTTCGCTGGGAACCTAACCTAAGCTGCCTAACCGGGGCTTGTAGAGAGTTAACCAATACACCAACCGATCACACTTTGTCCCATGCGAAAAAAAATGTATAAACTATAACGAACGTGCCATTTATTGCTTTGAAACTTTTACTTTTTTTGTGTTCGGTCACAATTCGAAAGACTAATAGTTTTATAATTCGACTCAATCACTGAATGATGAAATTATGAAACACTATGCGTAAAAAAGAGCTTTTTGAGTGTGAATTACTGTTAAATTCACTTATTCACTAAAAACCTTGGTTATTTTATTCTACTATATATTTTCACTTATACCAAAAAGATTAAATAAATGACAAAAAAGACTCTCAGGCCGAGAATAACACAAACGCTTTTCTATATTACTGAGGGATTCAAAAAAAAGAACAAAAACTTCTTTGGAAACTCACGTACCTCCGTTTGCCAATTGCCCTATGCTTCAGAGGTTGACAAAGCGCCAGATACCGGTCGATAGTCAATGTTAAAACAATCCAAACTGATCCTGAAATGAGCAAACAGCGGTTGGTTGAAGGCATGGGAACAGAGTTCCAAAAAGTGTTACAAAACCGCTTTCTAGGTTGAAAATTGAATCAAAAGATGCACGACAGTGACCCCTGGTTACGGTAGTGACGCGTGGTTACGGTAGTGACCCCTGGTTGAAAAAAGAATGACTCTTCCTGATATTTATTTATTTATTTATTGAAATACATTTTGCATTGTGACAACACGAGGAAGAATCTGCTGAAAAAACTAAGGATGATTAAAAGAACTAAAAAAAGACAAGAAAAAGAAAAAAAGACAACGAGAACGAGAATGAACGACTATTATAAACCTAAATCGATGTTTAAGAACTCTGGAACATCCAGCAACGGTTTATCCGAAAACTTAGAATGGTTTGAATCCTGAGAAGACTGACCGGTAATTTCATAAAAAATCGAGATGTCCGATAAGCGAAAGAGTGAAAAAGTGAGTTTCTGTTTGTGTGCCCTATATGGAAAGCATAAAAGGAGGTGCGACCGTTACACTGTTTGAAAATGTAAAATTTACAAACAGGAACGTCAGTGTAACCTTCGAGAATTTTGAAAGCCAAAAGAATATCAGCTTCTAATCTTCTTGCATAGAGAGATGTCAGGTTAAATCTTATCAATCTACTTTCATAATTGCACCATTGCGTGAGTGCAACACAACGTAACTGTAGTAATTTTGTGAACACATGTTGAACATTCTCTAGTTTCCTGATCAAGGTGATTGGGAAAACCAAACAACGGAAGCAAAGTCTAGCACCGGCAGAACATAGGTTTTAAAGCATATAATATATGGTGCTGCTATTTTTATCGATAGTGATCTGAATAAGGCATAGACAATTTTCAATGCTCGTCTTGTTACCTGTTCAATATGGAAAACAAATGAGAGCTCATTAAAAACATAAACTCCTAAATCACGAATTGGCGATTCTGAGATGATGAATGCAGTTGGAGGTGAGTTCGTAACCAAATAAGGGAATTTTAGGTTCTTTTTACCCATATGGAGAGCATTACATTTGTGTGTGGCAATTGAGAGCTGCCATTTATCACAGAATTCATTTATGAGTCTAGTCGCTTTAGTTAATTGAGCATGCGCGTGATCACAATTCTGGATGTTATAAGACGTGTAAATTTTCAAATCATCTGCAAATAGTTGAGTTGTAACCATCGGCAATACGGAAAGTTTAAGTGAGAGTTCGTAGATATAGAGAGTGAATAAAAGGGGAGCAAGTACTGATCCCTGAGGGACACCGGAAGTCGTAAGAAAATCATGCGAATGCATGTTATTTACTCTGACCTTAGATGATCTCCCAGTAAGAAAGGATTCAAACCCTTTCCAGAGTTCACCTCTTATCCCTATGTTTTCGAGAACAAATAGCAACTTTTTGTGCGAGACGGTGTCAAACGCTTTTGCGAAGTCGTAATATAAAACATCAACAGAATTTCCCTTACCTAGATCCCTGTGCCAAGAATTGGTGGACTCCAACAAAGTTGTTATCACAGAACGATGTCGCCGAAAACCATGCTGGTTTTCAGGAATTAGCGAGAATCTGCTGCACAAGCGGGTCAAGTGGCCACAAACAATTCTTTCAAAAACTTTGGACGGTGCTGGACAGTTAGTTATTGGTCGGTAATGCTCGGGCATTTTAGGAGCGGGTATTTTATTTATGGGGATCACAATACCTTGTTCCCACAACTCCGGAAAGGTGTCCAGTGACAATGAAATGTTAAATAAGTACGACAGTGGTTCACTTAATACCTGTGCACATTTGCGATAATTTATGGC
The DNA here is from genome assembly GCA_964056735.1 of Allodiplogaster pararmata. Lineage (NCBI taxonomy): Eukaryota > Metazoa > Nematoda > Chromadorea > Rhabditida > Diplogasteridae > Allodiplogaster > Allodiplogaster pararmata. The sequence continues at coordinate 38,703,835 of OZ057408.1, read as the reverse complement.
GGTAACGTTATCATTTGGAACGAAACAGGAAGGCTTTAATTTTTTGAGATGAAAAAATACCTGTTGAGGCATAATCAAGCAATTAGTTGTAGCGTGTTAAATTCTACGGGGAGATAGATTAGGTTGTACACCATTGTCACAAATGAAAACAGAGGAGAAGAAGTCAGCTAGGGCCTTTGCCTGAGATGTGTCGGAGACCAGGAAAGTTCCGGATTGAGCTATGCAACCAATCTTCGTGAACTTTTAAACTTAGAATTTGTGAACTTATACAGTTTTTGTTCGAGCTCAGAAGTAATTTCTCTTTCGAAATATTATACTTGGTTATTTATTTGCTCAATCTTTTACAAATCCTCACATACTCATCGAAAACAGGTTTACAATGAATTTTTTCGAATAGTTCGTTTTTGTATTTGAGCATATGGCGGTTATGAGACGGATAAATCTCAAACGGCAACTTACTTCTAACAATCGGAGTGTGAGCAATGATAAGAGGATGTATAGTAGCGAGAAAACGAGCACATAAATCGTCGATGTCAATAAAATCATCAAAAAGAGATGTCCAAGAAATTTTAGACAAATCTTTTATTAGCGACGAGAAATCGCATTTCGAATAGTTAAGACGCGGCTCCTGTAAATCATTCACAAAAAAACAGGTCAATCGAGAATGAGACTATAGCGTGATCACAAGTAGCAGTGAGTTGGGCCGATGTTCTACAATTAAGTATCGTTTCGGGTCTTTAAATTACTACGTCAAGTACATTATCATCATGCGTCGGAGTATTAACGAATTGATAGAAAGAAAAATCGTGAACGAGATCAACTAGAGCTTTTTCATATGAGCAAGTTGCCTAAGCAAAACACATCGCATAATTCGTGCAAAACGAATGATTCTTAGTTAAAGGAATGTTGATGAAAGGATAAGAGTCAGAATATCGGTGAACTACATTCGAGAGAATTCGACACAGAAAAAACGAAAGTTAAATGATGATTCGAGCTATTTTATATATAGCATGAATCGATCTAGGTAAATAAGCTTCTTAGGTATACCTGTATGCGTGGTATTCGCAAAGGTGTAAACATATGGGTAGATGTAGACGTAGTCTCCCTGAATTTTATCGAATTGAACTTGAATTTCAAATCTCTCCTAAGTAAAAAAAAGTAGCGATTTTTATTAAAAAAGATTTCGTTACAACTTTTCCTCGGCAGGAGTTAAACAGAACATTTAAAATTTCCATTAATTACGTTTCCTTTTCGAACTGTTACTTGAGCAGTCAAATCTGTCCTCTTAAAAAAGTAACCTGAGTGTAAGACAAGTTAAAATTTAAAGCATTTATACATAAAAAAATCTAACTAAGTAAAAAAATTTGAATAAAAAAAACTCACTTGAAGGTAAATGTCACCATCGAAAAGTAGAAGTGGCAGAGAATAGAGAAGAAACGCATTGGCTAAAAGAGCAGTCTGCCAAACTGTCAAAGCAACCTGAATGGAGATTGGCATCTGATTGATGTGTTACTTGAAACTGAAATAAATTCAGTGGAAATGTTTAACAGTGATTATTAAAAAAACGTTCGATGAATACATCTGAATCTCTATTTTCTCATTCACGTATTTGCGTTGACTTTTGAATTATTACTATTTTACTACTATTTTGGAAAAAAAACTTTCTCGCTTCAAGGATTCGACTTTATGTTCTTCCTCGCGTAAACTATACTATCGAACTAGTCAGGTGCTTTCACACATACAAATACTTTTCTAAAACCATTTCAAATTCACCCACCCTCTCACTAAATACACCTGAAAATGTACTCTCATGCATGCCTTCATTCATTAACTGATTGAAACATATATCATTCATTCATTCATTCATTCACTTATCCATTAATTCGTTTATTATTTCAATTAGCTCAAAGCAGCTCACCAAGTAGTACTGAATTGCAGGCGTGCCGCCTCGCTCACACCGGAGGAAGATGTAAATAGAAAAGACGTTGGAAACGATTCCTGTAAGAATGAGAGTTGTTAAGGTGAGGTTGCAAAAAGAGAGAACTAGGGTTAGAAAGGAAGAGAGAGAAAGAGAGAGTTTTAAAAGATAAAGGAGGTAAAAGAGAGAATTTATGTAGTAAATATAATGTGAGAATAACAGCATGTAGGGTGGTCAGTATACTTGGTGACAAGCTTTGGGTACGTGTCGAGCGCGATCTGAATCGATCTGCAGATTTTAAATGACGCCATCAATTTCGTTAACCAAAATTTCAGTTTACAAAATTTCTTACTCGCAAAATGGTGCGTTCTCCTCCTAGTCGGGGCGCAAAATTGTTGTTGAGTATTGCTTGACACCCCTCCCCCCTGCGGAGATCTCTCGTCGGCTGGGAGTCGCCCGTCAGACTGTGCATCGAACTCTCAAACGAGGTACACTGACTGACCGTCCACGCTATGGTCGTCCCACTTCCGCTGCCACCTCCCGTATCACAAATATTGGCAAGCAACGCCTGAACCGCAACAAAGGCAGAAGAATCAGAAAAATGGCTGCGCAACTGAATACGTCATACGTGAGATGGGAAGCACGTGAGACTGTTTGGCCGGCAGCATCAGTCATACATACGGTACGATGATGAATCAAAATAAGCTTGGTATGAAATCATACAAGTACCAGAAGCATCATGGTCTAACTCCTAAGCATCAGGAAGCACGGCGCGATAAATATCCTGCTCTCCTTGCTCGGACTGCAACTGGAGAGCACCTCATGACCGATGAGAAGACGTTTACCGTGGAGAGGAGCTTCAACAACTGAAATGATAGGGTGCTTGCCCATTCCTCTAAAAAAGCTGATGATGCCGGCCGAATAGTCTCACATGCTTCCCATCCGGAATCTATCAAGGTTTTCGCTGGCATCTGCTCCACGGGTCAAACTCCCCTTTTTTAGTCAGGAAAGATTAAATACGAATAAACACGTTGAGAAAAAAAATTAATACGTACAAATTAAATACGCAATTGTACATCTCGGAGATCCTCGAACATCATGTTAAGCATTGAGCCCAGAGGCACTTCGGGACACGGAACTGGACATTTTAGCAGAACGGCGCTCCTGCTCATACCACCAAGAAGACATAAGAGTGGATATCACAAAACTTCGATCTGCTAATAGTCCAGATTTGAATCCAATGAACTACTCCATTTGGACCATCTTGGAGAGTGAAGTTTGCGCTTAAACCCACACCTTGTTGTCCGGTCTCAATACTTCGCTTGAGGTGGTAGCATGGGACTTAATTTCCCAGGAAATTTTGCGGTCCGCTGTGTCTGCATACCCCGTCCTCTAAAGGTGTGTCTGCATACCCCGTCCTCTAAAGGTGTGTCTGCATACCCCGTCCTCTAAAGGTGTGTCTGCATACCCCGTCCTCTAAAGGTGTGTCTGCATACCCCGTCCTCTAAAGGTGTGTCTGCATACCCCGTCCTCTATAGGTGTGTCTGCATACCCCGTCCTCTATAGGTGTGTCTGCATACCCCGTCCTCTAAAGGTGTGTCTGCATACCCCGTCCTCTAAAGGTGTGTCTGGATACCCCGTCCTCTAAAGGTGTGTCTGGATACCCCGTCCTCTAAAGGTGTGTGTGCATACCCCGTCCTCTAAAGGTGTGTCTGCATACCCCGTCCTCTTAAGGTGTGTCTGCATACCCCGTCCTCTAAAGGTGTGTCTGCATACCCCGTCCTCTAAAGGTGTGTCTGGATACCCCGTCCTCTAAAGGTGTGTCTGCATACCCCGTCCTCTAAAGGTGTGTCTGCATACCCCGTCCTCTAAAGGTGTGTCTGCATACCCCGTCCTCTAAAGGTGTGTCTGCATACCCCGTCCTCTAAAGGTGTGTCTGCATACTCCGTCCTCTAAAGGTGTGTCTGCATACCCCGTCCTCTAAAGGTGTGTCTGCATACCCCGTCCTCTAAAGGTGTGTCTGCATACCCCGTCCTCTAAAGGTGTGTCTGCATACCCCGTCCTCTAAAGGTGTGTCTGCATACCCCGTCCTCTAAAGGTGTGTCTGCATACCCCGTCCTCTATAGGTGTGTCTGCATACCCCGTCCTCTATAGGTGTGTCTGGATACCCCGTCCTCTAAAGGTGTGTCTGCATACCCCGTCCTCTAAAGGTGTGTCTGCATACCCCGTCCTCTTAAGGTGTGTCTGCATACCCCGTCCTCTAAAGGTGTGTCTGCATACCCCGTCCTCTTAAGGTGTGTCTGCATACCCCGTCCTCTAAAGGTGTGTCTGCATACTCCGTCCTCTAAAGGTGTGTCTGCATATCCCGTCCTCTAAAGGTGTGTCTGCATACCCCGTCCTCTAAAGGTGTGTCTGCATACCCCGTCCTCTAAAGGTGTGTCTGCATACCCCGTCCTCTAAAGGTGTGTCTGCATACCCCGTCCTCTAAAGGTGTGTCTGCATACCCCGTCCTCTAAAGGTGTGTCTGCATACCCCGTCCTCTAAAGGTGTGTCTGCATACCCCGTCCTCTAAAGGTGTGTCTGCATACCCCGTCCTCTATAGGTGTGTCTGCATACCCCGTCCTCTATAGGTGTGTCTGCATACCCCGTCCTCTAAAGGTGTGTCTGCATACCCCGTCCTCTAAAGGTGTGTCTGCATACCCCGTCCTCTATAGGTGTGTCTGCATACCCCGTCCTCTAAAGGTGTGTCTGCATACCCCGTCCTCTAAAGGTGTGTCTGCATACCCCGTCCTCTAAAGGTGTGTCTGCATACCCCGTCCTCTAAAGGTGTGTCTGCATACCCCGTCCTCTAAAGGTGTGTCTGCATACCCCGTCCTCTAAAGGTGTGTCTGCATACCCCGTCCTCTAAAGGTGTGTCTGCATACCCCGTCCTCTAAAGGTGTGTCTGCATACCCCGTCCTCTTAAGGTGTGTCTGCATACCCCGTCCTCTAAAGGTGTGTCTGCATACCCCGTCCTCTAAAGGTGTGTCTGGATACCCCGTCCTCTAAAGGTGTGTCTGCATACCCCGTCCTCTAAAGGTGTGTCTGCATACCCCGTCCTCTAAAGGTGTGTCTGCATACCCCGTCCTCTAAAGGTGTGTCTGCATACCCCGTCCTCTATAGGTGTGTCTGCATACCCCGTCCTCTATAGGTGTGTCTGCATACCCCGTCCTCTAAAGGTGTGTCTGCATACCCCGTCCTCTAAAGGTGTGTCTGCATACCCCGTCCTCTTAAGGTGTGTCTGCATACCCCGTCCTCTAAAGGTGTGTCTGCATACCCCGTCCTCTAAAGGTGTGTCTGCATACCCCGTCCTCTAAAGGTGTGTCTGCATACCCCGTCCTCTAAAGGTGTGTCTGCATACCCCGTCCTCTAAAGGTGTGTCTGCATACCCCGTCCTCTAAAGGTGTGTCTGCATACCCCGTCCTCTAAAGGTGTGTCTGCATACCCCGTCCTCTAAAGGTGTGTCTGCATACCCCGTCCTCTACAGGGTGGTCCATAAATAGTGTTACAAATTGGAATTGTTATACCTTTCTTCAAAACAGAGAAAATCATCTCAAATTAACATATTTTATCAACAACATAAATGTCAACATTCACGCAAAAGTTCAGCTCAAACGATCTCCTTTTGCCCGAACTACAGCTCGAAGTCTCTTTGGGAACGCCTCCACCACTGTACGAAGGTATTCGACTCCGATGTTGTCCCATTCTGCCTGAAGGGCATTCTTCAGGGAATCAATATTTGGGTGGGAGCGAGAGTTTACCTTGGACTCCAAGTAGGCCCAAACGGAATAATCGAGCGGGTTCAGGTCGGGTGATGAGGCCGGCCATTCTGCTGTTGTGATGAAGCCGGGAAAATTTTCCTTGCACCACGTTTGAACCTTTTTAGCTTTGTGGGCTGGTGCTGAGTCTTGTTGAAAGGTCCATGTCCTCTGATTGAAATGCGATTGAGACCATGGATGGAGCACGTCTTGCAGAACATGTTTCCGATAGTATTCCGTGTCGATCTTGACGCCTTTCTCGACGAAAACAAGCGGTGTTTTTCCTGTTGCGCAGATCCCCGCCCAGACCATGACTTGAGTTGGATGTGCACTGCGTTGGACCGTTCTACCCTTGCTATCGGCTTGCTCTGCGTCCTTCGCAAGCACTCTGACGTTTTGGGAGTTGTGGACTTCTTCCACGGTGAACAGCTTTTCGTCAGAGAACACCATATTGAAATGTTCGCCTTGTTGCGTACGACGAAGAAGGTCGCGACATCTTTTGACTCTTTCCGACTTGTTGCGAGCCGACAGAAAAGCGGCCTTCCGTGTACGATACGACCTGAGTCCCAGCTCCTCCGTGACTATTCGTCTCAATGAAGATCGGCTCATCGGGAGCTGCTGCGCCATCTGTCTGATGCTTCGTCGTGCATTTCGGTTGATCCGACTCCGAACGGTTTCGATGAGTTGTGTCGTGCGAGCAGTGCGAGGACGACCTCGCCTTGGACGGTCCAAAGATGTGCCAAGCTCCTCGAATCGTTTGATCGCTCGATACACTGTCATGCGAGGCAGGCGAAGCGTTTCAGCAATGCGAGCAGGGGCGTGGCCAAGAGTGTGTAGGCGAATGATCGCAGTTCGCAAGCGATTCGACGCTGTCATTACCCTAAACATCGATGGATTCAATCGAAACTCACTTGACACGTATAAAAAATTACGGGGAATCGGAAAAAACAAGAAAAGTGACCGCTACGTGCGGTCACTTCCTCAGGAAATGTTCTCAAACATTTGTAACACTATTTATGACCCACCCTGTAAAGGTGTGTCTGCATACCCCGTCCTCTAAAGGTGTGTCTGCATACGGTGACCCTTCCTATTGCTCTCATATTGATTCTTTCTATATCAATTGTTGAGCCAGTCCTTTTCTCAAACCAATTCCAAACAAACAGATATGTCTGTTCCCTCGTCAGTTTCTCAACCCTCATCTGATGTACAAATTCTGATCCAAGCTGTCAACCGTCAAAGCGACCAAATCTCCCAACTTCTGAATGCAGTAACCTCAATGATGACGACATTATCTTCTCTCATTCCTCTTCTCTCTAAGCTCACAACCCAAACCCCGGCCCCTCCATCCAACTCTTTGATGACTTCCTCTCTCATATCGCAGCCTGAACTTCTCGCCTATGACGCGGTCAGGAGAGTCCTTCAGGAAGACAAAGTCATTCTAGAAGAGAAGGCTCACAACATCGTTTTGGTCGACATTCCGGAGGAGATAAGAAAAGACGCCACGGATCAACATGATGGAAAACTTCTTGATTCTCTCGTTAGTGAACTCAATATACCTTCTCTCACTAATGCATTCAACCAAGGTTCTATCACTCATCGACGCTTCGGAAATGAAGAGAACAAGAGAAGAATTCTTAAGATTCATTTTCCATCGCCATCTCTCCGAACAGAAGTACTTCGAAAACTACGAGTCCGTCGTCCTGAAGTACTTCGCATATTTCCTCACGCGTACGCGAGAGAAGACCTTACCAGAGAAGGACTCCAACTCGAGAAGGACTGCAAGAAACTCGCTAAAGAAAGAAACGACAAAGCTGGATTGATGGAGTGGGGGGTACAAGGAACAAGGCTCATTCGATTCTCTCATCCGCGTCCTCTATACACTCCGAAGACAGACGCTGAGGCTAATGGTTCTCTTCAAAACGTGACGGTGACAAGAGGAAAAAGGATGGACGCAAACGATGTACAGAAATAGGTCAGTAGTGCTGATGGCGATAGCCTGTTTACTTCTTCTGATATTTGGAATAGCCAACATAGTATTAGAGGAAATTTTAGTTTTTACTATAGTAATTGTCGCTCTATACGGAATAAATTGTACGATCTTAATCATTTATTATCTTTAACGCAATACAATGCTATTTGCTTTTCAGAAACTTGGTTACACGATAGTGAACCTGATGTCATTTTACATTCAAATAAACCATATTCTGTTTTTCGTTCTGATAGAAACTCTAATATCAGTAACAGAGGTGGCGGAGTAGCAATTTTAGTGCAATCTAGACTCAGTCCAGTAGCAACTTCGTCGATGTCAGTTTCAGAATGTGAAGCTATTACAGTTGAGTTACAATGTAGTGACAAAAATTCATATTTTTCTCGGGTTAGATTAATGTGTGTTTATCGATCTCCCAGTGCCCCAGACGATATCATGAATGAGTTATTAGCATACTTCTCTTTAAATACCATTCCCAATGTCCCTCTCATAATCGTTGGTGATTTGAATTTGCCTTGTATTGATTGGGACAAGTTGACGTGTTCTAAGAGCTATTCTTCTACTCAATTTCTTAATTACTGTTGTGATAACCATTTCACTCAGTACATTCTGATGCCGACTCGAAGTCAGAACATTCTTGATCTTCTTTTATGCAATCATCCGATTATCTCTTCTTCTAGTGTTATTGCTCCCTTCACATCCCAGTGCGATCATAATTCTATTTGTTTCGATTGTATTACCTCCAAAGTATTCGATGACATAATCAAGCCTATAAAACTTTATTCTGAGGCAAACTGGCATATGATTGAGTACTTTATTTACTGTCATGATTGGACCTTGGCATTATCATCTCTTGACCCTAATCAAGCTTACAACTATATCGTTGATCTACTATGTGACCTTATCGATCGCTTTGTGCCAACTGTTGTTCCTAATTCGTCCTCCTATAGATATCCAGCGCGTATTCAACGCTTATTCAATAAGCTTCAGAAAGTTTCAATTACTGCTCCTTACTCCGAATATTGTAAAAATCTATCAAGAAATTTTTCTTCTGAGCTTTATGATTTTGAAACATCTAAGGAATCTTCTCTGATTGTTAAAGGCAACCGTAAACAGTTTTTCTCGTATTGTACAAATCGTATTAAATCTCAAAACGATTCCTATGTTTTGTATGACAGTAGTGGAACGGTAGTGACGGACCCTTTCATAAAAGCTGAAATGTTTTCTTCTCAGTTCTCATCAACTTTCTCTGAACCGTCTCAGAATGTTCTTCCTGTCCCTATTTTAGCTCCCTTCGATCAACACTTTTCTCTTGAAATAATTGATGATAAAATGATAATCGAGGCTGTTTCTAAGTTAGAGAATAAATGTAATACCTCATCCGATTCCATTCCGAACATTTTAATCAAAAAATGTAAATTTGCGTTGTTGAAACCTCTGCGTATTTTATTCAACAACTGTTTAATGACTGGAATCGTACCCGATATGTGGAAGTTTGCTATTGTAAAGCCTCTGCTCAAAAACAAAGGACCTCCTAACTTATCAAATTACAGACCCATTTCTTTAACCTGCTCGATTTCTAAAGTAATGGAAAAAGTTATTGTTAATTCTATTTCAAAGTATCTTGAAGAGCGTTCATTGCTCTCCCCTTTTCAAGCCGGTTTTCGAACTAATCGATCGACAATCACTTCTTTAGCCGAATCATATTCCTTCATAACCCACTCTCTGAGTTCAAGTATTGATATTGATGTAATTTTCCTAGACATCTCAAAAGCTTTTGATTCTGTAGATATTCGATTTCTATTGTTTAAATTGAATTCACTTGGTATTGTAGGGCCAGCACTTAAATTTATCTCTTCTTTCCTCAACTCCCGTAAACAATCAGTGATCATCGATGGTATCAACTCAGTACCAGCTTCAGTTTTAAGTGGTGTTCCTCAAGGTTCTTCAATAGGCCCGTTGTTGTTTTTACTGTTCATTGACGACATCAAGAAAGTTATCCCTGCTACTATTCGCTTCAGTATTTTTGCCGATGATGTTAAGCTGCTAGCTCAAGTACCCTTATATTCAGATGACTTACAAACAGCAGTCAACAATATATTTGAGTGGTGCACTCAGTGGAACCTTACTCTATCAACTTCTAAATGTACTGTTCTTCATATAGGCAAGCAATCGGTGTTTCACCCCTACTCTATCAACCATATTCCATTGATTGTTACCAACCAGGTTAAAGATTTAGGGATTTTGTTAACTCATGATTTCCGTTTCAATTCTCATATTGAGAAGATTTGTAAAAAAGCCTCTTCTACTGCAAACCTTATTCTGAAGGCTTTCAAGACCAAATCATGCGAAATGCTCATGCTTGCTTTTAATGTATACGTTAGACCGATTCTCGAATACGGGACTGAAATTTGGTCCCCTACCACGAAATACCTCATCAATGATTTAGAATATGTACAACGTAATTTTACTAGAAGGCTGTTATATAGATGTGGTAATCTAAGCCTGCCTTATTCTCAGAGATTGAAACTGCTCAAAACTGAGTCATTAGAATATCGTCGAGCATTCAGAGATCTATGTTTTTTGCACAAATGTTTACATAACAAATGCTCTCTCGATTTTTCCTTTCTATACATTTTATCTCCCCCCAAGTATAATACAAGACAAGCGCACTCTCTCAGAATTCGTCTGCCTATCGTTTACCCGGCTAGGTTGTCTACGTTTGTCTCTAGATCAATAGCAATATGGAACTCCCTTCCGGAAGATATCGTTGTAATCGAAAGTTCTTCAAGTTTTGCGACAAGACTAAAAAAAATTCCATTTGAAGTTGTGCTTCCTTGTCCGAGTGTAACAGATTGACGATTATTTGTATTTACATACATATGTATAGGACACAATCTTCTGATTATAAATAACTATAGACGCTATTTCATATCATTTTTTTTTCTTAGATGATATTTGGATTAGTTGAATGCCATTCAGCACTTTTGAATGAATGATTGTTTTTTTTTGTTTTTTTTTTCTTTGTCTCCCTATCCTACGCGTCCATGCTAATTGGAACTACCATTCATAATTGTATTACAAATTGTTGTTCTTGCATGGAATAAATGAATTGAATTGAAAATGAATTGAATACCCCGTCCTCTAAAGGTGTGTCTGCATACCCCGTCCTCTAAAGGTGTGTCTGCATACCCCGTCCTCTAAAGGTGTGTCTGCATACCCCGTCCTCTAAAGGTGTGTCTGCATACCCCGTCCTCTAAAGGTGTGTCTGCATACCCCGTCCTCTAAAGGTGTGTCTGCATACCCCGTCCTCTAAAGGCTGTAATTCGCCCAAGAGGAGGTGATTTCGAATGAAAGTTATAGATCATCTTCATATGACAAATAGCAAAATTTGTTGAGGAGAGAGTGGAATTTTGCTCACATAAGAGGAAAATTTGCGGTAAAATCTGTCACCGAATATGTTGATCAACCTAAACAGTGTCACGGTCGGACGTTAATTATTTTGTTAATTATGGTTGTTAGTATAAAATGTTAGTATTAATAATATTAAACATAAAACATTCAAATTGTTAAATTATTATTGGTAAATAGTTAGTAAGCTATTCTGATAGATTACTTTTGGTGAGTCTGATAATTTTATGTACTGTATGTTGGCTCACGCTGTTCTACGGGACAACTTCCCTACCAGACACAAGAGCGGCAGCGTTGCGGCCGCGCGAGAGCATTTCGTTTGGGAAGGGTGATTGAGTTTTTATTTAGTTGGGGGTTGTTGCTTTGAGAGCGAGGAGTTGAGTGTTGTGTTGCTTTAAGAGCGAGTTTGTTTGGATTTGTTTTGTGATTTGGTGAGAAGACAGTAGCGGCGTGAGTCTTCTTGGGCTGCGTCCGTTACAGCTCTAGTTGTTCTACGGGTTCTATGAGCTCGTAGGGTGACTCGAGTGTCTAAAGGGAGCTGTTTAGCCCGCTAGCGGGGCTGGTGTAAGCGATTGAAGAATTTTGTGCTTCTCTGCGTTGAAGTTGTTTATTTGGTTCTCCCTGCTGAAATAAATATCGGCATCTAAAAACTCTGTTTGTGTTCGGCATTCGAAGTGACAGCGTGAAACTAATCGCGAACTACATTACAACAGTATTCAACCAAATATGTTGATCACCCTAAACAGTATTCAACCAAATATGTTGATCACCCTAAACAGTATTCAACCAAATATGTTGATCACCCTAAACAGTATTCAACCAAATATGTTGATCACCCTAAACAGTATTCAACCAAATATGTTGATCACCCTAAACAGTATTCAACCAAATATGTTGATCACCCTAAACAGTATTCAACCAAATATGTTGATCACCCTAAACAGTATTCAACCAAATATGTTGATCACCCTAATCAGTATTCAACTGCACAGCATGTTATTCCCACAGCATTAAAAAAAGAACTAATCAGGATTTCGGAACGTTTTCCCATCTTTTCTTTCAGGTTAAACCAATAGAGATTTTTTTGTAAAGAGCCTGGAAAGTTTTGGAGTTTTATTGCAACCACTTTCAGCTCTAGAGTTGATTTTATCAGTACGTGTATAATTGAGTAACGCGTTAAAAAAACAAATCAAAAACATGTATAAAATGAGTTAGATCTTTAATTAATTGCGCACTTTCTCCATAGTGTATGTTTCATGGAACCCATTTATAACAGTAATCAATTTCGGAAAACATCAAGAAGTTTTATAAAGACCTTCAATGAAAATGATAGAGATCAATGTACATATTCTGCGGAAGTGTATCGAATGCAAAGAATGCTTTCCGGAGTTTTTCTCAAAAAAATTTTGCGTTAGAGCTAGCTCCTTCTCTTCATCTAGAAAGAGCTAGGACTCACTCCATCGAGAAAGTGCTAGGACTGTGGTAGGTCATAAAGCTAACTTAGCGATGAAGGTTCACTACTGTAGAACAATGCTCGGTTCATTCATTCATTTATTCATTCATTCTTTATTCCTTGCACAGATTATATTCAACTTCGGTTCACAATGAACAATAACAATAGCGGAAATGCATTGGACTGTCTTTCTAGTGGCGGTGTGTGTAAGCAAAAGGTTGCTTAACTAGGGGAGGGGGGGGGGGGTAGAAAATGCTATTAATAAAGAAACGAGCCTTTAGTTATCAGAAACAAAAGTATTTGGTAAAACTAGGTTGACAGGCAACTTGAGTAAATTGTTCTTAAATACCTTGCAATTAGGATCATTTACGATTTCAAAATCTAATGAATTCCATACTGTTAACTGACGAGAAACACATGTTGATATGAAAGATTGATTAATATTATTGGGCGGAAAAAGACGCAAGGAATGAGAATGGCGAGAAAAATGTTCAACAGCTGATATTTTATATAAATGAATAGTATCTATGTCACATTTCTCATGGATACATTTGTGAATGAAAGTAAGGTCAGCAAGGGCTCGACGGTATTCAAGAGTTTGAAGTTCTAACAATAATAGCCGCTCTGAGTACGGAAGTATAGGATGACCGGCTCTAGCTAGAATTCGTCTCGTAAACGAGCGTTGTACTTTCTCGATAAGTTTCACTAGTCCCGAGGACGTAGGGTTCCAGAGCTCGCTAGCATATTCTAATAATGTTGAGTAACACATTACAAATTTAAGCTATCTTGAAATCATAAACCACAATCTAAGACAAACTAAAGAGTTTAAAATTCCCATAAACATAGCAGAAAGTTTCACAATACCACAGGTATACGGTATACCAAAAATGCACAAAAAACCGATTAAATTTAGATTCATAACAGGTGCCTATAATAGTAGCTTTAAACCATTATCCATAGAATTACAACTTATTCTTAAACATCTTACAAAACACTTCAAAAACTACTGCAAACAAGTAAGTGAAAGAAACGGTACCAACCACTTATTCTCTATATTTAACACCAAACCTTTATTGGACAAAATTAAAAGCCTAAATAATAAGAACAAAGACATATTTTGCGCCGATTTTACCTCGTTATTTACCAACTTACCACATGAAGTCGTCAAATTGAACATGAATTGTATTATAAAAACCTGCTTTAAAAATAACGGTTACAAGGCCATAGCTATCAAAGGCAATCATACTTTTTATACCAACGATACATCTACTAGTCGAACTTATTTGCCAATACAAATTTATCAAATGTTGACTTTCATTCTTAACAACAGTTATGCCACATACAACAGTAAAATATACAGACAGATTAAAGGCATTCCACAAGGCAATAACGCTTCACCCCAAATAGCAGATCTCACTTTAGCCATGATGGAATTCAATTACATCAAAAAACATATACAACAAACACACTGTCTGAAAAATTCACTGAGTTGTACATTTCGTTATATTGATGATTTGTTACATATTTCTGATAGATGCCATGATTTCATCATCATCACACGAGATATGTATCATGATTCACTTACATTAGAACAAACCAATGATAATAATAAAAAATTGCCGACTTCCTAGACCTTACAATTGAAATAGAAAATAATGGCAATGTTAAACTTAATCTTTACAATAAAACCGACGCTTTTTTTAAATTTTTAAGATACTCAAATATCCACATTACTCTTCTAATATTCCCATCAATATAGGTCTTAATACAATATACACCGAAATTTTAAGATTTGCAGAGAACTGTTCACAATTTAAAGAATTTTTGAGAAGAATTTATATTCTTAACTCTATATATCTAGAGAACGGTTATCCTAACCATATAATACTCAGTAGAATCATCAAAACCTTTTCAAAAAATCCTAAAATCAAACTTAAATATAATCTTAACAACACTGACATATTCAATAGAATATTAGATAGTTCTCATAAAATAGATATCGTGCAAATTTTTCTGGTTTTAAACTTCGGATTCTGTTTCATTCCCTTTCTTTCGATCAAAATTCCAAAAAAGGTTTTCTCTAAAAAGGTGTCCATTGTGATGTATGCATTGAGAAAAAAGAAGCACGCATCGACATCAACCGCAAAAAAAAACAAATTAATCTCCCTATACGAACAATTCCTATGTCTTTCGATTTCTTTCAAACATAAGCTTTTGATGAAAGTGATCTATCAAAAACAAGTTTTGTTTAGCTGCTTTATGAGCTCACATGATCATTCCATGTTAGTATTGACTTTTCTCGGACTCATTTCCGCCTGAAGACAAGAAGCTCGCTTTTCAAGATGAAATGCAGACATATGCTGGTGAAACCAGGGCCACTCCAGGGAAGCTTCGAGAAAATAGCGAATTAGTCAATAGCTCTAACACTTCTAAACTTTTGCAGTCCCACATTTTCTGGGCTCGAGTGGTTTCGGTACTTTTTGTCGAAGTGTGTCATACATTTGTCTTTATTCTTATCTTGGTGAGGTTACTTTTCACTGTTTTTTTTCTCGCTCAGGCTTAGTTGAAAAGTATGCTAACGAAGCCGTATGGAACGATTAGCCACAATGTTGTAGTTTCATCAAGTCTTATTAAGTTAATTGGTACCGTAACCACTTGGGCCCAGCAAATGTCGAACTGTAAAACTCTTCACGTAGCTCTAGCCCCTTCACCTGTTTTTTTCGACAAAAATACTTTTTTCTCGATAAAGTAGTCTTGGGAGTGCAATACCATTTAGAAAGGTAAATCGAAGACTTCATAAAAAATTCATAAAACTAGCGAGTTGATATACAACTTAGATGTATTAGATAGCTACATCTGTATTGTCAATAATGAACTGGTAACGATCGCCTCGGGAAACAAGCTAACAATAAGTTAGGTCTTGTTGCGAGCAAACACCAGTTTTTTTCATTCTTTGAATATTTCATTCATTCAATCTTCATTCACTCAATTCACGTTTAACTGGCCTCATTTTTTCCAAATATGTTTTTTCTGAGCAGGTGTTGAGCTAAAACACAATAATTCAAAAAATTTCCCACTAAAACATGAGCAAGTGGAATAAAAACTGTCACTTTTCTGCTAGACCTTTTCCCCAACAACAGAAACTCCTCACATGTTCGTATTTTGAGTATTTATCTTCGAAAACGTACACACATATATATTTTCAATTAGTTTTGGATAAAGAACATATGAGTTCGCACATTGATACTATTCACTCCGTTAGTTTTTTCGAATTTTTTTGGTGAGAATGTTGTTCTTAAGAAATGCTCATTAATTTCATTAACTCAAGGTTCTAACTTTCAACTGAGAACAAAGAAATTTTTCACAACTATTCTGCCTCTCCCCCTCTGAATAAGAGGGAAAGGGGGAAGAGGGTCTAGTCTTTTTTCGAGCTCGGAGTGAGACGTAAACACACCTGGATGTGACGGCTGATTAGCAAACATAAATCTGTCTGTCTGGGCTCGGGGGCGAAACAGACTTTCGCATTTGTTATCCATATTTTAAAGCAGAACTTTCTTTTTCAAATAATATGCACTTTTACAACCTTTCTCTTCTCTAATATGCGCAAAGTGTGTTCTAATAAGTTCTGTGAGCTTAACGTCATGACTGAACCAGGTGGAGTTATCTAAGCTAGGTGGAAGTGTTTCTGGGAATCTTGGTTTCTAAAAATAACGCAAAGCTGTCTTAGGTTAGTTTCAACAAAAAAACCCAACGAAAAAACAGGTGTACATAGATACATAAACATATTCAGAATATAAGATATTACAGATATTTATTTCTAAAACTACTGATATTTTTCCCATCATGATCACTGGTGATTTTAACCTACCATTCATCGACTGGTTCAATCATTTATCACATAGAGATGGCCAACATGAGATGTTCCTTGAATTCATGACAGACAATTTTTTGACTCAGTACGTCTACTCTCCAACAAGGAACGAAAATATTCTTGATTTATTATTCACGAATGTACCCATAATTTCTGAATGTAATGTTATCGGTCGTTTTAGCGGTAGTGACCACAACATGGTCTCATTCAAATTACCTTTAAATGCTACTTCAATTTCATTGTCTCCCCCTTTCAAGTTGTTCACTAAAGCCAACTGGCCCGCTTTTGAATATCAAATCGCTGTACATAATTGGACTCATACATTTTCTACGATGGACGTAGAGTCCGCTAATCATTATCTTGTTTCTTTCATTCGCTCTCTTATTGAGAAGTATGTCCCGAACATTAATTGCGGAGACCAAACGTTTCGTTATCCCAGTTTTCTCCATAGAATGCACCGCAAGCTGCAATTTCTATATCAGAATTCCCCATATTCTGATTACTGTATTAGAAAATTTGTTGAATTTGATAGATTATTACATGAGTTCGAACTTAAACAGGAAGCTAAGTTGATATTGCTGGGCAATCAAGAGTCCTTTTTTGCTGCTTGCAGAAATCGTTTGAGTAATAATGTAAATCAAGCCATGTTCACTTTAATAGACGACCAGGGACATGAAATAACTTCGTCATTAGAAAAGGCAGACGCTTTCTCCCATTATTTTTCTTCTGTTTTTTCAAAGCCCTTGCAAGGTTCCTTACCATTTCCAACCTATCCTGAAGTAAATGAACCATTTAGTCTTGACTGTATAACTGAGGAGATGGTTTTACGCGCTCTCTCTTCTCTTGAATCTAAATGTAACACTCCCCCCGATGGTATTCCTAACATTTTATTGAAGAAATGTCGTTTTGCTCTAGTAAAGCCGTTATGTATAATATTCAATAACAGTGTTCTCTCAGATATTGTGCCGACTATATGGAGAAGTTCTATAGTTAAACCAGTACATAAGACTGGTTCACGTAACTCTGTTTGTAACTATAGACCAATTTCTTTATGTTGATCTTTGTCTAAAGTCATGGAAAAAATTGTTTTAGTGAAGCCTATTCGTATTTAGAAAATGAACAGTTGTTGTCCCCTCACCAAGCAGGTTTTAGAGCAAAAAGATCGACTATCACATCTTTGGTAGAATCTCATGTTTTCATTGTTGATTCTCTTGCTCAAGGTTTCTCCGTTGATATTGTTTTTTTAGAAATAAGCAAAGCTTTCGACTCAGTTGACCACAGACTGCTTTTGCACACAGTTGTTCATTGTTATGGTTTTTCGTCTAATATTGTTAGATGGCTTAGTAGTTACCTGAATAAACGTACCCAGTCAGTGAACATCGATAATGTGTTTTCCAACCCTATTTCCGTTATACATATCAGGAGTCCCTCAAGGCTCCTCGCTAGGTCCACTTTTATTTTTAATGTACATTGACTCTGTTAAACATGTATTTTCTCCCAACATTCAGTTCTCATGCTGACGACATTAAAATAATGGGACGCGTCCCTCTTTCTGTAAATGAGATACAGTTCGCTTTCAACTGTGTTTCAGCATGGTGCTCAGAGTGGAACTTGTGTTTATCGCTATCTAAATGTAGTGTTTTACATCTTGGTTCATCTAATTCTCGTAATGTTTATCATATGGGTCTATTACCCATTCTAGCTAGTGAATCAGCCAAAGACCTTGAAGTAATAAAATCCGATGGTTTTTCTTATCGTAAACATATAAATGAGAAATGTAAAAAGGCCTCTACTGTTGTGAATATGTTATTAAAAGCGTTCAAATCGCCATCCCTTCCTCTTCTGACTTCTGCCTATAAAATCTATGTTCGACCATTATTAGAATATGCTAGCGAGCTCTGGAACCCTACGTCCTCGGGACTATTGAAACTTATCGAGAAAGTACAACGTTCGTTTACGAGACCAATTCTAGCTAGAGCCGGTCACCCATTACTTCCGTACTCAGAGAGGCTATTGTTGTTAAAACTTCAAACTCTTGAATACCGTCGAGCCCTTGCTGACCTTACTTTCATTCACAAATGTATCCATGAGAAATGTGACATAGATACTATTAATTTAAAAACGGAATTTCCGTCTACTTTCTCAAAATTTTCCAGCGCAAAGTTGAGAATGCTTCTAAACTGCCTGTTTGCAACCGAAAAGGAAGAAGAAAATCCAGAAAAAAAGGTCAAAATACGAGAGAAAACAGTTATTACATATGAAAGATATGGAGGCAAAAAGTAGCAAAAATGGAGAAAATGTATCAAAAAGGAGATAGAAAAGTATTGAAGGGAGCAAATCATGAAAAATAGACAAAAAGGGGGCTTGCCTTTTTTCATTCTTTCTGATGTTTTTTAACCATTTAAAAAAAAAACTTGTTACTGCCAAAGCGGAACTCGGCTATTAGTAAAGTAATTGAGTGAGAAAGTGATTGGTCCTTCCCCATAATTTTAGAAAGTTCTTATGATTCAAGGACTTTGTTTATGACTAATTTCGCAATCAGTAGAATTTAAGATGTTTGTTGGTTAAAACAGCTTATAATGACTATGGAGTCTGAAATGAAATAAAATTTGAAAGATAATTGTTTTTAGAATAAGGGTCCCCCCTTATGATTTGAAGTAAACTAAGACTCTTGGAAGAAAAACCAGAGGATTTCCGACAGAAGATTAAACATCACCACAAAGCTCATGCTCTAAATTAATCTTCAGGAAGTTTCAGAAAAAATTTTAAAGGTTTTTTTTCTCGGACATCATTGACACAGATTTCAAATAACTCCTCCGATTTCGCATTAGCAATATACTTTTTTCAAAGAATTAATCACGTGGCTGATTGTTAGAAACGTTCTTGACCTTTTGAATTAAGATCCAGACACCTGGTACATTTAACACTCGGGTGATCCTTGGGTTACTTCTAATCTGCTCATCAGAAGGGAAAAGGGGGAGGTGGTGTGAGAGATGTGCCCCTCGGTTTAATTATATCAGTCCCGATTGGCGTTCACAATCTTTGTAGCAAACTTAATAGTCAGGTACATTATTAATGAAAAACATTTGAACCCATATTCCAAATAAAAAATACTATTTAAAGAAAAATATTATCCGCTCAGGCTCAAACAGCTTTTGTTCTCTCTGAGTAGGGCTCTTTGATGTTCATTTTTTTCATTTTGTCTTTTTTAAACAAAAATTCATGGACCGAAAAACTTCGCAAAAATTTTCGAGTTTTGTTTCATCTCCTCAATAGTTTCCGGCTCAATTTTAAGAGAATTACGAAAGATGAATTCCACCTAAAAATAATTTGAGCTATTTCTGATTCATTATGTAGCGCTACGCAGGGGTATAGAAACTCTCCGCAAAGACGTGCGGAAAATCCAATGAACTTATTCATGTGTTTTTATTCCGTGATAACTCACAGATTGAATGAATAAAAATACGAAAACTATTCTCCCCTTAGCTCAGAAAAAAAAATGTTTTGTCCCTAAATTAGCATACTTTGCAATTATCTCCGTCAAAAATATTTTTGTTCTTACATATTACAGACAAACGTCATGTTTTGCCTCTTGCTTCAGCATTAGTTTTCTCACAGTTACTCAGACAAACGTTTTGTTCTGCTTTTCATTCTGACAAAAATTGTTAGTTTTCTTCTGCAAAGAAAAAAAAATCTTTTCGTATCGCGGCAGAGCTCATGCAAAATTTTTGAATTGATTTCAACTAACACAGACTAATGGTTTGCTAACTGTTCGTTTAATAATATGCCAAGTAGTCAGACGAGAAACAATCAACTAGGCCTAGTATCTCTTCTGTCTGTTAGAGAATCTAACGACCTCAAACTACTCTTGAAACTGATATTTGGGAAAAAAGTACTCTCTAACAGGACGCACCACAACTTTGAAATAAGAGCTTCCAACACTAGAGGCGCATTTTTCAAAATAATCCACCCTGCTCCGAGAACTATTTGCAGAAGAAATGCCTTCTCTATACGATCAGCTCGTATATTCACCGAAATTAATAGTGTTGATGAATGATATATGTTTGCCTGGTTGTAATCTGCATTGTTTCACCTATTTATGTAATTCAAACAATTCAATTGTCTAATCTCTCGTACCACGTGATTAATTTATGCGTTGCTGCATGTAATGTTTTCACGTAATAAAATTGAAATTGAACTCTGATAATCTCATCCAACTTGTCCTTTTAATTGTTTTATCTAGGAATGAGAAAAAAGTCTGCAACTTTCTGTTTGAACTAAGTTTTTTAAAAAATATTTTACGAGATAAAAACAAAAAATAATAACAAAGAAACAAAAATTGATCTGGGTAACCGGTCAAAGTTAACGAACATTTGAGCTCTAAATGAAATAGTATTCTATTCTTACTTGAACACCAAAAAGGTTTGATCAAGCTATTTACCCACCCCTCAGGAAATCGCAAAAAACATTCTTCCTATACGAGACGGGAATGAAATTTTTTTAATAAACCGAAGAAGGAAATGAGTTCAAACAACGATCCAATAAAACCTGGCTTGTATGGAAGAAACACAGAGAAGATAGGAATAGAGAATATATCACCAACCAAACCGCGAGAAAGAAGGAAGAAAAAAAGAATGGATATTTTAAAAGAATTGGGTCACTCAACTGTAAAAAAAGGCTATGAAGGATCAAAAAACAGCGGAAAAATGTCATAAAGTCGCCAGAAGATCGCAAGTTTTTACTACCCGCGACAGAAGCGAGACCATGAGGATTTGATGAATAATAGAAATGACATACACATTCAGAAAACGTGTCACTTATTTTTGATATAGCGCCAAGATATGCGCACAAATTTCCTCCGCAGTGCGGTTTAGAAAAACGTTTTTAAAATATCTTCAAATGCAAAGTTACACAGTTTAAAGGCAGTGACGCCTGGTAAGGCGTCACTGCCTTAAACTGTGTAGCTTAGAATTTGAAGATTTATCATCCATCTTCCATCTCTCTTATGTCTTAATCGTGAATTCTGGAGTTACGCTCCATTCATGACGCTATCGTTTGATAAGCATGCGTGACTAAGAAAACAAGGCATATGAGCCTTTCATATAACACTACCGCACAGGATAGCGATGTGTCCCCGTGGTGTAATGGTAAAACGCGCTCCCGGTTTGAGTCAGAGATGGTT
This sequence comes from Allodiplogaster pararmata, assembly GCA_964056735.1. Taxonomy (NCBI): domain Eukaryota; kingdom Metazoa; phylum Nematoda; class Chromadorea; order Rhabditida; family Diplogasteridae; genus Allodiplogaster; species Allodiplogaster pararmata. The sequence goes on along the minus strand of OZ057408.1, from coordinate 38,682,216 downwards.
GGGTTAGATCCCGCCCGGTGGACTAGCTTTTTTCTCTCTTTATCCGTTTAAAAAAGAAGTAACCTGTTACAACGAAAAAAGCCGTCAGATATCCGTTCAACATGTTGTGTGCTGTTTTGAGAAGCGCTTCAGTGAAGCCCAAGAACTGGGCGGATGTGACGAAGTCTGTATAGTCAGAACGACTGAGGGCGTTGAGTGGGGTGGTGAAGGACGTGGCTGAAGTAGACGCTGTGGCTGCAAGTGCGAGAAGCTCAGAAGCTGCAGCTGTCGTGGAACCCGGAACAGCAAGCGACACATCGGTTTGCATGCACTCGCTTTTGCTGGAATTGAGGCGTTCAGGGAGCGGCTAGATTCTCAATTTTGGTTATCAAGCGAACGGTCACACGTTCGACTACAACCTCCAATATCGGTTGAAACCAGAAGGCTTCATAAATGTGAGTGTCGCTACCATTAATCGGACCCCCCACCAATTGCTTTCAAGCATATTGTACAAACCAGCAGTGACCCAGGGAGAAGTAGTTTTTTATACCAAGTTAGGTCTGTATATCATCTCAGAGGAGCGCACACTCTTCTCCAAAGCGGGAATGAGCATGAGAATTATAACAGAGGCTTTCGTGGGATACTCGCTTCTACTCGTGTCGAAAGTTAATGTTCTCTAAGGTAGACAAGAACACTGAGTGACGCTCTGACATGGCCACGAAACGCGCTATATGTATGTAGGTCTTAGAAACTTGAATATCAATAATATATAGAGAAAAATGTTTTATGGGCGCATAAAACAGTCCAGAAGTCATTAATTTTCATCGGATATATATGAACACATATGTATATGAAACCATCCTAACTTTCTCAAGGAAACTCGGCGAAACGTGTATTATGTCCCCAATCTAAGAAGTTTAAACTGTGAAATCATAAGAGTGATATTCACACTTTTTACAACGGAGCAGATTCAATGAACACAAATGAAACGAAACTATCCATTCGTCTTCAAATAGTATAACTTTTTGCTTCTTATTTATGGTAAGCAAAGTTCGTTAAGGGATCTTCGACAATTTTTTCGATCGACAAAGCAGACAATGTTTGAATTTAGAATGAGAAGCGAAAACTAGACTGTTTTTTCTGTTCAGCACGATTTTGGCCGAGAGAGAAGGAAAAAGGGCGAAGCAAATAGCTAGTTGACTTGCATGTTCTATTTACATTTACTTTCTCAAATAAGAATAACACTTTTTGTATAAATCATGAATTAGAAACCTCTCAGATGTGAAAATTAAGTTTTCATTACAGTATGAAAAATACACAACACCACTGAAAATAAGATATTCATCTCTCCTTAATCGAATAGGAAAAAAAGTCTAAGCTTTTCCGTTATTCAACTACTGGTAACATCATAATCTGTCTCGATCTACTGAGATGAGCAAACACAGGACAAAACGAAATTCGTAAGCGTGAGGTTAAAAAAATTACTTTTTTTAAATTCTGGTAGTCAGTTGTACTTGGAATAAGAAAGATCACTGCTTCTCCTCAGCAGAACATCATTTTATAAGTGTTCAAAAAACTTTGAAAGATTTTTCCGCTGTCTCTAATTAGAATAATCCTTCCATTCCCCCGTAATTATTCTCGATACGGAAACGATATGGCGTGGGCAGATAAAAACAGCCGTGGAGAAAATACCTCATTAGGAAAACCAGAAAAGCAAGGAGAAGAAAATGAATATTTTTAGAATAAAGAAATCAACAGAAGAAAAATGCATCCACCCTGTTAAGAAGATGCTCCCATCTCACTTTCCATCATGTACAAAAAGGGTGTCCTCTACTAGAAAATAATAGATGGCCTAAGTCAAAGTGCAAAAAGCGTCTATGTTTGCTTTCGTTGATCAGTCGAAAGTTTTAACGAATTACTTATGACGTATAATGTTGAAGGAATTTCTATTGCTCAATATTTTCTCATGTTTTTTTCCAAGCAGATATACCGTTCCTTTTTCATCGGGATAAGGTTTCAAGTTTTTTTTTTGTTGAAAAAGTTCACGTTCGTGAATGAGAGAGAAAATGAAGTTTTTATCTTATCATTAACTGGAGTCTACATTTTTCTCATTACTATAAAAGAGTTCATTGCTCCATACATGTATTTGCTTACGACTGAAAAGCAACTAAAAAAGTTTTCATAAATTTATGAGAAATAAATGTTCCTAACTTTGCATTTTGAGAAGTTTCCCATTTGCAAGTCAGTTTTGCATATGAGAAAAGGATTAACTCGCTAAGTGAGAGAAGAAACAGAAAGTTTGAGTGCAAAGTGTTCCAGTGAAAAAACTTCTTCTTTAAAGTTCATCACTTAAGAGAGCACGTGGTATGGCTTGAAAAATATTAAAAATGATTGTTTGAAATAATTAATTGGAACGTAAATACTACATTTCCTCATTAAAACCGATTTTGTAGGAGGATTAAAATGATGGTTCCTATCTGTCTATCTTGGTTCCTCTCTCTCTCTCTCTCTCTCTCTCTCTCTCTCTCTCTCTCTCTCTCTCTCTCTCTCTCTCTCTCTCTCTCTCTCTCTCTCTCTCTCTCTCTCTCTCTCTCTTTCCCTCTTTCTCTTTCGGATACTCTCTCTATATCTATTTATCTGTCTCTCTTTCTCTTACGTACGAGACAAATGAAAAGAAAAAAAAACAATAATATTTCGAGTTTTTTTCTATTTGATTTCACAGCATTCGCAAACGCTCTTCTCGTGCGTTTTTTTGTTGTTGAAATAAAATGTTTGCGTTATGAAGAATACACTTTTGTTCTGTGTTGTGCCCTTTTGATGCGTTGAAGAAGAAAAGACGAAGTCGAACGTTTCGCTTTATAAAAGCATCGTCAGCGAGTTAAATATCACCTAAAACAATGAAGATAGCACAGGAAAAACATCAAAGCTGATATGAGTAAAATATAAATAGAACAAACTATAGAACATTATAATAAATATGTTAAAGTTTTTGGCTCTGAGTCTGAAGCTTCATCTTTTCAGGTAAAACTAAGATTGAGCAATCACTATGGCAAAAGCTAGTCCTTGGGTTGGGATGAAACCAATCAATCTATTCACATCTCTGAATGGAAGTGCAACCGTGTTGTTACACGTTACATTCCATGAGGATCGTGTATAGGGCTCATTTCACATGCAATGTAATTGAACGATTTTTCAAGAGTTTCAAGGACGATGTTCGATGTAGAATCTAATCAAGAGGGTCGCACTGAGAAAAAAGACATTGCTCTTCTTTTTCATCATTTAAACGGAATAAATCAAGTCTCCAATAGAATTCAAACTACCTGAGGCTCATTTCAAACTCATTTCGATACAGATTCAGCAGTTCAGAATTCTTTGCCTTCTCAAACTGTATCAAATGTTTCCCCCAAGTCGTTCAAGAACTCTATCCTTTAACTTCCTGTATTTATGATCATAACCGCTTCCAAATTACGCCTTAATTAAATGAATTGTTTTCCGCTTCATTGTCTTGCCTACTGAACTTGCACCCGCGACAGTCATCCATTGTGAATCTGTATTTATGCTTTTTACAAGCAATAAAGAATGAAGGAATGAATGAATATATTCAAAACTTCAATTGTCATTTTAACAATAGTTTTTTATGACTTAGTCATAACGTATTCAGAATGAAAAAATGCGTTTCGAGTTCATAGTTCAGTTTTACAACTTCTTTTGCAATGTCGCTTGTTAAAAATTTGAAGATTCATTCAAAATTTTTCACAAGAGCGTGAAAAACATAGGAGAAGACAAGAATGACGGCGAAACCGTGGAAGAGCTTGAGGGGTAGGGGTAGAGGGGTAGGGGTAGAATTGAGGGGTAGACAATGGTATGGAAGAATATCAAGAACAAGATAGGATTTTGAGAAATTCTTTACCTAAAAATTAATTTTAAAGGTATTTAGTTACGTAAACATGAACTAGCAAAAAGGGATTTTCTCTAATATTTTGTCACCCAAATAAATCATCAGGAGTGAAATAAAAAATTTTCTTCATTAATTCATTTTTCTACTGAATTCGGTTCAACGCTTGGATAGATGAAAAAGGAAATTGTATAGTTGTACTGAAAAAACCTTTGAAGACCGCTTACAATTTTCAGTTCCCAGAAGTGAAATTCTTCTTTGGACAAGCAAGAGAAAAACAGAGCAACCGGTTAATATGTAAATGAAAAGAGCTAAAAATTATTTTGAAAAAAGATCAATTCAAGAAAAGCATAAGACTTCCTTTATGTGGTGCGAAAAAGGACGCGAAACTAAATCTGGTTGTTGAGCTTCATTGGGGTATGCCTTAATATAATTTCATTCTAACACATTCGTAAAAGGCAAATAGCGGGTGGACCGGAAGTTTCGCCAGCACTTTTAAAGAAAAAAATATCACTAAGTTTGCTTACATAATATGAAAACATTAGCTGTTTGTCAGCTTATTTGGTAACACGCTCGCATTTCCGCCCAGGGACCGGCTGATGCGGCTGAGTTCGATTCCCCTTCTTGACGCAGCTTTTGTCTGCGTGATAGTACAAGCATATTTTATTGTATAAAAACATCCCAAAACCCACTTTTATGTCAACCTTTTTTGTAAATATTTCGGAGTTTAAAGGAGGGAATTTGTCCTTGTTAAAATGTTCTTCAAACCTCATGTCAAAAGTTTTTTCAAGCGTAAAGAGTCTGAAATAATAACTAAAGAAAGCGCATCGACAGAAATAGTTTAACTGCAGCTAGAGTAACCATATATACAGTAACCAGTAACCATATATACAGTTACCATATATACAGTAATTATCACTCGCAAAAATTGTGTAAGAGCACAGAATTCATATGAGTCTTCTTAAGGTGCTGAGTCAGAGGCGTATCTGAAAAACACTCCGCTGCCCAGAAATTAGAGAAATCCACTTCACTACATTAGGAAATAAACCAGTCCAGTTCATTCAGAGTTTAGGATGGAAAAGTAAAGTTTGCTCGAACGTGACAAAACGCACTAACTAAGAATGAGCGAGAGAGAGAGAGAGAGAGAGAGAGAGAGAGAGAGAGAGAGAGAGAGAGAGAGAGAGAGAGAGAGAGAGAGAGAGAGAGAGAGTGCAGAAAAGAAAAAAAGGAGAGCAGTGGAGAGAGAAAAAAAATAGAGAGAGAAAGAGAGAGAGAGAGCATTAGAAAGAAAGCACGCAGTTCGAAAAAATATGGAGCAAAAGTGCCAAAAAAGTCTATAGAAAAAAGATAAGTGAGAGAGAAAAAACGCAAAGGAAGAGAAAGAAAGAGAATAAAAAGGTAGTGAAAAGAAAAAGAAAAAAGAGAGAAAAATAGGAAGATAGAGAGATCAAGAGATATCAAAAAAAAGATTGAGAAAACTAAGCAAAAAAGTTTGAGAAAAAGAGACACAGAGAAAATAAAGAGGCAAAAGAAAAAAGAAACATGGAGAGAGATTTGTTTCTCAGTCAAATATTACAGTCCACCTCAGTCTTATCAGCGGTTCTCAGCAGCATTTGGGCAGCTCTAAAGACCTCATGCAACAAGCATAAGGTTCGTGCATTCTTCAAGAAGAAGTCGTGAAACTTATTATAACTAAAAACCTTCCTCTCACTTGTTCCCGCCCCACGGCAAAGTACGCGCTTAATTTAGATGAGAAACAGACATATGTATCTCACCAGCCAAATCTCGACATAAAACAGACATAGCTCTTCAACCCGTATCTCATCAAACTTCTGCTAAACTAAATCTTCCCTAATACCCCATCACTGCGTGATAATAAAAACTTGATATCCTTTTAGAACTAGAAATCGCTTTTTGGCTTAATGCTTATGGGTGGTATACATAGTAGAATTTAGAAGAGACTCGTGCAAGCACTATGAAAGTTTCTCAAACCTATTGTGTGTGAGGATTTGTCCGTGTCGATAATAATTAATTTAGATAACTTCGCACAGCGTTGTTAGTGCCCTAATTCTCCTTCATATATTGGGTGCGCAAGAAAATAACCACAGTTTTTAATCTTATTTTTATTAATTATTTATTGAGTCAAACAGAAGCTCAATCAACAAAGTATGATTCATCATGGTTGAGTAATGTGTTGCCATCGCGTGGACAGATCGTGGATTCCCTTGTAGTAGAACGACGGAGAGAGCGATTCGAAGAAGTCTTGCAACCATGATTTTACCTCTGCTTCGTTTTCAATTTTTTTCTCTGCGAGGTGGTTCTGCATGGAGCGGAATAGGTGGTAATCAGAAGGTGCCATGTCGGGCGAGTACGGTGGATGAGGCATCAACTCCCATCCCAGCTCCAACAGCTTCGGAACCGTTTTTTTTCGCAATGTGTGATCGTGCGTTGTCTTGTAGGAATCGAATCTTGGCACTCTCTTCGCCTCGAGCCACCATAGCTTGCTGCACCCGGTCCAGTTGTGCACAGTAGACATCTGCTGTAACAGTCATGCCGTTAGGTAGCAGCTCCCAGTAGATGACAGCGCGTGAGTTCCACCAAACACACAGCATCACCTTCATCGGGTGCAGTCCGGGTTTCGGAATCGCTTCTGGCGGATCGCTTTTGCTGAGCCACTGTCGCTTGCGTGTAACATTGCAGTAGGTCACCCACTTCTCGTCTCCAGTTAGCAATGTGTCCAGCCACTCGTCTCTTCTTTTGTAGGAGAGAAGTTGTGAGACGGCCGCGAATCGTCGCTTCCTGGGCGTCAGGTCGTGTGGCACCCATTGCCCGAGCTTGTGTACTTTACCGAGCTCATGAAGCGCGTTCTCGATCGGGGTGTGAGAAACCGCAAAGTGCTCTACAATCTCGTTACAAGTTCGTTTGGGATCGGCTTCAACAAAGGATCGAAGATCCTCAAGATCGAGCTGGCGAATCCGTCCTGGACAGTCCATGTCTTCCAGCGTGTGGTCGCCTTGCTTAAACCGACTGAACCAAGCATGGCACTTTCGTTCACTGAGGCATCCTTGCCCGTATGCCTGACATAATTTTCGATGTGCTGCGGCAGCGCTCTCCCCCAGCTTGAAGCAGAAGAGAAAAGAGGCCCGTAGTATAATTTTTTTCGAGCTCGCACCGTTCAGCCATTTGAAAAGCTAATAGAATGAGATGACTGAGAAAAAAACATGAAAGTGAGAACTTCATATAACTTTACTAAAGAAAGTTTTAGAAAACTTCGGAAAAAATAATTGAATTTTTTACCGACATTATTTTCTTGCGCACCCAATAATATCATTGGTCCCTACTCTGATAATTAATATTTTGACTGCTTTTATCCACTTCCGACTTCCTCATGGTCCTAGTATCCGTCGCACATTCGTTTAAAAATTACTAAATAATTGTGACCTTTCAATTCCATACATTTATCTTAAAAGGTCTGTTGGAATAGGCTATTGAACTAAAAAGTAATTATTGGAAAAAAACCTGTTTTTGTCTTCGAAAAACCTCTATTTGAACTAGTTCCACAACTACTCGGTTAAGTCTCTTGTTACCAAGAAAGATAACAGAAAACCAATAAGGGTCCGAAACTCTTTATTCTGGGAAGTCGAAACAAACGGAATTAAAGACACTGATAAAGAATCCATAAAAAATTTTACATTCAAATTTTTGAAAGGAAAAATGAGGTGGTTCGTCAAAATACTTCAGAACTGCAAGGGATTCGGTTTACTAGTTTATCAATGGGAGAGCAGTGCCTGGGGAAGCTGAGGATAAGCTGCAGGGGATTCGGTTCACTAGTTTATCAATGGGAGAGCAGTGCCTGGGGAAGCTGAGGATAAGCTGCAAGGAATTCGGTTTACTAGTTTATCAATGGGAGAGCAGTGCCTGGGGAAGCTGAGGATGAGCTGCAAGGGATTCGGTTTACTAGTTTTTCAATGGGAGAGCAGTGCCTGGGGAAGCTGAGGATAAGCTGCAAGGGATTCGGTTTACTAGTTTGTCAATGGGAGAGCAGTACCTGGGGAAGCTGAGGATAAGCTGCAAGGGATTCGGTTTACTAGTTTTTCAATGGGAGAGCAGTGCCTGGGGAAGCTGAGGATAAGCTGCAAGGGATTCGGTTTACTAGTTTTTCAATGGGAGACCAGTGCCTGGGGAGCTGAGGATAAGCTGAAAGGGATTCGGTTTACTAGTTTTTTAATGGGAGAGCAGTGCCTGGGGAAGCTGAGGATAAGCTGCAAGGGATTCGGTTTACTAGTTTATCAATGGGAGAGCAGTGCCTGGGGAAGCTGAGGATAAGCTGCAAGGGATTCGGTTTACTAGTTTATCAATGGGAGAGCAGTGCCTGGGGAAGCTGAGGACAAGCTGCAAGGGATTCGGTTTACTAGTTTTTCAATGGGAGAGCAGTTCCTGGGGAAGCTGAGGATAAGCTGCAAGGGATTCGGTTTACTAGTTTTTCAATGGGAGAGCAGTTCCTGGGAAAGCTGAGGATAAGCTGCAAGGGATTCGGTTTACTAGTTTTTCAATGGGAGAGCAGGGCCTGGGGAAGCTGAGGATAAGCTGCAAGGGATTCGGTTTACTAGTTTTTCAATAGGAGAGCAGTGCCTGGGGAAGCTGAGGATAAGCTGCAAGGGATTCGGTTTACTAGTTTATCAATGGGAGAGCAGTGCCTGGGGAAGCTGAGGATAAGCTGCAAGGGATTCGGTTTACTAGTTTATCAATGGGAGAGCAGTGTCTGGGGAAGCTGAGGATAAGCTGCAAGGGATTCGGTTTACTAGTTCATCAATGGGAGAGCAGTGCCTGGGGAAGCTGAGGATAAGCTGCAAGGGATTCGGTTTACTAGTTTATCAATGGGAAAGCAGTGCCTGGGGAAGCTGAGGATAAGCTGCAAGGGATTCGGTTTAATAGTTGATCAATGGGAGAGCAGTGCCTGGAGAAGCTGAGGATAAGCTGCAAGGGATTCGGTTTACTAGTTTATCAATGGGAGAGCAGTGCCTGGGGAAGCTGAGGATAAGCTGCAAGGGATTCGGTTTACTAGTTTTTCAGTGGGAGAGCAGTTCCTGGGTAAGCTGAGGAAAAGCTGCAAGGGATTCGGTTAACTAGTTTTTCAATGGGAGAGCAGTGCCTGGGGAAGCTGAGGATAATCTGCAAGGGATTCGGTTTACTAGTTTATCAATGGGAAAGCAGTGCCTGGGGAAGCTGAGGATAAGCTGCAAGGGATTCGGTTTACTAGTTAATCAATGGGAGAGCAGTGCCTGGGGAAGCTGAGGATAAGCTGCAAGGGATTCGGTTTACTAGTTTATCAATGGGAGAGCAGTGCCTGGGGAAGCTGAGGATAAGCTCCAATTCACCACTTTACCCAGAACCTTGAAAAAAATGCCAGTATCCCGGTTCGTTCTTGCATTCAGTCACGAATGAGAGAGAAAAGGGCAAACACGGTAAACGAAGTAGACGAGAATCTTCTAAAATCTGTGGGCGCTTTTGAATGATCATTTTCGCTTGCAAAACAAAGCCATCTCTTTTACATTATCTTCATGCTCTTCCAGTTCTCGGAGATTCCTTTTTTGATCAGCGCTTGCTAAGCGCCTTTCGTTCTCGTGTTTTGTTTTCTCTTTGCATATTCCGTTCCGCTCTAACTCTTCCTCTCCTTTCCATTTCTCTATCCCTTCGACTCCTCCCTCTATAGACACGCCTCCTCTGTTTCTCTCTCTTCCCAATTCTGTCCCTCTTTCAATCTACATACCTAAATCCTCATATCTTTTTGTTTATCTACATATATGAAATGACTAATGATCTAGCGTCGTGTTATATCTTAGTAAGGTTGTAAGACCCATGGCACTTCATAGGACTTCTTCCCAAAATATGTGATCTTCTGTTGCAGGAACTTCTGAGTACTCTCATAACCTCTGATCGGACAATCAAGAAGCATCCGACAAATGGAAAGTAATAAAAGGCTAAAGAAGCTATAGTTCTATTTTCATGATTTGGTCACTCTCCGGGTCTTGAGTAAACCTTAGCATACCGGAAAAGGAAGAAAAAAAATTCCTAAAATTATTTTTTGAGAGAGGAGATATATGTGATTGTTGTAAGAAAAGGCACACTGCTTTCCGAGACATAACCATAAGACCAATTCTACCCGACCGGAGATCTTCAACGGGCAAACCACAAAAACAAAAACTCTGTACAAAACGGAAAAAGTCAGCCTAAAAGATAAGATCAAACTCAGCCATCTCTTTTTTTCCTAACCGGTAGCGTTTCCATTTACACATTTCTGATTCGAGGGCTAAGTCTTTTTGAAAGGCTCGAAGGTCCTGCTTAACATACAAAGAAAAAACACAAAAAGGATAGAAACTTGGCAAAAACATAACTTCGAATTATTCAGTTGACCGCGGGCAATTTAGAACTGAGTTCTAAGACAGCTCTAAGAGCAAATTAGAAACACAAAGGAAAAATACCAATGCCAAATTCCATTCTTGATGAGGAGAAAAATAACAAAGACGTTGAGAAGATTAAAAAAAATCTACACGGGGGTGGAGACGAGAGAAAGTGTGTTAGAAAAAAGAATCACAAAGAAAGAGAGAGAGAGAGAGAGAGAGAGAGAGAGAGAGAGAGAGAGAGAGAGAGAGAGAGAGAGAGAGAGAGAGAGAGAGAGAGCGCGAAAACAAAACGAGATAGAGACCATGAAAAGAAGAGAAAAGAGTTAGCTATGAAAGAAAAAAGAGAGAGAGAGGATGATAAAGATAGTGAGAAAAAGAGAGAATGAGAGAAAGTATGACGAAGAGATGATTTTCTGCAGCTCTTACTAGAGAAGTAGTAACTATTTTTTCCGTCTTTTTTTTCTTCCTCTTCCGTCTTTTTTTCCCTCCTTTTCCGTCTTTGTTTCACCCTTCCTACTTTTCATTATCTGCCATTATTTTCTCTATTCGGATGAACTTTACTCTGTTTCTCTCTCTTTCTTTCTTACTTTTTGTCTCCTTTCGTCTTTAAACTTCTGTCTTCTTTCTCGTCGGCTCTATTCACAAGAATATTTCTCTCTATCACATTATCCTATTTTCCTTTCTGCGTTAAAATTCGGAGAAATGAGGTACACTAATAAGCCACTTTTGAAAAAAAGAAGTGGCCCGAAGAAGTCCGCCGCGTCAATAAATGTGCAGATTCCTAATTAAGTCCCAGATTGGAGTTTAGCAAAGAGAGAGAGAGAGAGAGAGAGAGAGAGAGAGAGAGAGAGAGAGAGAGAGAGAGAGAGAGAGAGAGAGAGAGAAAGAGAGCGCGAATAAATTCATTAACTGGTCCTTGCAGTAGTTAGTTGCACCTCAAGTTTTGGATTGCTTCAGTTTCTTGGAAGGTTAATCGAAAAAGAGGCCTTTTCCAGAAAACTTCTAGTGCTTTCAAGAGTTTAGGCACAACAAAAAACTGGATAAGCCTGAATGTTTTGAAAAGAGGGAATAATAGATAAAAAGACAGAGAGAAAAAGAGAGGAAGACAGACAGGGAGTATATAGAAAAAAGAGCAATGATTGGAGTTTAAAAAAAAAAAAACACAGAAAAAATGAAAACATTAAAAGTAAAAAGTGACACTGAGAAAACAAGAATAAAAAAGAGAAGAGAGGAAGTATTTAGAGATGTGGTTGTATTTAATAGAAGGAGAGAAATGCGTTATTTTATCTCAGCCTTTCCTCACCTTCACTAACATACTTCAAACAAAAAAACATCGAGAAGTACGATAAATAAAAATGACGAGTTTTTTAAATGGAAATATGAAAGAATTTAAAAGGAATTAACACATATAAACGTTACGGAAAAGAAAGAGATATGGAGAATGGAATAGAAAGGTACTATAAAAAGAGTGAATTAATGAAGCCTATGAAAGGAAGATATAGAGAGAGAGAGTTAGACAGGTAGAGAAAGAGGTAGAGGGATAAAGAGATAGACAGAGAGACTCTGAGAAAGGTAAAACGAGATAGAGACAGTAAGAGATCAAGAGAGAAAGGGAAATACTGAGAAATAAAAACTGTGAGAAAAGAACGATAAAAAGAAAGATTGAGAAATAGAGAAAGAAAAGACAAGAAAGTCACAGGGAATGAGATTGACCCTGAGGAAATGAATACTTTTTCAAACTTAAAAATGCAAAACAGCAAGAAATGTTGAAGGGATGAAATTTTGGAAATAATGGTCAATATAGGCAATGAAGAAAATTGAGAGGTGCGAAAAACTACTCGTTGCAATAAGAGAAATGAAAAAAAGAGGCTGAGATTCTGAAGTTTCAGGTTGCTAAAAACGGCAATTCTAATAAGAATATGTTTTGAAAATGTGGGCGAAATTACTCAAAGCAGGTGAAAACTCAGTTGTTGTTGGAAAGAAAATTTAATAATCTTCGATGCTAGGAATAAGAGGAAGTTTGTGACTAGGAAGTTTTGGAAGTCATTCTTCGAACATTGAAAAAGAAACCGTCGTAAAATTTTTAGTCTTCGCGCTCATCAAGTATTCGAACTTTACTCTCTTTCTGTCGTTTCCTGTAATCATTTTCCTTCACATGAAGTCTAACAAAATAGTTATGAAACAAAGAAGGTAAGAAACTCTACGCATTTTTAAATAAAGCATATTTCTAATTTAATACACAAAAGTCTGTTTCGCCCCATTGCTATCTGGTTGGAGTTCATCAGTGAGTGTCCAGAGGGTACGGTTGAGACATGTTCATGAAAAGTAGAACATTGTCGAAAAAGATACTGACAGCACCTCAACATCCCTATGTAGGAATATGTATAAGACGGTGCTGGGAATTTAGTTCGGCATTTCGTGTTGTTTCGGTGTCTGTGGCGAGTTTTGAAACATGGCGGTAAAAAAACTAGTTTATCCGTAAATTGCACAGAGGATTTGAAAAAGAAACACGTGTCATATTTAATATACAGATTTTTGCTTTAGCAAGATAAATAAGAAACAAAAGCACTGAGTGTCAAAGACATAGAGTTGACGAATTTAGAACGGTTCGAATATCGTCACCGGTTGATGATCATTACAATGCAAGTTTAGAACGGTTCGAATATCGTCACCGGTTGATGATCATTACAAGGCAAATTTAGAACGGTTCGAATTTCGTCATCGGTTGAGGATCAGTACAAGGCTATTCAGCAAAATAAGAGCAGACTTATATAGTATGAACAAAACGAGCAACCTAGACAGACCGGGTTTGCACGAACGCTATACTGTTTTCTTTTTCAGTGTCGCGAAAAGAGAATAGTATAGCATTCGTGCAAACCCGGTCTGTATAGGTTGATCGTTTTGTTCGTACTATATAAATCTGCTGAATAGCCGGGAGAGTGCGAAATTGCGAGAGTGCGGGAAGAGTGTGAGATTTAGAAAGCGAGCATCGTAACATGTCGAAGTTAGAACAGTGCGAAATTCGTCAAGTGCTGAGCATCGTAACGTGACGAAATTCGAACCATTCGAATTTCGCCATGTGATGGGTATTGTAGCATGACGAAATCCGAACCATTCGAAATCCGTCAAGTGATGAGCAACAACACATGACGAAATTCGAACAGATCGAATTTCGCCATGTGATGGGTATTGTAGCATGACGAAATCCGAACCATTCGAAATCCGTCAAGTGATGAGCAATAATACATGACGAAATTCGAACAGTTCGAAATTCGTCAAGTGCTGAGCATCGTAACGTGACGAAATTCGAACCATTCGAATTTCGCCATGTGATGGGTATTGTAGCATGACGAAATCCGAACCATTCGAAATCCGTCAAGTGATGAGCAACAATACATGACGAAATTCGAACAGTTCGAAATTCGTCAAGTGCTGAGCATCGTAACGTGACGAAATTCGAACAGTTCCAATTTCGCCATGTGATGAGTATTGTAGAATGACGAAATCCGAACCATTCGAAATCCGTCAAGTGATGAGCAACAACACATGACGAAATTCGAACAGATCGAATTTCGCCATGTGATGGGTATTGTAGCATGACGAAATCCGAACCATTCGAAATCCGTCAAGTGATGAGCAATAATACATGACGAAATTCGAACAGTTCGAAATTCGTCAAGTGCTGAGCATCGTAACGTGACGAAATTCGAACCATTCGAATTTCGCCATGTGATGGGTATTGTAGCATGACGAAATCCGAACCATTCGAAATCCGTCAAGTGATGAGCAACAATACATGACGGAATTCGAACAGTTCGAAATTCGTCAAGTGCTGAGCATCGTAACGTGACGAAATTCGAACAGTTCGAATTTCGCCATGTGATGAGTATTTTAGCATGACGAAATCCGAATCATTCGAAATCCGTCAAGTGATGAGCAACAACACATGACGAAATTCGAACAGATCGAATTTCGCCATGTGATGGGTATTGTAGCATGACGAAATCCGAACCATTCGAAATCCGTCAAGTGATGAGCAATAATACATGACGAAATTCGAACAGTTCGAAATTCGTCAAGTGCTGAGCATCGTAACGTGACGAAATTCGAACCATTCGAATTTCGCCATGTGATGGGTATTGTAGCATGACGAAATCCGAACCATTCGAAATCCGTCAAGTGGTGAGCAACAATACATGACGGAATTCGAACAGTTCGAAATTCGTCAAGTGCTGAGCATCGTAACGTGACGAAATTCGAACAGTTCGAATTTCGCCATGTGATGAGTATTTTAGCATGACGAAATCCGAACCATTCGAAATCCGTCAAGTGATGAGCAACAACACATGACGAAATTCGAACAGATCGAATTTCGCCATGTGATGGGTATTGTAGCATGACGAAATCCGAACCATTCGAAATCCGTCAAGTGATGAGCAATAATACATGACGAAATTCGAACAGTTCGAAATTCGTCAAGTGTTGAGCATCGTAACGTGACGAAATTCGAACCATTCGAATTTCGCCATGTGATGGGTATTGTAGCATGACGAAATCCGAACCATTCGAAATCCGTCAAGTGATGAGCAACAATACATGACGAAATTCGAACAGTTCGAGTTCCGTCAGGCAAGATTCGCTATCTGCTTACTCTTGTGTTTCATATTTGATTGTTTATTGTGCCAGAAGTGATGAAATAAAATAAAATTTCGATTCCACGAATTCACAAAGAAATGGCGAGAAATTCCGATGAATTTTACGGTAAACTTGCCACAGACACCGAAACAACACGAATTGCCCAACTAAATTCCCAGCACCGTCTTATATACTGTTCGAGCGGTGAATATAGGGTTTTTCACACGTTGAATTGTTTTAGCATGAGAAAATTTTGGTTTGACAAACCTTGAGTTAAAATTTCAGCAATGATTGTTGGGTACTCGTCCGCTACTATTCTCAATCGACTATGCGGGCCTAATTTGCAAGGGACTCTGCAGGAAGAAATCGAAGTCGTTTATTTGAGCCTTTTTGGTGTTGAGTTCCACACTGTATTAGGTTTTTCTGACTAAATGTTGTTTTTTGTTGTTGATTTTTTCGAGGGATCGCTCTAGCGGAATTTTTTTGTTTCTACATATATTCTATACACTCGAAGAGCGTTTGTTTTTTTCCACTTCATTACGCTGAACCGGTTGGTATATAACATATAGATACACAGAAAAAAGACATATACACAGAAAAAAAACCAATAACGAGGTTCCATGCATATTGATCACATTTGGAACATTTTTGTTCGCGCTGAAAGCGCAGGAACTGAACATTATATATTTATCAGTATGTTTTACCTAAGCCGTATTTCAATTTCAACAAGGAATATTCCGTGTTTTCGCACCAAAAAAAGTTTATTTACTGATTTTTTTTTAGCTTTTTTTGCGAAATTTTCGCAAACTTCTATGTAGTGGTCGGGGAAGTAGAATGTGGTGAACGTGTTTTATTGTAAACATAGTTTTAATAGTAGCTTTATTCGTATTTGATTTCAAAAGCATAACTCCATTGCATTAAGTTCTTCTTTCGCAAGGTTTCCTGCCCAACCTTCTATGTATGTATTATCTGCATTTATTCTAATCGAAATAAGTTGTTAAAGAATAGTTATGTTTCCGCTTTATTTTTGTTTACATGATATACTCGAATGATGAAAAAGGTTTCCGAGAAGCTCTATCGTAGAAAACTTTGATTTTGTATTCGTTATACGAATACCCTAATATTTTAATGAGACTATAATATTCTAATTACGGAATTTCATATAATAATATTTCTCGCCTGGAAATTCTCGTTACGGTAATATTAAGTTTATATATTTTGGTGTTATTCACAAGCCGCTAAAATAGGTTTAAAATAGCTTTGATAGCTTGGAGTAAGAGTAGAAAGTGTTCTACTAGAGTTGTATGTACTACCTCTTCTGCGGCTCAATTACGACTTAGCCTTGTGTGAAGACGTCCTAATTTGTGAAGACTTCCTTTTTTGTGAAGACGTCCTAATATTACTTGAAGTGAGTTATGATTGTCATCATTGTTTGCTGATTTCTTGTTTGTTGATTGATCTTTGCCTAAGTGGCCGATAAGTTGAATTTATTCTCTCAAGGGATTGAATATTGGAATTAAAAGGCGTGGCAGGCGATCATTATCTAGATAGAAGGTTTGTGTGAGTGAGGAAAGGCCCTCCTCTCATTAAATCGATAGATAGATAGAATAGACCACCATTGAGTGAGGAAAAGACCTCAATCTCAGTAAAGATTTTTTAAAGTTGATTTTTGACAATACAAAAAAATTTCCACTTGGTTTCAATAATTATGAATCGAAATCGGAAGTATTTGTTCAAAAAACTTCATTGAATTTATTCTCAGCTATTTGATTATATTGCTTCTGCTAAGTTCGCTATTATTGTTTTAACTAAATCGAAGACTGATTGTTTTTCGAAACGTTTAGAAGACAGCTCTTGGGTATTTTCTTGGATTGCTGTGCGCCAGAATAAGAATCCCACTGGACTGCTGGAAATAATTACCTACTTTCTATCTTGAAATGGAAAAACCGTTTACATGTTCTAATAAAAAGCTTTTTAACTTCGTTAACTTTACGTGTCTGGACATTTAGTTCGATTGAATATATCTTTTTGAGTAGATTATTGAAGAGAGAACTCTATCAATTTTTGATTTATCTCTAAATTTTGATTTTGTTTTTCGTGTGTTAACAACTTAGATTGTATGTTGTTTTTTTTCTTCAGTTTCTGAGTCTTTTTCGTTAAGTAAAGTTTTGAATAGAGTTCTGTGAATTTCTGTCGAACTATGGTAGCTACACTTGCTACACATACCGTACCTCGAACTATGGTAGCTACACTTGCTACACATACCGTACCTCGAACTATGGTAGCTACACTTGCTACACATACCGTACCTCGAACTATGGTAGCTACACTTGCTACACATACCGTACCTTGAGAAAGTCTTATGACATTAAGTCGGAATATAAACATAAAATTGACTCTTCTGTTTGTATTCATCGATATTATGATGAAATATTCTCATTTGGTTATTCCGATAACGATTTTATCATGCTTTTCGAAATAAAACTTGTTTGTTGATTTAAAGTGTTCCTTACATTTCATATAAACACACAATTTTTTTTGAAGAAAAAAGCCAAGAAAAGCTATGAAAAACAAGAACGAAATAGCTCAAAAGTGATCAATTTTTCTCTGTGTGCACACATGTTTAAAAAAAACTTGTTTGTGGTAACACGAGTCAACGTTTGAAAAAAAGAGTGGACCATACGGCGCCGTCGTCTGATTAAGTAAAGACTGGGCTCTACTTCGCCTTTGGCAGGCGTGGGACGAGTAAAAATACGCATTTTTTGTACATGAGAGTAAAGAGTTATGGCGTGAAGAAGATTAATGGCAGAAAGTGTCTTGGTAAAAAAAATGAAGCAGAGGGCTTAGGAGTAAAGGGTTTAATGGAAATGACTCCGTTGTGGTAAGAGTTGAGAAAAGAGCAGTCTGCTAACAAAAAACAAGGAGAGCCCGAGAAAGAAGTCATGAAGGCAAGTCACAGGAGGAGAAGGTTCTTAAATAATTTTTTTAAAGGAAAAATCAAAAAAAGTTTTTGTTCGAACAGACTTCATGGAGGCAAGAGTTTTGAAAAGAGAAGGTTGCGGTCGAACACAATTCATGAAGGAAACAGTCATGAAAAAAAATCTGTCGAACAGAAGTCATGAAGACAATAGTTATAGAAATATTCTGGTCTAACTTTAATTAGATCATATTTTGTTCTGGTTATGATAGTTTTAAAAAAAGCTACTACAGAATACTGAACCCGAAGTTCATACTGCATAATAAGCTGAGGAGCTCACAGCATTTATCAATTTTTTCAAATGTGATGATCGGTCACAACTATGAAACCGACTAGTTATATTAATGAGCAATTGCAAAAGTTGAATTCATAACTTTACTAATAACTTTCACTAATACTTATATATCATACTTTCCAAGTATTTATCATACTAATTTTCTCTCATTCTTTCTGATTCTCTTTTTCCAATTTCATTTTAAACTTTTTTTCTTTTCTCATGTTGCTCCTTTGCTAAATCCCTTGTCAAATACAACTGAAGGACACGGCTTGTCACTTTCACGACCCTCGATCTGCTATTCTTTCCCAGAACGCATCGACCTACAGCAGGAGAAATCCCGAGCTCGCGAAACATTTCGGTTTCTGCGAAAAGCATTTTAGAATTTAGAGTTAAGCAAACTCTTTTAGAGTTAAACTAAAAGCATTTAGAGTTAATGAGTGGGGCGAAAAATCGATTTGAGCTCCGAACTAAAAAATTGATTTTAAGGAGAAATCATGACTTGATTTCCTGCACTTCGCTAACTTGAAGTTGAACCCTCCTTTCAACCGAAAGCCTCGATTGAATAAGTCTCGTTTTCGAATTTTTTATATGATCTGATTTTAGATCGCGACAACCTAATTCAATTTAGTTTAAAAGCTTTATCCTCGATGTTTTGGGACATGAAGTGCCATTGATTTGAACGACTCCATTTCATTCTCTGTTTATTGAAGTTGAAGATGAGCATCAAGGTCTCCAATTCCTGATAAAGACCGAAATCTTTCATTTCGGATGATAGAAATGAAGAGCGCTATCAGCGACGACGAATTGAAACGACTCTGATTAGCGTAAAAAACTACTTCGCTCACTAGCTTAAGCCTGAGCTGGTTACGAACCATGAATTCATTTCTTATTCAGTTAATAGGAATGATTGAGAAAGTTGAAATTAAAAAAATTGAACGATTGAAAGAATTTTTTGAAGCTAAAGACTTCAAAAAAATAATTGAAGCTGCAATTCATTCTCTGAATTGGTATTCTCAGAAAAAAACCGTTCAAACTAAATATGCACAAAAGCGCAATGAAAGTTAGATTTACATAAAAAGCCAAAGCTTTTATTTGAGGTCATAGCTCTAACTGAGGTTTTGTTTTTTTTTCTCCATGAAAAGAGTAATGAAACAAACGGCTTTTTCGAACAAGAGAGGCAGGAGCAAAAAAAAACAACAACACAAGATTTAGCACTGAAAAGGTTCAACAAGCTATTCTTTAGATCATTAAAGTTCACAAAAAATTGATTCATACATAGGTCAAGCTGAATAGAAGAGATATGTACATGAATGATTATTGATCAAGATAGGGGTAAATAATGAGGATGAGAAAATTCCGAGGCAGATATTGAATAACTCCGTGAAATTTATTACAATAGTGAAAGTTGGAGGCCTATTAGATGATAAAGGGAGAGAGTCAGAATCGAGAGTCAGAGTCAAGAGGGAGAGAGTCAAGAAGCAAGGGCCGAATCGGGAGTCTTATGATGGGTGAGACAGCTAAAAGAAGTTGTCCACAATAATCATGAAGTCTGAGAGATAGATGTCTTCCGCCGTCGAAGCTTGTGGTTGTTCTCTCCGACCCGTTTATCCCCCTTTCTTCCTTCTTCTTCCCGCAAACAAGTAAAGCACCGGGTTTATCATCCAGAGCACTCTCTGAGTTCTTGTTCAAAACCATCACTCCTCAACCAATTTCGAAAGGATTAAGCGATTGAAGAGATACAAATCTTATTTCTGTGCTGGTTTTCTCTTCCCTCACAAGTAATTATTCCGATTTGAAAACAAACAATGAATAAATTTCTTTGCTACAAAAAACCAATTGTATTTAATTTGAAATTTGGCAAGTAATTCTTATTCGGTTGAAAAGCTTCGATTAAATTTCTGAGACTTGAAGCGCCAAAACCCAAAGTTCACGAGTGCCGATAACGATTGAGTATACGATGTTAATATAAATTAAACGATAAGAAAAATTAATGATGTGGACCTTGGGAGAATGGCACATGAAATGAATTGAAGCCTCAGAAAATCATCATTGAACGGGACTGAGAAGAAAGAATCATTGAAACACAAAAGTTTTCAAGACTTGAAGTTCTCATAATAATTTATGAGAAAAAGCTGCACTATTACGAGTTTTCCTAGCCCTGTCCTTCATTAATTCTCACTTTTCAGCACTACGTTTTCTTAAAGAAATAAATCTTTATTTCTTTTGGCAAACACATGAATGAATGAATGAATGAATGAATGAATGAGCTGAGCCTATCCAAATGATTTCCATATCCAAGCGATTGCTTAGCATTACATTCGCGTGTCATGCTAGAAAAAATTCTATGATATTATTGAATGACGTTCGCTCAAGTTTTTCAGAGAGATGAAAGATTAAAATCAACAGAGCAAAAGAAATGAAAGATTGACAGCAACAGAGAACAGGTGTATTTTTTCTTGGTAAAAGAAAACCAAGGGCTCTTACATTGAAGCGCTCCAAGTAGTCAAATAATGCGTTTTTCTCATGTCAAGTATCTGGTTGATTGTCAGATGAGAACCAAGTGACATATCACATCATGTGCTACATTCATTTATCAAACGGCACGGAAGGAATTCATTAAAAATTCTGACAAATAAATAGAAGTGTCAATCTTGCTGGAAAAGACATCCACTGTTGAATCAACTGTCTTCTCTTTCTTCACATTCCTCTTCTTATTTTTTGAGCTGAGAGGACTCTCTCAGCATGTATTCTATTTTCATCTGCCCATGCTGTGTCTTTCGTGCGTTATTCTTTTAAACCTCTCTATATTGCTCTTTATGACTCTATTCTTGCCTTTTCTCTCTTCATCTATCTCTATATCTCTCTCTTTCTGCCTTTCTCTCTCTCTCTCTCTCTCTCTCTCTCTCTCTCTCTCTCTCTCTCTCTCTCTCTCTCTCTCTCTCTCTCCTCTTCCTGTCAACTAATGAATTGAAAGACAGAAGAGTGCGAAATAGAATGCACATATGTACATACATCCATATGTATGTAGACTTTCAAGTTGATTCAAGGGGGAGCATAAGTGTGCCAAGGAATGACAAGCCAGATAGAATAGCAGAAGTTGCTTTTTCGTTCTGCGAAGCAGACTCAGTTCATCCTTTTCAGCAATATATATGCAATTTCAATTAATTCCCAACTTGACCAATATAAAAATGATTTTTTCGGGCTTGTTCCCGCAGTCGGCAGGATAGGCTTTACTGAGATACTGGAAAGACCCTTTCCGGTTCAAAAAGGGGTTGATCCCTGCCTCCCTGCTGATTTGATAGCACCAATAAAAAAAAATTAGATTTTTCCAAGCGTTTGTACATGAACATTTATTAACCGTCTAGGTTTGGGTGATTCTTAATTCATTCTTTGAGCGTTAAGTCACACTTGGATTCAATTACTCTGAATAAGTCGTAGAGAGAGACACGTGAGCCATTCAATAATTACGATCTTAGTGTCCAGAACAGGCTAAAAACCGAGTTCAGAAAAGATAATGAGTTGAGAAATGGAGTGGAGGTTAGGGAACAATCTTTTTTCTTTGCCTGTAGACATGGGAACCTAATTCGCGATTTGAAACCTGCCAGAATAATATAAAATTTTCTACATTTATAAAATTTGTTTTCTAGGTAGTTTTTTCGAGTTTGGACCTCAAAATTTTTTTCTCGAACTTTAACGATCGTGATCGTTAAAGTTCGTCTAAGAGCACTCAAACTGCAGAATGATCGGAAGCTCGCAAAAATTTTCATGATGATTAAAAGCTTCATGCGAACATTTCGAACGTTTTCCGAACTCTCAGAAATATGTTTCCAATGTATTCCTAACATGCAAAACACAGAATTTATAATAAAGTTCTCTGGACATAGCGTTATAATGATATTAAACTTTCTGAAACGTAAATTTGAGTTCTTGGTTTATGTACTCTTTTGAAATACATACATATGTACAGTACTCTTTTGAAATACATACATATGTACAGTACTCTTTTGAAATACATACATATGTACAGTACTCTTTTGAAATACATACATATGTACAGTACTCTTTTGAAATACATACATATGTACAGTACTCTTTTGAAATACATACATATGTACAGTACTCTTTTGAGATACATACATATGTACAGTACTCTTTTGAAATACATACATATGTACAGTACTCTTTTGAAATACATACATATGTACAGTACTCTTTTGAAATACATACATATGTACAGTACTCTTTTGAAATACATACATATGTACAGTACTCTTTTGAAATACATACATATGTACAGTACTCTTTTGAAATACATACATATGTACAGTACTCTTTTGAAATACATACATATGTACAGTACTCTTTTGAAATACATACATATGTACATAGGTTATGAATGTGAAAGGTATTCTCATTGTTAGGGCGAGAACATAGTCCGGTCCGATTAGACAGTAGATCTTGAAATTGTCAAGAATTACTACCACGAATATAACACAGGTTATCCTTTGTCAAAAACAAGAATAAAACGACTGCTCAACTCAGAATAAGGAGAAGCGAGCGGAACTTCAAATTAATTACAGTCATTTTGCTCAGTCTGTATCTTCTCTGCTCTTCTTTTTTTGCTCGTCGGTCATTACTATAGGCCACCACACGACAGAGCGTTTCTTCTTCTTCTTCAATTTTTGAACATCTGCAGCTCTCTCGGTTCATTAATTTTTTATTAATATTAATTGGTTTTTTGTATTTATTTCTTTTTTGTATTTCTTCCTTCGGCCTTTGAACTTTTTTCTCTTTTACTTTCCAACGAAAAAATGCGTGAAAGTTCAATCGCAACATAGGGCCTTCGAAGATTGGGCAGAGTAGAATGAGTTGTTCATGAGTTTCGCTCGTTTAGGGTGGAAGGTGCGAGTAGTTCCAGGTTCAACATATTATCCCGAGTGTTTTATTTTGATGGTCAAAGTTTAAAAAAACGGAACAAGTTGGAAAAGAGTGGTAGTTGTCTTCTGAGGCCCAACTCAGCCTTTTTCAAAGTGAAATTAAGAAGTTTTGCAAACAGAAAAATCTGCCTTTTGCTGAAGATTTAGTATATGAAATTACTCAGAAAAGGTCAAGAAGAAAACAAAAAGTCAATTATGTGTGAAAAACTTTTTTAAAAAACGGCATGAGAAACGATAAAAAAGACGAAGATTAATGAATGTCTTCAATGAGAGTTGACTATTTCAGAGAAAGATACTTAAAGATATTCCGGACAAAATTTACATTATTTATCGCAGAATAAAAGGCGGTTTCACTATTATTCTTTTTTTCTCATTCTTTTTAAACTGTCTAAAGCCTGCTTTCTCACTTTCTACATATCTCTCCATCTCTTTCTCTCCCACTTACTCTCTCCCTCCTCTCTCTTTTTCTCGCTCTCTCTTAATTTCACTTTCTCTCGCCAATTCTCTATTCATTTTGATCTCTCTCTCTCTCTCTCTCTCTCTCTCTCTCTCTCTCTCTCTCTCTTTCTCTAGCTTCTCAATTCATTACTTTCTCACTTGTTTTGTCTATTATGCTCACGTTATTCTTTTCTAAATTTTACATACTCTCTCCTTTTTTGTTTTGACTTCTTCTGGTTCTCAAACCCATGTGCTATTTGAAGTTTTTTACCATCTTTGATGCACACGCGTCTGGCAACTTTTCGACTTCTGGACTTAAGAGGAGAGTACTCATTTGATAAACAAAGTACTCATTCGAGAAAGAGAGAAAAAGAAGAGAGAGAGAGAGAGAGAGAGAGAGAGAGAGAGAGAGAGAGAGAGAGAAAGAGAGAGGAAGAGAGTATGAAGTGAGAGAGAAAAATAGAGAGAAGGAGAAAGAGAAGAATTGTTAGAGAGTACTAGATCGTGAGAAAACTAAGTAAAGAGTACTTATTTATGGACAAACGATTCCCTCATGGGGAATACTGACTACTATCTTCAAACAAAAGTATCTCTCGCTCTCAATGTTGAGACATCAGAAGGGACTATTTATATTGTTTAAATTGTTTGACGATTATTGGATAATACTTGTTTCGATGATTCTTTTCGAAGTTTTGACCGAAAAAAATTCAAAAAGTTTCAAACTAGTCCAACTACCAGCTTTTAATTACTTAAGAAATATCTTCCTAAAAACATGCATTTTCAGTTTCATGCAAACGCAAGCGAAAGATGTGAGAGAATTGGTGCAAATCACTAACCGACTCTTTTTTGATTCTCTGCATGAAATTCGAGCGATTTCCTAAAAATGGCTAATGAACGAGAATTGACCGAGCGATTTTTTTACCTAATTGGGCTAGTAATGCGAATATTTTTTACGGGTACTAAAGTCATTCAATATACCTCCCTCTAACACTGAGATCTCTATACTTCGTGGTAATAGGTCGTGAGGCATACAGATGGAGCCTGTTTTTTTGTTTTAAAGACAAAAAACTACTTTATTGCACTGAAAAAGTAGCGAGTTTTCAGAAAACACATCAAAACAGAGTTTTCCGATAATATCTCATTCTGAGATATATATGTACAGCATCTTTGCTCAATCTTCTTCCTGTATCTTTTTTCTCTTCTTCTCTTTTGCTTTTACTTATATTTACATTCTGTCTTTCCCTCTCCCTATTCTTTCTCCCTATCTTTTTTATTTATTACATGTTGATCATAAAATATACAATGATAGTACACAAACATCATGTGGGTTATAGTGATTCCAACAAGTTGGAAGATAATAAGCATTAAAGGAACACACCAAACATTAGATCATAAACATTACAACTGAACACATGAACACATTGAGCGGAACAATATTATAAATACTAAACACTTAAATTTAATTCAGTAAACAGACGAGCAGATCTTATTGCGAATGAATTTATACGACAAATTGTTTTCGGGGTACGAAAATGTAATTTGAAGTTAGATCCACGTGTCGCGGATTGTCTTAAATTATAGAAATGGGGTTTTCTGTCTAAAAGAGTTGTTTTTCCCACTATTAGTTTTAAAAGTAAACTCAAATCGTTCGATTCTCTTATGCTTTCCAACAAAAGAAGGCCTAATTTTTTGTTTCTAATTTCACTAGCGTTTTGTAAAGGAGTATGGGAGTCATTAGAAGACAAGTGCTTATATACTTTCATATCGTCGGCAAAGACCTTTATTTTACAAGAAGAAAAGGAAATTTTAGAAACAATATCTGAAGTGAAAATGATGAAAAGTAATGGGCCGAGAACACTGCCCTGGGGGACTCCACTACTTACAGTGAAGCTATCCGAAAGTGCGTCTCTAACCCTAACTTGATAGGTTCTGTTACTTAAGTATTCTTCTATCCGAGAAACTATCTTAGTTGGAAATTGATATTCTTTGAGTTTATGGATAAGTTTAATATGAGAAACTATCCCCCTCTTTTTCCGTCTTTCTCCTTCCCTCTTTTGATATACATATTATTATCTTCGCATTCTTTTTCTCTGTTCACTTTCCTTGCCATATTTTTTGAATAGACTCTCTCCATTGTTTTTTCCATCGCCTTTTTTGCACTCGATCATTTCATGTGTTAAGCTGTGCGTCTTGATGTGGAAAAGCATGTTGTCTGCCCCCCGCGGTCATCTCTCCCTCACTCCTGCCCTCATTAAGTTCTCAGTCGACTGTCTTCTAATTTCAGTGCGCCACTTCCTAGGAGCTCGGCTCCACCAGTCACCCTTAATAGCCGCAATCACAATAGTGAAAGGGAGAAAATAGGGTGCCGAAGAGAACTTTAGAGACCTATTTCTCTCTCTCTCACTCTCTCTCTCTCTTTATCTTTCGCTCTCCATTTATATATTTTCTCTCTCAAGGTTTCTCTCTCAATATTTTTCTCTCTTTCTTTCCCTCTCTTTTCCTTTGCTTGTCTCTTTCCCTCTTTCTCACCGTTCTTTCTTTCCGACTCACTCTGTCTCTCACTGTTCCTTTTTCTTACTTTCTTTCTACATTGTATCCTCTTGTCTCCTCTTAACTCTCTCTCTCTCTCTCTCCTTCTCTCCTTCTCTCCTTCTCTCCTTCTCTCCTTCTCTCCTTCTCTCCTTCTCTCCTTCTCTCCTTCTCTCCTTCTCTCCTTCTCTCCTTCTCTCCTCTCTCTCTCTCTCTCTCTCTCTCTCTCTCTCTCTCTCTCTCTCTCTCTCACTGTTCCTCTTTCTCACTTTGTCTCTACATTACCCTCTCATGGTCTTTTCTCTCTCTCTCTCTCTCTCTCTCTCTCTCTCTCTCTCTCTCTCTCTCTTCTCTGTCTCTCTCTTTCTTTGTCTCTCTCTTTAGTAGACAAGAGATGCGGAAGTATGACTGCAAGCAAAGGAAATAGTTTGGCATATGAAAGGAGCCAAAAGGGCGAGAACTTCTAAAGTGAAAACTGTTGGATAAGCGTACAGGATAGAAGGGAGCGAAAAACTACGAAACATACTCATCAAAAGAACAACTTGCTATCTACTTCATGTGCTAAGAAAGTATTTTAAATTTTTAAACTTAGTTTTTTTCGTGTTCTGCTTGACCTGAAAAAATTATTCCACATTAGTGATGAAAACTTCATTCGCTACAGAGCAACTGGTCGTGTTGGATTCTGAAAAAAAAGAAAAGCACGGGTAAAAAAATTTGCTGACTTTTTTATGATTTGAATAAACATTTTCATACCTGGAATCGATCTTTAAAAAAAAGAAGAGAATTCACGTTTACTCCAATTGTTTATAAATTGCAAATCTAATAATATGATTTATCTGTGATCGGTTGCACGGAAAGTGACTATTTCAATGCTATTTAATGAAAATGAGTCGCCTAAATTCCAAATATTCTTAAAAAAAATTTTCCAGCTTTTACACTTTCCTGAAGCGAAGATAATTGAGAACAAAATAGTTTTTAATTTTTTAACGGTACTGTGTGTCACCTAAGTTCAACTCAGTTCTTTACTCAGAGAAAAGACGGGTGAGCTTCTCAGCTTTCCTAAAAAACTTTAGTATAAAGTTTACCCTAAAGTATACTCTCTGAATTCCATTTAGGCGAAACTACAACTTAGTACAAAGTTTAGCATAAATTTTAGTATAAATTTTTGTCTCTGAATGCGGCCCCGAATCTTCGGCAGGATCCAGAAACGTTGAGGCTGTATTTCTCGAATCATTATCAACATTCTGCTTCTTCGCTCTCATAATAACAATATTCTTCCTTGCGCATGTTCACGCCTCGGGGCAGGGTACGTCCTCCCCTGAGATGCAGGACAGGCCTATCCTGGTAGAACCAGTGCCTGCCCGCTATATCACTGCTAGTGTGAATAGCAGCAGTGGGGAGAGTCAGATTCATGCATGAGCACTACCGAAATTTCTTAACCCCCTTGGTTTGGGTGGATCTTTCCGGGGTGGGAGTCGAACTCGGGACTCTTCGCACAAAAGTCGAACACACTACCATTATGCCACGTCCGGGCTTCTCGCTCTCATAATATCCAGCGAAAATCAGAAGATGCGAAACCATTTAATCTTCTTTTTTCTCTTTGATTTCCTTTGACATAGATGATGAAGCTTAAACTCAAACTGTATATGTCTTTCGGATATGTTCATTATTGATGAGTATAAAAGTTCAGGAGCAGTGACGCTTGGTTGAGAGGTGATTACCGCATCGACAAAAGCTAATCTAGGTGCTGGATCAAACTTAGCGTTCTCTCCTGGAGTCAGAGCGGTAGTGCAGCGTTTTACCAAAACACTACCGGGAACACATTTGCTAAATAGTACGATGTTGTTTTAGGAAAGTCTTGCTGAAAAACCTGTAACACACACGTTCATTCTGTTTCAAAAAAATAAAAATTTCTGTCAGAAAACGCAAGAGATCCATTTCCAGGGTTTAAGAATCAAGCATGACGTGGATTGATGTGGAAAAAGACTTTCTATTCTAGCGAAACATAAGTTTTCACTTCAGGTTTTTTTTTTCAGGAAAAGGAAAGAAGCCAATAAACTTTATTATTTTTTCTTTCCTGTATATATCTTTGAACTTCGAACTTTTTACTTTGAACTTTTTATTACGCGAAACATATGTATCTCGTGAAAACTTTATGGTGCATGTTGGGATCTATGTATAAAAAGGCGAAGGGAAGAAAACATGATTCAAAAAAGGATAAAGAGCTACTGATGTAAGTGCAGAAAAATAGTGAGAAGATCATTGATAGCGGTTCGTAACCAGACATTGGAGAGGAGAGAGGGAAGGATGAATGGTTTGACGAAGGGTTAGAGTGGCTTCTTAGAAGAGGGGAGAGGTAAGATGTATAGAGGCACTCCGTAGCAGCCGTTTCTTGAGGAAGGGGAAGGGAAGAATGGGAAGGGAATAATCAGTAAATATTTAGATAGTTTAGGCAGATGTTAAATGAAAATGAAGAGAGAGAGAGCCGCCCAATTTTGAATGAAAAAAAGAAGGAATTGTGTAGTAATTGGAAAAAATGACATTTAAAAAAATTATTAGAAATGTTCCTTGAAAATTTGGAAGTTCTCAAAAGTTTTTCGTTTGTTTGTTCTCTGTTAGGTTTGAGAATGCGAATTTAATATGCATGATTGCGAGGTTTTTTTTCCAAGTCAAATGACGAGTCGAAATATAGACTTGCTTCGTATTCTTCTAACCCAACGTTTTCTCAGCTCGGAGTTTTTGTCCGTCATAAATGAACGCTGAGTGAACCCATTAAGTTTTTTTTGAAGTAAAATTATTGAAGTCTAACTCCATTGTTTAAAAAGTCCTATGATTTTTGATGAATCATTTACAGCAGCCATTCCAGAGACATGTCGCAATGAAACGAGACTTGAAATTCACACCTAAATAATTTTCCCCTGATTCAATTTGGCGCAAGTAACAAACCGAATATTGTATAATAATAAAAAATTATTCAAAAACTAAGTAAACACTTCTGTTTCCTAAAACATTTTATCCGTAGTTTTACATGGAGATTAACAAAAAACCTTTTTCAGCCTTTTCATAATACGAAATATAGTAAAAACAAGAGTAAAATTTTGGAAAAGAAAAATCTTACATTCTGTCCTGATGCCTTAAATCTAGGCAGATATAGTCGTTCAAATCACTGGCCTTCGATGTCTCACGAAAGGAAATTTGCAAACAAAGATACGGTTGAATATAAATTGCACTACACGCTGAACAAGTATTCTGCACTTCAAACTCTTTAAAAAAATTTCGCTCTGGTTTAGGATTTCAGGTTTTTTTCTGTTGGTTAGGCTTATTTAAAGGTTACGCAGACGAGGCCGTAGTGCTTAGGAACAAGACCAATATGTGTTAAGTGTGTGGTGCAAAATCCACCCTCACCTTTTTCTCAATTGCCGGAAAACCGTAATGACCTCACCTTCTTTTGTTGATTATCCTCGTGAAATTGAAAAAAGCGTTAGAACTTGAATTTCAGATTGAATAGGAAACTTTTTTAATTACGATAGTTTTTCACTACAATGAATTTATGTTATTTTTTCTTTAAAATGTGCAAATTAATTGAAGAAACTTGAGGGGTTTAAAAATCTGTTGAAAATCGAACCTTCATCATGATTGAAGATGATTTGGAGTTCAAAGACGGCAGAACTTTGAGACCTGTTTCTCGTTTCAGTCCTGGAAAAAAATGACTTTTTTCAAAACGGCAATTCAATCAAGCAAGCTTCCGACACAAAATCAAAATTGCTAGAAATGCATGAGACACAAACTTGATTTAAATGTAATAAACATTTCACGCTTCATATACGTCTACGAAAAAGAAATGCTATCGCAAATTCGTTAGCTCGGCCGAAAGGTCTTTTCGAAACAGAAAGAGACCAGACGTTTGCAAAACAATGATAAGTTTCCATGATCATTGGTCCATGAGACCTCTTTTTTCTGGAAACAATAGTTTTTGTGAGAGTTCTGTTGAGGCCAGTATCGGCGTCGTTTCCTGTCACTAACAGACAACGAACGGAGCAATTGACGTCCAAGTGGAAACGTTTCTGGTCAACTCGATACTTTGTTATTCCCTTCCTTCATGTGCACATTCAAAAACACAGAGATAACTTTTCTTTTTTTCCGCTTGCACTGTTTGCTACCATTATAGTTTTTGGGAGAAAACCCCTATCTCTATGGGGAAAAAAGTGACATGTCAGAAATGTCAATTTTTTTTATATAAAACTTGAAAGCACTCGCATGTTGTATGGGCCTTAAAATGTGCATTTATCATGTGTGCGTGTGTAGCTCAGTGGGGAGAGCATTCGCCCGGAACGCGAAAGGTCACGGGTTCGGTCACGGGTTCACACCACACGATTTTTGCACAAGTTTCTGCGAACAATCCGCTCCTCTGCTCGGTATAAAAAGCCGTTGCTTGGGATCAACGAGGAGTAATGAATACTCTTATTTACAATATCATCATCATCTTGCTGTTTCTTTTTCTTCTGCAGATGATATACAGACATCTCTGATATAGACATGTCCTGGTAAAATGAGTTGTTAATATCTGAGTCAGAGCTAGAGAATGCAGCAAAGAGGACTCGAAAATAATAATTCGATCAAAGTTTTCTGTGAAAGAAATTGTGTTTTGGTCATTTATATGTTTATCCCCTGAAATCGTCTCACAAATTATTTTTTTGCACTTATCCACTAAATTCATGGCTTCTGTTCTTTCCTTTTGTTCAGTAACTCACTGAAAGCAGTAGTTGCTAAAATTTACTTAAGAAATATGTAATACCTGTAAAAATCTGCCCCACAGATCAAATAGATTTCAATTCTCTCCGTTAAACAACTCTGTTAATTTTTTCCAACTGTTAACTTTCTTTTGTGTAAACTAGACCTTCAGCATGAAAAGCTGCAGCATGAAAAGCAAATTTTTTTATGCAGTTACGAGAAGTAAAGTGAGGAAATTGTTCAAAAGCCCAAGAGTTCACCATTCATTTGTTTATTTAAACTTTGAAAACTCAGTAACTTCAAAAGCTTAGTAAGTACGTATGTCCGTGAAGCAAAAGGTTTCAGGATGTATTTATGTGACGTAACTCAATCTCCGCAACACAAGAGGAAGAGTACAGAGAGTTCCTTCCTAAGGCACTTTCTTCCTTCTATCTCAGTAAAAAACACATAATTGCATTACTATTTTTACAGAAAAAGTATAATACATATAAACTTTTACAGACATACAGCGATATGTTGAACCTACTTATGTACAGTACCGTGCAGAAGTATACCAAAAAGTATATTTTACAGTGTTTCTTGCATCTTTGTGATCTTTGTGAATGTCTTGCATCTTTCTGATCATCATCAGTGAGTGACTGTCTGGCATCTTTGTGGTATGGAGGCCACCAAGATCGTTGCAATAAAAAGAAACATGTAAACAAGAACATATTTCAGAAATCTCGAAAAATACTGTTTTCAGAAAAAAATTGCTGAGCTGTTCTGCTTTTCCAGAAATGGCTCCATTTTGTGACAGTATGATGAGAGTCACGAGTTACACAACATTTAAATAAATTGCGCCAGTAGGCGAAAAAACAGAAAAGGTATACGACAAAATATACTCAAATATACTCTTTGGTATACTTCTGCACGGTACTGTATGTATATCAGAGACGGTTGCCTCAAATTCGATGTTTTATCTCTATCTCTGATTCTCTCTTTCTAACTCTCTCCCTTTCTTTCTATCTCTCTCTTCCTCTATCTCTATCTCCCTTGTTCGTTCTTTCTTTCTCTCTCTTTTACTATTTCAAAACTTTTGATCTTTTACATATGTTCATGAGCCTTCATGCATTTATCAGAAATATCATAGAAACACGATGGTTAAGATTCGAATAATGAGACTAAATCATTATTATGAGCATTCTAGAAGGTAGATTTCAGGATGACAACATGGCGGGAAGCAACAATCCCCGTAATATAGTTTGAATGTGCGTATAAGTTACAGAATACTTTTCAAACACGAACAAATGAGATATGATGAAAGTTTCCACTAGAACGAAGAAGAGGAATAGAGTTTATCGTAAACGAAAGAAAAGCCCACTCATAATAAGCTTCCTTTATTTCATTGTTTTCAAGTTTTCACGTCTATTCTTGAAGACAGAAATGTTTCTTCTTTTTTGTTCTTCGAGAAAGAGAGAAAGTGAGAGAGAAGAAGAGAGAGAGAAATTGAGAGAGTGAGAGAGACAAGAGCCAGAGCGAAAAATATAGAGACAAAGTTAATCCCCAAAAGAGAATGTTTACAAAAGAAGCTGCGATTATAAATATGTCCCAGAAACCCACAAAAATAGTCCCAAAAACACACACATATGCACACTGAAAGCATTCATCATATTTCGACAAAAATTACCACCATCAATAAGTATTGAGAACCTAGAATGTTTCTAGTATCAGTCCATGCTTATTTTCTAAATACTATCTTAATTGTTTTTGTATTGTTTATGTGCACGGAAGAAATAGTTGCAATAAAGCATTAAAACTATCAACAAAACACTTCTGCCGAGTTTTGAGCTTTTCTTTCAACTGATCAGGCTGCGGTATTTTCTATGGCGCGAAGCTCGAGTACATAATAGTCTTCATAATCTGCGGAATCAAATCTTGATGAGTGTAACTATAAATGAGTGCTACATGAGTGAAAACAACAATAGAATAGATTAAAACCTTCTAGTTCACAGATACACATGACAAAAGACTGATAATTTGATGCCGAAAAGAATAATCTACAAAAAAGTTCACAGATACACATCAAAAAGACGGAAAATAGCAACATTTGTCACCGAAAAGAATAAAGTAGAGTTAACTGAGACGTGCCGGAGCATCTCAGCAAATCTCGAATGTTTTAGGATATAATTCACCCTAGAGTATTCTCTCTGCATACGAATTTCGCATACCTAGAATACATATTATAGCCGCAGAACTATAATGTATAGGCCGGATTATTGTCGCTTCAAACGAAACGTGCCTATCTTCAACTTTTTCTATAATTTACCCTATAATTTAGCCTAGATTATTGTCTGTGCACACCGCTCCTGGTTAGTTGTATGACTCTCATTTAATATTGTCCTGAGAACAAAGGGTAATATAGGACTGAATTGTTTAAAATAAACATTCATCCAGACCAAGACAAAACTCGAATCTTTATATGTAACTTTTTCTAAGAACTCAAGGTTATCGGAACAAAGTATTCATATATGAGTATTTCGCTTTGAAGTTGTGGCCGGATAACTCGAATGTGTGCGAAGTAACAGAACAGTTTCTGCTAAATAGTCAAGGCGAAAATTGAGAAATTAACGGAATCCGAACCTGAGCCCTTACTTTCCCAGGTGATAGATAGTCTGTCCTTGGTCATACCAATACGAACAATCCACTTTACTCTAAAGGCAACTTGACGGGTAAGATGCTAAGAAGTTTCATCATTCTGTCCTATTCTGTCATAAAGCTTTCATAAGAACGACGTTTGAAGGAACGAATGGATTCAGGAAGTTGTTTGAGTGATTAATGCGAGTAAGCGGAAATGCCTCGTGGTCGAAAAAAGATCCGTTTCTTGCGTCATTGAACTTTCGTATATACTTCCTTGGCATAACATCTTGAAAAAACCGTTTTTTTTTAGCAAAAAAATTTAAGTTTCAAACGCCGGTGTTTTAGCCTCGTCTGGTGTTTTTTTGTTAAAACTTTCAAGGTACTGGTACCGTTCTAAACGCGAGTCATTCCCTCTATCAATTTGAATAGCAATGAACGAAGTTACGACGGATTTGTTCGAACTTAATAAAATTGAAGAAACACGGCTGGTTCATTAAAGGGCTGAGACCTACGAGAGCACACATACAGTACACATATCAAAATGTTATAATAATATTGAATAATTGAACATAACTTTTTTTCAAAAAAAACGAATGAAGCTCAAATTTTCAGATATTATTTACAAGCCAAATTCACATGTTTCGAGTGATATAAAAACTTTGGAACTTGTTTTATTAAGTTTATACGTGAAAAAAATGGAAATAGTAAAAAGTGCTTATATAGAGATGTTCAATTTTTTCGAAGTATTTGAACAAATATTCTAGTTTTTGGTTGCATATCCTTTGGAGTCAATGACTGCCTGACATCTTCGAGGCACAGAATCAATCAAAGAGTCGAGGGTTGCCTGCGGAATCACCTTCCATTCCTCCACTAGCTGCTTAAACTTTTCATCCGCATTTCTGCATGTTTTTCCAGCCAATTTTCGTTGCGAATGTTAACATTAATTTTCGATGATGTTCAAATCGGGAGACTGGCTCGGCCAGTCCAAAACATCCACATGCCGACGGCGAAACCAGTTCTGAACGTGCTGAAATCGATGTTTCGGGTCGATATCTTGTTGAAAGGTGAACCCACGACCGAATTTGGAGAGGGCCCAAGGGCGCATAGTGCTTTCCATTATGTTCTCATAGCCGTAACGATCGATAGTTAAGACAATACAGCCCCAGACCATCACAGAACCAACCGCCATGTTTGACTGTGAGCGACTGGTATTGCGACAGGAAACGCTTGCCCGCTGGACGTCTTACTTACCTCAGACCGTATCTTCAGAACATATTAAACTTGGATTCATTGCTCCAATCCCTTCCCTAGCCTCAATACCTCAAAGTCGGTGGGAAGGTGTAAACTCACTCAGCCCTACTACCGTGATTGCCGTAATGACGACGTTCTGAGTGAGGCTAAAATTGGGCCCCCTTTGGACGAGTCCACTTCCGGCAGTGGTTCTATCCGCCAGATGGCCAGGCGGAGAGGGGTTAGTCCAGGCCACACGAGTCGAGGCGTCTTTTCGATTAATCTTCTGCTTTTTTACGGTCAACGGTCAAGGATTAGCAGGAACTCCCGACAAACACGTTCCGCGATACAAGGCTGGATTGACCATCACCTCAACAATGGATTGACCAACACATTCTTGCCTTTTCTCATTCTCCTGAGCGGCCATCATGTAACAACTCTCCCCACTTCTTGTAATTTTCCCTTTTGCGGCAATCTGAGCGGCTGGTATACGATGATTCTTTCCATTCTCGATTTCCTAACTCGAATCCCTCCGTAGGGACTCTCATCGGAAAACACCTCTGAAACCCTAAATTCCTCTTCTCCCCTATGTCCCAGAAACCATCTATCTTCCCTCTGACTTATGCTTTCACACGTGATGTTTCAAAATACTTTGCGTAATAAAACTTCAAACTTCAAACAGGCCGATCGCATGGATACCCTTGTTGTAAACCATGGCTTCAAGTTCTTCAAGTTATATCACAAAGCTAGGGCGTCCCCCAGAAGCGACGCGGTCTTACCTTGTCCGCTAGGACCGTCAAATATGCGAGGACAGGCAGCTACCTATAAGCGGGGTATGTCTGCGCGGCGTACAGCCCAAATTCGCCTCGTCACATTAAATGTTGGAACACTGACGGGACGCAGTAGAGAGCTGGCCGCAATGCTAGGTAGCAAGAAGGGTCGACAT
This sequence comes from Allodiplogaster pararmata, assembly GCA_964056735.1. Taxonomy (NCBI): domain Eukaryota; kingdom Metazoa; phylum Nematoda; class Chromadorea; order Rhabditida; family Diplogasteridae; genus Allodiplogaster; species Allodiplogaster pararmata. The sequence continues at coordinate 38,646,622 of OZ057408.1, read as the reverse complement.
TGCTGCTGTACAGGAAACGAAATGGAGAGGAAGCAAGTCGAAGCCGATAGGAGACGGATACAAGTTGAAATATGTACCATGGCATGTCATCAACAAGAAATGGTGTTGGCATTATCCTCTCCTTGAAGATTGCTGATGATGTAACCGAAGTCATTCGCTCTACAGATCGAGTCATGGCCGTCCGAATTTCTTCGTCCAACAATCACTTCCTTGTCGTCTCAGCATATGCACCTCAACAAGGATGTAGCGACGCTGATAAGGAGGACTTCTACGACTCTCTAGAGGAAGTTATCAAACTCCGAGAGTCTCATGAAGACATCTTGATCGGCGGAGATTTCAACGCTCACATCGGTTCAGATCGACAAGGTCGTGAGAGAGAACATGGAGGACTTGGAATCGGAACGATCAATTCTGAGGGTCAACGGCTACTTGACTTCTGTGCTCGATGCGATCTAGCAGTCGTGAACTCCTTTTTAAAAAAGAGACGATCTCACGGACTCACATACGAGAGCGGAAGAAATCAGAGTCAAATTGACTTTTGGTTAATCCTGAGAGCAAAGCCGCGGAGCGCGAAAGATGCAAAGGTCATTCCATCAGACCATGTTGCATCTCAGCACCACCCTCTCTTTATGGACTACAGCGTATTGAAGTAAAAGAAACAGCCTTCTCGTAATCCTGAATGCACTCGTGTCAAATGGTGGCGCTCGACTGGGAAAGCAGAACGCCTCTCTCTCATGCACATCATCCATCGCAATCTACTCCCTCCTGTACTCTACAAGCAGTTTCCAGAGGACATAAATGAACACTGGAAGCTTCTTGAAGACAGCATCAGAGCACCCGCCGCAAGCATCCTCGGAAAGACGAAACCCGGAAAGCCAAGACTCGAGAAAGACACCTGGTTTTTCACCTCCGAAGCTCAGGATGCGATCAAGGCGAAAAAGAATGCGTACAAGAGATGGAGGACGTCAGTTGAGGCTGACGACCGCGCTGCATACAGCTCAGCCAAGAAAGCCGCCAAAAGAGCTGTCGCAGTTTCAAAAGCCTCCTACTTCCGCGTTCTCTATAAGAAGATGAACCAACCAGGAGGCGATAAAGCCATCTATCGTCTTGCCAACGCTCGACACCGCAACACCTTGGACATCCAGAGAGCAGCCACGATAAGGGACAAACAAGGAAAGCTCGTCACTGACCCTTTAAAAGTCAGAAACAGGTGGCACGGACATTTCGAAGAAATGAGCGGCCAAGAGTTTGAGCACCCTCCCATTCCGACTTCCCACGCCGTACAAGGATCCGTGCCAACCATCACGGCGGAGGAAGTGAAGAAGGCACTCTCTAAGATGAAGACTGGGAAAGTGGCTGGACCGGACGACATAGCCACCGAAGCCTGGAAAATTGCGGGTGATGTTGGACTAGCACATCTCGTGCACCTGTTCAACACCATCGTAAAGCAAGGCCAAATTCCACATAACTGGCGCTACTCCAAGACCGTTCCAGTCTTCAAAGGAAAAGGCGATGCCAGAGTGTGCAGCAACTACCGTCCAATACCTCTTCTCAACCACACTATGAAGAAATTTGAGAGGATACTGGATTCACGCATACGAGATATCGTCGATATTCCAGCTCAGCAATGCGGGTTCGTGAACGGAAGAGGCACAACAGATGCAATATTTGCACTTCGTTTACTCGTCGAGAAGCACGCAGAGAAAAGATCACCTCTCCATCTGACCTACCTCGATTTGAAAAAGGCGTTCGACAGAGTCCCTCATGATCTTATTTCATATGCATTGCGCGATCATCAGATTCCTGAAGAGTACATTCGATGGACAATGGCGATGTACGATGATTCAAAGAGTTCTGTCAGAACTCCGGTCGGCATCACAGAGCCATTCGCAGTTAACGTTGGAGTGAACCAAGGGAGTGCTTTGTCTCCCCTTCTCTTAATTTTTGTTATGGATACCGTCACGCGTCCTCTAGTGACTCCGGCTCCGTCAACGATCGCATACGCCGACGCCATTCTCCTTGCTGCTCCTACACGTGCCGAAATCGAGAAACGCACTCAAGAATGGAATGACGCTCTTAGTAGGCATGGCTTACGCCTCAACATCAAGAAGACCGAATACCAGGAAATCGGAGTGCAAACGACGGGAACTGTTCACATCAGCGGTGAACCGCTCCCGAAGACCTCCGAATTCAAGTACCTTGGTTCTGTCATCTCCTCAGACACGTCAACAAATGCAGCGGCACGCCAAAGAGTAAATGCAGCTTGGATGAAATGGAGAGAAGCTATAGGTGTCCTCTGTGATAGGAATATCACAGCTGGCATACGCGGAAAGATGTATAAAACAGCGATCCGTCCCGTGCTTCTCTATTCGACGGAGACCTGGCCTACAACGCGTCTAACCGAGAACATTATCCACACGAATGAGATGAAAATGTTACGCTGGACCCTAGGAATGACTCGCCTAGATTGTGTGCGTAACATGATTGTGAGAGGGAGACTCGGCGTGGCCCCAATACAAGACAAGATGCGAGAAGGGAGAGTTAGATGGTATGGACACGTGATGCGAAGAGACGCGACCAACATCGCAAGACACACCCTTGACATGGAAGTACCAGGCAAACGCCCGCGAGGCAAACCGAAGACAAGATACATGGATACGCTCAACCAAGACCTGCGCTTTGCAAGACTCCACTCAGAAGACGCAACGGACAGATGTTTCTGGAGAGCTAGAAGCCGTACAGTGGACCCTACTCCGACCTCGGCCGGCGCGGGACAACGCTAAGAAGAAGAAAGATTCATTGCTCCAATCCTTAGCCCACTGAACTCGAACTTCACGATTTTTTTCACTGATGAAAGGCTTCTTTGCAGGCCGCCTTCCATTCAGTCCAGTGGCTTGCAAACGGCGTTTGAGGATACATATTGAAGGAGCTGGAGTCGCTGGCGTTGATATGATAGCTTGAATGTCTGTGGCAGTGTGTTTCGGGTCTTCGCGAGATGCGCGCAGAATGCTCTCGTCCATGTACCTCGAAGTTACGCAGGGTCTCCCCGAACTTGTCTTCACGATGACTCGTCCCTGCAATTTTTTTGTTTTCCAAAGTTATTCAGTTGTAGGAAATTCGTTTACCTGGGTTCGAAAACGCCGGAGGATACGGGAGATAGCGCTCTGAGTTACCCCAAACTGCTGGGAGAGCTCGCTCTGTGACCGGCACTGTTTCGTCCCGGCAACAACAGCTTCTTGCATTCTTTTACTTGTATTTCGCCGTCCAACAGTTCGAATCATGACTTGAAACAAAATTTTTATGAATGCAGTTCGAAAAACAAAAGAAAATCAACAAAAAAATCAGGGAGAAAAAACTGAAAAATTGAAGATATCCCTATTTTGATGTATTTCCTGGAGATAATTAATGAATCACTCTAAATGATGTCCGGTACGGCACAGACACCCAAAAAAAACTTCTGTGAAAATTTGAGCTTTGAATTTTATCTTTGAAAAAAGTTATTTTCAATAACGATATATATGATGAAAAAACTTTGAGCGGTACTGTAACTTCATAAAGATCAAACCAGAATGAAAAGCTTCAAAGAGGTTCATCTGAACTCTAAGATTTGTGATGGAGGTTTGACTCTTCTTATAAAGTGTATTTTGCGATGCCTGACCCTCTGCCGAAGTTGAGAAAGATGATTAACTTTTGAAAATTTCCGATGTGGAAGTATTAGACATTTCACAAACTAGAAGGAAAAAAACAGGTACTTCAAAGCCTTATTATGTACAATAAGTTTTAATAGCTATGAAACAGCGGACAAGAAAATCGCTTACCACCGCTGATTAACTTTAGCTTCACTCTCTCTACTTTTCAACCGAAACTTCTTCACTATTTCTCGCAAAACTTGGCTCAATTTCGGCCAGTTATGTTAATGAGCAGGGGCTCCACCTTATTGGGGACGTTAATATGACACTTTTTCCCGTTTCGGACACCAGTTCAAAACACCAGATCATCGGCAATGAACTTTGATAAGTGCTTCTTGGCATATTCATCACTGAAGTCAAATAACACGAGAATCCTCTTCATATTTTCTCTATCTATCTGGGGATGAAAGTTCTAAACTCAAGGTACAGGAATGATTATACCAATATCCTCAAAAAGCCCCCCCTCCGGTCTCTGCAAAACATTTTCAGCAATCGGTCATCTTATATTAATATTAGTCGATGTCTTGTCCCATACCATGATTATCACTAAAATATAAGTAGCTTGTTAGGCTCACTTGCATCGTTGGCCAAGAAAATGTACTACTCTTACGCATGAACTTTGGTTGATCAATTTTCGCGACGTCGAGAAGTTGATCAAATTTCATCAGTTTCACATACTCATTGATATTTGAACCAATTACGAATCGTCGAAATGAGCATTTTCACGAAAGTAAAAAGTTAGAATTTGATCTCAATAAGGTTGGGTATGAGCACAAGAGGGATACAGCTCAACGATTAGAGTGACCTTTTTACGAATATTTAAGAAAATGTCGTGAAGGACCTTATAAACAGAAAGAATTTCGACAGACTCTGGAAGTGAAAAATGCTAAATCACCCAGGAGGAAAAAAAGAAAGATTTGCGACACTTTAATTCTTCCCAGCAAAACTGTATGTTTGCATGATTTAAACAGGAAGTTGCCCGGCCGTGATTTAGCCAAAACCCCTTTTGGCGGGAAAAGGGTTAAATCGCGGCGTGCTCTTCATTCTACGCTTTTTCTGACCGGTTTTCGGTTGAGTGTTATTCGGAGTGTTATTTGGACAATGTTATTTGGACGGTTGAGTGTTTGGACAAGGAGGTCGGTGCTACAACTGCAACCAGTTCGGCCACTACAGCAACAAGTGCAGAGCACCCAGGTACGGAGAATACTAGTTCAGTGGCATTTTTAATTACAAGGTTTTCTGTGGACTTTTGGTCGCAAATTGAGGCTTCTCCCTTCATTTTGGACATTATTCTCAATGGTTATAAACTTAATTTTGAACCATGTTCTTCACCCTTCCACCTTCCGTTATTAGGCAATAGACAGTCAGCAGTGGCCAACAAGGTTTTTGTGGAGAAACAAGTGAAGGAATGGTTGAAAATTGGAGCGGTGGAGGAACGGGAAAGGAAGGGCGCGTGGCTATCACCGCTGTCGTTAGCTGATAACGGTAAGAAATTAAGATTGATTCATGACCTTTCACACTTCTACTCTTTTCTCGCTGAAACCTATTTCAAATTTGAATATCTCAGAAATTTGGGGTTTTCTCTTCCTTTCAATGGTTATTTGGCTACTTTCGATTTGCCACCGGTTATCATCATTTGGCCATCGCCAAGGAGGACAGGCATTACCTGTCGTTTGTGTGTGAGCTTGATGGAGTGGAAAGGTGTTTCCAGTTCGCGGCAGCTCCATTTGGACTGTCGCAAGCTCCATACGTTTTCACAAAGTTGTTCCGCCCCATCGTGGCGAAGTGGAGAGGTTCAGGTATTACCTGTTCTCTGTGTTTAGCCAAGGAGGACAGGCATTACCTGTCGTTTGTGTGTGAGCTTGATGGAGTGGAAAGGTGTTTTCAGTTTGCGGCAGCTCCATTTGGACTGTCGCAAGCTCCATACGTATTCAAAAAGTTGTTCCGCCCCATCGTGGCGAAGTGGAGAGGTTCAGGCATTACCTGTTCTCTGTATTTAGACGATGGCATCCTAGTGGCCGCCACAGAAGAGGAGTGCAGAAGGAACGTGGAGACGGTTCGAGATGATCTGCGGAGAGCTGGAGTACATGTTGCGGAGGAGAAAAGTTATTGGCTGCCATCGCAGACAGGTGTGTGGCTAGGTTGTGCTATTGACTTGAGACGCGGTTGTGTCTCGGTTGCTCCCCATCGGCGAGTGAAAGCAATTGAAAGATTCAAGTTTATTTTGGATTGCAACAATCCCACTATTCGAGATCGTCAGGTATTTTTGGGTACGGTGCATTCATGTCACCTTGTTCTAGGTGACGAAGGAGTTCGACGGTGCTGAATCGTCTCTCGGGTGGTGGAAGATTCTTCAAGAAAAGAAGAGTCAGCGAAAACGAGAGTGCCGCTGTCGGAGGGAGAACGAGGTGAGATTCTGTTCTGGTTGGATAAATTTGAGCGAGGAGTGGAGAAGTCGTTTGTGGAAAAGGAATGGACTCCTAGTGTTGTAATTGAAACAGATGCATCATCAGAAGCGATTGGGGTTCTGCTAAAGTTAAATGATGCCTGTAGTGAAAAAGGAGCGAGGAATTTCTCTGAGCATGAAAAGTCATTGTCCAGCGCTTTCCGAGAACTGTTAGCGGTTGTTTTTGCTTTCAGAGCATACCGATCGATAGTCAACATGTACTTTTGCGTTGCGATAGCCAGACTGCGGTTCAGATATTGAAAAGAGGCAGTTCTCAGGAACCGTTGCATGATCTGTGTTTAGAAGTGAACAAAATTGTGGTAGAAGTAAATGCTAAAGTTCAATTTGTATGGATACCCAGAGAGTTGAATTGTGAAGCGGATGAAGTTAGTAGATGGGTGGATCATGATGACTGGGGGATCAAAAGAGATATCTTCAATTTGTGTGCAAGGAAAGAAGGTCAGCCAGACCGGGATATTTTTGCTAATGAAACCAACGCTAAATGTGATATCTTTTTTCCAAGAGGGAGCTGTCCGGGTTCGAGCGGGATCGATGGTTTCGAACAGAGAAGCGATTGGAATAGAAGGAATCTTCTCCGGTTAGTTTCTCCGCCATCTCTTCTTTCGAAGACTTTGCGTGTTGCTAGTAGTTCTGCTAGCAGGGCCATTCTGGGCACCCCTTTCTGGTCAAGTCACACTGCTTTTTCCCACTCTGAAAAAAAAAGGGAATACTTGGGCTTCTTATGTAAAAGATTCATTAACTTTCGGAAAAGGAGCAAATATTTTGATACCTGCGTCTAGGAAGGATGGGGCTTTTGGAAGCAGCAAAATTGCCTCGAATTTCTTATTTTTGTTGTGTGATTTCGAAAATTCCAGCCTATGAACAAGGTGCTTCACGCCTTTAGTTATCTAGCCTCACAGTTGTTCGGTCAGGATAAAGCACACTTCCTGTTTGGCCATGCAAACACGGGTTTTAGCGAAAACGAAAGAAACGCAGTGACTGTAGTTGTAGCTAAAACTGTATGTTTGCATGATTTAAACAGGAAGTTGCCCGGCCGCGATTTAGCCAAAACCCCTTTTGGCGGGAAAAGGGTTAAATCGCGGCGTGCTCTTCATTCTACGCTTTTTCTGACCGGTTTTCGGTTGAGTGTTATTCGACCCACTCACCCTCCCAAACAGTTTTTATTTTGTAGGAGGAAAAGCGGCAATGATGAATGTTGTGGAGGAGAGACTGAAACTCGCAAGGAGGGAGGACCTTCTACCCTACTTGCATCGGGTTCTTCTCGGAGCTGTGGCTCCTTCTTCGAGCAAGATCTATCGCTACTCGGCCATCCAACGGAGAGAATTTGCAACAGCGCTGGGATTGGATGAGTGTGCTCCACTCTCTCTTTGTTGCTTCCTGCTACACAAGATAGCACAGGGATCGTCAAGAAGTTCGCTGGCCGTGGCGTTGGCCAGCTACACTTTCGAGACTGGAGAAACGGTGGAGAACTCGCCTTTCGGTCCCCTGGCTCAAGCAATGAAGAAAGAGAGAGGGAGGAGTATCCAGGCCATGCACCACAAGAAAACATCAATCAGTTACGTTCAGGCGATATGTGTATGGGGCACTCGGCTCGAAGCTGGAAAAGAAGATATTCGAATCGCCCTCATTTGTGCCCTATCGTTTTCGGCTTTATTGAGAGTGTCCGAGGTGACAGCACTCGAATGGGGGGATGTGAGGAAGAAGAAAGCAAGGGAAGCACTCTAAAAAAGGTAAGAGCAAAAAAAAAACGACCAGGAGGGGGAAGGAAGGTGCACTAGAGCGAAGTTGGACAACATGTTCACCGGGTTCGCACTATGGAGTGCACGCAAAAGTCGCTCAGCGATTCACCCTTCTCTTCCCGTATTCTCTTCCTTTACGACTGGTAAGCCTATCTCCACGTTATATGTCAGACAAGAGCTGACTAGAGCGTGAAAGGGAGCAGGAGTTGCACGTATGACGCCGCATCAGCTCAGGGGAGGAGGAACGTCTGCATCGATTGAGAATGGAGCCTCTCTACAGGAGGTACAGAAGGGAGGAAGATGGAAGACAGCCAAGGGAATGGAATCGTACATCGAAGACTCTCTAATAGCCCAGGGTGGGGCATTGTCACTTTGATCTTGTTCTCTTCCTCTCCTCTCTATCGTTTGCACTCTGTCAATCTCCTTAATTCTCTCTCTCCATTATTTCGCATATTTGTCCTTTCTCTTTATCTTGTTCAAGTATGTTGTTCATTTGTTGTTTTCCGGTTCGTTGTTCTGTAATTGTGTTAAACCTTCGGGTAGTTATTGTTTCACAAAATTAGTGAGCATGCCTCACAGTTGTTCGGTCAGGATAAAGCACACTTCCTGTTTGGCCATGCAAACACGGGTTTTAGCGAAAACGAAAGAAACGCAGTGATTGTAGTTGTAGCTAAAATGAAAATTAAGAGAAAGGAAGAGCAAACAACGAAGAAACATGAATAGAATGCAAAGACAAAGGGAAGAAGAAATAATGTACATACACATCTACAAAAGACAGAATAATAGTGAAAAAAACACACATAGAAAAAGAGAGTTGAAAAGAAAAAGAGATGGAAATTTGAAGAAAAAAAGCCAAAGCCCGAACCTTAAAAAGGCGAAAAGAAAAGAAGCAATAAAAGAGAGTGAGAGAGAGAAAGAGAGAGAAGGAAAATAGTGAAGAGAGAGAGAGAGAAAGAGAAGTGAGTGTGACTGTGTATGCGAGCTTTTTACCGCGAGCTCGTGAACTCCCTCAACGTCAAAGGAATCTCCCTCAACGTCAAAGGAAGCCCGCACGGGCAAGAAACAACAACAGAAGATAAAGAGAGTGAGAGTAAACCAGAGAAAACGAGAAGACCTCGAGAGAGAAAAATAATTTTTTTTAGAAAGATAGTCCTTGAAGACAACATAAATATGTATATTTTTTACGAGTGTAGGTAAAACATTTTCCCAGATGATCATTTCGCGATACGATTACCCGCCAAAGTAGCAAAGAGGAAACAATTAAGAAATTCTCTGAATGGAAAAAAGCTCGCTTTAGCTCATAAAACGATTTTCTGTTTGTCAAGTACTTTTTTCCTGGTGCATAGTTACGGTTCTAAATTGGCCTCAAGCCTTTCGAGACTTTTAGGAAGATTTTCGGAAAATATGAGTTTTTTTAGTACTTGGTTCAACTTCTGGTTTCTTGCAGTTATCGCAACGGAATTCAGAAGAAGCGAGACCTCCTTTGCCTAGTCCAACAGGAGTTGTTTATATGAAAATTTCAGAAAACTTTTTCAACGTTTTCGTTTTACTTGGAACTAAGTTCACCTGCCCTTATTTATAACAAAAGGTTCAAAACAGAAGAGATGGAATACTTCTGTTTATAAAGGTAGTTCGGATTTTTTTCAATTCATATGTTTATAAACTCTCAGATTGTTCATGAGGACAAGAAGTTCGTTCAATAGCTGTACATACATAATAGGCTTATATTCAAGACAAATATTTTCCCACCTTTCTCAAATTACGTCTTCAAAAAAAATTGAATGAATAAAAAAGAATGAATAGTATATTCGTGAACTGAAGTCAACGTCAGCGGTGACGTCTATGGGCGGTCGTTTTCGCTTTCATTCTTTAAGAAGAAGTAACCGAACTGTAGTAGAATCATCAAAAAAAGGGACTCATTGGACTCTTATCGTTCAAACCGTATCCGATTCTTTAGTGAAAACAATAAATGTTTCAGCGCTAAGCGTGAGCACGAGGAAGTTTCGGAATGATGGCTCAGAAAAAAAAAGCTGAGGTGGACCATTTTTCTGGAAGAGAAAGGTCACCGCGATTTGAAGCGTTTTAACAAAACTTTATATTTTAAAAACTTCAAGAGACAAAAACATTATTTTAAAATAACTTCAACCTAATTCTCTTTTCTAATCTGAAGTGAAGCTGTTTGAATCAAAAGCGGTTTAACGATGTAAAATGACGAGAATAAACTTTGGAATTGCAAAGGAAAAAACTTGTTTTCGTTAATCATGGCATGCTCGAATAAAGTCGAAAAACGAAAAAAGAGCGAAAAAAAGCAAAAAAAATAGAAGGAGAAAAGTCGAAAAAAAACGAGAAAAAAGTCGAAAAAACCTTTTTCGAGTTTTTCGAATTTGTTTTTTCTACACGGTTCTTATTCTTTTTATGTGTATGTATCAGGGTTGCACATTTTTCGTTTTTTTTTGGTTTTGCCGGTTTTTTCGAGAGCTTTTGAAAAAACAAAGTCAAAAAAGTCGAAAAAACTTTTTTTCGTTATTTTTTTGAATTTTTTTTCGACTTTTTGCTCAAATTTTTTTTCGCCATTTTTTTCTCGACTTTTTTCTTTTTTTCGACTTTTTTTCTTCTATTTTTTTTGGATTTTTTCGCTCTTTTTTTTCGTTTTTCGACTCTATTTTCGAGCAAGCCTGGTATTTACATGTATACCATTCCCCCCCCCTTTACATGTATACCATTCCCCCCCCCTTTACATGTATACCATTCCCCCCCCCCTTTACATGTATACCATTCCCCCCCCCCCTTTACATGTATACAGGGTGCGTAAAAAGTACTTGGAAAATTCTTGATTAGCCTTGGCGGGAGAACTACGCTGCTTGCGCACTGGAAGATAATACCAAGTTATTCTTCAATCTTCTATTCATTTTCTATTCATGACTTTTTTAAAATCAGCTTTTAATAATTCAATTTTCATGGTAAGATGCGCCCTAATTAGGGCCGTTTTTTTCGTTTTTCGTTTTTTGGTTTTTTTCGACAACACGAAAATCTCGATAAAATTTTTTAGACCTTTCGAAAACGAGGTTCAACAAAAGTTTTTTCGAGGTGTAGAAAATTTTTTCGAGAGCAAACCAAAAAAACGAAAAACTGTGCTCCAAAGTGAGCTGAATATATAGCTATTCTTGTGTACTTGGTATTTTTCTTCGAGGAGAACCATTCATTTGGAGGAGGTTATTAGAAGAACGTGGTAGTTCTATCAATTTTTTCTTTCGCTCTCGTATCAGATATATTGTTGATTTTTTTTTCTAAACGAGTCTTTAGCTTTAAACGATGATTTTCGTGATGTATGATTGTTGTAAACTGGTTTTCTGAGACAATGATCATCTGAGATGAATAAATGTATTGTATCTTTGAGAAGCATCATAAAATATCCCTTTAAAATGAGAAAAAAGGTTTAATCCAGAATTTTTTCATTGTTTTTTTGGTTTTTAAAATCGAAAAAAGTTTGAATTTTTTTGGGTTCATAAAATCGAGAAAAAAGTTCGAAAAATTTTTTGTTAAAAAATCGAAAAAAGTTCGAAATTTTTTTGGTTTTCAAATTCAAAAATTTTTTTTTGGTTTTTGAAATCTAAAAAAAAGCGAAATTTTTTCGGTGATCTAAATCGTAAAAAAAGTCGAAATAATTTTCTTGGTTTTTTTCTTGCTCACCTCTGGCCCTAATCCACCTCGAGTTGCATTTGAGGATTTAGGCAGTGCCAGTCACTCTACTTCAGAAATCATCCGTCTACTGGGCTCGTTCAACCGTTTCCATCTAGTAATAACACACGTGGTACGTTTACTGACCGTCCTCGTACAGGCCAGGCCGTCCAGCTTCTGCCACAACTTTTCGGATCAGGAAAATTGTCTAGAAACAAATCAAAAGCAACCCTGGACACAACATGAGACAAATGGCTGCTGAACTCGGTGTATCTGACGAATCAAAAAGGAGAGTTGTCCACGAGCAACTAAATATGTACCCTCACAAGTACCGAAATTACCATGAATTGTCGGAAAAACAGAAAAAAGTGAGGCTCAAAAAATGCCGCGGACTCCTTTCGAAGCCGGTGACTGGAAATCACCTCACCACTTTTTTCACGGTTGAAAAACTTTCACTCTTGAACGAAGTTTCAGTCATAGAAATGACAGGGTGCTCGCATAATCTTCTGAACCTCCTAATTCTGTTGGGAGAATCGTGTCTCATGTTTATCACCCGCTTCCGTCATGGTTTTCGCCGAGGTGTCGGCTACTTTTCACCCTCCACTCATTTTCGTTCCCAAAGAAGCCAAGGTGAACACGGAACTGTACATTTCAGATATTCTCGAGAAAAACGTGAAGCCCTGGATTGATGCCCATTTCGGAAATCAGAATTGGACGTTCCAACAGGACGAATCCCCGGCCCACACCAGTAAGAAACACAGGAGTGGCTTTCTCGCAACGTGCTTTCATTCTTTGCGGCTGGAGAATGCTCTGCAAACTACCCCAACTTGAATCCCATATTTCCTAACTGGTCCATCGTACAAAGCAAAGCCTGTTTTTTCGCTCAAACCCACTTGTCCGGTCTGAAAAGGTCCCTACAGTGTGAGTGGACAAGGATTTCCAAGGAAACTCTGCGGGCCGCAGGCGAAGCATATCCCAAGCGTCTGAGAGCTGTAATTCAGAGAAAAAGGAACCATGTTGAGTATATCACGAGTATTCCAATTTGTCTTGATAAGACTATGGATAAACTCTATTGTTAATTTGACGGGTTTCTGTTCAATTGGAAAGAAGTTAAGCGGTTTTTCAGTGTCCAGGTTTTTTTGACGCACCCTGTACATGTATGTCTATTATGTATTATACCTATTTATTATATTTTTTTCAATATGAATCAAGCCAGTAAGGATTTTTGTATATTGTGACTGTTAAAGAAGCATGCCTTTAGCAGATGTTTGGATACTTTAAACTGTTTCGACTGATTAATGAGACTAGTGTTAGACCACCTGCTTTTAACACGCGTTAAACGCCTTCATCTGATCCGTCAATGCGTGAGTCTTCTGCAGCTTGATGAGGCGAAGTCCCATGCGGGTTTTGACGATCGTCTGAACAGAACTATCCGAGATATTCAGCTCCTTCGCGAGTTTTCTGAATCTTGTCTCGGATGCTTCTTACGTCGACGGAAGTGGTCGCGGTCACTGGTCTGCCGCTCCTGGGAAGGTCATTTGTCGTACCAGTCTCACGAAAGCGACGTATCGTTCTGGTGGTTGAAGGACTGCTCAATATTGAACAACTTCTCATCGGTGAAGAGAATATCCAAACAGTCCACCGGCTTGAACCGCTTTGACAGTTCACGACATCTCCGAAGACGGGTCGCCTTCATCTGGTCCTTCAATGCGTGATTCTTCTGCAGCTTGATGGGGCGAAGTCCCATGCGGGATTTGACGATCGTCTGAACAGAACTAGCCGAGATATTCAGCTCCTTCGCGAGTTTTCTGAGACTCCGCTTGGTGTTATATCGAATCTTGTCTCGGATGCTTCTCATGTTGAAGGAAGTGGTCGTGGTCTCGTCTGCCGCTCCTGGGACGGTCATTTGTTGTACCAGTCTCAAGGAAGCGACGTATTGTGTTTTCAATGGTCCTACGGAAGATTCCACTGGTTCTGGCGATGTGCTTTTGAATGTGCCCGGACTGGCTCAAGCGCAGAATGTAGCCTCGGTCCCTATCAGAGAGCATTACCGGGAAACGAAAAGAGTTATCATTCAGGTTTTTTTCAGGGTTGGTTAGCAACAATATGAATAAGATAAAAACAAAAAATAACACGAGAGCTAAACCTAACAAAAAGATACAAAGTTGCAAAGTCATCTACCTGGACTTTTAGTGCACTTTGTAAGTGTTCCAACAACAAAAAAGACGTAGTGTATTCTAAGTCGTTCCAGCTTTAAATTCGAAACCATGGAAATCCATGCCTCAACTTACGTTTGTTTTATCATTTAGTAGTAAAAATTTGTACAAATTCTTATGCTAGCACTTCTATCCATTAATTGATTACCTCGTTGAAAAAATTTTGAATTTGACTTTTGAATTTGACATAGATTCTATCATGCACAGGAAAAATAAAAAAGTTTCGCGTAAGCTCGGCCGCCCGATTTCACCGTTTCTTAGAAAAATTATTGTAAAAAAGAACATGACTAAGATAATATGTTGATATGAGAAACTTTGAAAGACTCAGTCTAGACGGCTTACCATAGTTCCAATTACGGAGCCTGTAAGTTTTTACATATATTCAATGAGGTTAAATACTTTTTTCTCCAATAAATGCTAATGTAGAATGGGAAAATAAGAAGATGCATCTAGTAACACCTTTTCTCATTAATCTGAGAGAATCACTCTGCTGGTTCTAAATTTAAAACCAAATCTTACACCTTTATTCAAAATATGTAGTTCGAAATTACCAACAGCAAGATGTGCTTCTGCAACGTGCTAATGTAGAATATGAACCACCACGAATCCAATGTCAGACCAGAACTCTTCAGACGTTCATTGAGCACATCTGCGTGTCCACAAAACCCCGTAGACGCAGAGTAAGATTAACTTTCGAAGTTATAGAATTCATGACTTTTGTAGAACTCTTCACATTATTACAGAAGTTGTGTTTCCAATATAGAAGTCATGAAGCTACTCTAAGAGTCTAACCTTTGTCTTGAAGCATTCTACTCCATCGTTGGACAATCCTAATCAACGCTGGAAAGATGGTAAAAGTTTCGGCTAAGTAGTTTTGGACAGAGTCATCAAAGTGTTTCTTTCGCCTGTGTATTCGTAATTGGGAAAGCAGAAGATGCAAAGCATCACAAATCATTCAGTTTCCCCTTTTCTTAACTCTCGTTCTTAAATCAAACTTACTCCTTTATTCAAAACATGTGGTTCAAAATTTGCAATCCGCTCGCTACTCTTCAGCAAGATTAGTTGCAAAGTATCAAACCACTCATACTTATCCCTCCAGAATGACTTCCTTGTATGTAGCAACTCACATCATTTCTTTTTTCCTGTATCTCAAGCGTTTTGCCATATTTTATGCCTTTCTCATCATTGAGAAATACTTGGCGTTCTGAGAAGTATAATCTCCTTCAGGAAGGAGCGCATGTAACATTGCAGAATGTTTAAAAAAGTCACATCTTATCCCCTCACAGAGTCTTCATCTTAGAGTGCAGGAAGAAGTTCTAGTGAACAATGAACAATGTGACAAGAGTAAAATATTTTAAGTATAATTGTAACCGAGAGTAGTTGGAAGTCAGCCTTCAGTGACAGTTTTGAAGAGAGTTCATGACTCATTTAAGAACTACCTGAGGAAAAATAAGACTCTGGGCTTTTAAAAAGACAGAATATTTCCGATGTTTTCATTTTCTGTGAATTTATATGTAGCTTGAAGCATTCTACGAACGTTCCTGAACATACATTTGAGCGTGTCAACCGAGAAGACAAAAAAACTAAATAAATTACAGCCACAAATCAAGTAGGCCTTTCTTTCCTTTCTTGCAAGCAGCTTCGCATAATGTGTGTTACAAGATAAAAGTCTTGGAATCGAACACCCTAATGAACATATTATTTCCCTCGCACCTTCAAAGCATTGGAAGTAAACAGAGACAATAACCAATCTTGATCTTGATTTCAATCTTGATATATGAAAAAGAGCGTGAGCGAATCTGCATAATTTTCTCTGAAATCACATCAACGATGATTACAAGCACAAATGTCGCATCATATATGTATGTATGTGCATATGTTTGAGTAGAATAGCAAAGCAGAATGGCAATCGATTAAAAAGGTATTGAATGATAATACAATAACAAATTATTATAAAATACTTGTTCATATTGAAACAACTACTTGAAAAATCGAAATTTTCAAGCAAAGACTGTTCAGAGTCTACATACTAGTTAACTAGAAAATGAGATAGTGTGTTTTTATCTACGAAAAAAAGGGAAAAGAGAGAAAAAAGATTTAAAAGAGAAAAAAAAAAGAGAGAAAAAAAGAAAAAAAGAGAGAGAAAGAAAAACAGAGAAAAAGAGGTGGAGAGTATATAAGATAGAAATGGAGGCAGAGAAAAAAATTTGTAAGAGGAAGTTGAACATAGAGAAAAAGACATTGAGAAACGAAAATATGGAGAGAAAGATGCTTTGAATGGTCAACCAAGAAAATGAGTTAGTGAGAAAACCGAGCATTCTCATGCAGGACTACTTTCTACGTAGCTTGAGTGCTAGTAGAAGAGCTCGAACATCATTACGTCTGTAGATCTTATTCTTCGTGCTTTCTCCCGCCCACAAGGCAAAGTACACACTTCCCTGATTTCAAGACTAGACCTAGCCTACAAACGAGATTTGGGCTATAAATTATTTCATTAAAGTTTTTATTTTTTCTTTCGATTATTCCGAGAATTACACGGTGCAATGTTTTCGACCTTTCAGATTTAAAAAAAAACTCTGATTTTGGGGAGTTTTAGGTTTCCTTAATTACAAACTCTTAACAGTGCTGATACTTTTTTCGTATGAGTTTTTTTTTTTGCTCCTAGTTTTTCTTTCGTTTTTTAGAATTTATCGTTGAAAGTTGCTCTCAACTTTTTTCAAATTTTCTTGAGTGAAAACCAATGATTCACGAGCATTTTAAAGGAAAAGGGAACCGAAAAGATCTTACATTCTAATTCTCCTTTTCAGGACACTTAGATCTTTGAGCAGAAAGTTTTACACTATGAAAAAATTGATTCGTTTATTACGGGACAAAACAAGCTTTCCCAATGATAATTTCCATAGCAATAATTTTTATTCATTTCTTGTTTGTTACTAGACAGTGCGATTTCCAACAACATACATACGTCAGATAAATTCTGTTCTTCAACGATTTTTTTCTTCAACGAAGTTTTAAAGAAATCAGTAGAGTAAGAAAAGCTTTCTAAATGAAAACGCAAAAGAAAACGCAAAAGCAAAAACTTTTACAAATACTTCCTTAAAACATCTCGTGGCATATAAAATACTTTTTTTGGCTTATGTTATCAAATCTAGTCGAATCTTATACATTTCTCAGAACACCTTT
Organism: Allodiplogaster pararmata; assembly: GCA_964056735.1. NCBI lineage: Eukaryota > Metazoa > Nematoda > Chromadorea > Rhabditida > Diplogasteridae > Allodiplogaster > Allodiplogaster pararmata. The sequence goes on along the minus strand of OZ057408.1, from coordinate 38,629,650 downwards.
GCAAAAGATGTGTCACAATGGAGGCATACTTCCAAATTGACGTCTGAAAGAGTTTTTAAAAAAAACTCGAAAATTGAGAAGTGTTCAGTATTCATCCGTAAACAGTGTCCCAAATTGTTAGCAGGTGCGTGTAACAACCCAAACGTCGGAAAGCGGTAGAGGGTCGTATCTCCAACTTTTAATCCTATCTTGTTCAAATGATCTTAAATTAGGTTCATGCTCCAAAAAAGTTGTTTAATTCCGTTTTTATTGAGATGAACGCTTAAATTCGTGATTTTGTGCTTCCGCCGCACCCTTTAATCTTCGACCTAAGCAAACAAATTTTTTTTTTCATTTGCATCCAAAAACCCCATGGATCAGAAACGAAGTAGATCATGGATAAGAATTTTGTCTCGAGTTATTGTTTTGATTAAATTGCTAAGTCGAATGCTTCTCTAAGCTTCTAGGAGTAGCTTTTTCTGCGAACTTTCACTGTAAAAGAGAAGAAATTGCCTTTCCATACCAAAACCTTGTCATCTTAGTATTCTCTCAGATCATTTCTTCAGTAACATTGTGCTTCTGCAAAATTTCAGGTGTCAAAAGAGTAAATAATTATGCTTATGACTTGAAAATCGTGCTAAGATATACTTCTCGACGATTGCCTCATGTTGAATTTTATGAATTTGAAAATTATATTCCAAATTGGATAAAGTATACGCATAAAATACTTTAAGGAAATCACATACGTGGAAAGGTTTTTTTAGTCCGAAGTGGCTGACCCGTGTTTGGCTCGAAAGAATTTTATTGTTGAAGTTTTTTTTCAAGGTATTTCTTTATAGGGTTTGTAGAATTTGTTCCGATTTTCAGAATGGTAGAAATCAAGATCGGAGCCTGGAAAGGTAAAAAAAAACTTATTTCAAGCGCTTCACTTCAGTTTTGAGCGTTACAGCGGAATTAAAAAACGTTGAGAGTTCATACTATTATTATTATAGTGTTAGTGGAAAGGAAAATAGTTGTTCAGCATGAGATCGTAATAACTGTATTTTTTTTCTGCATGAATAACTGCATGAATAACTATTTTCATGTATTTTCTCCCAATATTAAGTTCTCCTTATATGCTGACGACATTAAAATAATGGGACGCGTCCCTCTTTCTGTAAATGAGATACAGTTCGCTCTCAACTGTGTGTCAGCATGGTGCTCAGAGTGGAATTTGTGTTTATCGCTATCTAAATGTAGTGTTTTACATCTTGGTTCATCTATTTCTCGTAATGTTTATCATATGAGCAATATACCCATTCTAGCTAGTGAATCAGCCAAAGACCTTGGAGTAATAATATCCGATGGTTTTTTCTTATCGTAAACATATAAATGAGAAATGTAAAAAGGCCTCTTCTGTTGTGAATATGTTATTAAAAGGTTTCAAATCGCCATCTCTTCCTCTTCTGACTTCTGCCTTTAAAATCTATGTACGACCATTATTAGAATATGCTAGCGAGCTCTGGAACCCTACGTCCTCGGGACTAGTGAAACTTATCGAGAAAGTACAACGTTCGTTTACAAGACCAATTCTAGCTAGAGCCGGTCAACCTTTACTTCCGTACTCAGAGCGGCTATTGTTGTTAAAACTTCAAACTCTTGAATACCGTCGAGCCATTGCTGACCTTACTTTCATTCACAAATGTATCCATGAGAAATGTGACATAGATACTACTCATTTATAAAAAATATCAGCTGTTGAACGTTTTTCTCGCCATTCTCATTCTTTGCGTCTTATTCCGCCCAATAATATTAATCAGTCTTTCATATCAACATGTGTTTCTCGTCAGTTATCAGTATGGAATTCATTGGATTTTGAAATCGTAAACGATCCTAATTGCAAGGTATTTAAGAACAATTTACTTAAGTTGCCTGTCAACCTAGTTTTAGCAAATACTTTTGTTTCTTTTTTTTTCTATCTCTTTTTTCTATAGCATTTTCTATCTCCCCCCACCCCTCCCCTAGTTAAGCGACCTTTTGCTTACACACACCGCCACTAGAAAGACAGTCCATGCATATCCGCTATTGTTATTGTTCACTGTGAACCGAAGTTGAATATAATCTGTGCAAGGAATAAAGAATGAATGAATAAATGAATGAACTCACTGTTAGTTGATCATTCATATCTATAACACACAGAGAAAAATTGATCACCAAATAAAAGGATTTACGCATGTTCACTTTTAATACATTTTTAGTGTGCGGTCTCTCAACAATATAAATTTATCCTTTTGTTTTCTCCTATCCAAGCCATGCTTTAGTATTTACGTTTGCTCCAACCACGGATCATATATGTTTTGAGATCCATACTAATTGTACCGGCATTATGAAAATTTAGGGAGAAAGGCGAAGGGAAATGCTAAGCCTAGGCCTTTCTGCACCCAATGACTGTAAGAATTTTAGCAGTAGAGAAATGCTATGATAAACGGGAACGGAATAGTTGCCAATCAAGAGCGAGAATCTTTTGCAACATTTTCTTGGAGATGATAAATATCTGCCCTCAAACATCATTCCAGTTTGATGTTCTCAAAAATCATTCCAGTTTGCAAATTAAGGCGAGATATAATATTCGCACAATCGAACTGAACAATGTAAAAGATTTTTGTAAGATCATCCTTTTTATTCTGTTCGCTAATTTGTTCAGATGTGATGAATTTTTCTCTGTGAGAATATTGCCACCCTGAAAATTAATTAAAAAGAATATTTAATTGTTTACATATTACCCATGAAAGGGCTCGACAAGATTTCCAAGAAAAAGATGGAAAAGACTTTTTTAAGTGTCAAAAATAGGTACGAGTCCGGATTGAAGAATTGTTTATTAACATCATCACTCGGATTGCTCCTGCGGAAGTAAAGTAGATGTCCTCGTTGCGTCAACAAGGATTTACGTTAAAGTAATTTCAGAAAAGAAAAAAGTTTGCAAAGATGAACACAGAGCAACAATTTTGGTCTGCGAAAAAGAGGAAGTAAGCAATAGAGTGGCTGAAGGGTCTTTAGAGAAATCTGTTACAATGTCCGCTTCACGCAAAATGGATCATTAGAACAAACATATTAGAAAAGGTCGAACAATGAGAACATTCATATTGCTTCATCATGATTATTGGATACCCGCCTTTGTTCCTCTTTTCAAACACAATGTTCCATAATCTATTCATCGATTAAAAAACCTTTGTTCGTGCTTAATTAAGGTCATTAAGTACAATATTGATTAGTACATGTAAAAAAATCTACGCATTTCATGCAAAAACTTTAGGCGCATTCTATGCAACCTAAAAAATTTAAACCAGAAAGCAAATGTCGAATCACCGAAATAATTTTTTACGCATGTACATATGAGTACGTTACGACTTCAGCAACGAATAACAATAATCTTTCTCGCGCTATATCCCCCCAAGCTGCAGGACGCGTTCCCCTGAGATGTGCAACAGACCTATCTATTCTGGTGTAACCACTGGCTACTCGCTGGGTCAACGCTGTTGGTGAAAGCACTCGGGAAAGTCAGATTCGTGACAAAGCACAACTAACATTTCTTTAACCTTTTTGTTTGGGTTGATGCACAGCCTTTTGCTGAGCACACTACCATTATGCCACGCCAGGACACATTTAGACTTCAGCATTTATAAATTCAATTAAATGTGTTTCTATTATAAAACGTTTCAAAAAACAAGTCCTGAAATAAATTATCGAAAGATGAAGTGGAAAATTATTGTGACTGAAGAATAATGCGGACAAAAGATATTCTACAGAGCGAGATCGAACCCAGCCATATCTCTTTCTCTTAACGACAGTGCGACAGCATTACAAAAAGGTTGTTTGTGGAAGACGTTTCAGCGCTGAGGTTGTTTATAATGTTCTAGATGTTCTTGTAAAAACTTCACTCAAAATGTAAGTATAATGCATCAATAAGAAGCTCGAAGAAAATAAATTAACCAGTTTTCTAATATACAAAACCGGAAATTTACAATAATAAACCTTCCGGCAGCGAGAAGAGCCCGATTCGATGATACTGCGTATGGAATGATTTCTTAATTTTTCTCAAGGTTCTTCAAGGGAGTACCACCGAGCTTGCGACTTCTCCTCTCTGATAATAGCACGCCAGAGCTCTTTGCATTTATGTAAAGGCAATTCTATTTTGCCTAGAACATCCGAGCCCATTCCGAAAGTTCCATACTCATGAACAGCCTGCAAAAATCATAACTTGTTACAATATCAGTATCTTTACCATAAACCATATTGTAACCATATCACACAAAAAAAACATATCATGTCTTGGTCAGAAATTTTCCGGCAGTTTTATGGATTAGTTTATACAATATCAAGTAGTTCCATGGAAATTGAATATTTTATAAAATGAGACTTGAAATTGATTTTCTCATTTTTAAAAAAAGCTTAAGTTGAAAGTTTTTATCAAGCGGAAAAACTTTAAACTGTTTGATTTTAAAAAGAGGGAGAAAACATTGAAACTTTTGGTGGATTTTTTTCGTAGAAGCCACTCAAGAAAGGTGAAAAGAAAAATATATAGTAAATGGAGATAATTCTTACTCGGGGACCCTCCAGAAGGGCAAAGAAAAAATGATACTTTTCTATAAAATATGTAGGTAGACAATGATTATTTTAACACACCGAGAAGGTTGATAAAGTCTTCCAAAGTGTATCCTCACTGTAAATATAATGGAAATATATAAAATTTCTGCGGTAGTTTTTATGTTTCAACTCGATCACCGAGTTTACCCCGATTTTTAATTGCTCGACATCAGAAAAATTGACTAACAAGTTCAAAAAAAAGGTAAAAAGGTTTTAGGTACAAAATATTATTGAAATGTTTGTTATTATTTCTGTAATCGACTTGTTAATTATTTTACATGTTGGTTTCACAATAATTATTAGGTGTGTACTCACAACAAAGTGTAAACAAGTGTCCGACCTCAATCTCAAGGATACTGTCACATAGCGCATTCTTAGGAACTGTGAAGTTGAGAGACTCGTTGAATTGACATGACTTGGCGTTCCTCTTAGAAGAAGTCTTCTTTCTTTTGAGTCTCTTTTCCGAGTTGTCCAGAAGAGTTACGCGAATGTTGAAGTCTGCAGGGAGAGAATGTGTATACACTATTATTCACTGTTCGCTCTTTTAATGCATTCGTTTGAAGGTGAAAGAGGCAAAATAGAAACATAAAATAAGGAAGAGAGGGGGATGAAGAAAAAGAAGAAACATTAATGAAAGAAGTTCAGAGAGACATATAGAAATAGAGAAAAAAGAAAAAAGAGAGAGATAAAAAGAGAGAGAAAGAAAGAGAAGAAACAATAAAGAAAGAAGTTCAGAGAGATATAGAGAAATAGAGAAAAAGGGAGAAAAAAAAGAGAGAGATAAAACGAGAGAGAAAGAAAGAGAAGAAACAAGAGAGTGATTTGTGATTTGAAAATTTACACGTCTTATAACATCCAGAATTGTTATCACGCGCATGCTCAATTAACTAATGCGAGTAGACTCATAAATGAATTCTGTGATAAATGGCAGCTCTCGATTGCCACACACAAATGTAATGCTCTCCATATGGGTAAAAAGAACCTAAAATTCCCTTATTTGGTTACGAACTCACCTCCAACTGCATTCATCATCTCAAAATCGCCAATTCGTGATTTAGGAGTTTATGTTGAGCTCTCATTTGTTTTCCATATTGAACAGGTAACAAGACGAGCATTGAAAATTGTCTATGCCTTATTCAGATCACTATCGATAAAAATAGCAGCACCATATATGTATTATATGCTTTAAAACCTATGTTCATTCATTCTTTATTCCAAGCATGTAGGTATTTAAGACAAAAGAAAATTACATATAAACAAAGGTATGCATGGACTACCTTACACATAAAGCTTAGTGGCGGTGTGTAAAGGGGAAAAAAAAGGGGGGGTGATACTGATGAAAAATCACAAGTCTTTATTAAGTATCAGAAACAAGACTAACTGGCACAATCACATTCACAGGCAACGAAAGAAGTTGCTTTCTAAATTTAAGGCTACTAGCTTCGTTGATAACATCAAATGGAAGAGAGCTCCAAACAGACATTTGACGGGAAACACATGTCGATAAAGAGGTCTTATTGATGCGGTGAGGAGGAATAAGTCTTAGAGGATGCGAATGCCGAGTGAAACGCTGAACAGCCGAGATTTCGCATAAATGATCAGTGTCTATGTCCAAGCTGTTATGTAAACATTTATGAATAAAAAGTAGATCAGAGATAGCGCGACGGTACTCGAGGCTCTGAAGGCCTAGCATTGAAAGCCTCTGGGAATACGGAAGCTTAGGGTGACGGGCACTTCCTAGTACTCTCCTCGTGAAAGAGCGTTGGACTTTCTCAACCAACTTAACAAGGCCCGAGGAAGATGGATTCCACAACTCACTTACGTATTCGATAATGGGTAGCTTTGAGAGGGAAGAGTCAGGGCAAGAAGGAGATCGATGATACTCACGAATATATCTCAGTCGAGTCGATACTGTGGAAGACACAGACGGAAAAAGGTCTATGGTGACAGCTTCGAAGCCGTCATCAGAGCAGGTGGAAACGAATGAGCAAGGAATACGGTTGGATACAAGGATAGCTGCGCCACTTCCTTTCATTGAAAGATTTCTATCACAACGAAAAATATGATAATCAGTATTGTTGAGTACCAATGAATCATTATCTTGGCTCGTAAGCCAGGTCTCACATATAGCTATTACATCATATGAAAGAGAACTCAACAGAAAAGATAGATTATACAGCTTATTACGAAGTGATCGAGCATTTAAAAAAATGCAGTTGATACTTAAACTTTGTGAAAAATGTGGGGGACTAGGAGGGTCAGGACTAGAAAGAACACCGCCACTCACCTAACGTCTCATCGTTACATTCCGAGAAGATAGGCGATTATTTGGCGAAAAAGAGACAGTCGGAGGATTCGCAGGTGAAGTCAAGACCACCAGAGGACGATTTACTGACGGAGAAAGGACCTTGGAAACTGACGGACAGGGAGTTTCCGCATTTCTAGGCGTGGAGGATGGCCTTGGCTGTGAATACGAAGTTGTTTGGACCGGCAGCAGACACGTTCCGACGACTTCCCATTTCTGCCCATCGGGAGTCTGATTTATTTCCTTGGCGATTCTTTTGACTTCACGCTCAAGTTGGAGTCCTTCGCGAGTTAGGTCTTCCCGAATGTAACTGTGCGGGAACTTGGAGAGGCAAGGAGGGCGGCTTTTTCTGATCTTCTTCAGAGCTTCGTTTCTAAAGGGAGCAGACTCAAGGAAGACTTTGAGAACGCGCCGCTTTTTTGCTGGGTCACCAAACCGTCTAAAACGAGCAGTTCCAATCTGCGGTTTTCCGAAATCCCGAGAAAGCGCTGAAAGAAATACTTGATCAACCGCATCTGTTGCCTCATCGTTGTCTTGTTCTGGGATGCCAAGACAGACTATGTTCTCGGCCTTAGTTTCTATCATGTTCTTGTCGACCGTCATAGCTCTTACCGCGGCATCGTAGGCGAGGATATGCGGTGGGATGGATAGCAGAGAAGGCAACTGAGAGGATTGACTGAGGGGCGCTGGATGAGAATGCGTTGAGTCAAGAGGAGGTAGACGGGAAATGAGTTCCTCCACCACACTTTCCAACCTTATCATCTTCTCCGTCAACTCTTCAATTTTCTTTTCGTATGTTGGGCATTCCGGGCAAGAAGGAGGAACAGCCGGAGAACGCTTTCCACCCATGGAAGATGATGACGTTTACCTAGGAAAGAATGGAAAGAACTGGGTCAAGTTAAAGGCAGGGTCAATGAATCAATATGGAAGCGGAAAAAATGCTCATCGCTCTGTGTGAAAGACTGAGAGGGGAACTGATTGCTAGACTGATTGCTAGATGTTCTGCCGGTGCTAGACTTTGCTTCCGTTGTTTGGTCTCCCCACAAAATTACCTTGATCAGAAAATTAGAGAAGGTTCAACATGTGTTCACTAAATTACTACAGTTACGTTGTGTTGCACTCGTGCAATTATGAAAGTAGATTGATAAGATTTAAACTGACATCTCTCTATGCAAGAAGATTATAAACTGATATTCTTTTGGCTTTCAAAGTTCTCAAAGGTTACACTGACGTTCCTGTTTGTAAATTTTACACTTTCAAACAGTGTAACGGTCGCACCTCCTTTTATGCTTTGAAAACTCACTTTGAAAAAAAAAACAACTCGAAAACACACAAACAGAAACTCACTTTTTCACTCTTTCGCTTATAGGACATCTTGATTTTTTTTATGAAATTACCGGTAAGTCTTCTCAGGAATCAAACCATTCTAAGTTTTCGGATAAATTTGTCATTGCTGGATTTTCCAGAGGTCTTAAACATCGATTTAAGTTTATAACAGTCGTTCATTCTCGTTCTCGTTGTTCCTTTTGCTCTTTTTTCAGTTGTTTTAATTATCTTTAGTTTTATCAGCAGAGTCTTCCTCGTGGTGTTACATTGCAAAATGTACTTAAACAAACAAATAAATAATTAAATGAAGAGAGAGGAAGAGATAAAGACGAAAAAAGATAAACTTATATGTACATGCATACATATGTATGAATGTATAAAAAGAAACCGAGATAGAGAGTGAAGAAAATAGAAAGATTAATTTTTATTTTAAAGATTTAAAAATCTATGTCGCACCCATTATCGATTACGCAAGTGAGTTGTGGAATCCATCTTCCTCAGGCCTTGTTAAGTTGGTTGAGAAAGTCCAACGCTCTTTGACGAGGAGAGTACTAGGAAGAGTCCGTCACCCTAAGCTTCCGTATTTCCAGAGGCTTTCAATGCTAGGCCTTCAGAGCCTCGAGTACCGTCGCGCTATCTCTGATCTACTTTTTATTCATAAATGTTTACATAACAGCTTGGACATAGACACTGATCATTTCTACGAAATCTCGGCTGTTCAGCGTTTCACTCGGCATTCGCATCCTCTAAGACTTATTCCTCCTCACCGCATCAATAAGACCTCTTTATCGACATGTGTTTCCCGTCAAATGTCTGTTCGGAACTCTCTTCCATTTGATGTCATCAACGAAGCTAGTAGCCTTAAATTTAGAAAGCAACTTCTTTCGTTGCCTGTGAATGTGATTGTGCCAGTTAGTCTTGTTTCTGATACTTAATTAAGACTTGTGATTTTTCATCAGTATCACCCCCCCCTTTTTTTCCCTTTACACACCGCCACTAAGCTTTATGTGTAATGTAGTCCATGCATACCTTTGTTTATATGTAATTTGCTTTTGTCTTAAATACCTACATGCTTGGAATAAAGAATGAATGAATGAATGAATGAATATGTAAAGAGAAAAAGATACACAGAGAGACAGACAGAGAGAGTGAGAGAGAGAAAGAGAGAGAGAGAGAGAGAGAGAGAGAGAGAGAGAGAGAACTCCCAAGGCCGTCAAGTGTGACCGACATCCGCCGGAGGCATCAGGATGGCGAACGAGAAGATTTCTGGCCTTGAAGACGTTCATCATAAGACGCTGAGCCTTTGAGAGATATGTCAGTGAGAAG
>OZ057408.1:38510091-38615091 GCA_964056735.1 Allodiplogaster pararmata | reverse complement strand
CCTTTGTTCATTCCCAGGACAGTGAATTCAGGGAGTGCTACCAGTTTATGAGAATCTATTTTGAGAAAAACTCGCAATGAATATGGTGCAATTTTGCACTCTTGCATTATTGAAAAGTAAAAAATCAAAAATAAATGACAATTTGAATAATTTAAAACAAATTCATGACCGTCTCTGAACTCATCAGTCTTGAGTAGGTTAGAAACAGAAACTAGAATACTTAATGTTTGAGTGAAGTAGAGTCTAGACTTTTTACTACTTGAGTGAACTAGAGTCTAGACTTCTTACTGCTTGAGTGAACTAGAGTCTAGACTTCTTACTGCTTGAGTGAACTAGAGTCTAGACTTCTTACTGCTTGAGTGAACTAGAGTCTAGACTTCTTACTACTTAAGTGAACTAGAGTCTAGACTTAAAACTTTTCGGGATCGGGTTTCGCTCCTGTTTGATAGAATATTACTTAATATCGTGAGAAACCCATTCTCTCCCTCCATTCTCTTTCTCTCTTTCTCCCCTGTCTCTTTATCTCAGTCTCTATATCACTTAACAGCTCGTTTTCTTTTTATCTGTGTATCTAGCTCTCTCTACATTTCTCCTCTTTCTCCCTACTATCCTCCTTCTTCTTGTCTTCCCTGCCCTACCTCTCTCTCTCTCTCTCTCTCTCTCACTCTCTCTCTCTCTCTCTCTATTTTCTCTCTATTTATTTTTCTGCTTCAGTTTTACTATTTTGAACAACTTTTTGTTCACCCACCAGTTCAGTCGTCTCACATCTCTGGTAGAGAGAGCGAGTAGAGACACGATGATGACGATGACTACGGTGGCGGCTATCAGATAGAAAAGCAGCAGATTGCGGTTGTCTTCAGAGATGAAGAAAATCGCTGAGTTCAGCATAGACTTGAAAGAAAGCATCCCTTTCTCCCTGGAACGATTAAACTCATGATTTTTCGTCTTCGCGTCGAAAACATAATACAACGATCTTTGGAAACATGAAAAACCAATAGAAGTTATTGTAATGGGAAGGCGGTAAGAGAACAGATGGCTGGGTTCAATCCCGCCCTGTAGACTAAGTATTTTCCATGCGCTGGTTTGAGTTGTCAATACAATTTTTTATCAAGAGACTTTTCACTCAGAGTTGATTACTAGTTTTATGATGTTTTAATAATGAATTCATTCCATCGGGATACAGATCATAGGATAAAACATGGAGAATTCGGAATGCATATGTTCATCTCTGAACGTGTCGTGCTCACTCAAATCTGGTTTTATTATTTCGTCAGCAATAATAAGGTAAAAACTGAGTTGTTTCACACGAATGATTTTTTCAACGTATTTGTCGGAACGTGGCATAATGGTAGTGTGTTCGACTATTCTGCGAAGTACCGAGTTTGACTCCCATTTCGGACAGATTCACCAAACCAAGGGGGTTAAGAAATATTGGTAGTGCTAATGCACGAATCTGACTCTCCCCACTGCTGCTATTCACACTAGCAGTGATGCATATAGCGGGCCGTTACTGGTTCTTCCAGGATAGGTATATCCCTCATCCCAGGGGAGCGCGTACCCTGCCACGAGGCGGGAACAAGCGCGAGGAAAAAGATATTTTACACCAATTAATTTTTAGATGATTGAAAACAAGTTGTCACTCTTCTGATTTGAGTATATGTATCTACATAAGAATTCTGATATATCTAGCTTCAACCTTTCCGCACTAAATGTCCGAATCGAATGTTGATGTGAATGCGACTGATGACCATGTCGAGAGCCAAGATGTTCAACAAAGAATCAAGGGCCGAGTGTGGAATAACAGACTGCTACCTACATATATTCATAGCTGTCTCTTCTCATCAGTGTTGAAGCAAAAAGGACTACATAAGGGATTTGATGAATTAATATTTTAAAAGAATTGATAAATTCAAAAGTCAAGCAGCCCTGGAAAGGTTATTATCTTCAAATCTAGTACAATATAGTAGTAATTTAAAAAAAATTTTACTCACCTTTCTATGCCTCTTTCATCGTATTATACATTTACACGATAGGCAAAACAATGGTCACGCGTGTATTATTTAATTATTTTCATGTTGGGTCACAGACCTCTTTTTGTCTGATGTAATCGACTAAGTAAAGTAATATGTAAATGTGTCTACATGTACATAGGCTTCATGACAACGTACGCGCTTTTTCTAGCGATAATGAACTACAAGATGGAAGAAAAATAATTCATTTTCAATTTTAACAAGAGTACGTCACTCAATTAAATGAGTGAACTTAGCAACAGAAGATGAGGCTGTCCAAATTTCAGAGATAAAGTTAGAATATTGCACGAATATAAGCTGGTCAACAATGTAAATAAGAGTACACCCTACTCCTCGTTGATAATGCTTATTTTGAGGCTCATACAACATAACGCCCTCTGAAAACCGAGTTCTCTCGAGGTCTAGGGTCAGAGGTCTAGGCGCCTTTGTTTCTGCAAACGAGCTCATGCTCGGGTTTTCTTCTTTTTCTCTTTTTTTCCTTTTTTTATCCTCTCTTATCATCCCGGTTCGGCCCCCATGTAAATAAGAGTATTCCCTACTCCTCGTTGATCTCAAGCAACAGATTTTTATACCGAGCCGAGGAGTGGATTGTTCACAGAAACTTGTGCAAAAATCGTGAGGTGTAACGGGAACCGCTCTTCCCACTGAGCTACACACGCACACATGATAATGCACATTTTAAGGCGCATAGAACAACAATGCGGAATCGAACCCGGTAATTTCTTTTCTGACCGAAAGTGCAAGCGCGTTGGAAATTACATCAACGATCACGCATTGCTAATCTGTGCTGAAATTGATGAAATTGTCAGCACAATCGCGCATGTTTATGAAGCGGATGCTTTGAGAACAGAGCACAACTACACATTTCACGATCAAAGCAGAAGAGCGATAAACGATAATTAACTAGGAGAAGGAAAATCGTGGGAATGAATTTAAAGTAGGGAAAAGCTTCCATGACTTAAAAAAATTGTAAATGAAAATAATGAATAAAGAATGAATGAATGAATTAGTTATTTAACTTTTATTTGGTTAATTAGTTAATTAAAGACGGAGTATGTAAACATGATTGATTGAAAAGATTCAGAGATCGAATGAATCGCTGAATATAAGAATGAACAAAAGAGTAACATGAAAGTATTTGGGTAGAAAAGTTGTTATGGCTATTCGGGGAGTACAGTTTGCATTGATCGAGAGAAGTATGCGGAGAAATTGAATGAGAAGACTTCGCTTTGTTGTTAAGCAGGACTCTTTCCCTGCGATTCTCCGCTAGAGAAGATTTAAATAAGGGATTTCTGAATTCATAAAAAAAAACGAACAAAAGAGGAATGAAATTAGAAAGAGAGAGACAGAGAGAGAGAGAGAGGGAGAGAAATACAGTAAAACACGTGTAGGATGGAGGGTGTCAGAAGAGCCAGAAAGATTATAGAGTTAAAAAGAGAGATAGAGAATTATTGAGAATTTAACAGAAAGAGAGTAAGAGTGCTAGCCAGAGACATATAAAGAAAGAGAGGAGATAGAGAAAAATAGAGAACAAGAGATAGCGAGAAAGAGAGCCAAAGGTAGATAAATAAGTAGAAGGAGAGGGAGAAAGAGAGAGAAAGAGAGAGATATAGAGAGATAGGAAGAAAGCCAGACAGAGGAAGAGAATGAAGAAAAAGAGAGTTTAAAAGAAAGAATGAAAGAAAGAGCAACTGAAAGAGAGGTTACTGAGACAGATAACGAATCAACTATCAGGGAATATTCCAACTATGAAAACGACTTGTTAATACATTTTATCTGTTGTATTCCATAAACAAGAAGAATAACAGCGAAATAGTTCCCTGAATACTTCTGTTTTCATAAATTCCTGATGGAAGCGAAGAACTGCAGTTCTGGAAATATAAGGAAACTCGTCATTAAGTAGATTTTCAACGAGAGTGGAAACAATGGGATGTTAAAAGATCTGCAAAGTATGATATTTTGATCTGAAAAGTGTTAAAAGATGATAAAAGATCTGAAAAGTATATTATTTTAAAATAGAATCAACAATTTTACAAAAAAAATTTTTAAATGGAAACTTCGGAGCGAGAACTTCAAGGTTTTCCGAAAATGAAGTGGTTACTCTTTCATTTTCACGAAGCAAAGCAATTGTTATACTGTATTAAAAAAAACCCGTAGTTTATCATTTCTATCTTCTTTGTGTGTAATTATGGGTATACGTATTGCCGTCTTTTCTTTTGAATTCAAAAGCAGATACATATCGGCGATAATTTTTGAACATAATTCTTTTATCGAAACAGCTACATTAGAAAATAAACCCTAACGATGAGAAGGCAAAAACAAAAAAAAAAGATAAAATATAAAAAAAATTAGAAACAAAGAGAAAAAGGAGAAACTACTGGCAGCGAAAAGGGACAACACAGAATTGTATATACACATACATAGAAGAGAGCGTTTTTTTCAGTTCATGAGTAAGTAATTACTAGGTGGAAAAGTGAATTTAGAGAAAATTGGAAGAAGATTACACAGAAAGGAAGAAAAAGGTCAGAGAAAGAACATGAGTGGAAGAACTGAAAGAAAAGAAAAAGTAGAAAAGTGAGTTGTTAACAAATAATGAGAGAAGAGAAATAAAAAAGTTTAAAAAAAAGAGAAAGCATCATCGTCCTAAGAATAGTTGTTTCCGAAACAAATTAGTTACATCGAACAAGAAGTGGATATCGAAGCAAGAGCTCCCACTATTAATTTCGATCGCAAGAATGCCTTAAATTTCGCACAAAAATGATATCTTTTTTTTTATTACAACATTGATGAGATGTAGTTTAGCTAAAGGCGTCCAAGAATTGCACTAAATATTGCAACTCAAAACTAAACAAGATGTCTAAAAGCATTTGTTTTCATTGCCAAAAGTTTTGCTAGGGGCAAGGGTTGAAAAATGTTCTTCATTAACTAATTATTATTAAATAATTAGAAAACTCGTAAAAAGTTTCGTGATGAATAACTTTTTTTTCAGTTTACTATATATACATATATGTTTTGCATAATCATTTACGTTCCATGAACACTGCTAATCTTAGCAATTTCACCAATTTATCACCAAAGTAATCAAAACCGATTTAGCTTTTTCGGCATAAGTTTTCATAACAAATATACTTTCCGCTTGTGACAGAGGAAAAGAGAAGGAAAGAAGACCTAATACAGTAAAAATTTATCATTTATGAGCTAAAACACTTTTATCTGAATTTTCTTGCAATTCTCATGAACTTTTTGGCCTTTTTTTATTTAATTGCATTTTTTGGAGGCTAGAGTTCCTGAGTATTGAAAGGTATGTATCAATATGTTAGGTTTCACAAACTTTTTCGTATTGAAATTTATCAACGACCTAAGCACCGTTCGTCATAACTATTCTTCACATTGTGTCAAAAAAATTTTGAGCAAATTTTTTTTGGAAAATTCTAAGTACAGGAAGTTTTTTATTCAATGCGCTTCTGTAGCGCCATAGCGATTGAGCGATTTCCATGATATAATTCTTCATGGCGACCCAATTTGAGTTTCTGATACTTGAAGTTATATACATTCTTCGAAAAGTTTCACGTTTTCGAACTTTTCGGAACCGGGTATCCGATTATAAATCAATGAATCACGATCGAAGGAGAAATTTCTTCTCATATGTCGTCAGCAAGGAAGTCAGTCTTGAGAAAGTCCTGAGTAAGCCATTGCTACAAAACTAGAGGAAGTGTACAAAACTTTTGTCAAGCTTGGAGTCTGTAATTACGAAGCAGAAACTAATTGCTATTCGTACAACATCGTTGATTCAATTAAAGAAACAAGATTCTTAGATTTTGCTCTCGAGAAGTTTTTGCCTCAACCAAGACATAATTTAAAATTTCGAAAACGCGATTCTCCCTAATAAAATCAAATCAACACCAAAATAACAACCAGGAACTATTTCTTTATTTTTTTCATCTTGTTTGAAAACAAAAGAAGCTCGGCTTTTAGCAGTCAAGAAACGCGACCAATCCAAGCAGTCAAGAAACGCGACCAATCCAAGCAGTCAAGAAACGCGACCAATCCAAGCAGTCAAGAAACGCGACAAATCCAAGCAGTCAAGAAACGCGACCAATCCAAGCAGTCAAGAAACGCGACCAATCCAAGCAGTCAAGAAACGCGACCAATCCAAGCTTTACCGCTCATACCATATTAAAACTCATTCGGAAACCCCTAAGAACTCATTAGCAACATCTGAGAATACATATTTGACTACTTACTTTTGAACGCCATAAGTTTTTGCTGGTTCCTCTCCTACTTTGAACGTGGAAGGTTGAATGTAGACGCTGGGTAACGGAGAAAATTGGCTCCATGGGCTTTTGCATAAACTCAAATTGCTCTGCGAGTGTAGTGGTATCTGTCATTTCGTGCGCAGCAGACCTTGCAAGATTATCGTCCACCCAGGCTCGCGTAACTCTATTACATTCACACCTTTTTTACTCATCATGATGTCAGGTGATGTCGTTGGATGAGTCCGTCAGCTCATTTGCCTAATCCACTCAGCAGAAATTTTCTGGCCGAACATCATAGACCTTTTTTGAGCTCTGAATTGGTCGTCTCAGTTTTCAACGAGTCCTTGGCACCTTCAGCGAGGAGAACTATAATTCTTTAAAAAGTCACTGGAGATGATTAGCGATACTTCTCGTCCTTGGATCTCATCAGAACATTTACAAATTTTTTTATGTAAGGCGATTATTGCAGTTGACACTAAAAGTTTTGAGATGATCGAAAAAGTCACTTTTAAAAGATTTTTTAAAGATTCAATTTAAAAAAATTCGTTATAGTTATGAAAAAATTGAAGAATTACCGGTATCGTTTTTGAAAGTAAACATTTAGTCAAAGTCAAAACTAACACACGGACTACACCTAGTTTAGAGGTGGAATCGAGCTTGCCGGTCTCTTCTTCTCTGATATCGATTTAACAGTTACATTACATTGTAATTACTTTTATCATCTTTGAGCACAAATATTGAAAGCCTGCGAAATTTGAAGACTAAAGTTCTTAGTGAATGGAAGCTGTGGTTTTTTCTTACTTCCATTCACCAAACTAAACTTTAAGAAACAAAATTAAAATAAACTTTCATTCATAAAGTTTTTCGAATACAGCGAATACGAATACTAAATTTCGAATCAAACCTACAGCAGAAAAAAAAAATTCATAAAGTTTTATTTTGAACAAAAAAAATAGATTACAAAACTGTCTAACAACAAATAAAGCAGGATGAAAAGGGTGTTAAAATGCTGCGGAAAACGAGGACGCAAAGTTAGAATCGCAAGGAATCCTCAACTCAAAATGACGATTTAAAGTGATTTTCGGAACGAAAATTGTGCCAGAAATAAGAGTCAATTTCCTTTTTTTTTTCTAAATAGATTTGGAGCGGCAGTCTGTGTATATTTCAGTCCAAGTGCTTCAAAAATACTACGTTCGGAACGTCTCCCTCATCCCTCACTTTCTTTTCTTTTCTCTCTCTCTCTCTCTCTCTCTCTCTCTCTCTCTCTCTCTCTCTCTTTCTCTTTCTATTTCTCTTTCTTTCTCCCTCTATCTCTCATTTTCTCATTCTCTCTTTTTCTGTATCTCTCTATCTCTTTCTTTCTTCCTTTACCTCTTTTTTCTTCTATCGCTCTCTCAATTTCCTTTTTCTTCTATCGCATCTCAAAGCCTCTTTCTTTCACTCTATCTCTATTTATATATCTCTCTCTTTCTTTCACTCTGCCTGTATTCAACTCTCTTTTTCGACTTCAGTTGCTTATGTTCTCAACTATGTCACTTCAATACTCTGTTTGTAGGAAGCAAATTGGTTTTTATTTTGCGATCCAACGAAGCACATCGAAGGCTAACGAATTGAGAAAGAAATTAAAAGTAAGTGGGAAAAAGTATCAATCTGCATGTGGTCATGGATACTTTCATTCACTTTTAAATTCATTAATTTACTACTTACCGTTTTTAATTATTCTTTCTATATGTATTGTTCAAACTGCAAAAAAGTTGAGGTACGATACGGATTGAATTAAGTTTAATTAAATAAAATAAAAACCAAATTTATGTCTTCGTTCTTGCTCTTTGTTTTTAATGAATTTGTGGCAACATTCCATCAGTATTCTTAGTATTATAAAAAAAACAATAATATTGTAAATCTGTGCAAAAGGCCTTAATTACACCTCCTGCATAATTAGGACTCAAAAGTCCTAACACTCACACGGCAAGTGAAATTGAACATTGTAATGTGATTATGTTTCTAAAAGTTAGCAAAATAGAAAGAATAAAAAGAAGTGAACATAAAATTTACAAAACAGTTTTTTGTTGTTGAGAGATTGAGAGAACCGCGAAAAAATTTAAGCTTTCGTGAGATGAAAGTATTTCCCTAAATAAAGTATAGAAAAGAGCAGGGCTCTTCTTTGAGTTACTGCGTTAAGTTCTTTCGTACATACCAGAGATCTTATCAATTTGTTTTAGTATACGGATATATTTCTTGTCAAACGTTAAATTATAGGAATAAGCATTCGAGGCGTTGGACTTGAAAATCTTGATGGGCTGCTTTACAACCTCAAGTTTTCGAAGAACCCACAAAATGAGAACTTTTTTCAAACGAGCGATAAGACAACGGAGCAACTGAGTAATGAAGATGAGTGATTTAAGAACAAGTATGCAGAAGCCGAGAGCAGTCTCATTATTCTCGACCTCCTTTTTTGAATTTTAATTTTCGTACTGCAGATGGGCTCGATCTCAGTCGACACCAACCAATAAGATCGAGCCCATGTGTGATGATCCCAAGCTTTCTCTGAGACAATGAGGCAAGAACGGTGTTTACTAGAAGAAAAAAAGGTTAGTTTTAAGAAACCCTTCTCTAAGAGTCTTGGACACATCTGGAACGTGTTTTGAATACACAACGCTATAATCATAGTTTATCGCACTCATCATTTTTTCCACGGAGAATTATGAAGAGAACAAATATACTGATAGGGTAATGGAGAGAAGCAGAGATGAGAGAATGAAAATAGAGAGAATAAGAGAGAGGAAGAGAGAAAAGTGAAAAAATATGATAGAGGGAAGACATAGGAAAGGATTTAAGTGCAAGCATGTTCATAAGATTTTGACTTCAGCATCGCATCAGAGCCAAATGAAGCAAACGTCGAATTAGGTGAAGAATTGAGAAAAAGGGGGAGATAATCATAGAGACAACGCAAAATTAGACGTGAACGAGAACATGTAAGATGTTGGGCGGCAGGCACTTGGAAGAAAGACGAGATGAAGTTGAACGAGAGTATCGCGGAATGATTGGCGAACAAGAACACGGAAAAAACTGGAGTGAACAGTTTAATGAAGGACGAGATTGAGTTGAAAGAGAGGATCGTGAAATGTTAGGCGAACGAGAACATGGGCAAATGGGGTGGGCAGTTGGATGGATGACGATATTCATTCATTCATTCGTTCATTCATTCTTTATTCCTTGCACAGATTATATTCAACTTCGGTTCACAGTGAACAATAACAATAGCGGATATGCATGGACTGTCTTTCTAGTGGCGGTGTGTGTAAGCAAAAGGTTGCTTAATTAGGGGAGGGGAGGGGGGAGATATAAAATGCTATTAATAGAGAAACGAGCCTTTAGTTATCAGAAACAAAAGTATTTGGTAAAACTAGGTTGACAGGCAACTTAAGTAAATTGTTCTTAAATACCTTACAATTAGGATCATCTACGATTTCAAAATCCAATGAATTCCATACTAATAACTGACGAGAAACACATGTTGATATGAAAGACTGATTAATATTATTGGGTAGAATAAGACGCAAAGAATGAGAATGGCGATAAAAACGTTCAACAGCTAATATTTCATATAAATTAAGAGTATCTATGTCACATTTCTCATGGATACATTTGTGAATGAAAGTAAGGTCAGCAATGGCTCGACGGTATTCAAGAGTTTGAAGTTTTAACAACAATAGCCGCTCTGAGTACGGAAGTAAAGGTTGACCGGCTCTAGCTAGAATTCGTCTCGTAAACGAGCGTTGTACTTTCTCGATAAGTTTCACTAGTCCCGAGGACGTAGGGTTCCAGAGCTCGCTAGCATATTCTAATAATGGTCGTACATAGATTTTAAAGGCAGAAGTCAGAAGAGGAAGAGATGGCGATTTGAAACCTTTTAAGAACATATTCACAACAGAAGAGGCCTTTTTACATTTCTCATTTATATGTTTACGATAATAAAAACCATCGGATATTATTACTCCAAGGTCTTTGGCTGATTCACTAGCTAGAATGGGTCTATTGCTCATATGATAAATATTACGAGAATTAGATGAACCAAGATGTAAAACACTACATTTAGATAGCGATAAACACAAGTTCCACTCTGAGCACCATGCTGAAACACAGTTGAGAGCGAACTGTATCTCATTTACAGAAAGAGGGACGCGTCCCATTATATTAATGTCGTCAGCATATAAGGAGAACTGAATATTGGGAGAAAATACATGTTTAACTGAGTCAATGTACATTAAAAATAAAAGTGGACCTAGCGAGAAGCCTTGAGGGACTCCTGATATAACGGAAATAGTGTTGGAAAACACATTATCGATGTTCACTGACTGGGTACGTTGATTCAGGTAACTACTGAGCCATCTAACAATATTATACGGCAAACCAAAACAATGAACTGTGTGCAAAAGCAGTCTGTGGTCAACTGAGTCGAAAGCTTTGTTTATATCTAGAAAAACAAAATCAACGGAGAAACCTTGAGCAAGAGAATCAACAATGAAAGCATGAGATTCTACCAAAGATGTGATAGTCGATCTTTTTGCTCTAAAACCTGCTTAGTGAGGGGACAACAACTGTTCATTTTCTAAATACGAATAGACTTCACTAAAAACAATTTTTTCCATGACTTTAGACAAACAGCAGCATAAAGAAATTGGTCTATAGTTACATACAGAGTTACGTGAACAAGTCTTATGTACTGGTTTAACTATAGAACTTCTCCATATAGTCGGTACAATGCCTGAGAGAAGACTGTTATTGAATATTATACATAACGGCTTTACAAGAGCAAAACGACATTTCTTAAATAAAATGTTAGGATTATCATCGGGAGAAGTGTTACATTTAGATTCAAGAGAAGAGAGAGCGCGTAAAACCATCTCCTCAGTTATACAGTCAAGACTAAATGGTTCATTTACTTCAGGATAGGTTGGAAATGGTAAGGAACCTTGCAAGGGCTTTGAAAAAACAGAAGAAAAATAATGGGAGAAAGCGTCTGCCTTTTCTAATAACGAAGTTATTTCATGTCCCTGGTCGTCTATTAAAGTGGGCAAGGCTTGATTTAGATTGTCACCCAAACGATTTCTGCAAGCAGCAAAAAAGGACTTTTGATTGCCCCGCAATATCAACTTAGCTTCCTGTTTAAGTTCGAACTCATGTAATAATCTATCAAATTCAACCGTTTTTCTAATACAGTAATCAGAATATGGGGAATTCTGATATAGAAATTGCAGCTTGCGGTGCATTTTACGGAGAAAACTGGGATAACGAAACGTTTGGTCGCCGCAATTAATGTTCGGGACATACTTCTCAATAAGAGAGCGAATGAAAGTAACAAGATAATGATTAGCGGACTCTACGTCCATCGTAGAAAATGTATGAGTCCAATTATGTACAACGATTTGATATTCAATAGCGGGTCAGTTGGCTTTAGTGAACAACTTGAAAGGGGGAGACAATGAAATTGAAGTAGCATTTAAAGATAATTTGAATGAGACCATGTTGTGGTCACTACCGCTAAAACGACCGATAACATTACATTCAGAAATTATGGGTACATTCGTGAATAATAAATCAAGAATATTTTCGTTCCTTGTTGGAGAGTAGACGTACTGAGTTAAAAAATTGTCTGTCATGATTTCAAGGAACATCTCATGTTGACCATCTCTGTGTGATAAATGATTGAACCTGTGCATGTTGACCATGAAAATATGAAGTTAAAAGAGAGGCCACAAGAAAAAAGGTTGCATAACGAAGCGTGGGAAAGAAGGAAAGTGCGAAAGAACTGCCTGATTCCAATGCTCAAGACCTTGATATTTCACAATTTCCTCCTTTTTTTCATAAAGTGGACAATTTCTTTCTCAGTCTTCTTTTATTCTGCTCAAAGTCGAGGACTCAGTTTTGTACACACAAACAACCATGATCCGTCTACATTCAACCTTAAGTTTTCAAATTCAATTCTATATTCCGCTTGAAACAAAACATCATTTTGTGTGACGAAACAGAAAAAAAGTGAATTCAGTGAAGGTGTGATGGAAAGCGAGATGGTCTAAATATGACAAGAAAAATCATGAACATTTCATTTCAGGAAACTCAGAAAACACACAAAAAAGCAAAGAAAGCAAAGCTTGTATCTTCAGTTAAGAACTATTCATCCGCAATAATAACTTGAAATCCCAAATATTCAACTCAGTCTTTATCATTCGAGAGCTAACCGAGAACACAAATATAATGGAAAAAAAGAGGAGAAACAAAACATTTGAAGAAACAAAGCACTTTAATTAAAAATGTATTCTAGAGTTCATAACAATGGTCTCACAATCAAGCTTGATGAGTTCATTTCTAAAAATGCTAGAAGAGCTTATAGAAACCAAGGAGCAAGGTAACTTATTCCAGACATTAATCATTTTTGAGGCACAAGTGCTTGTTCTGCTTTGATATTTACACGGTAAGTAAATATATTCTGTAGTTATTCGATTCTCTCAGCGAATAAGGCGATGGGCGAAATTTAAACATATTTGAGTAATCTATTTGAATATTTCCGTGCAGACATTTATGGATTAACACAAGATCGGTCATTTCTTCTATATTCAAGCGAAGAGATGGAAAGAAAATTCAGTCTAGCAACAAAACTCATTTTGGGTAATCCCGCCCTTTGTAGTAACCTTCGTCTAAATGATCTTTGCACTTTTTCTATGCAGTTAACGAGACCGATATTTACTGGGGACCATACCTCACTACCATATTCAATAAGGGGTCTTATGTATGTGGTGTATATTCTGAGCAGAACATTTATTGATTTGGTTTTAAAGGCTCTAAAGATCATGTTTATAAATTTTTGGGACTTTAGGGAGGTTAGTTCAATATGTTTAGAGAATGTGATATCTTCCTGAAATATAATGCCAAGATCTTCCACTAATGAAGTAGTTCGTATAATATTGTCTTCGAGGTGATATGTTACTTTTGGATTCCTAGGACCACAGTGCATGATAAAGCATTTTGGAGTTGATATCACAAGTCCCCAGGTCAGTGAGTAATCGGAAATGGAATCCAGACTTTTCTGAAGAGAGTCTCTGTTTTTGGAAAAAAAATTTGATGTCATCGGCAAACGTCTGGCTCGATGTGCTCCATGATATCATTTATAAATATAAATGACGCGGACACCCTGCCTCCTGGCCTCATTGAACACACCGAAAGTAACAACTTTCTGTGATTTATTAATTTCTGTCCCACTATGGCTCAAACAAACCTACTACTAAACAGCACCGAAAGTCACCTTTTCTGTGATTTTCTGCGATTTACTAATGAATTTTCTGCGATTTACAAGTTTGTGAGGTTGTGAGGCAAGAAGACAGGGCGGCCATGTCGCTAATGGCCTTTTTATTTGTACTCTTAAGGATGCGCACTGTTATGCTCAACTACCGTTTTTAACCGTAAAAAAGTAAAACTAATTTGCTCATATACAGCTAGATACATACAGGTTTTATTTGAATTTTCCTATCAGGAAACTTCCTGATTAGCAATAAAATGACGTATTGAGTGTCCAAATGGAGCAACTGTTGCAATTTGAAAGGTCTTTTTATTGCTAGTCAGGAGTTTTCGTAACGGGAAAATTCAAACAAAACCTGTATGTAACTGACTGTATGTGAGCAAATTATTTTTACTTTTTTTACGGTTAAAACGGTTGGTGAGCAAAACAGTGCGCAGCATAAGAGAGCTAAACCAGAGCGAGTCGTTTGAATAAATGGCGATGATAAGGTGTTTGAACCGGAAAATCACTGAGACCCGGTTACGAAGGGAGTACGAACCAGAAAATTTTCAGACGAAAAAGCTCCTGCCTTTCAAGTTATAGGACGCAAATCTCGTTTAGCGAAAGAGGCTAAAGTTATTTTATAAGCATGATCTTTTTTTTTCTGGTTGTGAAATACCGCTCACATTACCATTTCAAGTTGAACCTTCATTTTATTTTTGTGAATCTCATCAAGGTTTTAATGTAATATGTACATATATGTATATAAGATCAATAAATTGGCAATGCGTCGGGATCACATCTAGTCAGAGGGAGTTAGTTGGCTAGGTTCGATTGGGATCACATCTGGTCAGAGGGAGTTAGTTGGCTAGGTTCGATTGGGATCACATCTGGTCAGAGGGAGTTAGTTGGCTAGGTTCGATTGGGATCACATCTGGTCAGAGGGAGTTAGTTGGCTAGGTTCGATTGGGATCACATCTGGTCAGAGGGAGTTAGTTGGCTAGGTTCGATTGGGATCACATCTGGTCAGAGGGAGTTAGTTGGCTAGGTTCGATTGGGATCACATCTGGTCAGAGGGAGTTAGTTGGCTAGGTTCGATTGGGATCACATCTGGTCAGAGGGAGTTAGTTGGCTAGGTTCGATTGGGATCACATCTGGTCAGAGGGAGTTAGTTGGCTAGGTTCGATTGGGATCACATCTGGTCAGAGGGAGTTAGTTGGCTAGGTTCGATTGAGACCCGTGAACTAGTTTTTTTCTCATGTTAATGTATTTTTGTAGAAAACAGGACTCAAAAAAAGTCCGGATCGCTTCATCACGATCGTTTCGAAATCAAAACTTGTTTAGAGATTCACAGCAACGTTTTATCCGTAAAAGCAATCCTATTTTTGACCAAAAGTAACTCAATCTTCTTGTAAAATGTATGTATGTAATTTTTTGAAGTTTAAGCTTTTTGATACTAAGTAAGCGTTTTAGGCGTTTTACTTCTTAATCATGCTTTTCGATCAGAACACATTCAATAACACATGTGACTGCTCAAAAAATTTTTGGACGTAATGTTTTTGAACTATCAGGGCCCAAGAAAAATTTTCATAGTTACTTTTCGAAGCCTTGCCACTGGGACCATTGACAAATTTGAAGACTGAGCTAGTTCTTGGATATATCGTACTCAGAACATCGAAATGCGATCTATCACTAAGAAGATTAAATGGAGCACATTCCCTGGAATCTCGAGGGCATGCTCATCAAGTCAATTTATCTACATCTTATCTATGGAATTAAATAAAATGAATGTCATCTTGATTTTCTTTTTCTAACACTCCAATGCGCGATGGAACCTTTTTGTCCTGCATGTGATTGCGCAAAAGAATAAAGGATTTATTAATGCAGGAATAAGAAACAAACGCAACGGAACATGATGATGTCACTCTGATGAATTATGAATAAAGAGAAGTATTTGACGATTCCACCATGTTATACATGAAAATATGAATTCATCATAACAAATCATTATTAGATATGCCGAGGTGTCTCAAGTTGAGAGAGAGAAAGAGAGAGATAAAGAGAGAAAGAGAGAGAGAGAGAAACATAGGGAAAAAGAGAGAGAGATCGTTTAAGAGTGAGATAAAGAGATGAAGGAAGAGAGAGAGAAAAAAGGAAAAGAGAGTGAGGAAGAAATAAAGAAAAAACGGGCGACGTGTAAAATAGAGGTAGAATTTTTTCGGACGTCTGGTAGAAAGTGAGAACGGCGACCGAACATAGGGAACGGAGAGCACATTGCATCGCCCCGTTGATGGATTCATGATGAAGCGAGGAGACAAGGATGACACTGTCATGAATCGAGAAAAGGACAAAGAGAGAAATGGAGAGAACAACTAGAAATAAAGAGAGAGATCGATACAGAAAAAAGGAAGAAAACAATAAGGAGGGGAAAAAAGAGAAAAAAAGGGATCTATGTGTAATGTGTGAGCAAGAAAGAGAGAGAAAGAGAAAGAGAGAGGAAAAAAGAAAGAGAAAGAGAGAAGGCGAATTAGGGAGCTCATCCAGCGATAGCGGTTGGAGAATATGAAAATGGATTCTCGGGGCGTAAAAGAATGAATGCAAATTAATATGAGGGAGTCACGGAACAAGAGACAATAAAGAAGTCCAAAAGAAACTGAGGGAATGCGCGAATTTTAACAGAAAAGTTAACTGTGTGTTGATAAATGAGAGCTAATCTTGAAAAAAAGGGGCTGATTATATATTTTTTTTATCGACATTTTACAATGCAAGATTATGGTGAGACACATTGTATGTAAATGATACATACATAGTATGGCGACAAGTAAGGGAAATTTCAAAATGCTACTGATTATTCTCCAATTCACTTAGCACATTCTCGTTACGGAGACGACTTATGAACTGCTTTATTGTTCCTGAATTCAATATTTCACTCGAGATTCCATAAAACATTCTTGAAACCCCTAAACCGAAACAATTGAATCTAGAAGTGGAAGAAGTACATTCAATTGCAAAACCATTAATATTTGTACGAGTGGGGGAGGTGCGCTCGAAAATGCAGGATTTTTCCATAATATACTTATCATTGAAGATCTTCCAACCCATTTTAAGGTATGCAATCACCCTTCTTTCAGCTAAAGTACTCAGGTCAACTAGATTCAGACGATCTCTATAACATGGAAGGCTAAGAGGGTAATCCGGCTGTGGGAAACATTTATAAAAGAGAATTCTAGTAAACGATCTCTGTACTTTCTCTAACAATTCAAAGTCTTTCTTGTAAATAGGGTTCCAGAAGCAAGAGGCAAAGTCTAAATGACGTAGAACGTATGTCATGAAACACTTAACTAGCACTTTAGGATCATTGATATAAACAGCACAAAGCATTGCATACATGACTCTGTTAGCCTTCACAGTTCAATCAATTATGGCATCATGTCTACGGATACTGTGAACAACTAGAACACCGAGATCTTTGAGTTGAGTCTCTTTAGATTAAGTGACATCGTTTAAGCGGTAATCAAATGAACATTTCGAGTTTCCTAGTTGCAAATGGTACGTTTTGTTTGCGGATCAGGTGAGCTGATTGTTTCTGCTCCAAGATGAAACGGCATCAAGACAACTCTGCATTTCAGAAACGCGTTCCATTTCATTCGAGGAATTGTGGGAGATATACAACTTGATGTCGTCAGCATAGGCTTGATACTTGACGTTGGGGAAAGGCTTGAGGACGTAGTTAGAATCACGGATATACAGAGTAAATAAAATGGGTCTGAGAACGGTGCCCTGAGGCACGCCAGAAGTAACGGGTTTGGGAGCAGATATAATGTTACCTATTCGAACGGAAAAGCATCGATCAGAAAGGAATGATTTGAGCCATGACATCAATGTAGGCGACAAACCTATACGATAGCTCAATCATTTGTCCTCTTAACCAGGCGTCACTGCCTTTAAACTGTGTAACTTAGCATTTGGAGACTATATGGGATAGCTTGGTTAGAAGCTTAGAGATGCTTATGGAGTCAAAGGCTCTCGAAAAGTCAAGATATATTACATCATGAGATACTACTAAGATCATGTGACCAATCATTCTCACAGACTAAAAGGATCATGTGACCAATCATTCTCACAGACTAAAAGGATCATGTGACACATCATTCTCACAGACTAAAAGGTTAGTCACAACAGAAGTTTGGGATCTGAAGCCATCAAAACTCGCTAAGTGAGTTTCTATAATGGTTCTGATCAAACGCTCCATAACTTTAGCAGTGGGAGACAAAATAGAAATAGGCCGGTAGGATGATGTCAAAGTTGGTTCTTTTCCTGGTTTAGGTATTGCAGTGATGAGAGAGATTGTTTCCACAGTGAAGGTGTCGCGCCGTAAATGATCACATGTGTGGAAAAGGTCGAGTTAAACGGGGACTCGACACAAGACTCAGTTCAGTAGACAGAAGCCAAACATCTTTCCAGACGAGTAGGTTTCATAAGCATACAACTTAAGGCAGAGTTATCAATGAACGACCGAAAAATCTTGTCATTTCATTTCATTTCATTGTTCCACGCAACATTATAAACAATATCACTAAGTCAATACGACAAATTAGAGCATGGACTATGATATATAATCGAACAGAAAGAAACATCATCTAAACACTGATGCTGGAGACAATCTAGTTATTAAAAAAATCTGGAAACAAATGGTCTATTATTAAAAAGCTACAGATGAACCAAGGAGTTTATGCTAAGTAGGGAAGTATCGATACGTTCAATTTTTTCTTTAAATAGAGCAAAGCTTTGCAATGACTTGACTTCACTAGGAAGACATTTCCTTATAGAAATCGATCTGGATACAAAAGTAGACAATCTAGCAGGATAGAGAACGGGAAGTCTAATGTTCAATTGGTGACCATGCCGTGTTTTGTGCTGATGAGGATTAAGTGTATACAAATGAGAAGTGTCTATGGATAAGTTTGAATGAAGGCTTTTATGGAGAAAACATAGATCTCATATAGTGCGACGGAGTTCAAGCGATTCAGTACCAAGAAATATCAATCTTTCGGGGTAAGAAGCATTGCCAAGGCCACATCTATAGAAAACTCTTCTAGTGTAATTACGCTGCATATATTAAATATAGTTCACTAGTTGTTTGGAGACAGGTGATCGAATTTCTGTACCATACATAAACACTGAATGACTGCATGAGGAGAGAATGGGATTTAGATTTAAATGCTCTGAGGATCATATTAGCTAAAGAAGAAGCTTTTTTGCAAATAATCTCTATATGAGGCTTGTAACTCATATTACAATCAGTCGTTATACCAAAATCTTTAACTAAAGGAATATTTTTTGTCTCGGTTAAAAAGTCGCAGTTGAAATCGCCAACTATAATAGTCGGAAGGTTACATGACGTCTTTAAATCTTCTAACAACTCGCATAGGTTCGTAGTTTGCTCAGTTGAGTAACTGGGAGGGCGATAGCATACAATTAATCGGCAGAATGAGTTGACGAGAAATAAATCAACTACAACTACCTCACGAATACTCGCTGAATATGATTGCTTGATGAAAGTCAGAAGATAACGAAGAATGAGAGCGACACCACCACCCCTAGAATCTCTATCATTGCGTATAACATGATAAGGGAGAAGACCGGTTATTTCAGCATCAGAGACTTTGGAATTCAGCCAGGTTTCATTGAGAGCTACTATATCGGGTTGCTCAATTTCAAGAAACGAACGAAACAGAGAAAGTTTGTTTTTTAAAGAGCGAATGTTTAAATAGAAGGTATTCAGACCGGTACATGAACCTTGTTTGACGTCTTCGTTGCGGTAGTAGTGTTGGACTTCCTGATTCTGATGTTCTGCTTGCTATGGAAATTGCGAGACTGGGGATTGGAAGACTGGGGTCGAGAGTGTCGCCTTTTGTCTGTTTCAGATCAAGGCATCAGTTCGCCATTGGAGACGACGAAGTCTTTGCTTTTAGAATTCAGTTTACGTTTCTCTTGCCTCAGGAGGTACTTTTTCTCCCTTTGTTCTTTGGTTATTCCCTTGAACTGAGCGTGTTTACAAAGAGATGCGCTTTTCGAAAGAAACATCCGTTGATGCCCTTTCGTGGGGAAAATGAATTTGAGAAGTCTTGCTGAACTGCTATCCACAGTAGTCTGTCTCCTTCCCATTCTGAAGTGAGCGATTTCTCCAACATCGATGTCACAGGCATCTAAGAGACTGTTGATCAGCTGGGAGTCGTGTAGAGTCTGCGAAGAAGGCAGACCATCCGTCTTCTCAGGGGCTCTCTTGATAACAACAGACCGACATCTTTTTTCTTCGTCGATTACCTTGAAAATCTCGTCTTCGCTGATGGCATTTGTAAAGGTAGATGAGAGCATTACATAATTTCAGAAGAATAATTACAAGGAATTATCCTTCTCTTTCAAGAAGGATTCTTCTCTTCAGCCGATAGAAATCGTGAAGAGATTTCTGAAGCAGAGTAACACCTTACACTGTTGAAATGCTTGACATTGTTGTGGTTAATGTTCATAAAGTCAATAGAGTCTTAAATTCACGATAGATGAATTCCTCTCGAAAAGGATTTTTTTTAAACATTTTCCGATCAAGAACAGTCGAAAACGCCACCGAAATGACAGAAAACTGGAAATTAGGTAATGAAAAGTAACCGACTCGATAACTGCTCTGACAAAAGCTCAAGTTTTTTTTCCAAAAGCATTTTCAATTTCAAAAATTCACATATTTGTTTGAAATAAGCCTACAATAATGAATGATAATAATAATAATGAATGAATGAATTTATTCCTTTCAAATACATATTGAATATATACAGAGGAGGAATGTCGCTAATTCGAATTTAAAAATACCAAATACAGGAGAAAGAGGTTTTTTCTCACGAGCTGGAGTTCGTCTGATGGGGGGGGGTTTGGGAGCCGAAGCGATCTCATGACAAATTAGGGTGGATAGAGAAGAAGAACGAGGAATCAGAAGAAAGAAGGTAATGGAAGTAGTGACATGTGGTTTAAAGTAAAGTCATGAAGGGAGAGGAAAGGGGATTGATGGTTTCACGGACAGTTGAAGAGTGGAGATTAGCAAACGCAACCATCTCGAGAGCAGGGAAAGGGAAATATTGCTTTATACTTTATGTTTATGAATTAAGAACAACTACTTCATGCTTTTTGTAGTTATTCAAAAACTACTTAATGCTTTATTAACAACTACTCAATCTTATAAAAAAATGAAATTCTTTGTATTTCTCATTCTCCTCCTTATTGATACATATTTTCTGCGTTCACCATTGTGTTTAGGTGTTACCATTCGCTGAAGATGTTTTTTATAAAGCGAAAAATTCGAAGCCTCACTTTTTCTAACAACGCATCTAGACTATGTAAGATCCTAAAAACTAGGCAAGAAACAGATCAAAGTGTAAATCAGTCGTTATGTAATTACGTTGAAGAAAACAATGCTTCTAGTATAATTTTCTAGACTATGTAAGATCCTAATTTTGGTCTTTCATCTATTTAAATATCGGGTTGTCCTAAAATACCTCGGTCTTTTAAAGATGCATACTGCAGCGCCTTTAATATATACGAGATCAGATCATCGCAGAGATGATCTCATTGATTAAAAAAAGATCACATTATCGGTATGCTCATCTGTTTCCCAACAACAGAAATCTTTAGATTTGCCTTGCACGGAAGTGCCTTTGATTTAAGCTTAAAAACGCGTAAGATTTTCAGCGCGTTGTGTTTTTTTGTAGTGTACAAACGCACGAGTTTGTTTATTAATTTATTTGAAAAGTTATTTGAACCTTGATTGTTTTGAAGATTGAAAAAGCGAAGAGTTATGAAGAGAAAAAGTGAAGAAAAAGAAAAGTGAAGAGAAAAAGAAAAAGTGAAGAAAAAAGAATAAAAAGGAAAAAGAAGAAAATGAAAAAAGAAGAAAAGGAAAAAGAAAAGAATTGAAGAAAAAAAGGAGGTTGAAAAAAAGAATATGAAAAAAACAACAAATAACCACGCAAATTTGCTACTGCTTAGGCATCAAAGAATGATAAGTTGTACGAAAAAGTTGAGAAAAAACAACAAAAATCGCTAATAAACTCATCAAGTGTCCATTTATCTAATGTTTATGCGCAGAATAACAACACTCAATAAGAATATATATTTCAAATAACTTATAATAAAAAACTGTAATTAAAAAATTAATAAACAAACTCGTGCGTTTTTTTAGGATATTAAATTTTTATTATTAGATTACGAAAAGGCAATAAATACGGTAGGTTCTTATTAGCACTATTTTAATTTGGAAAGGTATACAGGATATGAAATCCTTTCTTCTCCTACTTTGAAATACTATTTCACTTTCTCTCTCCATGACATCGCATAGTTCACGGATCATTCCATTCTGCCGCGCGAGAGGTTGGAGAGCGATAATTGCATCTCAAGTTTTTTCAGTTATAATAACACTGATAAGATGATCCCATTCATTGAAGGATAGAGGGATGTAGAAAATAAATCATGCGCTCTCTAATCTCACCCTTGGCTAGATTAAAGGCGCGGCTGGTTGATGCTCTTTTTTGATTACCTTGTACAAATGATAACCATACACAACAAGAACACTCGACTTTTCTTGAAAAGGTCCATTAGCCCACTTAATAATCTCGGAAACTTTTGTTCTGATTAAAAAGCCACAGATGTTTTTTTCTTTGATGCTCTTCTTACTCTTTTCACTAATCCAGTCAATTTGTATCCTTTCAGAAACGTATTTTCTATTCACGTCATAAATTCCTTAATTTTTCATTAGACATACACATATGGTTTCATGTAAACAAATATTATTCTTGTACAGGGCTTTACATGTTTATTACCGAGAAGGCTTCCCTAAAGGTCAGTCGAGAATGACATAACAGTTCCAGAGTGAGGGAAACGCGGCGTTCGAATCAGAGTCATTGAATCCAAAGTGCCAGCTTCCTGTTTTTCTCATATTTCCTCAGTAATTTTGTTCCCACTCTCTTCGGCTTTCTCATTACATATTTCCTTCTCTTCTCTCTTCTAAACCATTGAATTTTTACTTGTCTCATTCTTCTTTCACAAAAATGCTATTTCTTTTTCCTCTATCCGTCTGTTACACCTAAGTAGAAATGCTATTTCTTTTTCCTCTATCCGTCTGTTACACCTAAGTAAACACATTCCTCTCTTTTTTCTTTATCTGGACAACCAATGAAATCTCTTTTGCTCTCATCTTTCTCTGTCCCCCAAATGCTATTCTCTCGCTTCATAAGAAACTCCATCCCTGTTTTTTAATTACGAAAATGGCTCAATGTCTCGGTAGAAATGACGAGTCGATGCAAAACGAACAGTAAAAAGCGAAGAGGAAGAAGCACGGGGCTCAAGGCTAATTAGCAAGTTGTGAAAAAGCAATTTACAGCTTTCTCCAGGGATTTGACCATGAGCAATCGGAAAATAGGGCCTTTTAACAGACCATTGGTAACAAAACATTGTATCTTTGTTATTGGAGCTCGCAAAGTCGGACAACATCCCTCTTTTAGAACTCGCCAGTCAGGGCAGATTTTTTTCTTTTATGGTTTGCAAGATATGATAACCCTCTTCGGAGATTCAGAACAGCCCCTCTTTTTAAAAGGTTATAAGGTAGGACGACAATCCTCTTTCTGAAGTGGCAAATAATGACGACTCTGCTTACTGTTGTTGTTGTTGTTGTTGTTGTTGTTGTTGTTGTTGTTGTTGTTGTTGTTGTTTCTTGCCCAGCGGGTTGTCTTCTTTCACGTGACACAGAAGAATAAGGTCGCAGCTCTCGACCCTAACTGTTTATTTCTCACTAACTCTTTCTTTTTTTCATTTTCTTGCGCTTTTTTCGAGAGATCAATTAAACAGAAATTCAACAACCGAGTGCGGCCTACGCTAAAGGTCTATCGGGCTGAGTGAAGTGGGGTTACAGCGACACGAAAAAAATTGTCTCGAAGTATGTATGTGGTTCTAAATGACACAGTCGGTACAGGGGAGATTCACTCGCCCCTAGTCGATTCAGGTAGCTATAATATTAAGAGGACTGGAGTGGCCGCTACGGAGTTGACACAGAGTTATTTGAATTTATCTTGATAGTTGGGACGTAGACTTATGTATTCTAGTTTGTGTTCCGTCACAGAAAGAAGTGCCTAGAACTGGATTGGGTAGGCTATTTCTGATAAAGTTTCTAACAGTGTCCGTGTGCATAACTCTGAGGGCCTCTTTATAGTTGGAGTCACTTAAAGCTATGTATATCTATATCTTTAGCTTGCTTCCCGATTGCCCTGGGAGGTTTAACTTCTTTACAAAAGGGATGAGAAGGATGTTTGGGCTGGATTGTGGCCCTGGCAGTGAATTGTTTGCTTAACATAAGGTTGTGTTCCGTCACAGAAAGAAGTTTGCTTTCCTATGCTAGATGTTGAGTGTCCGCGATAGCAAGGTTTCCAGTCGAGACTCGAATGGCTTTGTTTTGCACTGCTTGCAGAAAGTTTCAATGAGACTCAGCAAGTTGATGCGAGTAGATTGGAGCCGCGTAGGTTATGACTGCTCTAGTAGTTGCTTTGTAGGTGTTAAAGCATTGTTTCGGTCTTCTGTCCCCTACTTCTTCCTGTGATTGCTCAGAGGACATCCAATCTTTTGTTCGCCCTTGCCTACAGTTCTTTTGCATCTTGACGATGAGTTCCCATTTGGTATAAAGTAACACCGAGGATTTTCGTAGTTCTGGCTAACAGAAATGAGTTACAGTTGATAGCAACTTCGGGTAGTTCTCGAAATTCCTTCATGTTCGTGTTAAACAGCGTTACTCTTGATTTTGTTGCCGAAATCTCCATCTTCAGTTCTCCCAGGTTGCTGGTAAGGGCTTGGAGGTAGTCGTTCATACGTGAAGTTCCAACTCTCCAGTCATGGTGAGAGGCCAGTATGGTTAGATCGTCCGCATACCCGACCAGCTTAACCGTATCCGGTGGTTTTGGCAGTCCATTCAAGTTTATGTTGAATAGGGAAGGGCTGAGTACTACTCCCTGATGAACTCCCGCAGAGAAAGTTTGCTGGCGGCTAAGGTTGTTTTTGAATTCTACACGAATGGTTCTCGCACGGAGATAGTACCTTGAGAGCCTCCTGACGAGGCCTCTTGAAGTAGAGGTTTCAGCGAGAGTACGGCATAATCGTGATATGTTGACAAGGTCGTAGGCCGAGGTGAGGTAGAGCGCAACCGTCACTGTGCGATCTGGAGGGAGCTTTTGGTTGAAAGCATTGGTTATGTGGTCCGTTATCTCCATCAAAGCCTTTGTGTTTGAACGTTTCTTTCTGAAACCATGCTGCCAGTTCTCGAATTCCACTTCTTATGTGATGGGGGGAAGGATGATTCTCTCAAGAAGTTTGACTACAGGAGAAAGTATCTAAATCGGTCTGTAAACTTTCACCGTCGTTAGGTCTTTTCCTGGCTTCAGAATCGTGATCTCTCTGGCCGACTTCATGGCCGAAGAAACGATGTCTGTGTTAAGTGAACAGTTCAAAAGAAAAGCAAAACATCTTGTGCATTGTTCACAAGCCTTTTTTACCATCAGAGGACAGATTAAATCAAGATCCAGGACCTTGGAACTTCTCATTTTCTTCATTGATGCCTTCACTTCCTCCGCTGACATGACCGGAACGTTCTCGAGGTCCAACGATGCGTTCTCCTGTTGGAGCGGTCAGCGGTCTTGACAGCTTGTTTAATCGGGGAGGTTAGCGAAAAGATTTACGGGAACCAGTGGGAAAGAGGTGATCCATTGTGGATAATGGCGGCGTGAGAGGGTTTGTGTGCCTTCCCATCAAGCGATTTGATAGTGTGCCACATAGTCTGAGGTTGTTGACGTATTCCTGCCATGCATGGCGCTTATCTTCATTAATCTTATTTCTATGTATATATATATATATATATATATATATATATATATATATATATATATATATATATATATATATATATATATATATATATATATATATATATAATCTACATCTTTCGATGCAAAAACACACAAATTTAGTTAGAATTGAAAATGAGGAAAGAAGAGATTAGCTTAACAATTGTCAAATAATTGAATAAATTCGATTACAAAAGCTAATACAGCGTTTTGACTTTTATACTATAGCGAATTTGTTTCCTTCAATTCGTCGTGGCTGAGAGCGGTCGACTCACTTCTCTCTTCATTTCTATCGCCCAAAATGAAGGATTCTGGTATCTAGCAGGAATTGGACACGTTGAGACTGTATCGTCCAAACCATAATCGAAACTCCAGTCTACATTCTTGTTCTAAACATTAAAAAAACTGATAAGAAGCCTGAGTAGTTCGAATCAATGGCGCTTCATGTCCCATTATATCGTGAACAAAGCGTTTGAATTGAATTGAATAGTGAATGGAACGGGAAAAAATACTATTTTACAGCATTTTGAACGACAGAAAAAGTTTAGTTCTGAACTCATGAGGAGAGAAAAGTAGATAGAACGCCACATTTTATTTGCGACTGAAATAATTCAGGTTCATACTTTTAATCAAGTTTCGAGGTAGCTAGCTAAACAGGCGGGATATTCGCATTCCGTAAGAGCTATTTCTAGCTGTATTCTTACTACCCTGAACTAAAAAGCCCTTTACTTCGCGTTGGAATAGTCTCTTTGAAAAATCACTTTTTATTGTCGAAAGTCCATGGAAGATCTTTAAACTCATAACTAAGTCAGAAAATACCCTTCTCTCGGAAAGAGAAACGAATTCAAGGCGAGTAAGTCGATTGGGGTAAGAAAGAAGAGACCTCGTATTATTTCCATTTTCGAAACATCGATGGTAAACTATGCGAGTTAATTTCCTCAAAACTTTCTCTATGTTATCACAATCTCTTACATAGTATGATTCCATATATTCGAAGCATAGTCTAAGTGCGGCATTACGTAAGTTTTAAAGCATTTGACCAGTATGCCAAGAACATTAACATTTACATTTCTTGGGATGCCTTTTCAACTCGGTCTGCTACAGCATCTTTCCTACGTAAAAAAAGAAACTATTTGTATGCCTAGGTACCGTATCTAAGACACACATGAATTAGAGTATAGACCGCAATGAAAATATTTTGGTACGCCATTTTTTCTGCCCCACTAATATTCCGTAATTCCGAACTGTTTGACAAATCGAATAACTTGGAACTTTCAACGGATTTTTTTCTTTCTATATGTTATTCTGAGCGATTCAGTCATTGTATTATGCCTCAATTCGTTTTAAAACTTGCGAAAAATTCTCATTTCAGTTCGAGCCTCTTCATCGGTGTTATTAGTCGAGAATTAGAAGTTATTATGGAATCTCATAGCTCAGGTTACCAAATAATATTTTCCTTTTTTGATATAAAAAAGAACTTTCGATTGCTAAAAGCAAAGATCTCATTTTATTAATGAGAAAACTCAAGTTGACATAATGGTAGAGAAAATTTTAATTTTTATCGTTCCCGTAAGAAAATATGGCCTTTCGAAGTTAAGCCACGCGCTAGAGTAAGTATAGTCACTGCTTTATATAAAGGCGAACTTTAGAATGTTAAAAGCAAAGATATTATTTCATTTTATTAATGAAAAAGCTCAAGTTGACATAATGGTAGAGAAAATTTTAATCTTTATGAGAGCGAAAAAAATATGGCCTCTCGAAGTTGATGTAGATTACCAGTGCGAAGTTAAGGCCGCGTTTCAGTACAAACATGACTCACTTGACTTTCCGCGCTCTAGCGTACCAAGATTTGTTATAGGCAGAATTTTCGAAACTAATATAATCTCTTTTTTCTGCTTTAAAGTAATTTTTTTTGATTTTTCATGTTTTCTTGAAATAATTAAGTGATTAAGAACACATAAAAATAACATTTTACTACCTATTTTTTTAGTACAAACATGATTGTCTTGACTTTCCGCTCTCTAGCGTACCAAGATTTGTTATAGGCAGAATTTTCGAAACTAATATAATCTCTGTTTTCTGCTTTAAAGTAATTGTTTTTGATTTTTTCATGTTTTCTTGAAATAATTAAGTGATTAAGAACACATAAAAATAACATTTTACTACCTATTCTTATTTTGATTTTAGCTATTGCGGTCTCTAAATTAGAGACATTATTTATAGTGTATGAGAAATAAAGAGATCGAGCTCTTATCGGAAATCCTTGTCATGAATTCAGGAAGATATGGGTCGGTCGGGTTAACTTTACGCAACTGATCTCTCTTATGGATGATTAGATTCTTCACTGATGCGAGCTATAAAGTCTGAACCTGGACCTTGTGGTATTTGTTTCCTTGCCACCACTCTGAGAGTTTTGACCAGGAATGAGTGCATGCAGTGCGGGTTTCCGTCGTATGGAAAGTCTTTTGTTTACTTTCTTTTTATATTCATTCTGCTTTTCAGAAATTCATGTACATAGCATCTGCGTTTCCCAATCGTCGGGACTTTCACTTCAATCTCAAGGAGAACAGGTAAATAATCCGAGTTCGGCTTGCCGAGGGGTTCTACAGAAACAGTTAGTCGCATTGCCATTGGTGACTTTCGTGGTGTCAGGTGAGGCCTCCATTAATGTGTGTTGATGAGGAGAGTTCAGGACTGTGTAGTTACGCTGCTCGATCGCGTTACATAGTGCCGTTCCTCTGGCATCTTCAGTAACGGTGCGCGTTTTGGGCGTTCACGTCTCCTCCAGCCACAACGCATGTCTTCGTATGATTGAGAAAATCGGCAAAGTCTGTGCTATATCCCGGTGGGCATGAGGATCATAAAGGAATATAGAGATTTGTGAGTTTTAGGTTACCGGTGGTTGAAGGGATTTTGATAGTTATCGTCTCTATAGTTTCGTCACCGCAGACTAGGTCTGCTACGACTGCGTATTGAATGTATGATTACTGCGATACCTCCTTCTGATCTAGTTCTATCATGTCTTTTCGATGAATATTCTTCAATGAATATGCAACCGGCTGCAGCATCTAGTTTGGTCTCCTTAATGAAATGCTTCTTCATGGAGAAGATCCTCAAGCTCTACGATGCGTGCTCGGATACAATTTTTGTTCCAATGGTTTATTCTAAGAGTATCGATAGTGTTTGGTTGGCTTTTAGGAGAGAAAATTCGATGCAAATTTGGAAGAGTTATTCAAATTTTTTTCTATTTTTCTGAAAATTCATAAACTTCTTTGCTATCACAAGTTAGGCAAATTCTGAAAATGTCATGTTATTCGGTCAAGCCTGAAAAAAGTTATTCAAGTTAACCATTTATCAATATACATATAATTAAACACCTAAACATATATGTACTCTTATTGAAAACAATATGTTTTTGTAGAACACA
The DNA here is from genome assembly GCA_964056735.1 of Allodiplogaster pararmata. Taxonomy (NCBI): domain Eukaryota; kingdom Metazoa; phylum Nematoda; class Chromadorea; order Rhabditida; family Diplogasteridae; genus Allodiplogaster; species Allodiplogaster pararmata. The sequence goes on along the minus strand of OZ057408.1, from coordinate 38,586,175 downwards.
GCTTGAATAAGAAATACTCGAGCTGCATTAATACATAAAGCTAACAACATTATTCCAGACGATTAGATAGGAATTAGTTCAGAGGAATTCGACCTTCAATGTAATTTCAACATCATGTTTGACGCATGAATTAAAAATTGAATAAATAAGCTTTGACCTTTGAAACAACATAAAAAAGCAGGAGAAACAAAATGAAAATGATGATTCAGATGTCAATGACTCCGAAGTTTATGTGGATTTCAGAAATGGTAACTTTGAGTCTATGAACTTATATCTTGACAGTATGCCCTGGGTACCAATTATGTCCAACATATCGAGCGCTCAGGCTAAATATGACTTTTTCTTGAATATGATGGGATTCGTGAATTCTGTCCTCTCAGAAAACGCTCCACTAAGACTAGAACATGTCCTGAAAATTTCCGCAAACTTTTTAATAAGAAGAAGAAAATAGGGCAAACTAGGCATTCTGATCCTTCTTTCTCTTCGGATTATAAAAACATTAAGCAACTTATAAAAGCTAGCCAAACTGAACAACTGAGGAGCTGTGAAAGGAAGGTCTTAGATTCTCCTAGAGGTATTCATCGCTGGGTGAAAATGGAGATGAAACCTAAAAGTAGTCTTCTTTTAATCAAAAATGGGGATGCTTATGTTTTTTTCGCCAATGAGTTCTCAAAAAACTACACAATTGAGGAGAACACTAATAAAAATCCGGTGAGCTACCCTATATCTTTATCAACAGACTCTCTAGACTTTTCTCTGCATATCATATATTATGTTCTTAAGAAATTACCTAATAAGTTTACACAGTTCTCCGAAGGCATCAACCACAATATCTTTTGAAAAAATGTGCCCTCGCGTTAGCATTACCTTTGTCTTTTTATTTGAAGAATCATTTATAAGCTGCTCAATTCCAATTCAATGGAAATTAGGAGAAGTCACTCCAATGTTTAAAAGTTCTGAGGAAAGGTCTAATTGTAGTAACTATCGGCCTGTTTCTTGCCTTGTTTTCCTGCCCCCCCCCCAATAAGCTGCTATTAGGGCAATCTCAACAAAACTACTACATAGGTAATACAAAAATTAAGAATGTAGAATTAGTAAGAGACTTAGGCATTTATATAGATCGTAAGCTCACTTTTAAACAGCACATTGAAGTCATACGTGCTAGAAGTTTAAGTCGAATCGCTCAAGTTTTTAAAGTTTTTCGGTGCCTAGATTTAAACGGTTACAAAACTGTGTATACCACATATATCAGGCCTCTTTTAAAAAACGAAACCACAATTTTCTAACCAACTTCTCGCAGTAATTGTTCAAGAAGACTGGAGTTCCCACAAAGAATCTTTACCAAGAGGGGGTTATCTCGCTGCAATAACCCTAATCTAAATTATCTCCAACGTCTCAAGCTATTCAATTTAGAGTCGCTTGTAGAACGCAGAGCCCGCTTCGATTTATTTATTGTTTTTCGGTTACTATTTGGAAAAATAGACTGTCGTATATTCAAAAACCAAATGATTCTTAGAACGGAAACAAATCTTCGTACCTCCGATAGGAATTCCCGGTTAACTTAAGTGCAGATAAATCATTATAGGCACTCTAATTTCTATTTTAGAAGAGCTATCGGTTTGTGGAACAGAATCTCAGATACTCAGAACCACATCACTGAGCTTCGAGAGTTCGCAAAGATTATATTGTAGAAGAACTGAACCTTCTCACAGTCGTCGACCTACCGGATTATCTTAAAACGGATTGAAGAAAGGATCCCCAAATGTCGAGATTTTATCCCGTTCTTCCTGACCAATTTTATACACCGTATAAGCGGTAACTCAACAAGTTACCCTTCGGTGATAATAAAGATATATATATTTTTTAAAATTAATTTTCGTTTTGTATAATTTCTACACTAAATTTTTTCTTACTTCTGTGTTATGATACAAGGTCCGGAGTTATTCTAAAAAAAGATTTCAACCGATCCTTTTTAAAACTGCAGAAATTTTAACATACGGAATGTTAAATATTGTAGTACGGGCCTTAAAATTTGCATTATAATGTGTGCGTGTGTAGCTCAGTGGGAAGAGCATTTGCCCGGAAAGCGAAAGATCACGAGTTCGGTTCCCGTCACACCACACGATTTTTGCACTAGTTTCCACGAACAATCCGCTCCTTTGCTCGCTATGAAATCCGTTGCTTGAGATCAACGAGGAGTATGGTATGCTCTAGAGTATGGTATGTATGGTATATGAGTATGGTATGCTCTAATATGCTCAATAACATGTATATTCCGAGAATTCTTGATTAACTGCAAGAAAACACAAATCTGACCTATACTCGAGATAAAAAAACTATGGATAAAAAGAATGAACTTGTTTCCGAAATTTGATGACTTTTTGAGCATTTTTTTCTAGAAATTTTTTTTGCAGTATTGGACACATATTCGATCAACCTTTTCCTTTTTTTTACAATACGCTCTTGTGATAAATATTTTTGATTCAAACTTTGCGGGTTTAAGCGCTATTCTTGTCAGGTAATTTTTTATCAAATGTATGTCCAAAAATTGTTCAAACGACTTGTACATCAATTTAAAAACTGATCATACTTTTTTTCTTGAACTCAAAACGCTGAAAAATATGCACACTATCCTGAGTCGTGGGGTAAGACACCATCAATCTGTTACCGCTGATGAAAGCACCACTTAAAAAGCGCATTGTTTTTCCTTACTGCGGAGTTCTCCTTGAAAAAAACGAGAGAAAAAAAACAAAAATCCTTTCTATGCCTCGTTTTCAAGATGCGTGTTTATTTAGGTTTAGGTCACTTCGAATCTGTATCTAACAAAATTATAGTAGGCGAGAGTGAATCGGTTGATTGTTCAAAGACAAAAAGTTCGAATGCCGAACTTTTTAAAAAAAATCTTTAAAGTAATTTTCTTCTCGCTTATGTTTCTAAATCCTTCTGTAGTCCACTCGAGACTCTCCGTAATGAAACAACAAAACACCTTATACCAAAGTTTATAAAAAAAATTGTTTTCTTGTAAGTTTGTGAAGAGCAATGATGAATCCCCTGTTATTTTCATAAGAACTGGTATCGAAATTTTCTTCAAATTAAATATCATCGGAAACGGAGAGACCTTAAAAACAGTAATGTTTTGAAAGAATTGTTACCAAGAAACTCGCTCTTCTTAGAAAATCGCTCTTTTTTTCTTAAAAAGCAGAACTGAAAACTGAAAAAATTTAAAATGAAGCTTTTATGATATATTTTATGATATAAGACGATGCTGGGAATAATTTTCGCCAAAATGCTCAAAAGTTGTTCCTCGGGCAGATTTTGCTTGAAAAACCAAGCTTTTCCATGGCAAGAAACGGAAAAAGCGCCATGATTAATGGCAGCAAATAACATGTGTTTTGACGGGCCTGCCAAGAAAAACCGTCAAAAAACAAGCTTTCTACTTTGTACTCGTTTTGTCACCGCTTTTGTCACTGCCAGAATCCGCTTTTTGTTTGTCATTGTTTTGTCACTGCCAAAATCGGGTTTTTGTTTGTCCTTGTTTTGTCACTGCCAAAATCGGGTTTTTTTGTCCTTGTTTTGTAACTGCCTAAATCGGATTTTTTTGTCCTTGTTTTGTCACTGCCAAAAAAGGGCTTTTTTGTAGCCCCTGCAACCCCTTAGCCTCATTTCTGGGATGATGGAGGATCGCTCTCAGGAACTCTTTGCGGAGTGCCAATACTAGACTTTGATCTCATCCAAAAGGCCGAAGTACCCCAACCGAGTTTACTAAACTCGGTTAGGGTACGTCGCTAGAAGTGGTTGGTATGTGGTCGTTGCAGAGCTGTGTTCAACGGACAAAAAGCGTTCAAAAAAAGATTCGAGTTTGGCTGTGCCAAAACATGTCACAAAGGAAAAACAAAATTGTCCGTGATTTGGCAGGAACAAAACTTGGCCACAGAGTCATTCATCATTTGGCACTGCGAAATAGTGGCCGATTCTTCGTCCCTATTTTGGCAGCTAAAAAAGACTAATATCGGAATTTCCTTCTCCCAAGTTCGCATACTCGAAATCTTGTTAAAATAAAGTTTTTGGCTGAGGAACAACATTTTGAGCCTTTTGGCGAAAATTATTCCCAGCATGGTCTTATATAAAACGATCTTCCATCAGCGGTGATCACTTCAGTGTATTACGTTCGAATTCATTCGCCATTCGAGCAGCCCGCCTTTATCCACAAGTTTTTAAACGACAACTCCTCCAATTCGTCGTGGCTGAGAGCGGTCGACTCACTTCTCGCTCTTCATTTCTATCTCCCAAAATGAAGGATGCCGGTCTCCAGCAGAAATAGAACACCTTGAGGCCGTATCGTGCAAACCATATTTGAGACTCCAGTCTACATTCTACGTTCTCTTTCTCGACATCAAGGAACTGATAAGAAGCTGGATTCGTTCGAATCAAAGGCGCTTCATGTCCCATGACATCGAGAATAAAGCGTTTGAAGTGATTTGAATTGAATTCTAGATTTTAGCAGAAAATCTTTCGCAGTAGAATTTTGTCCCGTGCGAGGGCCTAAAGTGAAATTTACCCATATTCGGCTGACACCTAAACGGTTTTTCGAACAGTTTTACTGCCTAGCTAGATTTGGACAAAAATATTATAATTATACTTTAATATGCAAACATGTTCAACGACGTGTATTTCAGAAAGCAACCGAGCAACAAAGTTCAAATTCACATCGCGCATTCTTTAATATGTATGACTTCTTTATATCATAACTTTTTATGATCTCTCTATCGTGCTTCACTGTCCCCGTTCCTCTTGTGTCCTCGGCCAGTCTCTCGGTCGACCATTTCTGTTGTTTGGATCAAATATCACTTTTCAACACCATCAACTTCCCCCGAGGCGCTAGGAGGAGCCTACATACATAGAACCGCATGAGAGGGGGACAGACTGTGGTGATTGAGAGAGAGATAGAGATAGAGAGAGAGAGAGAGAGAGAGAGAGAGAGAGAGAGAGAGAGAGAGAGCCAGTGGGGAAGAGGTAGAGAGAGAACGAGAAAGAGAGAGGAAAAGAAACAGAAATAGAGAGGTAGAGAGAGAAACAGATAGAGAGAAGAGAGAGAGCGAGATCGAGGGAGCGAGAGAGTGACAGAAAGAGAACGAGTGAGGAAGAGAGAGAGGGTGGCTGCAGGGGAAGGGGTCAGATTTGCTTTCAGCCGATATGAATACCGTCAGCCCTTTCAAACTTCTTCTTTCCATTAACCCCTGTTGTTGATGCGGCAAATTCTTTTGGCTGACTAATCCGTATTCTCGCGGGACCAAGTTTTTCATTTTCTGGTACCAATTCTTAGTTTTCCGGTGCCAACTTTGCCTTATTCTGGTACCAATTTCCCATTATTTGTCAACAGCTGTGTTCTCGTCTGTTACCAACGTTGCTTTTTCTAGATCCAACTTTTGAATAAGTTCTGGTTTGATTTATTGTACCGGAATAAGCAGTTTCATCTTACTTCAAGTACTGTGATAACTTAAAGTGGCTCATAACATGAACTCCTTACTATACATTAAACACGCTCTTTGAAAAAATCCATATTCTCTTAGAACAAGTAACAATGTTTTTGAAGTAAAAACTGTACTGTGTTGGTTCAATTTTTTTCAAATTCTGTTTCCTCCATACTATATCTATATCATACTGTATATACATAAATATGTAGATTATTTCGTTCTTTGCTCTGTTTGCCCTTTTTTTTCTTTCCTCGCCTCTTAATCTCCGTTTCTTCCTATTCGCTTCAGTCCTTTGTCTCTACTTTAAAAACTCTTTTTTTTTCTCGGACCTTCTTCGACTCATAATTTTCGTTTTTGTTTTCTCCTTTTTTCTTTTTCATAAAACCACTTTTTAAAAATCTTTTTTTAGCTCCCTTTTTTAGCTACATGTAGATTTGAAATCTATGGGAAGCTCCATATTATTGATTTATATTATTGGTCCTGGGTGTTAAATGGTTCTAAACTCCTTTAGTGACTCCCCTGAGGCGGAGACAGCGAAGCAAAGCCTGTTCAAATACACGTTGACGCTCTTTAAGCGAAACAGAAGCAAACCATAAGAGAAGAAAGGGAGGATTAGAAGCAGAGCATCTCACATAATAAAAAAAACCCCAATCGGTAAGTACCAACCGAAATAGAAAACTGTGGGACTAATACGATCAAAGAGAAAAAGTCAATTCATTTTCTTCCAGTTAGTTATGTTCCTTTCCAGCGAAAAGAACTAGTTTGGGAGAAGTTTCTATTCGCGACAACCCAATTGTGAAAGTCATTTTCTTTGTACAAGTTCCGGTAAGAAATGACGCCTGAGTTTCATTTTTCATTAAAAAACTTGTTTGTTGCAACCACGAATCCAGAACGTGAAAATGAAAAAAATAAACTAAGAGAGAAAGGAAGAGGTAAAAAAGGTCAAAAAGAAAAGTGTTGAAGAGATGAAGAGAAAGATATATAAAATTAGAAACAAAAACTAAGATAGGACGTTTCATAGAAAAAGCGTGAAAGTGACCTAGAGAAAGTGAAATAGATGGTACAAAAGAGAGAAGTAAATAATAATAAAAAAGAAAAGAAAAAAAGAAAAAAGCTGCAAATGGTCTATTATATTAGTGTTCTACAGACGCATGTTCGCGTCGCTTTTTACTTGGTTCCTCTGGACTTTCTAAATCACTCCTTTCCTTTGCTGTTGCTTCCTTCTTTTAAATTGTTTTTTTTTTTCCAAAATTTCACTCTTTTTCATGTAAGCTTTTCATCAGAAGCCGAAAAAAATTACGAATTCAGCAGAAGAGAACAAAGAAATAGATTTCTAGGAGTTAATGAAACTATAAAAAAAAGGAAAAAAAATAGCAGGAGAGAGGAAGAAAGGGGAATACAGCAGAGGGATAAGCAGAAAAAACAGAAAGACTAGGAGAGAGAGAGTGAACGTTTTAGGAGAGAGAAGGAGAAAGAAAGAGAAATAGAGAAAGAGAAAGAGAGAAAGAAAGAGAGAGAAAAAGAGTAAGAGAGAGAGAAAAAAAGATTAAGAGAGAGAAAGAGAGAGAGTAAGAGATAGAATGAAAAGAAAGCTTCCTCCCTGAACCTGTTACGAGCCACCTTAATCTGTGGAACTCGATGTGTTGGTTCTTCGCCACATTTGACATGCTCGCAAATGCTTTTCAACTATTTTCATCTCTTCTTCGCTCTCTTTCTATTATTTTCTCCCTTTTTTAGTTTCTCTCATTCTATTTTTCTCTTCTCTTTCCTCTCACTCTCTCGAACTCTCTCACACGCCAACATATTCCTCTTTCCTTAAGAACTTCTTCCTTTCTTCATCTTCATTTTCTCACTCCGAGAAGAAGTTTCGCTTATCTGTCATTCATGATTCAACTCAGAAAGATTTACTTCAGCTCAGCTTGGTATTTTTATCTCGGAATCAAACTGCGAAGTTTTTTCATAGTTGTTTTATATAAGACGATGCTGGGAATAATTTTCGCAAAAATGCTCAAAATGTTGTTCCTCAGCCAAAAACTTTATTTTGCCAAGATTTCGAGTACGCGAACTTGGGAGAAGGAAATTCCGATATTAGTCTTTTTTTAGCTGCCAAAATAGGGACGAAGAATGGGCCACTATTTCGCAGTGCCAAATGATGAATGACTGTGTGGCCAAGTTTTGTTCCTGCCAAATCACGGACAATTTTGTTTTTCCTTTGTGACATGTTTTGGCACTGCCAAACTCGGCTCTTTTTTTGAACACTACTTGTCCGTTGAACACAGCTCCGCAACGACCACATATTAAGCACTTCTAGCGACGTACCCCAACCGAGTTTAGTAAACTCGGTTGAGGTACGTCGCTAGAAATGAATAATATGTGGTCGTTGTAGCTGCTGGTATTGCAACTAGGCCTTTTGGATGAGATCAAAGCCTAGTATTGGCACTCCTCAAAGAGTTCCTGAGAGCGATCCTCCATCATCCCAGAAATGAGGCTAAGGAGTTGCAGGGGAAACAAAAAAGTCCGATTTTGGCAGTGACAAAACAAGGACAAAGAACCCAGTTCTGGCAGTGACAAAACAAGGACAAAAAACCCGATTTTGGCAGTGACAAAACAAGGACAAACAAAAACCCGATTTTGGCAGTGACAAAACAAGGACAAACAAAAACCGGATTCTGGCAGTGACAAAAGCGGTGACAAAGATTCTGGCAGTGACAAAAGCGGTGACAAAGTAGAAAGCTTGTTTTTTGACGGTTTTTCTTGGCAGGCCCGTCAAAACGCATGTTATTTGCTGCCATTTATATCATGGCACTTTTTTCCGTTTCTTGCCATGGGAAAGCTTGGTTTTTCAAGCGAAATCTGACCGAGGAACAACATTTTGAGCATTTTGGCGAAAATTATTCCCAGCATCGTCTTATATGTAGCTCTTTTCTATAGCCGTGTGCTTCTGCGTTAAAAAATCTCGTTTTCTACTTGTCTGGCGCCGAGGAAAAGCTGGGAGCAAACCGAAACTTCAAAATTTTCCTAGCTCTGGTTCTTTTCTGTCCGAAAGATGAAGAAGTAGTTTCCTTCAATGGTTTTCTAAACCAAAAACAGTGACGAACTCAGGGACGAAAACGTCACAGTTCATAAGCCGTGAAGTGAACACTTGTAGTTCGTTCGCATATCTATGCGTTGTCCAGCTTTTCATATTCATGTCTTTATTGCCAAAGGATAACGTGTTCAGTGTTATCACTAACATGGTGGTCAGAGAGGATTAAAAGGAAACTTGCGAAGAGGAATAAGCAACTGTGGCGTTGCGCTGAAGAGTCCTAATAGGACCGCTTAGCTTTTCAACCTCATTTTTCCGAAGAGTCCTCTAAATCGAAGTAGAAGTAGAAGACCAGTAGCTTTGTTAGTAGACGAGAATAGTTGAGTCAAGGGAATCGTGAGGAAAAGTCGTGGACGCGACCGACTTACTTGCTTGGAGAAGGGAAGAAGGGAAGTTTGTCTTCACGTTGTCTAGTTTGTCTTCACGGTGTCCAGTTTGTCTTCACGATGATACCTTACGAGGAAGAGCAAGGGGATCAATGATATCAGAGCAAAAGAAGGAAAAGCCAATAAAGTTTTCTTCTTAGGAGAAAAGTATGAACAAGGAAAATGGGGAACAGAACAGAGCGTGTGGAGAGAATCGGAAGTACATAAGCAACATCGAAGTAAAACATAGTTAGAGAAACGAAAAGTATATGTAAAAGAAAGAAAGCAGAAAATATATAACTGAGTGTGAAAGCAGAGATGGGAAAAGAATAAAATAGAGAATGTGAGGGAGAGGGAAGTAAGAAAAATAAAGATAGAAGAATAAGGGAAGAAAGAGATAGAGACATAGCGAATAAGAAAAGAAAGAGAGATTATGCGAAGGGGAGAGAGAGCTAAAGAGAGAAGGGAAATGATGAGCACTAAAAGAGGAAAAAAGACTGGCGCTGCTACATTCAAATGTATAGACTGAATGAGCTGAAAAAAACGTCCGCAACCTTTTCCCTTCTTGAAATGCTTTGAAATTCATTTTAAAAGAGTTCATTCCGTGTGTGAAAGGAGAACGCCTTTGTAATTAGAGAGCTGTATTAGATTTTTAAAAAAAAACTTTTGCTTTCTCTACATTTTAAAATATTGATAAATTGTGTTTCTTTTCGTTTTTACTTCCCAAGCTTTCTTTTTATCTGTGAGAGTTTTACTGTGAAAAGATTCTCCAATAAGACTTCTATACAAGCCATTAATTTCAAACAGTTCCACTGAAAAAAGTTATTTGACTTGAATTAGGCTGGACTGGTGAGCTCCAGTTAGCGAGCGAAGCAATCAACTGGCATCATCCAAGTTATTAACTTTTTTCTCGAGTCAAAAAAGCTCTCAAACTATCTTTATTCAGAATAGCTCAAAAACGACCTTATTCTCTCATATTACTTGAGAATGAGCGGGTATCGATTGAAGCTCATTTTTACCTTGTTCTTTTTTTCAGAACAGGTAGTTCTTTAAGCTTTTAATGCAACGTTTTTTTCCGTTGACTTGTTTGTTATTCAAAACGAATATCCATAACTCTTTGTTCTGACCATCTTTCCTTCGTTCTGATTTCAAACTTCCCATATTCTGGAAGAACCTTTTGCGTGGTTTTCTCTGTTTTTACCGCGTTCTTGTATATCACTGAAACGTGCATCCAAGCTTATGAATTGGTTACTCACGCTCAAAAATTAACAGAATGTGTTGACGTCCAAATTTTTATCGCTCATGTTTTTAATGTTCCTAACTTCGAAACGGCCCTTTTCACTGCTTTTTCAGAAATTCTCTTTCTATTTTGGTTTTTATGCAACCTTTTCAAGTTTTTTTTGCAAGCCTTGACGATGACTCTCGTATTAACGCTCTGACTCCGGAACAGAAGAATCCAAAACCCTTCCAGCTTTGATACACCCGTTCAACTCTTTCTCTTACTTTCCCGTGCTTACTTTTGCCCCAAGGCAGAGTAGGCGATCTGCTGAGATGGTGCCTAAACTGGTAAACTGGTAAAACCAGTTGTTGCTGCCAGAGAGATTGTTAGTGTTTCTAGTAAGAGGATGGGGGAGGAAGGGGTAGGGGGCTAAGAGACTTTTAAGCTATACTGGCTATTCATATTCCCCTCGGTTAGTGTGAATTTTTTTCTGAGAGTGTTTTTAACTTACGATCCATTCAATGAAATTCCGACTTCACAATATCATTTCGAAATCTTAACACATAAACGTATCTGAATGTCAATTCCTCTCTCTTATCAGCTTCTGGGTAGAAATTGTATGAATAGGATAAAGTTATTATTATACATATTGTATGTATTCACTAATGTTTCCATATTTCTGATTTTTAAAAATTGGCTGTTTATACTTGTAAACCGATTTTCTTTTCTCTTGTCTAGACTTTCAATGAACATAGTTTCCAATCGCCTAAAATTATTAATATAAATTTAAAGCGTTCTATTTGAACCATATCATTCCACACTTTTCTATTGTTCTCTCTTTTTCTGGAATAAAGGCAAAGAATTGTAGAATATGATTCGGACGGTACGTTCTCACGGGGTTCAAATCCTGCTAAAGACCCAGTTCAACCATGCTGAAGAGGGGGAGAGAATAAGGGTCATGTCAGTCAAGATGAGAACCCATCACTAGATTCGAAAGCAACCACACTAGTAGTCACTTGCTTTACTAGGGAATTTGTTCCGAGGTTGTTGTAATTGCAGTGCAGTCCATCTGTCGATTACTTTCATTCTTCACAAATAGCACCGATCCTACATTGATTGATGATAATACTTTTTTTCACAACCATTCATGTTAGCTTATCAAATGTAAACATCTTAGAACGATTATGAAATTGCTTTACCGTTTCGCGAAACTTTTTAATAACACAAAACGATGTAACTAAGAAAAGGCGAGTCTCTGCTAGCTCTGGAATTTTTTTAGAATCTTAATTACATCTTGAAAAAAGTTTTAAAATGTTCTTGAAAAAGCCTGCAGCCTTTTTTATATTTGATTTGAATTAGTTTGTTGTATTATCACCGTCCACCTCAAACTATCCGACAGTTTCCAATCAGAAATTTTCGTGTTAAAACTACATATTACATCAAAATCTCTTTTTTTGTTGAAGAAAAACGATCCAATCAAAGTAGATAGTTCCTTGACAGATTCGCCTATCTAAAACATTAACTCCTGATAAATTGATCGACTTTTTTCTCTTTCTTTGATCGACTTGATCGACTTTTTTCTCTTTCTCACTCTGAATTTCTTACCCACTCTTTCTCAACCTCTCTTTCTTACCCACTCTTTCTCAACCTCTCTTTCTTACCCACTCTTTCTCAACCTCTCTTTCTTACCCACTCTTTCTCAACCTCTCTTTCTTACCCACTCTTTCTCAACCTCTCTCTTTCTCAACCTCTCTCTTTCTCAACCTCTCTCTTTCTCAACCTCTCTCTTTCTCAACCTCTCTCTTTCTAAACCTCTCTCTTTCTCAACCTCTCTCTTTTTCAACCTATCTCTTCCTCAACCTCTCTCTTTCTCAACCTCTCTCTTTCTCAACCTCTCTCTTTTTCAACCTATCTCTTCCTCAACCTCTCTCTTTCTCAACCTCTCTCTTTCTCAACCTCTCTCTTTCTCAACCTCTCTCTTTCTCAACCTCTCTCTTTCTCAACCTCTCTCTTTCTAAACCTCTCTCTTTCTCAACCTCTCTCTTTTTCAACCTATCTCTTCCTCAACCTCTCTCTTTCTCAACCTCTCTCTTTCTCAACCTCTCTCTTTTTCAACCTATCTCTTCCTCAACCTCTCTCTTTCTCAACCTCTCTCTTTCTCAACCTCTCTCTTTTTCAACCTATCTCTTCCTCAACCTCTCTCTTTCTCAACCTCTCTCTTTCTCAACCTCTCTCTTTCTCAACCTCTCTCTTTCTCAACCTCTCTCTTTTTCAACCTATCTCTTCCTCAACCTCTCTCTTTCTCAACCTCTCTCTTTCTCAACCTCTCTCTTTTTCAACCTATCTCTTCCTCAACCTCTCTCTTTTTCAACCTATCTCTTCCTCAACCTCTCTCTTTCTCAACCTCTCTCTTTCTCAACCTCTCTCTTTTTCAACCTATCTCTTCCTCAACCTCTCTCTTTCTCAACCTCTCTCTTTCTCAACCTCTCTCTTTTTCAACCTATCTCTTCCTCAACCTCTCTCTTTTTCAACCTATCTCTTCCTCAACCTCTCTCTTTCTCAACCTCTCTCTTTCTCAACCTATCTCTTCCTCAACCTCTCTCTTTCTCAACCTCTCTCTTTCTCAACCTCTCTCTTTTTCAACCTATCTCTTCCTCAACCTCTCTCTTTCTCAACCTCTCTCTTTCTCAACCTCTCTCTTTCTAAACCTCTCTCTTTCTCAACCTCTCTCTTTTTCAACCTATCTCTTCCTCAACCTCTCTCTTTCTCAACCTCTCTCTTTCTCAACCTCTCTCTTTTTCAACCTATCTCTTCCTCAACCTCTCTCTTTCTCAACCTCTCTCTTTCTCAACCTCTCTCTTTCTCAACCTCTCTCTTTCTCAACCTCTCTCTTTCTCAACCTCTCTCTTTCTAAACCTCTCTCTTTCTCAACCTCTCTCTTTTTCAACCTATCTCTTCCTCAACCTCTCTCTTTCTCAACCTCTCTCTTTCTCAACCTCTCTCTTTTTCAACCTATCTCTTCCTCAACCTCTCTCTTTTTCAACCTATCTCTTCCTCAACCTCTCTCTTTCTCAACCTCTCTCTTTCTCAACCTCTCTCTTTTTCAACCTATCTCTTCCTCAACCTCTCTCTTTCTCAACCTCTCTCTTTCTCAACCTCTCTCTTTTTCAACCTATCTCTTCCTCAACCTCTCTCTTTTTCAACCTATCTCTTCCTCAACCTCTCTCTTTCTCAACCTCTCTCTTTCTCAACCTATCTCTTCCTCAACCTCTCTCTTTCTCAACCTCTCTCTTTCTCAACCTCTCTCTTTTTCAACCTATCTCTTCCTCAACCTCTCTCTTTCTCAACCTCTCTCTTTCTCAACCTCTCTCTTTCTAAACCTCTCTCTTTCTCAACCTCTCTCTTTTTCAACCTATCTCTTCCTCAACCTCTCTCTTTCTCAACCTCTCTCTTTCTCAACCTCTCTCTTTTTCAACCTATCTCTTCCTCAACCTCTCTCTTTCTCAACCTATCTCTTTCTCAACCTCTCTCTTTCTCAACCTCTCTCTTTCTCAACCTCTCTCTTTCTCAACCTCTCTCTTTCTAAACCTCTCTCTTTCTCAACCTCTCTCTTTTTCAACCTATCTCTTCCTCAACCTCTCTCTTTCTCAACCTCTCTCTTTCTCAACCTCTCTCTTTTTCAACCTATCTCTTCCTCAACCTCTCTCTTTCTCAACCTCTCTCTTTCTCAACCTCTCTCTTTCTCAACCTCTCTCTTTCTCAACCTCTCTCTTTCTCAACCTCTCTCTTTCTCAACCTCTCTCTTTTTCAACCTATCTCTTCCTCAACCTCTCTCTTTCTCAACCTCTCTCTTTCTCAACCTCTCTCTTTCTCAACCTCTCTCTTTCTCAACCTCTCTCTTTTTCAACCTATCTCTTCCTCAACCTCTCTCTTTCTCAACCTCTCTCTTTCTCAACCTCTCTCTTTCTCAACCTCTCTCTTTTTCAACCTATCTCTTCCTCAACCTCTCTCTTTTTCAACCTATCTCTTCCTCAACCTCTCTCTTTCTCAACCTCTCTCTTTCTCAACCTCTCTCTTTTTCAACCTATCTCTTCCTCAACCTCTCTCTTTCTCAACCTCTCTCTTTCTCAACCTCTCTCTTTTTCAACCTATCTCTTCCTCAACCTCTCTCTTTTTCAACCTATCTCTTCCTCAACCTCTCTCTTTCTCAACCTCTCTCTTTCTCAACCTATCTCTTCCTCAACCTCTCTCTTTCTAAACCTCTCTCTTTCTCAACCTCTCTCTTTTTCAACCTATCTCTTCCTCAACCTCTCTCTTTCTCAACCTCTCTCTTTCTCAACCTCTCTCTTTTTCAACCTATCTCTTCCTCAACCTCTCTCTTTTTCAACCTATCTCTTCCTCAACCTCTCTCTTTCTCAACCTCTCTCTTTCTCAACCTCTCTCTTTTTCAACCTATCTCTTCCTCAACCTCTCTCTTTCTCAACCTCTCTCTTTCTCAACCTCTCTCTTTTTCAACCTATCTCTTCCTCAACCTCTCTCTTTTTCAACCTATCTCTTCCTCAACCTCTCTCTTTCTCAACCTCTCTCTTTCTCAACCTCTCTCTTTCTCAACCTATCTCTTCCTCAACCTCTCTCTTTCTCAACCTCTCTCTTTCTCAACCTCTCTCTTTTTCAACCTATCTCTTCCTCAACCTCTCTCTTTCTCAACCTCTCTCTTTCTCAACCTCTCTCTTTCTAAACCTCTCTCTTTCTCAACCTCTCTCTTTTTCAACCTATCTCTTCCTCAACCTCTCTCTTTCTCAACCTCTCTCTTTCTCAACCTCTCTCTTTTTCAACCTATCTCTTCCTCAACCTCTCTCTTTCTCAACCTCTCTCTTTCTCAACCTCTCTCTTTCTCAACCTCTCTCTTTCTCAACCTCTCTCTTTCTCAACCTCTCTCTTTCTAAACCTCTCTCTTTCTCAACCTCTCTCTTTTTCAACCTATCTCTTCCTCAACCTCTCTCTTTCTCAACCTCTCTCTTTCTCAACCTCTCTCTTTTTCAACCTATCTCTTCCTCAACCTCTCTCTTTCTCAACCTCTCTCTTTCTCAACCTCTCTCTTTCTCAACCTCTCTCTTTCTCAACCTCTCTCTTTTTCAACCTATCTCTTCCTCAACCTCTCTCTTTCTCAACCTCTCTCTTTCTCAACCTCTCTCTTTCTCAACCTCTCTCTTTCTCAACCTCTCTCTTTCTCAACCTCTCTCTTTCTAAACCTCTCTCTTTCTCAACCTCTCTCTTTTTCAACCTATCTCTTCCTCAACCTCTCTCTTTCTCAACCTCTCTCTTTCTCAACCTCTCTCTTTTTCAACCTATCTCTTCCTCAACCTCTCTCTTTCTCAACCTCTCTCTTTCTCAACCTCTCTCTTTCTCAACCTCTCTCTTTCTCAACCTCTCTCTTTTTCAACCTATCTCTTCCTCAACCTCTCTCTTTCTCAACCTCTCTCTTTCTCAACCTCTCTCTTTCTCAACCTCTCTCTTTCTCAACCTCTCTCTTTCTCAACCTCTCTCACACTTCTTTTTGTTTTCTTTATCCCTTTTCCTACCTCTCTTTACTTTAAAATAATCTTAGCTCTCCGCTTGTCCTATTAATCTCCTTACTCTCTCAAAGAATGATCAAGCTGATTTATTGAACGATTCACAAGTGCAGTACGCACTTTGACACTTTGTTCCGAGGTGGAGAGCTGCGTCTGACTTTAGAGAATCAACCATCTTCGAGTTTTTTGTGTTGTTGTATGTAATAAAAAACTGATTTGGGTCAGGTTACGATGACGAGGCTAAGGTATAGTATAGTATCAAAACCTTCCGGATAAATTAGCCACACTATTATTGTTTAAACGGATTTGATTGACTGCTTTGTGTTCGGTTTTTGATATATTTATAATGATATACAACAAAAAACCTCTCTACCTTAAAAGGAAAGAAAATGTAGCCATCCCAATGTAAAGCGCGTTCCTTTATGTAAAATTGTTTCCAACAGCTTGTTTTGGTGTTTGCTAATATGAGATGAAAGTTCATTTTTGGCACTTCATATGTAATCGATTAAATTTGAAAATTTGGAATGCTAGTTTTATTTGTTAACACTTTAATAACATTCTCATGGCGATCACTGAGGGATTCGAGCAGAAATTATCACTGAAGTACCAGCTCTCATGGAATTTAGCAAAACTCAAGGAGTGAGATTTCATCTAGCGCTGTGCGGAAGAGAATAGATTGTGTCAAAGAGGTAAGTGAAGCTGTAAAGCAAAAAATATATTTGCCGGCTGGAGTTAAAGTAATAGTAAAAACGGCCAGTTGAGTGTAAGAGAGTATAAGACTGATATTACAGCGAAATTAGAGGTTGCGCATATGTAGCGGACAAAAAAATTGAAAAAAATTAACTGATCGCTTTTCGCATACGCTTGTTTCTGCACTCCTTTGGGCGTGGATGTTGAATGAGACAACCGAAGTACAAAAGTTCACCTAATGTTTGATAGATCTAGCGGAAGCACTGATTTGAGCTGTCTTACTCAAAATTGCTCACTTGAAAAGTGCTCGGTCTTTCGCTAAAAGGCTGCGATGCGTAGTAGAACGGGTGATCTAGGTACATATAATGGAGTGCCCTTCGAAATGTCACTGTCAGCTCAGAAATCGTTAGAATTTTTTTGGATGAGCAATCTAGAGAAATTTTTAGACAAGAGCTAAAACGTGGAACAATTGTAACTTAGATACATCCTATCCCGGAAGACGCTGGATCATATTAAGGTAAACAAAAGCTGGAAGCTTTCAAAACAAGTCAACCACTTGTAGTGGGAAACTAGAAAAATTGAGAAGATGGTCAAGAGGGTCAAGGACAGAGAAAGGTTCGAGTTCAGTAAAAGAAAGAGAAATAGACGTTGAAAGGGGAGTAAGTGAGCAAAGAAGGAACCGTCAAGGAGGGGGGCAGGAGGAAATTGACATCTACCGGTTGACTATGCCCTTGAGGGTTGCGGTCGAGTAGATGTACAACACGAGCCGTTAGTTGTGAACGTCAAGGGCTTATAGGAAACTATGGAGAGAAGTCTTAAGGAAAGTCGGGTTCGGAAGACCTTCGAATCTCTACAATCAACAACTCATGAGCACAGTTTGAATAAGTCTATAGTAGTATTTTGAGGCCGTGAGATCGTATTGCTCCAAACCATTTTATACATTTTCGCGTCTTTACGTTCAAAGTCTTTGCTCATTTGTCTTCTATCCACCATGAACATAAATATTCCTTTGGACAACCTTCAAAGCTATCTCGCAAGCAATCTCCAGTTACGCCGCCCTCGCATGGTCCACTTTCTTATCCGCTTCGGCCCTCGAGAGGATCCAACGCGCCCAGAATGCCGGTCTCCGCGTAGTCACAGGCAATCATCAGATGGCAGACACCGATCACTTACACAGAGAATCCAAGGTCATGCGCACTAAGTCACACCTTCACATGCTCTCCGCTCAATACCTCGCCAGAACAATGGACCCAGCTCACAATCATCACAGCCTCTTGGAAAGTCATGCTCCACCACGCACCATGAAAAACGACCTCATCATGAGTTGCAAGCACACGGTCGAGTCCGCAGCCTCCATAGCAGCAGACCCTCTCAACGGGAAACTCGTCGCAAACGCCATACACACTATGATGGTCTCCAGCGAACTTCAATCAATGAAAGGCGCCGTCATTCTCGGAGGTAGACCCCCGCCCTACATCAACGTGGAAGAATATGACCTTCCCCGCAGCACAAGATGTACACTCTCCCAGCTTCTATCCGGATTCAGCAGATTCACAAACTCGTATCTACACCGTATCGATGAGTCCATCCCAGACGTCTGCCCAACATGCTCATCCACACCTCATGACGTCGCACACCTGATCGATTGCATTGGCGACCCCACGACACTCTCACTCACCGACTTATGGGAGAAACCACGAGAAGTGGCAAACTTCTTAAAGATTTCTATTTAAAAAAAAATTGACGACTTATACACAACGAAAGACGAAGCGAAAAGAAACATATCACGTGGGCCTCGCTCTTCGATGACGGCTACGGCCGGCAACAACAACAACAGAGGGAGAGAGAGAGGGGGGGAAAGTTCAAAACAAAAAAGAGATAAATTAAAGGAGAAGTATGTAGATTTGAGAACTATAAAGGGGAAGACTAAGCTCTGTGGATGAATATTTTATCTATATTGAAGCTTTAACCTATATTTTATCTATATTATTATATTAAAGCTATCTATAAATTTATCTATATTATCTATATCATAGTTTTGTATTATATTTTATCTATAGTAAAGCTTTGTTAAATCTCAAAGCCTTTATAATACTTCTTAAAATAAATTTGTCCTCGTACCGAGTTTTCGTGCCGTACCCTTGACTAACGAAAACAAAATATAATTTATTCATGATTGCAGGTATCCCGGGGAAAGAAAATGCGGATTCTTCTCCTGCTATATCTTCCTGCTTTCTGTATGGCAACCGTCGCTGATTACGGTTTGACCCCTCTTGCTTCCCAATTTTTTTCTTTTGCACAATCACCCGTACTTTTTTCTTTTGATAAATTTTTTGCTATATTTAAATTTTGGTTTTTTTTTAATTTTAAAGTCAGCAGAGTATTTTTCCAACCCGCACCTCGGGTTTAATTCATCCAAGAAACTTGGCGACACGAATTCTCGGTTATAATTTTATTTTCAGCACAATCTTTTCCTATGTCTCAAAAATCTGCAATTTCCTTGTGTTCTTTTTGATCTTGTGGGTAATGAGAAAGAGCTAAAAGTCTTTTTGTTTCTATCACAGCTCACAATACTTTTTTCTCTAGACCTATAAGTGTTACTCTGTAGTTTATTCGTTTGAAATTACCGCACAAGAGAGTCAACTTAGTAGGATAGTTTTCATCGAAAAACAGGAAAAGGGTACAACGGACAAACGAATGAATGCGAGCGAAGAACGGTGATCGAGTTTTGGATAACCCGATAAGGTACCATCTAAAAGACAACGTTTGAGGTACCATCCCGAAGGGAGTCAATCCCACTCTCTACAATCCAGACGACAGAGTCGTCCAACTAGACGAAACCACATTCAACGACACCGTTTACTGTAATCATCCAGAGTGCGTCGCTCATGTTGTTGAGGTAAGCATATCACATATTTGTTATGAGATGTTGAATAAATATAAAAAATATTCTTTCAATATCTGTTGAAAAAATCTTACTCAATGTGAAGATGATCGCAAGTTATATGAATGATTGTCAGCTATTGCAATAAAGTAAATCAGTCTTTAAGAAAAAGAAAGAAAAAGAAAGAGTGAGGGAAAGCAGCAGTAAAGAAGAGAATTGTTGAAAGAGAAAGATACAGTGTGGGTTAGAGAAAGTTATCGGAGGAAAAACAAAAAAGTAGAACAATGAAACAAGAGAAAAAGGGAATTAAAACAACCGAAAAGGTAAAGAGAAAGAGAGATAGAAGGAAAGGAAAAATAGTGAGAGAGCGAGAGATAAAGTGAGAGAAAGATAGACATAGAGACGGAAAGAGAGAGAGAGAGGCAGTAATCTGCTTACAGTTCTACTCGGACTGGTGTGGCCATTGCCGGGCCTTCGCTCCTCTCTACAAGTCCTTGGCTAAAGACATCGGAGCTTGGAAGGATGTGGTTAGCACGCTTTTTCTGAACTTCTAGTCATTTGTTTTCAAACCTTGTTTTTACTATTCCGGTAATATTGTTTACTATTCCGGTAATATTTTTTTTACTAATCCGTTTCAAACTATGATCGTGAAATAATTTAAACTGAAAAAGAGCTAGGGGTGAACTCTGAGTTTTCATTTTATTTTTTTATTCAATATATAATTATATATGTGACATCAGGTTGGAGGATATGACGTGAAGTTAAAACTGAGACAGGGAAAGTATAGAAGAAAAAAATTAAATACTGAAAGAAAAATGAAAGAATATGATTATAACTCGAAATGAGGTGATTCGAGCAACAGCAAAAAAAGAACGACACAATTTGTTGTTTTTATCAACAAATAAAAAGGTTTCAAAACTTATAAATTATAAATTCTCCACATAAACATCAAGGATAGTAGATTAGGGTAAGATAGAAGGAACTTCTTGAGAAGATTTTGATTGAAGTGGCTGAATGTTATATGGCTGAATGTTATATCTCCTAGTTTATTCAGAAAACTGGACGTGCGGTAGCCGAAGGAGTTCTTAAGATTCATTCTAGTAAACTTTCTTATGGCCAGGTAGAATGATGATATATATTTCTTTCCTATGTCGTTTTTGAATTGTAAACCTTTCAGTTCCATATAGTGTCGGGTAAGTGTGCGAATAATTTGAGACTAAGATTATTAAAAGAGGAATGAGCAATTGTATTGTTTTTGCTGAAGTGTATTGGTGAGTCATTGAGCTCTTGAAACTCAAGCTTGCGAAGAGTCCACAAGATCGAAGTAAGAAATCGAAACCAATAAATAAATAAATAAAAATGCAAGAGCAAAAGTTATTCTCGCAGTAATATCAATTGAGTTAAACCACTTCATTATCAACATCTTTTAAAAGTTATTTTTATTGGCTTCAGTGAGCTTTTCTGACGAAGACCGGAAATGTTTTCGCAGTTGCTGAGACTGCTTGTTTTTAGAAGTTGTTGTTGGAAAAAAGAGCGAAAGTGGATAAGGCTGCCCGACGAAGAGAAAGAACTTGAGAACAGCACTCGAATTAGCCAGCGAGTTTTCAAAAAAAGATCTCAATTTTTAAGTCGGAATTAAAAGCACAAATAGGATGATCTCGTGCAAGTTGCGTTTCTTCATCACAAATGGATGGAAAATAAGGTGGCTATTTTTTCAATGAAGGGGTTAAGCTAATTCTTGAAAGGAAACCTTTCTGCTCGAACTTCAAAGTGCATGATTTAATGAACTTCCATTTGTCTTAGTTTTGCACTTTCTGTGATTTTCTCTGAAATATTTCCGATGCCATAACGAAGTTAAAGAACTTTCCTAAGATCAATGAAGAAGTGAAATCCAAATGGAAAAATAGGCGTTTATAGCGATAAATTTTGAGAACTATGATGTATTACAAATCGAGTGCCAGAAAAAGTTCTATCGTAAGTCAAGCTGAACTGTCTTTAAACGCCATCATTTGAG
This sequence comes from Allodiplogaster pararmata, assembly GCA_964056735.1. Classification (NCBI taxonomy): domain Eukaryota; kingdom Metazoa; phylum Nematoda; class Chromadorea; order Rhabditida; family Diplogasteridae; genus Allodiplogaster; species Allodiplogaster pararmata. The sequence goes on along the minus strand of OZ057408.1, from coordinate 38,564,871 downwards.
AACTAGGTAAAACAACTTTTTGAAAAAATTCTTGATCTCAAAAACTAATGAATTCGATCGAAATTCAATTAAATTCGACTTTTTGTATTACAGATCCGAGTAGCTGCGATGAACTGTGCGGATGCAGTCAACCAAGCCACTTGCAGGGCCAACGGTGTTGCTTATTTCCCTTACATCAAGGTGATTTATACAAAGTTTAGATTTTGGAAAGGAATGATTAATTAGTGAGTAGATACTTAATAAAGTTATTTGATTATTTATCCTTGAACTTAAAATTGCGTAAAATGGAAAATGAGAAAGAGAGGTCTTTCCGAACGTTAAAGATCGTATATTGTATAAATATGGTATCACAGCCCAAAAACTGAATAATTGATAACTGGGGCCGTATTCAGAAATCTAAGATGAACTCAGGGATGAATTTTACCCTAGTATATTTTAGACCTAAGTTCAACTCAGGAGGGTGAGAGCGTCTCAGCTTTCCTACTAAACTTTAGTTGAAGTTTACCCTAAAGTCTACTCTCTGAATTCCATTTTGGCGAAACTACAACTTAGTATAAAGTTTACCAATAATTTTTGTATAAATTTTTGTCTCTGAAAACGGCCCCTGGTAAATTTCAATGATTGAATAGTGAAGTCACAACAAAAATTACGAACTCCGAGATAAATGTGTTGTTATTGAGTGATTCATAGAATTTCACTCGCGTGCAGACCGGTATTGGACTGTCCTTCTTCATATTACATACTTTACTTGCGACAGATATTTTTCATAGTATAAAATGACACAAATTTTTGTAAAAGTCCTCGTAGACTAGATTTGGTTCAGTATTTTCCCCGGAACAGCACGGACACTCTCAATTCGTCGCTGCTGAGGCCTTTCCGTTCTATGGCAGAGATGCGAGATCAACTCACCAAGGTTAAAACGAAATAATATTGATTGAGTGAATGCGAATATTATTACGATTGTATGAATTATTCCAGAAAGTGTGGCCCGTTGGCGGGATTCTGTCTCTCTTTTTCTTTCTATTTTTCTCTTTCTCTCTGTCGCTCTCTCTCTCTTTCTCTCTCTATCTCTTTGTTCAATCGGCCTGAAATACGAAGTCAATGTTTTCCAGAAGCCGTGTTTTATTTGACGGATTGAAAATGATTGCAGCAGAAACGAATTAGTAGGAATTCAATAGAGTAGGATAGCTTGGGGAACAGATAACAGCTAAAACAAAACAATGCGAGACAAACCTAGTTTTCGGTGTTGCGAAAACACTCTTTTTTTTATTCAAATTAGTCAGAGCGAAGCTCTAGTAATCGAAACACTTATAAGTTTCAGAGAAATTTATGACTTTTCCCTTGCGCAGGTTTTGATGGACGATTATTCGGTGAATCGCCTCCAGACTTGGCCTAACTTTGACTTTCTTAAAGAGTACGCCACTTCCTAATTCGTATTATAATTTACTTTCAAAAAGTTCCATGGACATGAAGGTTTTAAAATCCCTCTTCTCAGAATTTTGATTTCCAAACTAATTGAGTCATAAATTCCATAAAAAAACGACGATGCTTTTAGCAAACTTTAATGTCTATTGAAAATCGAGTTTTTCAAAGCTTAAAGCATGTTATTTTTAAATTTTTACTAGTTTTGAGAAAAAAGTTGTTTTGGATTATATATTTTATCTGCATCCGAGAATGCGCATTGGTAATCAAACATCATAGACAATAAATTTGTTTGAAGAAAAAAAAAGACAATTGAGAGCTATGGCATATGAAGGCTAGATACTTCATTAAATGCGAAACACTATTCTATTTACAGACAATTTTTTACGGAAAGCTTTGAGAGACTTTTCCCGAAGAAGATCAATAGGTAACTTGCTAAATATTCGAGAAACTCGCAAAGAGAAGCTGTAGTACCTAGCAGTGTTACGAGTTTTTTCAACTTGAATACCACTAGGATTAGTTCTTGTACAACGTCCTTCTTTAAATATGCGGTTTCTATCAATTCTGGACTGGTTCTGCATAATCTTCCAACCCATGACAACGTCGTTTTGATATCTCCTATCGGCCAATTTTGTTAGGCCTAGACATCTTAGCCTAGTTTCATAAGACGGAAGAGCCTGAGGGTACATTTTGTTCGGAAAACAACGATAATATACAATGCGTGTAAAAATTCTCTGAACATTTTCTACCGTTGTCGAATCTCTCGAGTAGTGAGGATTCCAAAGCGTCGAAGCAAAGTCTAGGTGAGGCATTACATAAATTTTAAAACATTAAGTTTTGAACAAGGTTTTTTTTTATTCAGTGAAACATTTACGGGTGAAAAATTTCAAATTTCAATTCGGATTATTCCGTGAATTACAATGGAAAAAGATCGATTAAGAGATAGAATGGTTCAAATAATTTCGATATTAACTTTCCCGAAAAAGTACATAAAAATGCCCTAAATCAATAAATTTAACGAATGATGAAAGCTGATGAATGAAAAATTTTCCTCTTCCGAAGATTTTCTACTTTTTCATTTTCTCATTGTCAACCATGTTAGCGATGACCCTGAACCAGTTGTCCTTTGGCGATAAAGAATATCAATCAAAAAAAGAAACAGAGAAGAAAGATTCGAAATAGCAGAAGGATGATTTTGGGTATTATAGCTTCCGGAAAATGCGTATGTTGTTACAGCATGAAGACATACTCAGAGCTATGGGAAGACGCTGCGAATGACACGGAATTCATCGTGATCGTTTTCGAGAACCATCCTTCTTCTCTAACTGGAGCCCAGGTCAGTCGGATTAAATTGCTAACTCATTCTGCCTGACTCTACCTCATACAAAACAAGCATTAGCTAAAAAAAAAAACCTATCTTTAAAAGAACAGTAAAAATACCGAGAAAAGGCAATGAATAAGAGAGGATGACATATTAAAATAAAACTGTTGAAACACCTTTTTTTTGATTAGCATATAGACTAGCCGGAGTGTGGGTAGCCAAACACCCTGCAAATTTCAAATTTCGGTTGCCTATGTTCGATCTTCTTAGCGGGAAGTGAAGCATTGTCTATTTAAGCGCCATGGACCGTTATGAAACTTCTCCAGGAGTTCGTAGTGAGATTTTGAATGATTTTTGCATGCTTCAGGTCAAAAATCATTGATGAATCGAGTTCTATTATCTATCAGACGAAACTGAGAAGAACTTCAAAAGCTTGTGCTCCAGATTCTTCTTCAAACATAAGCCCATGAACGATTTACATAGCTGTATCGCACGGATAAGCGGTGTTTTTGATAGTGTAACTGGTAACGCGTTCGAATCCATCCCCGGTAACATGAACACAGATGGTGAAGGTTTGGTTCCGCCCCGTTTTCTAGCTTTTTTTTGGTGTGGTATAGATAAAATCTGGACACTGTTTAATTATTTCATTTTGTTATTCATTCTGAATGTTTTTGAATGTTGAGTTGTTACTGGATCTGCTACCACATCGAGAGCGTCTAGTCGGAAGAAGGGCACTCAAAAATCACCCACTGGTGGAAGCTCTGCATCTGACAGACTTCCCTTCTCTCGTCATTTTCAAAAAGGGCGACAAAACTCCTGTCGTGCAAGCGGAGTTGGTCATTTTTACCCAATACTCCTGACTAATGTTGTTTGTCCGATGGGACCGCCATTTTCAAGAGACTTGAATGGGTAAATATTATCGTATTGCTCTCACAAATTCAGTTCCCCAATTCTAGTGTCTATTCAGATTGAAATTCTTTTTGGCTATTGCCTTTCCCATGTATCATGAATTCGGGTGGAAATCGGGGTGGGGGAATCGGGGTGGGTCGCACAATCGTTTGTATACAATCAGGAAATGCTAATTTTATCTGAAAAACCATGTAAAAACATGCAGCAGTATAACAAATTCAGCAATTCCAGACTACGCCGCCTCCTCTTCAACGAAGTCGAACAGTTTCTAGGAAACGTGGACAATAAGCTGCCCTCGACTGATTTACAATTCAGATCGAAAAAAAATCAGACCGAAGACTGCAAAGAACAGCCAGCAAAGTTCGTTTAACAACATAAAATTAATAGGTTAATGACCTTCATATTTCAAAATTTTGGCATTCGCTGGAAATGCACTTCATGGCATTCGCTGGAAATGCACTTCATGGCATTCGCTGGAAATGCACTTCATGGCATTCGCTGGAAATGCACTTCATGGCATTCGCTGAAAATGCACTTCATGGCATTCGCTGGAAATGCACTTCATGGCATTCGCTGGAAATGCACTTCATGGCATTCGCTGGAAATGCACTTCATGGCATTCGCTGAAAATGCACTTCATGGCATTCGCTGGAAATGCACTTCATGGCATTCGCTGGAAATGCACTTCATGGCATTCGCTGGAAATGCACTTCATGGCATTCGCTGAAAATGCACTTCATGGCATTCGCTGGAAATGCACTTCATGGCATTCGCTGGAAATGCACTTCATGGCATTCGCTGGAAATGCACTTCATGGCATTCGCTGGAAATGCACTTCATGGCATTCGCTGGAAATGCACTTCATGGCATTTGCTGAAAATGCACTTCATGGCATTCGCTGGAAATGCACTTCATGGCATTCGCTGGAAATGCACTTCATGGCATTCGCTGGAAATGCACTTCATGGCATTCGCTGAAAATGCACTTCATGGCATTCGCTGGAAATGCACTTCATGGCATTCGCTGGAAATGCACTTCATGGCATTCGCTGGAAATGCACTTCATGGCATTCGCTGGAAATGCACTTCATGGCATTCGCTGGAAATGCACTTCATGGCATTCGCTGAAAATGCACTTCATGGCATTCGCTGGAAATGCACTTCATGGCATTCGCTGGAAATGCACTTCATGGCATTCGCTGGAAATGCACTTCATGGCATTCGCTGGAAATGCACTTCATGGCATTCGCTGGAAATGCACTTCATGGCATTCGCTGAAAATGCACTTCATGGCATTCGCTGGAAATGCACTTCATGGCATTCGCTGGAAATGCACTTCATGGCATTCGCTGGAAATGCACTTCATGGCATTCGCTGGAAATGCACTTCATGGCATTCGCTGGAAATGCACTTCATGGCATTCGCTGGAAATGCACTTCATGGCATTCGCTGAAAATGCACTTCATGGCATTCGCTGGAAATGCACTTCATGGCATTCGCTGGAAATGCACTTCATGGCATTCGCTGGAAATGCACTTCATGGCATTCGCTGGAAATGCACTTCATGGCATTCGCTGAAAATGCACTTCATGGCATTCGCTGGAAATGCACTTCATGGCATTCGCTGGAATTGCACTTCATGGCATTCGCTGGAAATGCACTTCATGGCATTCGCTGGAAATGCACTTCATGGCATTCGCTGGAAATGCACTTCATGGCATTCGCTGAAAATGCACTTCATGGCATTCGCTGGAAATGCACTTCATGGCATTCGCTGGAAATGCACTTCATGGCATTCGCTGGAAATGCACTTCATGGCATTCGCTGGAAATGCACTTCATGGCATTCGCTGGAAATGCACTTCATGGCATTCGCTGGAAATGCACTTCATGCGACATACACAACACTTTCTGCTCACATTTTTATTGACACACTTTTTCATCATTTTTTATGCTTTGAAAATCCGGCTACAATTTAACTAAAATTTCAGCTTAGACTTAGGCTGTTTACGCTGACGAGGCCGTAAGGCCTAGAAGTGTGCAAGTAGAGCATTTCACAAGCAGTAGAGCAGGCCTAGAAGTGTGCAAGTAGAGCATTTCACAAGCAGTAGAGCAGGCCTAGAAGTTTATTTATTTATTTATTTATTCATACATCAAGAAGATGTTACATCAATGTCGGAGAGAAAAAAAATGCGTGAATAATATTATTTATAAAAAGCAACAGTAAAGTTTAGAGGGAAAAAATGCTAAGATGGGGAGAAGGGGGGGAAGGCAAACCCTCCCCAGAAGGCAAACCAGCAGCAACCAGGCAGTGCATCTCACGCCAGGGATGCATCTCACGCCAGGGAAATCTCACGCCAGGGAAGGGGGGGTTTGCCTTCCTCCAGTCTTTTATTTTCATTTTCTCTTTTCATTTTCAGAAGTGTGCAAGTAGAGCATTTCACAAGCAGTAGAGCAGGCCTAGTAGTGTGCAAGTAGAGCATTTCACAAGCAGTAGAGCAGGCCTAGAAGTGTGCAAGTAGAGCATTTCACAAGCAGTAGAGCAGGCCTAGAAGTGTGCAAGTAGAGCATTTCACAAGCAGTAGAGCAGGCCTAGAAGTGTGCAAGTAGAGCATTTCACAAGCAGTAGAGCAGGCCTAGAAGTGTGCAAGTAGAGCATTTCACAAGCAGTAGAGCAGGCCTAGAAGTGTGCAAGTAGAGCATTTCACAAGCAGTAGAGCAGGCCTAGAAGTGTGCAAGTAGAGCATTTCACAAGCAGTAGAGCAGGCCTAGAAGTGTGCAAGTAGAGCATTTCACAAGCAGTAGAGCAGGCCTAGTAGTGTGCAAGTAGAGCATTTCACAAGCAGTAGAGCAGGCCTAGAAGTGTGCAAGTAGAGCATTTCACAAGCAGTAGAGCAGGCCTAGAAGTGTGCAAGTAGAGCATTTCACAAGCAGTAGAGCAGGAATTACCGACACTTTGTACCGCGTCACTTTGTATACGACACTTTGTACCCGACACTTTGTACCCCGTCACTTTGTACCGCGACACTTTGTACCGCGTACGGCCTCGTTAGCTAAGCCGTACGGCCTCGTTAGCTAAGCCGTACGGCCTCGTTATCGTAAACTTTTACTAAGCCTAAGCGTTTTTTAATGTAAAAATATGTTTTAATGTAAAAATAAAACGCGCGGCCTCACTCAAGTCGCGGTACAAAGTGTCGCGGTACAAAGTGTCGCGGTACAAAGTGACGGGGTACAAAGTGTCGGGTACAAAGTGTCGTATACAAAAAGACGCGGTACAAAGTGTCGTGATACGGTAGAGCAGGCCTAGAAGTGTGCAAGTAGAGCATTTCACAAGCAGTAGAGCAGGCCTAGAAGTGTGCAAGTAGAGCATTTCACAAGCACGCTTTTTGCTGTACGGAAATTTTCTATAAGGAACCATGCATGAAAGAGTGAAAATGCGAGCGAGAGTCGGCAGAAAGGAGCGAGAGATTAGAAAATAGGAAGAGGGCGAGACAGTGAACCAAGACGTGCGATAGGAGTACTTGAGGTGGGCTGAAGGAAAATCTCTGCAATTAGGTTTTTTTATCAATCAGAAACGTTGAAAGTTTTCAGAGGGAGCTTCCGCACAGTAAATGAGACTGAATCCTTTTTTTTTCTCGATTTAATCAGGATTCCAACGATATTAAAAAATGCGTTTATTTAAAAATTATTTACTATATATTCATTTATTTATTTTATCGACAATTTATAATGCAGAGTTATGGTGAAACACATTGTAAATAATTTTCAAGTGCGGCGACAGGTAAGGCAAATTTCTAAATGCTACTGATTATTCTCCACTTCACTTAGCACATTCTCGTTACGGACACGACTTATGAACTGCTCTACTGTTCCTGAAATCACTTTTTCACTCGATAGTCCGTAAACCATTCTTGAAACACGTAAACCGAAACAATTTAATTTAGAAGTAGATGAAGTACGTTCAATTGCAATTGTAAATTAGAGTATTCCCTATTCCTCGTTGATCTCAAGAAACGGATTTTTATACCGAGAAGAGGAGCGGATTGTTAGGAGAAACTTGTGCAAAAATCGTGTGATGTGACGGGAACCGAACCAACGCGAAACGTTCCGGACGAATGCTCTCCTCACTGAGCTACACACGCACACATGATAATGCACATTTTAAGGCCCATACAACATGCCCCATCTCAACACCGAGGTCTCTCGAGGTCTAGGGTCAGAGGTCTAGGCACCTTTGTTTTTGCGAACTAGCTCATGCTCGCGTTTTTCTTTTTTTTCTCTCTTTTTTTCTTCTTATTTTCTCTTTTTATCCTCTCTTCTCATCCCGGTTCGGCCCCCATGTAAATTAGAGTATTCCCTACTCCTCGTTGATCTCAAGCAACGGATTTTTATACCGAGAAGAGGAGCGGATTGTTCGCAGAAACTTGTGCAAAAATCGTGTGATGTGACGGGAACCGAACCCGTGACCTTTCGCGTTCCAGGCGAATGCTCTCCCCACCGAGCTACACACGCACACATGATAATGCACATTTTAAGCCCCATACAACACAATATCATTCATGTTATTACGAGTGGAGGAGGTGAAAATTTTTTCTTTCAGTGGTATACTGAAAATGGATCGGAAAAATTTGAGTGGGTACTGAAGCTGTACAAGTTTCCGGGTACTCGAGTTATGTGTAGTTCACTGAAGCGAAACTGAAAACGAAAGACTACTGGGGGCTGAATGTGATGGTAGTTTTTTCACGAAAAAGGTTCCATTTAACAGATGCAGAGCTCGTTACTTTGTATCAGAAGTCGATATGCTCAAGGCTGTCCGGTCAGTTCCAGCCAGCTTTTGCTTTCAATTTTTCATTTGATACAAGTGAAATCGTTGTGATCAGTTGCTGATCGCAGTTGCTGAAATAGACTTGAAATGGGATGTATTAATACTACATAGATGTAGAAGCTGACACATATCAATTGGGATTCGAGACTACAGAAAACATGATTGATTTTACGAGAGATAAAATCAACTTCAAGTTGAAACTGGCTACATGAATAGCTTGATTATCGATGAGCTTTCAAAGTTTTCATGCGATTTGCCTAGTTCTGATAGAGTTTCAACAGAGAAAAACACAGACACAGAGAAAAGGGAAGAAAGAAAGAAGACATTAATAAAGAAAAACAATCAGAGGCGTTAGAGAGTAAGCTAGGAGAAGATAGAAATAGAGGAGAGGGAAGAACGATTCAGACATAAATAAAGAAAGCGAGAGAGAGAGAGAGCGCGAAAAAGAGAGGTAGATAGTATAAACGTACGAAAAAGATTTTCTGTGATTTTTTAATTATTGAGTTTTGAAAATGTATACCATCCTCTGACTGAATCATTTTAGATACGCGCTCTTGCGGGAAACCGCCCGTACAGGCGCGCCTCTTCATGGTCGCAATCTAACCGCGTTGTACGGCTTCCTGATGGCTCTTCACGATCATTTACCGACCACCACCACTCATTTCAGTGATGAGGTTCGGTCTGGCTCAAATTATATTTCTAGTTTTAACTAGTTACATATATCTTTAGCATTGTCTAGTTCAATTTTTTTTATTGTGTTTCTATTTGTTTAACTATTACTTTAAGAGAAGAATGCAATGTAAAAGGGTGTAGGAAAAGTTCGAGTAATGTGTATAATTAATGGAAGTCTTAGTAGTGCCAGTATTGAGATGCGGTGTGGTTTAGTAGAGTGAGTTCGGACGTTTCGCTTTATTTAAAGCATCATCAGCGATATTGCAAGTAACCTAAAACTTGGGTAATTGAAAAATGTGTATAATTGATTAAGTCTATAACCGACGAAAATAATAGAGACTGTTCTAGTGTTGTTGCCGACAAGCAGCCCGCAACGAAGACTTTTGGTTATGAACAGTCTCTTTAATGAGAGAGGTTCTCGTGTTTTTCTTCGGACGAGATGCGTCCGGAGAAGGGTTTTGATGTTTTTGCAGTCCTGAGACTGTTACGCTGCACCATGTGAAGGCGGAAATCGTTGTAGCAACCTGTTCATGCCTTGTGAGTGGGTGGTCAATCCGGCCTAGCATCGTTTTGGGTGGGATAGAGACGTATCGCCTGTCGTTGTAAGAGGCTATTAGACTGGTACCTCGACTCGCCATTAAAAAGTATAGCGGAGTATCGGCTGATGTTTTGTCCGGTGGCTTGTCCAGGCCGGTTCGGCAACGCCCTCTTTTGACGAGCTATACTACCGTTCTAGACTGTTCTAATTGTTTGTGTAGGTAGCTGTTTTTAGGGCTGCCCGTTAAGTTAACGTACATAGTTTGCTAGAAAAAACACTAGATTTCGCGCAGAATTTTCCCAATTTTCAATGAAAGATTTCTAGTTTTCCAGAGAGCGTCATTCACTTTCGCTTGAAAGTAGAGAGTTGAAGTCTGAACATCTTCACTAATCCATCAAAATGAATTGAAGTTGTCTGCTCCTCACTGCAGGATTAGGTACCTCAGCGAAACAAACCTTACCCGCTAAAATTTTTGCTCTCTGAGTCAATGCTAGATGGAATTGCAGCAGTGGGAAAGTCAAGTTGCAAGCACTACTAACCTTGGAAGAAATTCATCGCACGGGCGAAAATTTCACTCGGCCGGGACCGAACCTCCGTTGCCTAACCGGGGCTTGTAGAGCTTTACAAATACACCAACCGAGCACACATGCAATTTTTGCTATGTATAAGCCACAATGACCTTTCATTCTAGTCACGTCTGCTCATGAAGCAATTACGTCATGAAAGGAGTGTACCACAATCCATGATAAAGACAGAAAGATGATGGAAGAGAGAAGACCAATTTTGAACTATGTAGATCGTTTAAGCAACGATGGGCTGAGCCTATGTATGAAAGAATTTAATCGCACGGGCAAAAATGTCACTCGGCCGGGACCGAACCTCCGTTGCCTTACCGGGGATTGTAGAGCGTTACAAATACACCAGCCGAGCACACATTGTCCCATGCGATTTCTTGTGATGTCTAAGCCGTATTTGTAATGCTATACAAGTCCTGGTTAGGCAACGGCGGTTCGGTCCCGGCCGATTGACATTTTTGCCCGTGCGATGAATTTCTATCATTTATAGTCTCAGCCCATCGTTGCTTAAACGTTTTACATAAGTATATCAAAAATTGAGCTACTAACATTTTAACCTGATTGGTTTAAAGAGATTTTCACGGAACATAGAATTCGAAATTTGAAGAAATATTGCACAAAGCTTAACCATTATACATCTTCACTGTTTATTCCTTGCAAATACATATTGAATATTCACAAAAGATTACTGAGTTGATTTGATGGGAGTTTGTGAGCCGACATGAGTTCACAACAAATGGGAGAGTGGAGCATAAGGACGAGAATTCAAGATAATTTGAGTAGATCCATTTTAAAAGTGTAGTGATGAGTTGTGGTAGAGATGATTGATGTTTTCAATGAAGGGGTAGAGAGGAGCAGATGCAACCATCTCAAAGCAGGGAAAGGAAATAATGAATGTTATAGAACGTTATAGAACATCCGCTATAGAACGTTATACAGGGTGGCCCATATATTCGGCAACGCGTTTACAAACGTGTATCTCAGTGCATAAGTGAGCAAGAATGTTCAAATTTGTACATTTGTCAGCACACATTGATAAAACATTGGGTCAAAAAATCATTCAATTCGGTCCTCTTTGGCACGAACGACAGCCAAAATCATTCAATTCGGTCCTCTTTGGCACGAACGATCGCTTTGGGAACGCTTCGATCACTGGACGAAGGTACACACTCGCACATTTTGAGGGTTGTAGGCCTCTTCCACAGTGAACAGCTTCTCATCCGAGAAGACTGTCCTAAGGTGAGAATTGTTGCGCGTCCGGAGGATTAGAGCGCGGCACCTTTTGAGTCTCTCCTCCTTGTTCTTCAAGGTTAGAATGACAGCCTTTTTAGTACGATGTGGGGTGAGACTCAAGTCCTCTTCAACGATTCTTTGAAGAGTCGTGCGTGATAAGTTCATTTCGGAGGCCATTTTGTTCATGCTACGCCTAGCATTTCCCCCCTCGCTTCCTCACGGCCTCAATCTTGTTAGGGGTGCGCACTGATCGAGGACGACCTCTTTGGGGCAAGTCAACAAGTGTACCGACCTGTTCAAACCGTTTGATTGTTTTCCAGACGAGATTTCGAGAGACGTTGAGATCCTTAGCGATGCGCGTATTTGATCGACCAAGTTTGTGCAAGTCCACAATCACAGAGCGTGCTCTATGAGCGGCCACCATTCTTTTGAGAATTGATCGAATGAAATGAAATTTCTACCATGTAGTTAAAACACATTGTAAAAAAACATATGTAAAAATTGGAGCTCAACGTTCACTGTGAATTGAATTATAAACGCCGAAAGATTGGTTGCCGAATATATGGGCCACCCTGTACACCATCCGTTATAGAACGAACCTGGTTTGAGCATGTTCTGGATCGCTCCTCCTCCGCCATCCGAGTCTTCAAGCAACTAGCTGAATTCCTGGAAAAGAAAAGCAACAACTTCAGTGAAATTGCACGAGTTGACGCGGACGACTGGCAGAAAACCTTTCTTGCACTCGAGGTTTTCTATCATTGTTCTGCATATTAAACATATGTCCTACCATACAAAGTCACAATGCCGAATGCATCGGTCACCCTTTACTTATAATTCCAATTCTCCTCTTTTTCGATATCGAAGTACCTTTGTGAGAATATCGATCACGGTTCGAACATACAAACTCTATTTATCCGAATCCTGTTCAAGACCGGGATTTGAAATTTTGAGTTATATTGAGCGAGAAGCACTGATTATACAAAATGAAGGAAAAACACTTTTGAAAAAACACTATGAATTATTCTAATTTCTAGGAATCAGAAGGCAACCCATTTCCGATCACAGCGGAATGGGAGCATTGCCGAGGCACAACACGTCAGCTCAGAGGTAGGATTATTTTATTTTTCATGATGATGGACGCTTGGGTAAAAAAAAACGTTATGAAGAGCTCTCAAACCTCACAAAAAAGAATATGATCGTATTATCGCAAGGGAAAACCTGGTACATAATTAGGTTGTGATTGAAACCACTTAAGTGTTTCTTTGACTTCGAGTAAAAATGGAACGACTAAAAGAGGACGCGTCCTCAATTAACATAAGCAAAAATCTATGCTTGATGAAATACGTCATAGCTACCAAAAGAAAAATGCATTCTTTTTCTGCTGTTTTGCTATCCATTGAAAAAAATGCTTCTTTTTGAAACTGCTCGCTTCTAGCAGAGAAAAAGTGAAAAGAATTTCGATCGGAAAAAAACTGTTCAAAAATTCGATTACTAAAGAACCATAAAGTATAACTTAGTATGTTTGAATATACAGTATAACTCAGTGTATCTTCGAAAATATAAATATTCTTGAGAAAAAGTGATACGAAATGACTGCAGGTTACTCGTGTGGACTTTGGACGATCCTCCACGCTCTCACGGTTTCCGCATACAAGCAACAGAGAAACTGTTTGTCTTCTTTATTAATGTATAACAATTTATAACAAAAAACAACAATGTATAACAATATGTATAACCATTTTTTCTGCATTCTCTCATACTCATAAGAAGGACGCTAATGGAAATTAATCACCATTTATCATGTTTTAACTTTCAATAGCATATACATATGTATGTATGTGTCACACTTGGACGTAAATTCAATTTGAACATTAAATGCTCAGAGCCGTGTTAACCCTGAATAAGCGTTTAAATTCTCGGCTTATACATTCATATACATTTAAATTCTGTATAATAGTACAGATTTTTACGTACTGCTAAGGGCTTTGTATCAAAATGATTTCTATAAAATTTATATAATCAAATTTATCACGATAAAGCAAATTTCAGCTTACATTAGAGCTTCAATGATATTCCAGAGAACATGAAATTTGCTTAGCTTTTTTGCAAAAATTCATTAAAAAACTTATGAATTCATTCAATGAATTATAAAAAGAAATCCTGACTAAAATATAAATATATTTTTGTTAAAGTTTTTACAGTTTTATTTTCTCCTTTTTTTCGCATTGAAGTCTAATTAGAAATAAAATTTGTAGACGAACTTAGGAATCGTAATTGATTTTTTAAAATAGTTAACGAACGTTTGAAATATCATTGGCAATTTTATTTGTTACCAATTTTATGGAACGTTTGGAATGAGCAATGCTTTCCGTGGCCACATATGATGCTGTTTCTCTCTTGGATGTCATCCGAGAATGGGTCGCAAACTTCTTCGGCTGTTTGCACTGCAGAGAGCACTTTGTCCGCATGACAACGAGAACCTTCCCCATCGAACAACAGGTATCATTAGAACAGATCGTTTTTCTTCAGAACGGATCTCGTTTTATAAGAGAAAGTACCGTTTTATAACAACCGTTCACTTCGTATCAAAAATTTTATAATACATTGTTCTATGATTTAAGAACCTTCACAAATCCAAATATCAAGGTTTCTCCGGCAAAAAAACACTTTAGTGTTGTATTAGAACGCAATTTCTCTCAATGATTTCGTTTTATCTTGTTTCGAGAACTTTGAAGGAAAAATTTATTAATTATTTTGCCCTGAAACTTGATCAAATAACCATTAGAGATCTTTACCTCAAACAAAGATTTTAGCGAAATGTATTATCTACAGTTGCTGTATAGAACAAGGTTAAATTTCTTGATATGGCTCAGTTGACACGGCTTTGATACAGTGTGATAAACATATTTGGTGACACGGATCTTACCGCATATCTTCCTTTCATATGAGCGAAATTCCATTTTTATTCTCAATAAATTTTATTATCTGTCATAATTATTAATTTATTTATACATTATTTAAAATGTGACCACACAATATGATGATAATCAACGAATTTCACTCGAAATGATCTCCTATTTTGCGAATCACAGCCTCCAGTCGACGGGGGTAGGCATACACCGCGGACAGCAAAACTTTCTGGGGAACTCGGTCCCTTGCTCGCTCAAGCGAAGTTTTGAGACCACACAGAGAGGTGTGGGTTTTATCGCAAGCTTCACTCTTTAGGATTAGATGTTAACCAGATTGAGTAATCCATTGGATTCAAATCTGGACTATTAACAGGCCATTCTTTGGCAACGATTAAATAGGAGAAGTTTTGTGATATCCTTTTTTGTGTCTTCTTGCTGGCTTGAGCAGGAGCGCTGTCCTGCTGGAACGTCCAGTTCCGTTTCCCGAAGTGCCTATAGGCCCAAGGCTTCGCATGATGTTCGAAATTCTCCGAGTTGTACACTTGCGTATTTCTTTTGGCCTTTTTCTAACGAAAAGCGGAGACTCTGACCCGTGGAGCAGATGTCAGTGAAAACCATGATAGATTCCGGATGGGAAGCACGTAAGACTGTTTGGCCGGCAGCATCAGCTTTTGACTGAGCAAGCACCTTATAATTTTGTTTGTTGTAGCTCCTCTCCACGGTGAACGTCTTCTCATCGGTAAAAAGGGTCATGAGATGCTCTCCAGTCGCGATCCGAGCAAAGAGAGCAGGGCATTTATAGCACAGTGCTACCTGCTGCTTAGGAGTGAGACCATGACGCTTATGGTACTTGTAAGACTTCGTATCACTTTTTCGAACAACATTTCACTTCGTCCCGTAATAAGTATCCAGTATGGCAGCCATTTTTCTGATGAACCTCCTTTGTTGCGATTCAGGCGTTGTTTGACGATCTTTGTGATATAAGTGGTGGGAGTGGAAGTGGGGCAACCACAGCGTGGACGGTAAGTGAGTGTACCTCGTTTGAGCGTTTGATGCACAGTCTGAAGGGCGACTTCCAGCCGACGAGAGATCTCCAAAGTGGGGTCTCCAGCACTACTCAGTGACAATATTCCACCCCAACTAGGATGAGAATGCACAATTTCGCGAGTAACAATTATTGGAAACCAAAATTTTGGTTATAGGTAGATCAAAAGTTAAAGAAATTGATGGTGTCATTTTAAATTTGCAGATCGACTCAGCTCGCGCTCGACGCGTACCTAAATTTGGTCCCCAATCAGACTGATCACCCTGTATGTGCAAATTTTATTGGAAACCAAGTTCTATAGTTTATACCCTCTTTTAGGTAATAATAGAGAATTCTATAGAGTCGACCGCTCTGGACATAGGAGCAAAGTTTCTAATTGCAGGTTCAAAAAGCGGAAGACGGGTACTTGTACTTGTGGAAGGCGCACAACATTGTCAACAACCGGCTACGAGGAAGGGACACCGAAGATCCCAACTTCCTGAAATACGAGGTTTTGCACTCTTGTACAGTGGTAAATTTCAATAGTGTAGGTTATATACAATTTTTACGGTAGGCTACAAATGATCGGGTTTTTTAGTATAGTAGGATGAGCTTATCCGGTCAATCTGAACCAGTAATTCATAAGAGAAGCAGCATGTTTGTTTACACTTGGTGATTGTGGGAAACTTTGCTTTCCGGTTGACCACCTTTCCCACAATCGTCTGCGATGGTGCTGCAGCCCACGAGCTCACACCATCCCAAAGGACCATTTAAGGAATCCTCCCATGGGATCCTCACCGATATCGAGCACGTCCTCAGGTCGCGGATAGAAGGATGTCTCTTTGCAAAAGTGCATCAGGGATAGCGGGCTTGCTTGTCTTGGACCAAATTGGATAGTAGAGTCCGTTAAAGGAGGGCGATGTCGGACTGGCCTGGGCATGCCACCGAACAAAACATCAGCCGATACTCCCCTATACTTTGTATTGGGGAGTCGAGGCGCCAGTAAAATAGCCTCTTGCCCTTCTCCTGTTGAAAAATTGGTCTCGCGAAGAGGATTGCCGACTGCGGTGTGAGTATAGACGGTGAAAATTTCTCCGGACTCAAAAGGATTTCTCCCAAATCATCCCAAAGGACTCTCCCGACAGGACCTATGGGCAAACAACAACAACAACGACAACAACATCTTTCCCACTGAGCAATCTAGTAAATCTTACACTTTCGAAGGCTTTAGAGAAGTAACATAGATCGTGGTGCTGTTCCAGTTCCCTGCACCTTTTCTGTGCGAGACGTGCTCAAACGGGACGTCTTCCACGCTATCGGAAGCATCTTCAGCGCCCTTCCTACTCCAGTACTATTCCGACATTAGACCCTACACCGCTCCGACTGAGAAGGCCAACGGAAACAAGCGATAGAAGACATATTTTTGGTAGAAAAGCACTGTTTGCTTTGATCTTTTTTTCTTACTTCTTAAGATCCCCGACACGAAAAGATTATTTGCTTTGGCTTTTCAATCCCCCTTTTCTGGGTGACAATATTAGCGCAAGAGGAAGAGAAACAGAGATAGAAATAGATAGAAAGAGAGAGAGAAAAAAAGGAAAGACTGAGAGCGAAAGAGGAAGGGAGAGATAGATATAAAGAGCAAGAATGGGAGAGAAGGAAAGAAGAGAAAAAATAGAAAGAACAGAAATATTATTATACATACATAGCATTGTATGGTCAAGCCACATTAAGTCCAGCGTCTCAAGAAGTTGAGAATAAGCTTTTTACAAATCTCGTTATTCATGTTCCGGAAGCCATTTGGCGTTTCTGCTGTAGATCGAGGACAAAATTTCGGATGAAAAACATTTTGAAGGCGGCATTAATCAAATTCTCTAGACATATTAGGCTCTCTTGTGTACTTCGATTGGATCGTGTACCTCAAGAAGTTAGGCTATCAAAAGCTCTGGCACAGTGTTTAACTGCGAGCTCTAGTTGTGAAAAAGTCGAGAAACTCTGCTAGGTAATCTATTAAGGAGAATCTTGGTCGGAAGACTTGGTTCGTCCGTTTACCTGAGTCAGCCAGACTGATTCTTGAGTATAAGCTTTAGCTTAGTATGTATTTATTATAGTTTCTTTTGAAAGTTAAGCCTGTCTATATATTAGCGCAATCTCTTTCGGAAGGTTCTTACGTAGAGTTATTTTTTTTTCCCATTTCACTTTAACATGTCAAAAATAGGAAAAAAATTGACCGCTTTTTTGAGCAAGGGCCTAGTATAATAAAAAGCCTAGAAGAGGGACAAAGTGGGTCACATCAAAAGTTAATACTCACTTGATCATCAATATTTTCGGCAGTTTTTCGAATAAGCGGTCAGTTTACAACTTTTTCACAAGTGTAGTTGACCTTTGATTTTTGAAATAAAACTGACTTTTTAAAACTAATATTCAAGTCCTTGTTTCGATGATAAATTCCTCTCATTAGTCTGATTTACATTTTTTATGAAGTTGTCTGTTCAAACGGATTCGATACATCTAACTGGTTGAATGCATTCAATAATTTAAATGTGTGATAGAAACCTTAGCTACTCTTGTAATTTTTTTGTGACACTTGCAAGCTTTTTTGACGACTCTACATTAGATTTAGCTTACTAAAGCTTCTTCAAAGAATCCTATCCAATATTGAGGTTTTAAGCTCTCATTAATTAGCTTGTTATGATTGAGTTGCAAATGGTGTTTTTATTCAAACTAAGACTTTTTATTCTGTTTTTTTCCCTATTCAGTTAGAGTCATTCATTGTAAACTGCGTAAAGATGTGTACTGTGCAGTGATGGAAATTTGACTTACATTTAATTACCATCTTTGATCCCTAGAATCATCACAACAATAAATAAAACCACCACATAATATTGATCTAACGAAGGGGAAATTATCTTCCGGTCAGATGCTAGGTATTGATGATTTACAATTGATTTTTTTCTAAATCGCAAAAAGGGTTTTAAGGAAAATAACAAAATCTGAATTATTGGTGTACTTTTCTTGCCATTTTAAATGTTTTCGTCTTTGATAAAGCTTTTGAAATTGTTCACATACAAGTCGAAGATGCTCTACAAATCAAAAAATTCAAGATTTAATTATATGTTTAGTCTCGGTCACAATGTCTGAAACGGTAGACTCACTATTCGCTCTCGGCCTTTTCGTATGGCAATTGAAAACATTGAACCTGGCTCCTCCTATTAATCGGGCATTCTGAATCCTATTACATGTATCCGAGCAGTTGCAACTTTTCAAAAACTTCACAACTAATAATGCTAAGTAATACATAGGTTTCATGAAACTTCATAGTGTTTCTCCTCAAAAATGGTTTGCTTTTTGAGAGAAAAACCGAAATGGGGAAAGTATGAGAGAATGGCGCAAAAGAGAGGGAGGAAATCGGATAAAAATAGAGCGGCCGATAATTAGTGAAAGAAAAAAGAGATAAGTGGAGAAATGCATCACAAGAGCATACTCCGAGTGCAATTTTGCTTCAGGTAATCATCTTGATTAAAATTGAAATAAGTCACGTGGTCAAAGTAGTTGTTGGCCATAACCAGATTTCTGCAGTGATGGTCATCGGCAAGATCACAGATCTAAATTCAAAAACTTTCTTCCTGAACGCGGTTTTTTGTAAATTAGGTTTTGTTTAATATATGCTATTTTTACGAGTCCCGAAAAATTCACTAAGAGAGTCATCGCTTTTTTCAACAAAAAAGTTTTTTTAATACCGTCTTCTCACGGAAGTTCGTTTAAAATTCATTTCAGATCACAGCAAATTTTTTTTTAAAAACTGCACAGTATCGCTTATTCACTGCTGGTTTGTATAGCAGGATCGAGAGAGTCAATTTTCTGTAAGCACTTTTTCTGAAGCCGCTTGGTTGAAGTTTTGAAGCTAGGGTTCAAAGTCGGTTTTTTTAATTTTTGGTTACAAAAGTAAGAGCGCAAAGACAGTGAGGTCTGGCAGAACGGAGAATAAGGAAACGGTCAATGATCCTATAATGGAAGGTTAGAATGGTCTCGAAACACACTGGCAACAGTGGCCATTCGTGACTCTACAGCCTTAAGAGCCTGTCACGGATGGAGCCGGATTATCCAGTCCAGAATCGAGCGCGACCTCGGGTGGCGGATAGAGGGACGCCTCCCTACGAAGAATTCGTGCTGGGAGGTAGCGGGAGAAATCCCGCCGCGGACCAAAACTGGGTGGTATAGCTCGTCAAAGGAGGGCGATGCCGGACCGGCCTGGGCATGCCACCGGAAAAACATCAGCCGATACTCCACTATACTTTTCAATGGCGAGTCGAGGCGCCAGTAAAATAACCTCTTGTCCGTCTCCGGTTAACGAATGGGTCTCGCCAAGAGGATCGCCGACTGCGGTGCGAGTGTAGACGGAGAAAACCTCTCCGGACTCAAAAGGATCCTCACAACCAACCTATCCCAAAAGGACTCCCCTCGACAGGACCTATGGGCAAGACAACAACAACAACAAGGTTAGAATGGTGAGTTGAAGTTACCAGTTACCCTGAGAAGTCGCAACCTGAGATTTCTCATTCCTAACGTGATAGAACCAAGGGCTGTTCTCTGGCCCAATGCAACTGCTAAAGCAGCAGTCGAAAGAGGCAGTTTCATGAACCACTCAGTCGGAGATAGTTCTTTGGGGTAAGAAAATCGAATTGGGAACCACTCGCACAAAAGTACGACACATAACAATTCTATCACAACTTTTACCTTGTTGAAAAAGTGACACATGGTAATTTATATAGTGGATCATACAAATAGCTCATTTGTCGAAATAAATAACCTCGAAGTTGTCGCTTCTGGTCATTTCATTGTTGTAGTGAACCAGGTATCGATAGTAGCGAGGCTGCTTGGCAATTTGAGGCTTCAGCAGCAACCCATCATTCGGGTCTATAGCCACGGGGAGGTTGGAAGCCTAAGCAGCTTACATTATTTGTTATTACTAGGGAGAAAATGGAAATAAAGTATCACATAATAACAACAATAACAAAGGTATCACAATAATATTATACATTTCTCATCTCATGCGTCGGTTTACATATGCCAGCATTTTCTGCGTTCTACATAATTTTCACGTAACATAAACATTTCATAGGCCATAGGCTAATCAATACATGCCACAACTTCCGTGAGAACAGCTTTCTAGAATACAATTTACAGTTTCCACCTTCTTGAGATCAGTTCATTTTTTAAATAACATTTTTTTCAAAGAATTAGTACTAGAAATGAATGAATGAATGAATGAATGAATGAATGAATGAATGAATGAATCATTGAATGACAAACGTACAAAGTCATTCCTCTTGATGACACGATACCGGAAGGGCACCTCTCGCTCCAGTGCTTCCGCATATCCGACGTTGCCCGTACGGGGCTCTCCATATGTTATCAAGCGGATCTGTGAAATTGAACTTCAATGGATATTGAAATTCAGTGTTTTATGATAGGAACATTGTGTATTGTTTTGTATTGTATGATGTGATTACCAAACGTAATGAACATATACATACATCTGAATGAATGAATAAAGAATGAATGAATGAATGAATGAAACTCTGTATACGCAGAACGTTTGAGAGCTTTTTTTCATTATTCAATAGTCCTCTTTCACAATATGACTTTTCTAGTTTCAACTACATAGATTTTCAGAGAACAAAAAAATTAAACATAAGTAAGACAAATTTTTTTTAAACTCAAAATGTATTGTTTCCGTAAAACCTGCCGCACTTTCAATCTATCTATAGTGGCCTCATTAGTCACTTAAAGTGAAAACATCATTGTTTTACATATATTCAAACTCACCGACCATGGAGTCCTGAACAAAATTTTACTGTTGTAAAAGTAGGTACAAATACGCGAAAGATTATTTAATAAGGCCCTGTTCCTTAAGTTTAAATTCCGTTTTTCTAGCTCCTGAGTAAAAATTTTTGTACTTTAAACTAAATATTTCTCTTTCTAGCTCTCAATATGTGAAGAGTTCTTAGTTCTGACGGTAATGTGCTGAAATTTTATGTGAAAATTCACTCTAAAACTTCCCATGCATAACAAAAACTTTTATTTGAAAAAATTCGTTTTTGCGAGAAGCTATGATCTTTTCGTTATGACCTTAGCAAAACAAATCCACTTCTTAAAGCGGAACAATCGGGAATGAAAAAACTTGGTAAACAAAAAAGACAAAAACTTAAGAATCATAATAGAAAACTTCCGAGAAAAAAACATTTGGAAAAACCTCCCAATCAAAAAGCACTCGAAGTTTATTTTCTTGAGTTTTTATAAAGGTTCAGTTTTGAAATGGCATCAGTCTCAGAGCATCAAACGGAAAGAAGCAAAACAAACACATTTGGAGCGAGTATTGTGATAGAGACGTATATGAGACTTCCTAATAATTTTGAATTAAAAACAGAAGAAAAACAGTTTAAAAGCGGAACCAATTTTTTAAAAGAAATTTTTACAAATTTGTGTTCTAATTTGCTGCCTTAGAAATTATTTACAGGTTTTTTTCAGAACTAGTCAAGCTCGATTGACTGTAAAACTTTTGGTTTCACAGTGTTTAAGTGCATTTGTTGGAAGCGGATGCACTGTTGTTTTATAATCATAAGAACTGCTAATAAGTTAAGCCTGTAAACATCTAGCACACTGTTTGTGATAAAAATAGGCTGGCATGTGAAATCTCTACTTCAACTTTTCACTATATTTCACCACTCTCGCACCGCGCGTTGTTTAGATCGTGGTATCAAAGTGAGCTCGTAAATTAAACAATGAGCTTATGAAGCGTTAGAATTCAACTTTTCACTTTCTCAACGTAATCTCTACAAAGTAATCTCGTTCAACGCTTCAATGTTTCACCACGAATTGCCGTGAGAAGGAAAATGAACTACGTTATTTTACATAACAATTTTTACCAGGGCCGGTTTTTTTTTCGCTTTTGGTTTTTTCGACAATTTAAAAAAAAAACTTTTTTTCGAAAATTCGAAAAACGAATTAGTCAAAAAAAATCTTTTTTCGAAAATTCGAAAAACGAATTAGTCGAAAAAAAGCTTTTTTCGAAAATTAAAAAAACAAAATAGTCGAAAAAAAAACTTTTTTTGAAAATTCGAAAAACAAAATAGTCGAAAAAAACTTTTTTCGAAAATTCGAAAAACAAAATAGTCGAAAAAAAACTTTTTTCAAAAACTCGAAAAACCAAGAATCGAGAAAAAAATTTTGATTGAAATTTCGGAAAAAAATTCCAATAAAAGTTTTTTTACGAAGTGTCGAAAAATTTTCCGAGAGCAAAACAAAAAAAACCGAAAAAAAAACCCATTTTTTGTTGTTCTAAACTGAGCATTTGTTCGTTGTTGTTTTTGCTAAACGAGTCTTTAGCTTTAAACGGTGATTTTCGTGATGTATGATTGTTGCAAACTGGTAATTAGAGACAATGATCATCTGAGATGAATAAATATATTACAACTTTGAGAAGCATCATAAAATAACACTTTAAAGATGAGAAAAAAAAGTTTCATTCAGATAAAACAATTTTTTTCGTTTTTTTGTTGTTTTTTTTGGTTTTTAAAATCGAAAAAAAGTCGAAAAAAATTTTTTTTGTTTTTTTAAAATCGAACAAAAAAGTTCGAAAATTTTTCTTGGTTTTCAAATTCGAAAAAAAAATCGAAAAATTTTTTTGGTTTTTTTTCGCCCAGCCCTGATTTTTACTGTTAAACGTAATTTTATATGAATATAAAAAAAAATACCGTACTCCATTTTCCTTCTCGCGGCAATTCGGGTGAGACATTGGAGTGTTAAACGAGATCACTTTGCAGAGATTACGTTGAGAAAGTGAAAAGTTGAATTCTATCGCTCCATTACACTCTCTTGTGCGACCTTCTTATTTCTTCTGCGTTGTTTTCATTAAGAAAAAACAAAAGTTTTTGTCGCAGACAACGACCGGTCTCTTAGTTTGAACTTGCTGCTGAGCTCTTTGGCGTATGAGTCAAAACGTGATTCTACAATACATTAAAAAGCAGCATGATCAATGAATGGATGTATGTTCAAGTCAATAAGTGAATGAATAAATAACAAAAAGACAAAAAAATACATAAAAACAAACATTTGAATAAATAAATAAAAAGATAAATAATTGAATGGAAAAAATAATCGAAAGATCAAACAAATGAATAACTAAATGCTTTACCTTCTCCTTCTTGACAAGATTATTGAATGCTAAATAAAGAGCCGTCATGGATGCGAGAGATCCACCGAGAGAGTGACCTGTTATCTTAACAATTCTTTTTGTAATTTCGAATCGGTTTCAAAATTTCCTGGAACTTGTAATGTTTCCTCACGACTCAATCCTATTTCAGAACTTGAGTCTTAGCAAAGTGAATCTGTTACATCTAACTAAGCGATATGTTTAGTGTTATCAGCTCAAACTAAGCTAGATACCAATAGTTCCTAGTCTCTACTTAACGCGAGTCCATAAGTTTTTCTTCATAATTTGTGATTGCATTAATGACGACTTGATTTGAATTGTGCGTGGGAATTGAATTATGCTTTGACAGTAGAAGAGAACGAAAAAGGCTGCATGTAATCGTGATTTTTTACTTTTCAATACTCGTGGGAAATGACCGCATTCAATCAATACTTATGGGAAATGACCGCAGTCAATCAATACTCATGAGAAATGACCGCAGTCAATCAATACTCATGGGAAATGACCGCAGTCAATCAATACTCGTGAGAAATGACCGCAGTCGATCAATACTCATAGGCAATGACCGCAGTCAATCAAAACTCATGGGAAATGAACACAGTCAATCAATAATCATGGAAAATGACCGCAGTCCATCCATCAATACTCATGGGAACCAGTCAACCAAAAGTGGGCACCGGTCGGGAAAAATGCTTACCCATAATCGATAGTTAGGGTACTTTTCGTGAAGTCGCAAAAGTTCGTCCTTGATGCCCTTTTCGAGAAAGAGACGCCGGAACGCATTGTGAAAGTAGATGATGACCCCTGCTCCTTCTACTTCAAAGGGCTCCCAGACTCCTATTTGCGCCGCAAGACCATAGATGAACTCCGGTAAGAACTGGAAAAAAGGCGATTTATTTGAGCTCAAAAACTCAGATATTGGAAAAAAAGGCGATTTAGTTGAGCTCAAAAACTCAGATATTGGAGGAAAAAAAAGGCGATTTAGTTGAGCTCAAAAACTCAGTCAGTCGAAAGGCCGTTTTGATAATGGCTCAGTCACATAGTTTGATTGCATTGACGAATTTTAAGGACAAAATATAAATAGATAACGCACAAAAACCAGCCGCACGTTTAATCTATATGAGGTGACCTCAATATTCACGTCAGATAAAAAAGGTCGTAGTTCCATTTTTTAAATCATCGACCTGAGAGTCTTACACAGATTTTTTCATCAATTTGGTGTAAGACGAGAATTCGGCAAATGTCAAAGGGAGGTTAAAGAATGAAGTCGAAAGGCCGTTTGTTATTTGTATTATACAAAAAAAGAAACACACTCATAACACACTTTTAAGGTTAGGCTTATGGACAACACTTTCAGTTTTAATGGCAGCTATATTGAAAATTACTGTGTTATAAATGTGTTGCTTGTTTGGTACAAATAACGAACGTACTCTTGACTTCTTTTACAAAATTCTTCTAATTTCGGACTGCTAACACATTGCACATTAATCGTTATGAAATTGGGCTAGCATATGAAATCTCTACTTCTCCGAATTTATGGTCTATTTTTCATTCTCTCGCATCGCTCGTTGTTTATGTCGTAGTTTTAAAGTAAGTTCGTAAACGAAACAATGAGAGATGTTTGAACTTCCAATTTTTTTCTGTGTTATTAACACTGAGAAATACAAAAGTTCATGTGTCAGACAACGAGCTAGGTGGCCAGTCCACGACCGGTCACCTAGTTGTAACAGAGATTGAACGTGCGGCAGTACCCTGGGCAGAATCGAAACCAGCCGTTCCTCTTATCTCACCAGGAATGATAGTCACCAATTTAACACCGAAGACACATTGCAGGGAATTGGTGTTCCGACGGAAAACATGGCCATGGTGGGGATGATATGGCCTCAAGTTTTAATACTCCTGTGGTATATCGGCTACTTTAACGGTGTTTTTTTGTTTTGAAAAAAGCGAGATAAAAAGCGAAATAATCGCTCCATGACGTGACCGAGAGGAAAAAGATGATTACGAAAAAGAAAAAGTATCAAAATAGAAAGTCATAGTTTTTTGAGTACTATCCAAGTTTTCCCCATGAAATAAGAATCCTTTTACACTTGCAGTATTCCTTTTTGGTCATGATTTTAAAGCATACAACCTGTTTGAGTGTGCTTCCTCTGTAGGCAACATAGATGGCCTTCGCAGCTTCAGATATAGCGACGATCGCAGTGCATGTGTTCTTTGCTACATCACATTCCCCGTAGAACTGCTTGACTTCGCTTGAAACGGCCGTTTTTCTATCAAGTTTTAGCAAAATTCCACTGCAGTTTGTATTAGGAAACTGATAATTTTTGTTCATTCGCATCTCTGGATTTTTTCTCACTAAATCCTCTTCAGTTTTCCGTGATGGATTGCTGCAGCGAGAAATCACAGAATTGCACATGAATTCTGTGCATTTTTTCGGTGTTTATAATATTCCGTTGTTAATATACAGCAGAGCCATGTTCGACAACTCAACAGGAAATGCTAATACTTTTTAGTCCGTGGTTTCCGGAAAGCTTCTAGATGTTTTAACCCAATAACAACTTTCTATAAAAGATCTCAAACCGGTGACCGACGCTTCTGATTTGATTATTATTTATAGATTTGATTATTATATCAACACTTTCCAAAAAAACCGTTGATTCCCGAAAGGACGGCGTTTTAAGAGCAACAAGTCATTCCTTTTAAAAGTTAAAAGTCATTCTTTTTAAAATTAGCAAGTCATTCCTTCTAAGAGTAACAAGTCAATTCTTTTTAAGGTTAACGAGTCATTACCGAAATTTACACTCAGATTCTCACGTGATGTCTGGTCGGGAGTTCCGGAGACACATTTCTGGAATATTGCTTTTAGCCGCAAGCGCAATCGCATACACCGAGCGGCCGAGACGGTCAGTGTAGCGATGTCCCAGTTCGCTAGCGTGCTGAATATCACTATTCAATTATGTCAAATTGTTGCGTCTTTGTTGATTCAAGAAAGATTTAGCAAAGTTCATGAGAGGAAAATTCGATGAATGCAGTTTTTCAGAGTCACTTATATTGTTAACCATAGAAGTTTTAAACTTTGATCTATAACTCAAAACAAAAACGGAAAAAAAATTACGAGAAACATCTATTGAAAACTACACGTTCTTGAGAAAAAAATTCCCAAATCGAGTCAAAGCTAGCTATCTCTTCTCAATTTCGGGTATTAAAAAGTTTTTGACAAGTGTATCAGAGTACTTGAATATGTATGTAGGATGGTAGCGAGGCAAGACAAAAAAATCACATTATCGAACAAAAATTATTAATCCATAGGGCAGGCTCGAACCCAGTCTTCTCTCTCTCTCTCTCTATTTCTCTCTTTCTCTCTCTCTCTTTCTCTTCCTCTCTCTATCACTATCCGTGTCTTTTTCTCAGCTTCTTTCTCTGTCTATTCTATCTCTCTTTCTCTCTCTCTCTCTCTGTGTATCTATCTCTAAAAACAGCAGTTACCCATTCGAAGCCGAACACACATTTTTGTTTTATGCGATTGGGCTATATGCAATGTCCAACGATTATTTGAAAAAACCAAGTTATTTTCAGGTATGCATTGTTAATAGAATATTTTCAGGTCTGCAGTGTTAATAGAAAATCATATTTTTATGAACTGAAACTAGCAAACTGTAACCTGCACAGGGCAATTGGAGAGGTGACGGGAGACAAATGGTTCGCCTAATCTGCAAGAGATCGGCCCGCCACAGGTATTTGAGTGAACGCACCATCTGAAATCGGATGGTACTAGACTGGTTCATCACTTTCAGCTACCTGTTTGAGTGAACGCACCATCTAAAATTGAATGGTACTAGACTGGTTCATCACTTGCAGCTACCTGTTTGCGTGGACGCACCATCTGAAATTGGATGGGACTAGACTGGTTCATCACTTGCAGCTACCTGTTTCTCTCTCTTTTTCTGTTTGCTTTTTGTTGTTTTTTCTTCAAAAAAAAGATTTGAAATGCAACATTGAATGAGCGCAAACCAATGAAATAACATCTAATTTTTTTAAAAATTACAATTATAAAGAATTTTTTTAATTGCTTTTAAAAAGTGCGTGTTCCAGAAAAGGGAGATTCCATTCGCCCACTTCGCTGCAACGATGCGGCGAAAAACCTCCTTTAATTTTTTTTCTTGATTTTTTTACGAAGTGACACGCTTTTGCAAATTATATTCTCTGCTTAATGTGATCAAGTATTACTTTTATTATAGTAAATGCTTAACTTCTTTTTTTTATTTTAACAATAGTAAAAAAATCTAACGTTCATATATTTAGCACTAGATGCTACAAAGATTGATTTCGTTTACTTCTTTTTTTTAGTTTCATTTTCTCTCCTACTTTTTGTAAACTACTGAGTCACTTTAAAACTGCTAACAGTAGTTCCTGGAAGCTATTATGTAGTCTCAATTCACGACTAACGGTAACTAGGCGGAGAAACAAACGTCCACCAAAAATTAAAAGACTGTTTATCAACAACTTATGAAATGAAGAAGAGTGCAGTTTCTTGAGAAGAAAAGATATTCAGGATTTTCCAAAAAGAAAAAAGTTTAAACATCGTTGCACTAATTTTATAACATTTTGAGAAAAAGTAATACTCATTCAGAAAAATATTAATTGAATTGAATTTTTAAAAATGATTTCTGTATCGTTACTACATATCTCTCTTGCGTACAATCTCACCTGCAGTATTCTTTGAATCCGAGGAAGAGATAGTAAGATTCTACACATTTGGCACAGCCCTCCTGCAAATCTAACAGGGAACAATTGAGAATTGAGAGTTTTTTTTGAGCCCTCACATCAGATCCTCTTTTTTTCTTCGGAATTCTTTCACTTTGGTTGCGGCAATTTAAAGGTTGTTTTTTTCGCTTTCAATTTTCGTTTCCGAGAATGAAAGATTTTGTTCTGTACATATATCATAGGAATACATTATAGATGGCGTAGAAAGATGGTAAAGTTAAGGTCAGAAAACATACCTTTGACAACCAATTTTCTTCCAAAGGGTAGTATTTCTTAGGGTATACTCAACTAACTTCTTACTTTTGCTGTCAATGTTTCTAGGGTCTAATTCTGCTCTTCATACTAATGAATGTGTGGGAGAAGCCAGTTTCTACCAGGATTTTGACAAATTAAACAACTTCTAGAAAATCTCCGACTTTCAAAAGAGTACAACGCACCGGTGCTTTGGAACGGTTAAGAACCATGGTATTTAGTTTCAACAGTTATTTATGAAAGTTGATTTCAATTGGATAGAGTGAATAAACTCACATGAATGTCCTTGCAAACTTGAACTTTGGCCGGAGTCGAGGGCTCAAAGAAGAGCAGAAAGCAGATGACTCGAAGAAGAGCAGAAAGCATCCCACTACTTTGACATATATGTATATTGTTTAATTCATCAGCGATAGGTATTCAACAAAAAACGTCCAACTTCAGTTCAATTAAACATTTATCCATGTATTGAAGAATTTGTGCTGAGTTAAACTGTATTATCCATGTATTCATTTATGAAAAAGACAAATTTTACTCACAATTAACAATGAACATGGTTTTGGTTAAATGAGTGTAGTCATAGTGAATAAATATAAACATAGACAGTAAACAAACTTCCTTAGAACAAATAACACGTTAGAGTCATAAAAAATAATCAATGTTCTGGCGAGGCGATGGTGAACCGAACTTTTTCAAAAGAACCTTACATCGAAATTTGCAAGAAATTAGGCTCGGAAGCTTCAATGTTGAAACATTTCAAGATATAACAGAACATCGAAGCTCTTATATCGATTATTGAACCCTCATTCTCTTGCTTAAAGCTATCCAGAACCAACAAACCAGTAAAAAACCCTGGAAAATTAAATATTAATGCAGGGGAAAAGTATGCATGTATTAACGCGGAAAAGATCTCGAAAATGATAGCCGAGAAAAAGAATACATTAAAATTAGACCAGTTTCCTGCATATAGGCTGTCCTTACTTCACCGACAGTCCCTCTTTATTGTTTTTCGGCCAATCGGTCATTCTTTCTTTCTTTCAGTCTGTCTGTCTCTCAACCTTCCTCTTTTCATATTCATGTCATTATTTGATTGTTTTCTTTTCATCTCTTCCATTCAATCTCTTTCTTTCTCTACCATTAAATTTATATATGAGCTTTCTGAATATTTTTTTGTGATTGCCTAGTTTTTTCTTTCTATGACTCTTTCTCTCTCTCTATTTCTTTTTCACAGTCGTTTTAAAAGTATCTCTCTATATTTCAATCTCTCTCTCTCTATTTTCTTCCTGTTTTTCCTTTTCTGTCTCTATCTTCATTTTCTCTCTTTCTTTTTCACTCTCTTTCTCTATTTTACCTCTTCTTCTTTGTATCTATCTCTCGCACTCTCACTCTCTCTCTCTCTTCCACCCATACATATCGCTCAATCACAGTGCTTGCCGATATCAATCTCGGTTCGTCTTGAAACAAGAAACTGGATGAGCCCCAGGATATAGCCATTGACCAATCTCTTGCTGTTCTTTTAGCTTTTGACGCTTTATTCCAAATCATTCTTCAAAGAAACAACAGAGGTGCAAAACTCAAGATTAGATTTTTTTTTTTCTACTAAAATTTGGATTTCTAATAAATATTATCAATTCCATTGGGAGAAAACTTTTAGCAAACTTTTCTCGAAACTTGAAGTGATTTCGAAAAAAATACATTGTAGCCGAACCAATCGTATATGAATAAGAAAAATTGAGATTCTAACTCGTGTTTTTTTGGTTCCTCAGATTGAACATATGTTTATTTAGTTTACAAAACATAAATACGTTCAATGTTTATGCTTCTCCTGTATATGATCCTTAATTGGTACACGAAAAACGCATATAAAAAACGTCCAGTATTTTTTCTACGACGTTTGTTCTTTCGTTGTAATATATCTTGAATTAGCAATAAAATTGCCTGTGAAAAACTTGATTTGTAATGCTCACTAGATACAAGACAAAGTGAAACTTTCCTATTACTACATTCTATCATGATTGGATCATCCGATGTTTCCATAAATGATTTCTTCTTCATTGAAAAATTAAATACTCGTGGCATTTATAATAAATTATGTCCGATCATAAAAAATAGTGATAACACTACTGCTCCCTCGTTCACAAATCGTACATATGCAACAATGAACATTATGACACCCCCCGTCAGACGACCACTTTCGATAGACTAGGCCAGCCCGCAAAATTTTGATAAGGATGCGCAGGCACGCACGCGAGACGCACTCGATCACGCGAGACGCAGTCGCGCACGAACGTAAGACGCACTCGCGCCCGCACTAATATATTTGGTACTTGCCCAATGCATTGCGAATCGCAAACAAAAAAAGTGAAAAAACGGCCCTTATCGATTTTTCATTAACACGCAAGCGCACGTGCGC
The DNA here is from genome assembly GCA_964056735.1 of Allodiplogaster pararmata. Lineage (NCBI taxonomy): Eukaryota > Metazoa > Nematoda > Chromadorea > Rhabditida > Diplogasteridae > Allodiplogaster > Allodiplogaster pararmata. The sequence continues at coordinate 38,533,807 of OZ057408.1, read as the reverse complement.
ACGCGCAGCGTGTTTTAAAATTATTGTCAATTCCGCCGCCTTTTTAGCCACTTTAAGGCGGGACAGTTTGAAGTAATAAAAATTGCGTGCAAAGTTAATTCCTCCTTCCTCCATTGTGTGACGGGGTGTGTTATGAATGATAACATTCTAAGCATGTCTTCTGATTCATTTCGTAACATTTCAAGTACGATAGTTCCCACCCAGTACTGCATTTGAGAATAACCATCTTTCTAAGAATTTTCTTATGTCCATTTCTTAATGATTTTTTTACTATACGAAAGCAATGTAAGTGTTATGCCTTTTGCTATTTGTTTTCGATTTTTACTGTGCAATCAATTTTATAATCATGACAATAAAATTATTGTTATATGTTCATGAATAGAATACAGAGTGAAAATGTTGGGAATCACCAAAAGTAAAATTTTTGCAGAAATTAGTGAGAAATAATCATTAGTAATGTGTAATGGAGCTTTAGAATTCAACGTTTCACTTGCTTAACGTAATCTCTGCTAAGTGTTCTCGTTGAACGCTCCAATGTCTTCCCACAAATTGCTGTGAGAATTAAAACGAATTTTGGTATTTTTTTAAATAATAACTTTTACTGTTGGACGTAAATATAAAAATACCTTAGTCAATTTTGATTATCACGGCCATTCGTGGTGAGACATTGGAGCTTTCAACGAGAACACGTAGCAGAGATTACGTTGAGAAAGTGAAAATTTCAATTCTAATGGAGCGTTAGAATTCAACTTTTCACTTTGCAAAGTAATCTCAGCAAAGTGATCCCGTTAAGCGCTTGACGGGATGCGGCCAAAATGCGGCCTAGAGCGTTTAACGGGATCACTTTGCAGAGATTACTTTGCAAAGTGAAAAGTTGAATTCTAACGCTCCATAACACTCCATAAATTAGTGATGGAACTAAGAAGTAATGGATAATGGGTAATGATGTGAGAGCTATTAATTTGCTCTCTGAACGAGCTTATAATAAAGCTTGATTAGGCCTCATTATATGGATTGTTTTAACTCTTGACTACTCTGCCGCACGTTTATTCTATCTATAGTGACCTCACATGCCACCTCGAGAAAAAGATTATTAATTTTATCGACCTGAAAAGAATTTTCCAGTTTTGAAATTTGAATTACGTTCAACAGTGTTCAATAAGGGCACGTTCATTTGGTTTCGATTCCGTTTTGCTCACTCCTGAATGGGAATTTCTGTAGTTTGAACTAAATTTGTCCCCCTTTGAAGAGTGAATTTTGTCCAAATCTTATTTATTTATTTCTTTTATCTACATCATACGATGCAAAAGCAAACATACATTACAATTGAAATTCGAGCACAAACATTGAATAAGAATACATATATGACGCTGCCCTTTTGATTTTTTGCCATAAATGTACTTTTCGAAGATTTTTATTTGTTTTATGGCAGTTTCTAGCAAAATAGCCTTATTTTATGGCGCTGCCATCAAAATAGCCTTATTTTATTGCGCTGTCATCAAAAATCAATTATTTTATGGCGCTGCCATCAAAATAATTGATTTTATGGTGAATGGCACAATTTCATTGAAAAGTTCCTTTATCAGTCCACTCCCACTACACTAAAAGATCCCATTAGACTATTTCGTCTATTTCGTGGCTATTCACCAAATTTAATAACAGTATCATATATCAACAAAGCGAGCAACCAATACGGACCGGGTTTGCACGAACGCTATACTATTTTCGATTAGCGATAGAGAAAATAGTACAGCGTTCGTGCAAACCCGGTCCGTATTGGTTGCTCGCGTTGTGCATATATGATTCTGTTATTAAATTCGGTGAATATCCACGAAATAGACGAAATAGTCTAGTGGGATCTTTAAGTGTAGTGGGAGTGGACTGATTTATTTATTTATTTATTCATACATCAATACTGATGTGACAAAACATAAGATAACTCATACAATAGTGAGCGTTGTTCTTGACAATAACATCTGAACAATGATTTTCTAGAATAAGAAAAGAGAGAGAAAGCAAAAAAAGGGAACAACTCAGAGATTAGGTAAGTGCAGATCGAGAATTTCAAGAACATTTAGCATCTTGAGCCTCTTTTTGAACACATTAGAGTTAGGAGAAGTCATAACTTGAGCAGGTAAATTAATCATATGAAGGAACTTTTCAATGAAATTGTGCCATTCACCATAATTTCAATTATTTTGATGGCAGCGCCATAAAATAATTGATTTTTGATGGCAGCGCAATAAAATAAGGCTATTTTGATGGCAGCGCCATAAAATAAGGCTATTTTGCTAGAACCTGCCATAAAACAAATAAAAATCATCGAAAAGTACATTTATGGCAAAAAATCAAAACGGCAGCGTCATATATGTATGTATAAGATTATCAGCAATCAAGTAAGCGAAACATTCCTCCTATATACATTCTATCTACATTTTACAATGCAAGATTATGGTGAGACACATTGTAAATGATACATACACATACATAGTATGGCGACATGTAAGGGAAATTTCTAAATGCTACTGATTATTCGCCAATTCACTGACCACATTCTCGTAACGGAGACGACTTATGAACTGCTCTACTGTTCCTCACCTAACTCTAGACCTGCTCACCTGCAACCTCGGTTTGTGAAATGACGTCAAAAGTGTTCTATCATTTCTTTGTTTTTTATTCAGCGTCAAGACCAGACGACGAAGCAATATTCCATTATATGTATAATACATTCTAGATGTATGTAAGTAATGAATACTTGCTTGTATAACCGTATACCTTTTTGATTTGAAAGTTGTCACAGTTTTTTTTTAATTTTTAGTCTTAAAATTTTTTTCTTCTCGTTTTTGTTGTTTAATGTCTACCTTATAAGTGTATGCGACAACAAGCATACCTTTGGCGAATAAAGTGAATTGAGTTCAGATAACCGCATCTCATGCTAACCTGTTTAGAATAGTCAAGACTTTTTGATACGCAGTGCCTAGATATTGTGTATGATCAGACTCAGTAAAAGCTTTTTTTTTCCATTGAGGGTGAAGTTTAATAAAGTTTAATAATAGTTTAATAATGTCAAGGAATTGGTTAACTTTTAAAAAAGAGGAAACTTTGAGCGCTCCCAAGAAAAAAATCTGTTTTCGTCGTTGAACGGATAGAGCATTTGACGATGAAGGACGTTAACGTAGAGACTGAGGTCTAAAACTGAGACTCAGCTATGAATCAAGAGGTGTAAAAATGAAAAAAAACACCTTTCAACTTACATGTAGAGACCACAATGAATTTTTTTTTGGAAATGTTTACCCTGTCATAGCAAATCGAGTTCTTAGTTACACTAAAAAAATTATATTGCACTAAAAATGGAAAATATTCTTATTTTGAATGTTTCGATCGAAATTCGATCAAATTTCACGTTTTTCCAACTCGAGATTGGATATTTCATTGATTATACTTTACCAATCGGTCATCTGGAGGATTAAGTTTAATCTCCAACACTCCAGGTTACTCAATTAATCGTTTTAAAAGTGAGAATTCGGTCGAAATTTTCTAGCTGGAAATACTGCATCGGCAGTCACGAACCCCCCCAAAAGTCACTTTTAAATAATGGTGAAAGCTTTTCTGAAACTGTTTAACCACTCTTAAGCATTTACAAAAGGCAAAAAATATTGAAGATTAAGCTACAGGAATATACATATGTGATAGCAATAGAATAGCAACTGTAATAACTTTATACTGCTTTCGGCATCCATATTTCCCGCACTAGGGAATAGTTTAAGATATGAAGAAACTATTTCGGGTAAAATTTTGAATTTTTCCAAAATCGAACCAAGAGAAGAGCGTTGACAAAGAAATCTTGTTCATTTGAGATGAAGTTCCATATGAATGTTATATATTAGAGAATCGTCCGAAAATTCTCAACCCGATACTGAAAACAATGAAAAAGCAAATCGAAAACATCAATTGATTTTCATTCTCCTCACTTTCATTCTCCTCACTTTCATTCTCCTCACTTTCATTCTCCTCACTTTCATTCTCCTCACTTTCATTCTCCTCACTTTCTCATTCTCCTCACTTTCATTCTCCTCACTTTCACGTTTCAAAGATGGTCGTCTTTTCTACCATACGTTCAGCTCCGATAAAATAATGATTCTTGTCATCCGGATGACCCAAACTCGTCTCATAATCCCCTATGCTTTACTAAACAAGTCTCGTCAAAATACTACGCAGTGTTTTCTGTTTAAATTGAAAATTATCTTGCTGTGATACTCCCCATGTCAGTAGATGAGTCTTGACAACTCATCCTTTGGTGGATAAAGTTATTTGAAATTATTATATTTTACAAGGAAATATTCGTTTATACGAATATCAGCTCATTCGATAAACGAAGATTCCATTTGAAGTGATATTGATGGCAATAATGAATGAATGAAGAAGATAAGATGAATTGTATTAATTGGAATTTTCGATCTGTCCGAAAATTTCATAGCAATTTACGCATACGAAACACGAAAGGACACTAAATAAAGATGAAGGAATGATTTTACAATTTCATCCATTATTTTGCTTTTGAAAATTTAACAGCATTTTTTATTGTTTCAATCATCAATGTTTCACTGCGGGAACTTTTTTTGCTTCAAAAAATTTCTTTTATATAACGCGGTAAGCTTCAAGCAATTTACTTTTTTTTCCTACTACCAGTAGAAAAAAAAGTGCAAACCTGCACTATTGAACTAATCAGATGCGATTGACAGGAGTTGAATATTTTTCTCTATTTTTCATTCTGTAAATATGGTAAAAAAACAATATTTTAAAGTCTCTTTGTATGATTTTCTGCGTCTCCAAAGTCGCATCGAAAAAATCAGAAATAAAATGTTTTAGTGAGAGTGTAAACTTGTGCGAGCTTGTTGAAAAAAAAGTGAGTGTTATAAGGGTAAAGGAAGGTTGAATTGAGACTAACGCGAGCTAGTTTGAAGCAGTGAATCGAACTGAAAAATATATTTTTAAAAAAAGGAGAAAGGTATAAAAACATTTTTTTTAAATCAAGGAATGAAGAGATTTTTTACGCTCCTCGATTGTTTTCTTCACTTGATCAAGAATTTGCAAGTTTCGGACTGAAAAAATTTTACTTAGAAAGTTTTTACACAAATATTTTCATTATAAGTTATGTGATTCGTTTAATTTTAAAACATTTTTATAAAATATTCTTCGCTAAAATGTGGTTCAATCAACGCGTTATCGGAATTTTATATGAAGTAAATGCATGTATTTCATACGAAGTGAATTCAAGAAGAAAACCAATTGTCTCTTAAATAGCAGTTATGTTGACTCCTTTTGTTGTTAACTCGATCCGCCGTCTTATACTATATAACCTATGTTTGAATACACTCGCCTCACAGGTATTCAACATTTTCCCGCAGTGAACAAAACTTGAGCGTAGAGCGAGTTCCATGGCTTTTAGCATGAAGAAGTTTCGTACCGCGACAACTCGCACCCGGAATTCGCAATGTTTTTATCTCTCCAAAGCTTTAATTATATGGCTGGTCGTTGTGTACGGTCTCATACTGAGCTGTGCGGCGACGTAAACGTAATCTCTACCTGAGCATAAGCACGAATTTCAAAGGAAAAATACATGGAACATTTCGCGGTGTGGGATGTCGTGATACCCATTCATTCATTCATTCATTCTTTATTCCTTGCACAGATTATATTCAACTTCGGTTCACAGTGAACAATAACAATAGCGGATATGCATGGACTGTCTTTCTAGTGGCGGTGTGTGTAAGCAAAAGGTTGCTTAACTAGGGGAGGGGTGGGGGGAGATAGAAAATGCTATTAATAGAGAAACGAGCCTTTAGTTATCAGAAACAAAAGTATTTGGTTGTTTCCGTTCTTTCCGTTCCGTAGAAACATTCCGTGATGTAGAAACATTCCGTGATGTTTTGTTGTTATCCGCAGTCAGTTTAATAGAATTAAAAAACTTCGGACTGAATTTATAAAAGGCTCTTTTCGGTGTATAAAATAACTGTTTTCGGTAGGCAGCAGTGATTTTGTTATCTTTCGAATTATTTCTCTGCGAAACGTGGATTATGTGACAGTTTTTCATATGTTTTCGTTGTCAAACTGAACGGCCACTTAGGGGTAGGAGGGGGGGGGGGACTTACGGTGCACTCTGTTTTATAGGCGAGTTCAACGGCCACTTAGGGGTAGGACTTACGGTGCACTCTGTTTTATAGGCGAGTTCAACGGCCACTTAGGGGTAGGACTTACGGTGCACTCTGTTTTATAGGCGAGTTCAGCGCTTGTGTAAACTTTTTCTCAAAGAATTGCTATAATATTTATTTTAAAAACCTAAGCTCGAAAGGTATCTTCGCTCAAAAAAGTGGAAAACGAATATATACGAAGCGGACACTTCATTGCGGGAAAATGCTGAGAAGAAGATTACGAGCGCGTTTTGATCACACAATGAGGGATAAATCGCTACTGAGTTTGAACGATATTGCTTTCCTGTTTCTTGTGTTGAAAACTCACATCATACCAGCGAGACTCAGTGCAACTTATTTTTTCTAATCAGCAATACTGAAAAACGAACAAAAAAATTACTCTTTCGATGCCTCTCTGATGCTTTCTGAGATCATTCTTCTTCACCTAGCAAATTCCATACCTGTACGAATCAGAAGCCATAAAAGAATCCATGCATCCGAAACACGAAATACTTTTTTATTCTAATTTTTCATGAAATAATTTAGATGAGGATGATTTGGCCAGATTCATTATCTAACAGGAAGAGTATGACACCAAAGCAGGTCATAGTCACAATTTTTGGCTAAGTTAAAACGATTACTATTTGTGTTCATTAGAATTATTAAAATGTTGATATTACGGAATGACCTGTTTTTTTGAAAATTTGAATTAAGTTTTTGAAGAAGAAGGAAACGACGAAAATCTGGAAAGTGCAATAATTACTCGGATTAGAGCTTACTTTTAAGTGATTTGAAAGCAATCAAACGGCAGATATAAGCTCCGTTGGCCGACTTGAAGCGACACAATTTGAAAGAATTCGACCTGATGCTCTATAAACATGGGAAGATCAATACAGGAAATTCGCTCTTCTAAATCATTGGGCGAATCCTTGGACGTAACGGTCGCAGCAGCAAGAGAAAAGGACACATGTGCACACTACAATAGGACGTAAGGATGGCTTAAATGGTTAAATAGTGAGAATCTCTACGTTCCACGTTCTCATTTGTTATCAGGAACAAGAAGAAAAGTAGATCTAATTTACAGTGTTAAGTACAGTGTTTATATCTGTTACATAAAATAGAAAGGGAATGAATTAGAAATAATTGGAAGCAGTTAATCATTATTGACAACATCACCTATCGGAAACGCACTTCTCTCGCTTAGCAACGACTTCATCTCCTGGACGCACTCCAAGGTCTTATATTCTTCCGAGAACATCACTCTGAACCTTCAAAATTGTCATCTCTCTTCATTCATTCCTTATGCCCTGGCGACAAAATAATGTTTGACGATTAAGAGATGAACTAATTTTCAGAACGTCAATTTTCTGAAAACATTTATCTTCTTCACAAGAACAAAAAACGTCTTCATCACTTTATTCTCTCTCTCTCTCTCTCTCTCTCTCTCTCTCTCTCTCTCTCTCTCTCTCTCTCTCTCTCTTCTCTCTATCTCTCTCCCTCTCTATGTCGATCTCCCTCTCTCTCTCTCCTATTTCTCTACTCTCAGCTCGCGGTATTTCTGTTTTCTCAGCCTCCGACTCTCTATCTTTCTCTATCTCTTTCACCATCTCGCTTTTTCTCTTTCATTTCTCTCTCTCTCACTCTACGTTTTCTCTTTTTCTTTCTCTCCATCTCTCTCTTACCATTCTTTCTCTCTCCTTCTTTGTCCTCTTCTGTTCCCTGATGTTCTCTAATGTTCCACCTCATTTTCTGTTCCTCTCCACCCAGTTCTTCTCTACTCTTCCAGTACCTTGGTTCTCCGAAGCCTCTCCTCTCTACTCTCTCGCAACTCTGATTCTGAAATCCCATAACGAATGTGGACAGAGAGGCAGTGCAATATTTCATTGTCTGCTCATCATTTTAGTGAGGAATCGACATTGTTACCACGGCACCTTGTTTTTATTCGCATAAAACATCTGTGAGAAAATACATCTAACATAAATGTGTGCATTTCGCAGTTTCCATCAGTTCGAATGAGGCAAATTTCGTGTTAGCTTGCTCTCATTGCTTTCTTTGAGGAAAGACTTAATTTCTTTCGATGTGAGAAGGCTTTGAATTTTCGTAATGTGCTTCAAGTGTATAGATAAATATCAATTATTTGCTTTGTGTGTAATTTAATGCGCCAAGACTTGTTATCTTCTCTGAAGAAAATAATGAAAAAGGCCCATGCATAGATCTAAAGTGCCGAGTGGTTCCATCTCAGTTTTCTTCCTTTGTTTTTTTGTCGTGTCGAAGTAGCAAGGAAGATGCATTTGAGAACCTTCAAGATTTTTCTAGTAACTTCTTATCTCGTCCTTGTACTGGTTGTATTTTGATAGGAACTTTGTATGTTTTTTTCAACCTTTGTTTTTCAATTTCTTCTCCGCGAAGCCTTGGTTTTTTCCTTCATCCCTAGTGAAACCCGAGTCTTAAGCTGACAAGGAGTTCTAGAGAAAGGAAGCACTTGATGGAATCTCGTTGCTCGACATAGTGAGGTATGTTGACATTTACGATTGATGGGAATCTTTTTTTGTGTTTTTTTTTGCTTGTTTATTCACTGAGGTAGAGAAAAAATTATGTTGTACCTCTTGACTTGAATAAGGGGTCAACCCTAGAGCCTCGTGAAATCCTATGTACCGACCTCGCTGAAATTTGGATATCACGGACCATTTTCCTCATGCTTCTTTTGGGACTTCGACGAATGCGTTCTCTGACCTTCCTGATGACAGGTAGTCGTCGAAGGTCGACCACTCCGGCGACGGTCTTAAGTTCCTCCAACTTCTTCGAAACGTTTTATGGGTCAATGTACGATCGAATGGTGCACTTTCAGCATGCGAGCGATTTCCACTGGTCGTTTAGATTGGGTATGCATTGAGAGGATTGCAGTGCGCATCGGACGTGCGGCGAACATTATATTTCAAGTTTACCAAACATAATGAAATTTTCAGGAACATAAGACAGAACATTCATGAATAAGAAAATTGCATGAAAAGAGAAATGTGTGATTTTGAAAACTGTTTAAAATGCGTCCCATTTTCGCGCTATAATTACGCCCCAAGTATAAAATTTTCGTAAATGCTTTTTTTTTTTGCATGGTTAAAACAAAAATGTTGAATAAATTTTTACGGAGTCGGGCAGAAAAAGTCCTTCAGGAGGGAGTTGAACCCTCCGTTTCACACCTCACCGGATTTACAACATCGGCGAACAAGTGCAGTGCAGATATATACAGTGCAGAGCCCGTAATACATCACACCCCGTAATACAACCCGTAATACATCACACCGGGGCGCGCGTGTTAGCACTACAACACCAAGGACGCATTGGCTAGTAATTTATACTTATCGAAGTCTTTATCGACGACATATATGTATGTATATAAATTATTAGAAAGATGGGGATTCTCACCTACAGTACAGGGTGAGAACTATCGTTTTTAAAGAGTTACAAAATAATTCAGAAGACATGCTTATAATTTTATCACTCATATTGTTCATTGCTGCATATGTACGATTCGTGAACGAGTGAGCAGTAATGTTATCACTAAATTTATAAACTTTTAGTTTTACTTCATATTTCAGCGTTCAGAGGACGCAATCGAAAGAGGAGAGAATTTGAGAAATTTATTAGTAAGGCCAAGAGAATTTGTTTTTTTTTTAATTAAGATATATCGTTTATGAAAACATCTGATGATCCAATCATGATAGAATGTAGTAATCGGAAAGTTATATTTTGTCTACTATCTAGTAAGGAATGCAAGTATAATTTTTCACAGGCTTTATGGCTAATCCAAGGTATATTACAACGAAAGAACAAACGTCGTAGAAAAAGAACATGAATATTTTCTAATATGCGTTTTTCGTTTAAAAAATAAGGATCATATACAGGAGAAGCATACTCTAACATTAAGCGTATATATGCTTTGTAAACATGTATCAGAACATTATGGTTACACGACTTTTTGTTTTAAAAATAAAGTTGATGCGCTTGGTAACAATCTCCGTAATATGATTAGAAAATTAAAGGTTTTCAGAGATTATTACACCAAGATCTGTGAGAAAGCCAGGAGTCTCTATAGTTTGTCCAGAGATAAAATAGCAGGTGATAATATTTTGCACATTTTTAGACATTAATAGAAATTTGCCTCGTAGTAAGCGAATTTTCTATAACCTTAATATAGTTTAAAGCTCTAATAAAAAGCTAAAGAGTCATCAAGCTCTAATAAAAAGCTAAAGAGTCATCAAGCTCTAATAAAAAGCTAAAGAGTCATCAATGACTGTCATAACTTTGAGGTCGTCAGCAAAAAGGAAAGGAATAGCAGGTAGTGAATCTACAATCTCATTAATGAAAATCAGAAGAGAAGGAGACTAAGAACACTACCCTGGGGCACCCCTGAACGTGCATCTTCTACTTGTACCTGTTGTATAATATCACATAACCATGCATTGTGCCATTTGTGAACTTTGCCCCTAAAACCATAGGGAGATAGTTTATGGAAAAGTTTCGAGTGGCTAACGGTATCGAAAGCTTTAGAAAAGTCAAAGTATAGCACATCACAACAGACATTTTGGAAATGTAGCTTGTGTAGATGGTTTTTGAAATGAAACTAGTTGAATGACGGTGATTCTTTTCTCTCGAAAGCCATATTGATAGTGAGAGAGCAAGCAATTTAGTTTCAGAAAGTTGGTAACTTCCTGTTTGATTATACGCTTGATACGCTTACCAAATACGAGTTATTGAGATAGGTCTGTAATTTTCTGGGTTTTTTCGCTGCCTTTTTTTAAAATTACGTTTGACGACAGCTTGCCTTCAAGCATTAGTTAATTGTGCAGTTTCAAAAAAGGCGGAAAATTTTAGTGAAAGAGGAAAAGTCAGTGAAAAACACTCTTTTGATGGTATTTTATCAAAGCAAAGAAAAGTTTTAAAGACCACGTAATTGATAAATTTATCGACAATGAATGGAAAGAAGTCGACATCTTCTCAAAGACTGAGAGTTCTTGGATCAGGCAAAGAGGTTTTATCATTATCATGCACGGAAACGGAGGAAAATCGCTCTGGAAAAGCTTCAGCTTTTACGAGCGAGGAGGTAGGTAAATATTGATCGGGACGTGTTGACGGAGGAAAATTTTTATTTTTCCAATAGATGACTTCGCATATGACTAAAGATTCTAGAAGCACCTTTTTTCTTCTCTTTATACACTTTCTCCCGTCTGATTGCATGGCGCAGTTTTTTGCAAGCGTTTGAATAGTCTGAACTGTTAGAAATGGATGCTCGTTTCACGCATAGATGATGTTTTTCAAAGCATTAGTCTTTTAAATTGAGAAGAAAGAATTTTTTTAAAGTATTATCAAGCGTAATGGATGCATCAATTACTTTGTGTATAACTTTAATAAACCGATCCTACATGTTGGTTACACTGTCACCTAAGCAGAGAGCTTGCACCCAGTCTGTATTAGCTATAAGATTGGTAGAAGTTATGTAATCTCCTCTTCTTCTTATATGTGAAAAAGTTATGCTGACGTTTTGAAACTTAGAAGAAAGAGGAAGAGAAATGGGATTATTATCAGCATGATCAGCCAAGCCAGCCTTAACTTCACAGTGAGAGACAAGCGATGTGACAGTTATAAAAACAAGATCGAAAAGATTAGGACCGCGGGTTGCACACCTCCACCGTTGATATTGCGATCATTTCTTATAATAAATTGATTATCAGAGGAAACAAAGGAATCGGGAACAATGTCAGACAACCATGGTTGACGAACTGAAGCTATTGCAACATGTTGCTGAGTACACAATGTACACAGAAAAGGAGAGACTTTGACTGAACATTGGATTGAGAGATAATTAACCGGCTTAGTGTTGGGCCTGAGCTCGTTATTTTCCGGATTCGTTCTGATCTTTCTTCCTTTCTTCTTTCCGTCAGTCCTCTCTTTCCGAAGGTGGACGAGACAAGTGAAGATTTCTCACCGTGCAGATCATTTCGCCTGCTTCGTCGTTCCGCTGGATAGCTTCTGTCCAGGCCTGTATGTAGACGTTGAGATCGGTGGCGTTGTAGTCTGGTCAAGCCGTGATTGCAGTTGGGTGCTGATGACGGTGAAGATGGAACATCTTCAGAAAGTGATATGCACTCTCGCGTGAGTGGAATACCACTACAAGTGGTCTCGGATCCACTTCTCCATGTCTCCCATTGACAATCCGAAGAGTTTTGACTTGATCAGCACTACAGCTGCCAATAAAGTTGTACACAGTTCTAGCATCGTCTTCCTCGATGATATGTGTATCAATGATATTGGTGAAAGAATTTGTGAGAAAATTTTCACTGGGAACATTCAACACATCTCTCAATATTCTAATGAAAATTCGTGCTACTCTCAATGAGAAACAATTGAAACGGGCCGTACTCTGCGTAACTTCTACATACAAACCGTTTACGTTTGTACGTGTAATCGGAACCCATTTGAGGAACCATAATTTGAGGAATTTGAGGAACCCTTGCCATAATAGATCTATTGTTATATATGTTATGTTATTTATATATTTCTATTGTTATATATTTTCCAACATCATAATATCCGCGACTTTCTCATTACCTCTCAGAGATGAAAGACCTAAGTGAGCTAATCGACAAGTATATGATGGAAGTGCACGTCGATAGTCAGGGATAGGAAAGCGTCGGTAATAAACTATGCGACTAAAAGCTTCAAGTACTTTTTCGATCGTTTTGCAGTCTTTTTCATAAAAGGTGTTCCAAAAACAAGATGCAAATTCTAGATGGAGAAGAATGTACGTGGAGAAGCACTTGATTACATAGAATAGCTGTGTCGTTAATGAAAACATCATGGAGGAGGGAATACATGGCTGACGTTGCTTTGCTCGCTCTATTTTAGACAGCTGGGCATAATGATGAGACAGTTTGGACACCCAGGTCGTGAACTTGTAACAGCACATATGAGATTGGATAGGAAGCGTTGAGATATTGGGACCCGCTATGCAAATGAAAGGTTTTACTGGAAGAAAAAGAGAGCTGATTAGGTTCACAACAAACAGTTATGGCAACAAAGGCAAGCTGCATTTCTTTGCTTCGTTCTACAAAGGTATCTCTGCTGTAGGGGATAATATTGTCTTCGTAGCAGGGGATAGCATTGAAATAGGCCTATACGATGAAGGAGAGGAGGGTTCCTCGCCTTGTTTCGGAATTGCGGTCACAAAAGAATGCCTATAAATTGCAGGAGTCTAAGATGTGATAAGACAAAAGTTGTTTATGTAGGACAAAGGCCATATTGCGAAGAATGACACATTTTGAAAACTTTGTAGCTGAGGAACTCCGTCGGCACCGGTAATGCCCGTGTATTTCAATTTATAAAGAGCACGTGAAACAATAGATGGGAGGAAGAAGATCCACAGATTATGTAGTTTAGAAAGGGATGGATCTTTCGTGAGGTGGTGTATCAAACAGTGATCATGTGTGAAGGACGAGGCAAATTCACATGCTAACAAGCCACATTTACTTCTAGAGTCAGTATTTTTTAATCAATGTCAGTAAGACAACCATTTTTATCAATGAAAGAACGGGGAGGATTGGGCTGGGGCCGGGTGAGAGATGAGATATGCCGGTACAAATTGCGAGAGGATGTGAGCCTTTTCTTGAGGCAGTGCTTGTTCCACTTGTTTCTTTGTTCAAGAAGATGACAGCTAGCTTTATCATGCTAAATTCTAACGAGCGGGTAACGTACAATGCGAAAAAATGCATCTCAATAAGAGATCATGTTTTGAATATGAGGTGGATAGGCAGAGAAAACGAACGAGGGGCTAGCATTGGAACATAAAAGGAGTGAGCGTGGTGGAGGTAAAAGTACGAAACGAGAGTACAGGTCATATACAGAAAAGAACAGATCGAAATCAGCTTCCTAATCTATCAAAGACAGGTAATCATTCAAAGCAGCGAAATCAGTTCGAAAATATTCTGAAAAAATCATTATCATTATCTTTGTTGTTTAAAGAATGACCTTCAGTAGTCTGGAGGTCGGTTGCCCAGAAGAGTTGCGATTGATACCCATCCGGAAATGAGGCAATCCATGGACAGCTAAGCCAGCTGCGTCGAATAAAGAGACAACCAAAACATTGTCATGCGCCGTTTGTGAAGATGGAAGAGCAGAAGGGCTCGGGTTTTCTTAAGCTTTCACGATGACAATACATCTGAGTCTTTTATCCTCCTCAAATTCATCTTGGATTGATTGAGTCGAAGGCGTGGGACTGAATGAATTGAATCTCTGATAGTTTCCCGATGACCACAGCGCACGTCTTCAAGAGTAGCAGAACTTGAGGATGTAGAGAAGGATTCTTCTCTCTTTCTTCTGCGAGGATTTAGCTCTCAAGAGCTGAAGTCAGAGCAGAAACTTCAGTCGGATCGCAATCGTTTGTAGAAAATTCCTCGAAACGTCTTTTTTTGCTGCATTTTAGGCAGTAAATAGAGTCACTGAAGAATTCGATACACAGAGCACTTTGGACACTCAACGTTCGGTAGAGAGCACCTCCTTGATAATCTCACCGTTCGGTAGAGAGCAACTCCTTGATAATTTGTTTTTAAAAAACAGAGACACTTGAAAACAAGGAAGAGGCTCGTCGAAAGTAATTGAGCTTCAAAATTCAAAAACATTTTCCAGTTTAAAAAAAAACAAAAAACCGCTGTGGGAATGCATATGAAGTACGTTATTTTTCAAACTGTATAAACTAACCAATCCCCGCAAAGTGTTGCATTCAGAAATTTTTAACAGAAAACAGTTTAAAATTTTATGCTCATGGCCACTAGTGGTCACCAAATAAGCACACAATTTTTTTCTGAGACACGCTTACACGTGGAATTCTTTTTTATTTCGAGAAATCGCACAATGACATATTAAAGTTCCGCTCGAACGAATAGCTATTGAAGAATTTGAAGAAGAATTTTCGGCTCTTATATACTCATGGGCATAGACGCCAGAGATTGCAGAGAGGCATTTTTTATACCGTCTCGTTAGCCTAAGCCGTACGGCCTCGTCAGCATAGAATTTCACGAAGCCTAAGCGTTTTATTTAATGTAAAAATAATTTTTTAATGTAAAAATATAATTTTTTAATGTAAAAAAAAATATATATATATTTTTGTTGAAAAATTTTTTTTAAACCGGAGTCTTTGATGCTCAAAATAATCACCTACTAAGAAGATTTTCGGAAACGTAGCGTTTGAAGCCAATTTTATGTCTAGTATTCCAATGTCTGCAAGACAAGACGCAGCGTATGCCTATGAGGGAATAAGAGCCGAATTTTTGAGTCAGAGCAAAGATATGATATTAATATAATGAAAATTTTTTTAGTATAATGAAAAAAGAATAAAATGAGAAACAAGTATGTAATTTTCGTAAATGCTTTTTTTGCATTATTGAAAAACATTCAAAACAAAAATTTTTTAATGAATTTTTACGAAATTGGGCAAAAAAGTCCTTGAGGAGGGAGTTGAACCCTCCGTTTCACACCTCACCGGATTTACAACATCGGCGAACAAGTGCAGTGCAGATATGTACAGTGCAAAGATATATAGAACCCGTAATACATCACACCGGGGCGCGCGTGTTACCACTACACCACCAAGGACACATTGTGGAGGCTAATAACTTCTACTTATCAAAGTCTTTATCGACTTGATTGTCTTTGTAGACTCCAATTAAGACGTTAGCGTAAGAAAAGCTATGGAATGGATTTGAAAAAGTTTATAGATATGCACGTTACAATTCTTTCTCCTCTCAATGTTTCAAAAATCAAACTAAAACCTAGGATAGTTGTAATTACTAGAAGTTTTTTCTCTCAGGAGTTTCAAGTTGGTCCCCTTCCCGAACAGCCCTTCTTTAAAAGAATGGATGTATGACTTTTCCTCTATACCTCACCACAGACTAGCATTGAACCAGGAAGAAGCCAGGTCTATTATGATTACTTCGAAACGGGATCACCTAATTTTTTTTTGAATTTTTGTTATGCAGTTTGTATCATTTGTTGAAAGTTTAAATGGCCGTTCACATGTGTAAGAAAACGCACTCCACACAACCGCTCAGATACTTTCAATGTTATTGGGCACGAAATATTTCGAGTTTAGTTGGCCATGAACTTTTCGGTTTGGCATGAAGTATAGGCAAGGAACTTGAACCTTGCGCACAATACTTGCGCAAACTACACTACATATATACCCAGGCGCTATAGTACACGAGTACTCTTTAAATAAAGATTGAACTCATAACCTTGTTTGTTTCACTGTTGCTTTCTAATTTTTCCGTTTTACTAAATTACTATTCCATTGAGTTCGTCATCTTTAAAAAATAATGAACTTTAAAAAATGAGACAGTGCGTTTGAATGATCACTCACAACAGTAAGGTTCAACTACCTATTCGAGGAAAACTTGTTGTTCTGTGTGTACGAGCAAAACACATCTGTGACCTATGAACCCCTTTAACAAATTCAGATCTTAGTCTCCTGATGATATGCTATAAGGAGCTACTATTACTGGATTGAGTGACATTTTGAACGTAACAGAAGTATCTTGATTATGCGCTTATGATTTTCATTATGTGTGAAAACAGATCGCGTGATTGTGTGCATAAGCTTTCGAAAAGTGCTGATGAAAAAGGAGTAGCAAAAAGTCCCACAACATATTTTAGTGATTCTGCTCCCATCAAAGTTCCCTGATAGACATCTGTGTTGGCGGTGTGTGTAAGCAAAAGGTTGTTTAACTAGGGGAGGGGGGGATAGAAAATGCTATTAATAAAGAAACGAGCCTTTAGTTATCAGAAACAAAAGTATTTGGTAAAACTAGGTTGACAGGCAACTTAAGTAAATTGTTCTCAAATACCTTGCAAATAGGATCGTTTAGGATTTCAAAAGCCAATGAATTCCATACTGATAACTGACGAGAAACACATGTTGATATGGAAGACTGAATAATATTATTGGGCGGAATAAGACGCAAAGAATGAGAATGGTGAGAAAAACGTTCAACAGCTGATATTTTATATAAATGAATAGTATCTATGTAACATTTCTCATGGATACATTTGTGAATGAAAGTAAGGTCAGCAAGGGTTCGACGGTATTCAAGAGTTTGAAGTTTTAACAACAATAGCCGCTCTGAGTATGGAAGTATAGGATGACCGGCTCTAGCTAGAATTCATCTCGTATACGAGCGTTGTACTTTCTCGATAAGTTTCACTAGTCCCGAGGACGTAGGGTTCCAGAGCTCGCAAGCATATTCTAATAATGGGCACACATAGATTTTAAAGGCAGAAGTCAGACGAGGAAGTTTTGAAGTGGCAGAAGAAGAGGAAGTGGCAGAAGTCAGAAGAGGAAGAAGAGGAAGTTTCAGAAGAATCAGGATCAGTTTAGAAGAGTTTTCTTTGAAAACCGAAGTATTTTAGAGAATGGTTTGTTTACACTGGCAAAACTTAACGCGCGGCTCTTCATCAGGTTGTTTCTTACCACCCGCACATTTTTTCGAGCGTATAGATTTTTTTAAATTTTCGAATTCGGGATTTAAAACTTCCAATGATTTTGAGTTTCCCTACGTAAAAATCGAGAAAATAAATGTTTTCGAGTGCCTAGATTTTAATGTTTTCGGGTTTTTTGAGAGCGCATAGATTTTTAACCCGCAGTGCAGGTGAGAGAAACACCCTGATCTTCATGCTTTCAATTTGTAAAAAAAATTGAAATATCAGACAGTCAAGTTTTTTTAAAAAACAAAATGCTAAGTGGTAATATTTTTCTCGAAGTTTCGGGTAACTCAATCGGAAATATCATATATTTGAAGTTTTTTAAACGAAGTTCTAATAGATCTTAAAAACGAAATGCATTGCATGGATGAGAAAGAGACCAACTCCATTTGGTAAGCTAAATAGTTTTCAGGATATTTGAGTAATGATCTTTCGTCTTGATATGTACTACTTCCCTTATTAATGAGGCTTTAGCAGCTTATATCTGTTTCGTTTGAAGACGTCGATCTCTTTTAATATTCGCTCATACTCTTGATCTTTTTTATCTCTCATTCTTTCTATTTGTCTCTCTCTCTCTCTATACCTCTCTTGTTTTTTCCTCTTCATCTCGTTCTTCTTTATCATTCCCTTTTTTCACTCTATTTCGTATTCGTTTCTGAACTTTTTATTTCTTTGTACCGTTTTTTTAGTATGTTTCTTTCAACCCAAGAGAGAATTTTCCCGTCCTAACGATAGATAACTGTTTTGCGATCACATGCGGTCTCAAACTTGTTGCTTGTGAAGAATAAAAAAATCTGGATTCGTAAAGGATTTGATTCGGAAACAGGTGCGAATAACTGAAAGGTTTTGTGAAATTGCTCCCACAAAATTTATAGTTATCTTTTTTCTCGCTCCCTCCTTCAGTTGCATTTTCAGTAGTCGTTCCAACCTTTACGCCCCCCCCCCTCTTCCCAATTTCCTTACACAAACAAACGCATTGAACATGTCAACAACCCAGTGCGTGTCAAATCATAATTTCCCCGGGATCTTCGTTTGACTTTTCTGACTGCTTCACCGCAGACTAAGACCTAGGTGAAAACGTAGAATGAAACTCCAACACTTACACACCCTAGAGTATGTCCGACTGGGTACGGTGAGGTTAGTTGGAGGGGGATACTAGAGTGAAGCTTATTCCCATGTGAAAACCAGTTTTATTGTACTGAATGTTATCTATGGACTGACATTAGTTAGCGAGACAATATGAGATGACCTGAAGACAAAGTAAAGAAATGGCATTTGTATTTAAGCAAATGTCGACTTCCAGTAACCCGCCTTTATATATATACTATATTAGCATAGTTCGCTTTTGTGAAGAAAAAAAACAAAGAAATTTACAGCGATAAACGTAATAATAAACTTTTTTTATAATGAGCTCAATATGTTGTTTAATAAATAAATAACTTGATTTTAATGATGTCTTCGGTTGTCACAAAACCATTTGGTCTTAGATTCATTTTTTCAAGTCTACACTTGATCATCACTATGTTCCACGTGTTGCAATATATTTTGAGTTGGTGTATGGTCGATTAATAATCTTTGGAATGTGTCTTCGCATTTTTTGTTATATACCCGGGAGAAAGAAAAACTGTGAGCTTTGCTATCTTTTACTGTACCAGTGAATAATTGATTTAATCCATTTAAAAAATTTTTTTAATCAACTTCAGTCATTTTCAATTTTAGCTCATGTCTTTTCAGTTTTATACCCGGCTCGGTTTACGTGGTTTAATTCAGGAAAATGCACTGTCGGGAGATCAGTGAACAAAAAACAAAAGATAGGATAATATCCGACATTTCAACGGGTTTAATAAGTTCCGTTCTGTGATTGTTTCAATGATTCCTCGTCTTTTAACGTTTATTATTCCTAGTATGCTAATTGTTCAATAATTTTTAGTCTGTAACAGGTTTAATGATTCCTAGACTACATATTACCGTTTGATTATTCCTAGTTTTTAATTGCTATACTCATTCCTATTTTCTACGACCTCTCGTTCGGCTCTTGCTCTTGTTTCGTCTTTTTCAAAAAAACTTTAATAAACTTCGATTTATATCTGCGTTAGCTTCCCGGTTCTCTTTTTCTCCCCACATTCTCTTTCCAAATACAATTTTGCTCGAGAACATGAACGGAAGTTCTTTTCATCTCACAACGAAACTTGCTTTTTTAAATGTCTCTGTTCTCGTAAAAAAACCTCTTGCAGTAAGTATAAAAATATCATGTTTTTTGCTCGGGCAGTTTTCTGTGTGGGTATCCAGATGTTTTTATATTTGTCTTGCTTTCTGCAACATGTAAAATCTTAGACGTGTTCTGAATGGGTTTTGTTACAAGGTTACCTGAATTTTCAAATGTTGTTTGGTTTCCGTCGAGGCTTTGTCGAAAGCAGTTAAGCAATCCGATGTTAAAGCAGTCGGCAGATTGGCAATGTTGGGAGGATACAAGAAAGTCGCTGCGTTTCTTTTCCTGCTCGCCGCAGCGGGTGCTTACGCCACAACAGAAGACGTGTTAGTTTTCTAGTTAATCATCATGTTTTAAGTAACTAAGTAAGTCTTTTTAATATTAACGGAAATATTAACGAAAAATTCATTGATGAGTTTCAATTTTTCTCCCTCCGTCCCAGCTGCTTTCATAGACTCGCTCGGTTTCTCTCGAATTTTAAGCTTCTCTCGAATAATAATTTTTCTGTACGTGACCCTTATTGTTTGTCACTTTAGTTTTTCAGACCTCTTTTCTCAAATCAAAAGCCAACTTTTCTTTTTTCCACTTTTCGCTCAAATCCGGACATGATACTTTCAATATACGATTTTGCAAGCTATGAGCGGCACAAATCGTGAATATTGATCAGAGAAATAATATTTCTTTTATGATTAACCAGTTGTGATGTCAATTGATTGAACTATCGCACAGAAAGAAGCTATTGCACCGGGCGGGATCGAACCCAACCATCTCGACTCAAACCGGGAGCGCGCCCCACCATCGCACCACACATTTCTATTCCGTGCGATAGTGTTATGTACATATATGAAAGGCTCCTATGCCTTTATCTCTTAATCACATGCTTATTAAGCGATTGCGTCATGAATGAGAAAAACGAGAAAAACGTAACTCCAGAAAAACGATAAAGACATAAGAGAGATGGAAGACATTTTTTTTCTGTGCGATTGTTCAATCACTTGTCATCTTGAGCAGGCGTCACTGCCTTTGGACTGTGTAACTTAGAGTTTGAACAATTGTGATGTGATTTGATCTTGCGATATCGCTTCCTATGCACCCAAGTCTATATAAGTTCCCATTAGGCAGAAATGGTCATACAATTTTTGTAGCAGACAAGTTCTCAACGAAAAAAAGATAAATCTGTTACAATTTGCCTCCGATTTTTCACGCCTTTTTTGCCTCCTATTCTTTATGGCAAGAACTCGCCTGAACCGATAAGAAGAAGTTTAATTGGATGAACAAAACTATTTCCAGAGACTCGGACGAATCATATGGTATGGAAGAGGAGGAACAAGTGTAAGTTAATTTGGTTTTCTGAGGACTTTTTTGATTTTTTTAAATATCGAGGGTGGCTTGTTTTTTTGCTGATTGGAATCAGTGAAAAATGACGCATCTCATGTTTTTATTCGAATAAAATTTTGCAAAAACTGCGAAGTTCTTGCAGTGGACAAGTCCAAAAAAGACTGCCTAATCTAAATTACTACGACTCTTCGGTGCTGAAAAGAGGTGGATTCGATCCACGGTATGTTTATTGAAACAATTTATCAGTAAGAAAACGATTGTTGTTATTTTTTAATTATTCATTCTTGCCTAAACATTTATACATGCACATAGTACTAGGATGTTTTATACAGACGTGCAATAAAAACGAATTTTTTTCAAACTTTGATTATAGTACTAACAACAAAGGTTGGAAAAAAATTTAAACTGCACTTTCAACTGTTGAAGGTAGTAAAAACTTTAGATGTAGCAATGTTTATGCTTCCTTACTCTCATTGTGAATAGTCATACTTTCAAATGTATAAATGTGAATTTTTATGATCAATTTTTTTGTATGTCATCTAGTGGAAGTATGAAATTAACTTATGAATTCGGGGAAGTGTAAGTTAATTTGGTTTTCTGAGGACTTTTTTGATTTTTTTAAATATCGAGGGTGGCTTGTTTTTTTTTGCTGATTGGAATCAGTGAAAAATGACGCATCTCATGTTTTTATTCGAATAAAATTTTGCAAAAACTGCGAAGTTCTTGCAGTGGACAAGTGGAAGTATGAAATTAACTTATGAATTCGGGGAAGAGCCTCAACATCTTATTATGATAGAGAATACGTTGGTGATCAAAGTTTTGGAACGTAATTCGATTCAATTTAGGAGAATATGGAGAAAATATTAATTGGCAGAAAAATTTCAAATTTCCAGCTTACTTTTCGAATAATGAAATGCCCATGTTAAACCTATTTTCTAGCTTTTTCTCTTCGGCATACGGTAAAAGATCGCTACGAGACCCAAGGATGTTCAGCTCAGCATACGGTAAAAGGGCGCCAATGGACCCAAGGTACTGTGCATTATCGAATTTCGTCATCACATCTAACTGAATATCACATTTTTCCAAACATGGAGTTTTGCGATAACATGTACTTTGATTTTTTCCTAAGTCTTTTTCTTCTTGTTCTGATATTTTAGTGCTTGGAAGGTTCTCAACGACTCTCTTTGTCACTATTTCTCTCTCTCTCTCTCTCTCTCTCTCTCTCTCTCTCTCTCTCTCTCCCTCTCTCTCCCCCTCTCTTTCTCTCTCTCTCTCCCTCTCTTCTCTCTCTCTCTCTCTCTCTCTCTCTCTCTCTCTCTCTCTCTCTCTCTCTCTCTCTCTCTCTCTCTGTAACTCTATGAACTTCAAAAATTCTCTATTTCCTTCTCGTTTATAACAGTCTCGCTATCGGGAATCCTCTTTCTCTCTCTCACGTTTTCATTTCCTGTGTTTCTATTGTTTGTTGCTTGAAAAAATCCAGCAACAAAAAATAGATATTTTTCTTCATACTTAATATCAAATTTCGTATTCACCTTATTGATCTCCGTTTTTTAGTGATGTATTATATTTTCCGCATTCCACATAGTGTATGGCTTGTTGATAATGAAGAACTCAGATCAAATACATAGGTACATATAAAATAGAAAATATTTTTTGAACAAGAATAGTTCAAGCAACAAGAAATGTAGAGTATTTAATACAACTAAAATTGTATTTTCTTGCAGAAACATAAAAACAAGCTTCAAAACGTCTATGGTCGAGATCTTAAGTCTAAAAAGGTTGTTTAACCGGAAATTCCAAGAGATTCCCTTAATTTCATTATAAACTGTGTCTTCAGATCCTCTCAACAATATCATGAGTTGTCATTTCAGGTCCTCAAAATCAAAATGATTTGTCACTCCATATTCTCTCAATTTACTTATTTTTTATGACCAAAATGTTCCGTTTCCAGAATGTTCAGCTCGGCATTCGGTAAGAGAAGCGGCAGAATGTCATTTCCGAGGTTGACAAAGAATGAGATTTTTCGGTCTTCAAGAGCACGATTGTTTTCTGTTGTAGAAAAGTTTGCTACAAGTAGATTGGAAAATTAGGCAAAAGAAAGCGACCTCTGATATATGTAGTTTACGCTGTGACGACATGCTAGTTAACATAGATTGAACGTTCAAACAATTCCGACTCTTAGATTCGGATATGCACACTATTGAATATTAAAGTGATGATGTTTCCTTCGCAGTAGAGATTACAACACTACAATGGGGAAGTAAAACATGGGAAAAAGTAGGACTTTTTCTCTGGAATAAGAAAAAAGCACTCAAAATGTCTTAATGATCAGAATCAATTTATGGAATGCAGGTTCGTCCGGCTCTGAAGAAGAAGTGGTCGTAGAATCCGGCCCCTTTTTTCTCTCTGAGGAGCTATTCCATCACAACGACCTGCTCTATAACTTGGCCCT